>OZ010794.1:202893489-204139286 GCA_963932465.1 Maratus speciosus | reverse complement strand
ATAAGGATTGGCATAACTCCAGTTTTCGTTAGCGTAAACACACTTTAAATTGTTTAAAATAATTAGAAAACAAAAAGGACTCTGGTATTTTTTCATTGTAACATAATGTTTCAAAATATACTAGTTTCTCGCGCCAAACATCCCATGACCATACTTAGATTCTTGCCTTTTTACGTCTTTAAATATGCTTTTCTTTAAAAAAAAAAAAAAAGCATTTGATTTTTTCTCAAATTTTATAAAAAGTATTTCACGCCAGAATTTTTAATTAAAAATATTTAAGCATTTGAGGGGAAAGCAATGACGTCTTTGTAATATTGAATTTTCACCCGAATAATCGAAAATTTTTATTTCAAAATATGGAAAAGTAACGTTTTCGACAGTTTCCCCAAAAATTAAAAAAAAAAATTATTTAAAAGTTTCTGGTGTGAATTTTCTTTAAATTAAGTAAGACATAATATATTCTACCGTCCCTCGAAGGGTTAACTTATATAATTAGCCTGTTTTCGTGACATATCTTGTGAAAAAAATTCCGGTTCGAATAGTCTATTATCAATTTAGCAGGTGTCAAAATCACCCCTAAAGGCGGTTCTAGTGTTGAAGAGCGTTTTAATGTAAAATTTTAAGCACATTTTATCATATTTAAATAAGTATTTTATCTTACAGAAATAAATCTAATTATTATTAATATCAAAATTGGTGTTCATTAAAATATCCCTTGCATAACATTTTAATGAAAAAAAATTCTGAAATAAAGTATTTAAGAAATTATTTTATTTTTAAAATAAATCTTTAATTGTTAATAACATTAAAATTTACTTTTATTAAAAATATTCCATTTATCATGAAAAATATATAGCAACCGATAAAATATTTTTAAATAAAAAAGTTGAAAATAAAACTGAAATAGAGTATTTCCCCGATAATAAATTTATAAGTAAAAAAGTTTTTAAAAAACCTGAAATAGAATATTTTAAGCGATAAAGCTTTTTAAATAAAGATTTAGAAGAAAAGTTGGGAATAAAAATAAAACGTGGGATTCGAACCAGGGTTGCCTGTTTGGCCTCCAATTTTAATGTCGAAATTTAAAATTCACACCGTAAATTTCGGGGAAGAATTTTTACGTTATGTGTTCGCTAATGTGTTCATTAAATAAAGTATAAAATGCTATTTTTTATTTCTGCATGAACTGGAAATTGTTGAATAAATATGGAGGTCAAACTAGTAACCGTGATTCGACCTCATTCTATCTAGACCAGTGGTTCCCAGCGTGGGGCGTACGCCCCACTGGGGGGGGGGGTGCAATTTTACTCTCTAGGAAGCAATTGTTCACTTATTCGTTATCAGTTTCTTCTGTCCTTTTTTTCTAATTATTGTTTTTGACTAAAATAAATGGAATACAAGCAAAATTAAAATAATCATTTTTATAAAATTGAATCCTAAAAATACGTACTTACTTAATACTTAAATACATTTAACACCATAATAATTATACGAATAGGTTTGTAAAATTTTGTTGACACGTTTTAGTATAAAATTTTACTATAACTTTTCTGGGATAAAATTTACAATCTTTCGTAACACTTTTCCATTGTGTATTGAGTTCTGTCTAGTTCTATTTGCTCTGCATTGTTACTCGAAGATGCTTTTGCATGTGAAATTACTTAAAAGACTATATAAATTTGACTGTCTTGAACATATAAAAATATACGAAGTATCTGAACGACGTACTAACAGCTTTATAAATCTTAAATAGCATTAGAAAAGGAAATGGGCAGGCAGTAAATATCTGTGGTTCTAATTCAGGCATCCTGCACAGTAAATTAATTTATATGATGGCATTTTTAATTTGGATGGATACATTTTTAATTTGAAAATCATATACTACATGGAAGACAATTAACCATATTGGGAACGGGAAAACAGAGAAAATAGGTTGTCATGAAAATAATGACTACTTAATTTTCATAAAAATGAGAGTTTTGAAATGCTTCTTGTGTATTTAGCCCAGTGATTAGGGATTCGGAATTAATTAAGGGAAAGCTGGAAATTGTTTTAACCCCTTCTGTTTAGGTCTAGAATGAATATGCTATATTTCTCCCCTCGTACTACGTGAGCGTTAAGAGATATGTATAGATTTATAGTCAAAAAACACTTTTTTTTCATACCTTAATAATATCTCAAAACAGCTAGGTACTCTGTCAAAAACATTGTCAATACGAATGCTGTAGAGCTTAAAATTCTGAATAAAATGAGTACCTACACTTAACTTTTTTTTTCAACATTAAGGTCACAATTCTACTTTAAAATTTTAGCCCCGTGGTCAGGGGGTTGAGCTCAGAATTAATTTGGAGAAAACTGAAAATTGTTTTAATCCCTTCAGTTTAGGTCTAAAATGAACGTACTATGTTTTCTTCCCCGTACTTGGGTGAATGTTAGAAAATATGAACATACTTATATTCGAAAAACACTTTTTTTTATTTCCTTAACAATATCTCAAAACAGCAACTCTGTAAAAATCATTGTCAATACAAATATTGTAGAGCTTAAAATTCTGAATAAAATGAGCATCATCATTAATATTTTTGTTCAACAATAAGGTCGCAATTCTATTTCAAAATTTTGCCTTAATCGCTAATCAAGAGCTTGAAGCCAGGAGAGATCAAGTTAACTTAACAATATCTCAAAACAGCAACTCTGTAAAAATCTTTGTCAATACAAATATTGTAGAGCTTAAAATTCTG
Organism: Maratus speciosus; assembly: GCA_963932465.1. Taxonomy (NCBI): domain Eukaryota; kingdom Metazoa; phylum Arthropoda; class Arachnida; order Araneae; family Salticidae; genus Maratus; species Maratus speciosus. The sequence goes on along the minus strand of OZ010794.1, from coordinate 204,136,545 downwards.
AATAAAATGAGTACCGTCATTAATATTTTTGTTCAACATTAAGGTCGCAATTCTATTTCAAAATTTTGCCTTAATCGCTAATCAAGAGCTTGAACCCAGGAGAGACCAAGTTAACTTAACAATATTTCAAAACAGCTAACTCTATCAAAAACATTGTCATTGAGCCTAGAATTATGATTAAAATGAGTACCTACACTTAATATTTTTGTTCAATATTGAGACCGCAATTTTGAGATATTGTTAAGTTAACTTGGTCTCTCCTGGCTTCAAACTCTATAGAAGAAAAATTTTGAAATAGAATTCCGACCTTAATGTTGAACAAAAATATTAATGATGGTACTAATTTTATTCAGAATTTCAAGCTCTACAACATTTGTATTGACAATGTTTTTTATAGAGTTAGCTGTTTTGAGATATTCTTAAGGTAATTAAAAAAAACGTGTTTTTCGAAAATAAATATTTACATATTTTCTAACATTGACACAAGTACGAAGAAGAAAATATAGTACGTTCATTTTAGACCTAAACTGAAGGGATTGAAGCAATTTCCAGTTTTCTCCTAATTAATTCTGAATTCAACCCCCTGACCACGGGTCTAAAACTTTAAAGTAGAATTGTGACCTTAATGTTCAACAAAAATATTAAGTATAGGTACTCATTTTACTCAGAATTTTAAGCTCTACAACATTTGTACTGACAATGTTTTTGACAGAGTTAGCTGTTTTGAGACATTGTTATGGAATGCAAAAAATCGTGTTTTTTTTACTATAAACCTGTCCATATTTCCTAATGCTCACCTACTACAAGGGGCAAAACTTAGCATATTCATTCAAGACCTAAACAAAATGGATTAAAACAATTTCCAGCTTTCCCCTAATTAATTCCTAATTTGGCCTTTCCCCACTTCCCCTACCAGTGGGCTAATTGTGTTATCCATAGAAAGAAATTTTAGATGCCAAAGCTTTTCCACCATTTCTTAATATGTCACAAAATATAATTATAAAATATGTGAATGTTATCAATTATAAGGCTAAATGTAAGCCTCTCTTTAAGATATTTTGTGAAGATAAAAATGCAGACTGTATAACATTTTTCTTTTAACATTGAGGTAAGTTAGAAAAGTACACCAAAATTATTTTTGGAACAAAATCGAAGATGTATAACACATTATGTTAAAAACACATTTGTCACAGGAGATTCACCTCTTTAATGAGTTAAAAAATGTGAAATGAATAGTTATTGTTAAGGCTTTGTTACGCTTCCCTGTACGAATAGATTTCACTTTTTAAAAAATAAGACGCATAATTTACAGATTAAGGGATGAGAGGAGCATAGTGACTTTACTGATGTTTTGGTGGGGCGTGACCGATAAAAGGTTGGGAAACACTGATCTAGGCTCAAATGCATCGCTCAAACCGCGCAATAGGAAGCACATAGACATTCGTCAACAAGACATTAAAATAAGTAGGCAAATCTGTGATACGAAGGCAGAAATCTAAGTATGGTCATGTGATGTCTGTTTTTTTTTTCAAAACCTGTTTTAAATATCGGCATGCGGCAAACTGTGTGTTGACACTAAAATTATCAGTTTTAAATCTTAATTGCATCTTTCAGCAGTCGTAAAAAAATTTTAATTGATCAAATAGTTCTCGAGTTTTTGAGCCTTGAAAGATTGTTTAATTGATTCTCTTGGTTTTCTCAAAAATATTTTTGATATCAGAATGTGATAAAATACAGCAGCTGAATTATCTCTATCTGAACCTGATCAGTTTGGTGTTTGTTTTGCATCTGTTTATGACCCCATACAGGATCAATGTTGCCACATCTGGCTGTTTTTTTATTTAAAATTCCAAATTCTCACCAGAAAGTTTTAGTAGTGGAGCGGTGGAATATCAGCAAAGCTGGTCTAAATAAAAGCCGACAAATTGTCCATGCTAATTGCACAATTATTCGAAAAATTCTTAAGCGGGGACGAAACACCAGAAAAATGGAGAATATGATATTTGACATCAATAAACTGTGTAACCTCTGAATAACGGTTACCAGTGGGTCAAATGGAAAGTGACCGCTATTCAGAGGTGGGTGTTATTCAAAGGCTTTATTTTTTTTAAAATCATAATTACATAAATTTAAATAGAAATACACAGTCATTTTAATTAAACCTCATTGTTTTAATACATTAAAAAATCAGTGATTTGCAGTTGCTTTCTTTCTGCAAATATCTTTCTCCAAAGAAATAATAGTATGAGTTGTTTTTCTGTACAACTCATCATCATTATAATTTAATGCAAAATATTTGATTTCACGAAGTTTCGTAAAAAATTTGTTATATGTATTAATACTGGAAACTTAAGGTGATTCTATAATCTCTTCCATATCCCCTTCCGCATCATTTTTCTCTTCCTCTCTCCTATCTTCCACCATTTGCTGTATGAATCAAATGTAGCAGTGACTGCCAAATCTTTCTCCAGACACACAAACTTACTGGTATTCGTGTTAGTTATGGTTGCTGTTCTAAGAATATTATCTAAATTTTCCCCCATCGTTATTGTCTTCACTTTCTATGTCTAGTTTTGGAAATGGATTAAGTGTTCAAGAGATTAAGTAACATTTTGTTGACATATTAAGTCCCAGATAGCATGAACCTTAGCAGCAAGATTGATTTTTTTCTGACATTATCTTGCCGTGACAAATTTGAATTGAGAAATTCGCAGCAAATTTCCCACAAGGTATACCATCCCCTACTTGCATGAGTAGTTTATTGTTAAACTGATGGCAAGACTGTCTTTAATTAACACTAGAACGGCGGGAAATTTTGCTCAAGTGTTATAAAAAATATTTCACATCAGAATTTTTACTTAAAACTATTTAACTTATTTATTTAAGTTATTTTTGTGCAGCATATATTAATCTTAAATTATAAAAAGTTTTCTGGTTCGAATCGGCATGTATTCATTTGGCAGGGGTCAAAATGACCCCTCGCCGCCGTTCTAGTGTTAACGAAAGTGACGAAAGCAAAAAATCCCTCTATTGAGAGAATAGAAAATCAGCACATACGCAGAAATTGCGGAAATTTTATTCGGTTAGTACCACTTTTCCTAAACGCTATACTTATCAAATACCAAAAAAAGGCTCGTATTGAAAAGTACAAGTAATACAGTAGCTTGGTTATGGTGGTGGAAATGGAAAGGATGCATTTCTCTTCTGACGGTGTATTGCATCAATAGACCTCATCAGGTCTATGGGCCCTCCGAAGGGCTTAGCTTATAGTGTAACAGTTGTAAACAAATAGTGGGTGTGAAAAGATTACTACTTTGCAGTAATTTTGATTACTTGTTTGCCGTTAATTTGCAATAAATTAGATACAACATGAATTTAACTTGCACGAAAAGTTAGCTGCAAGTTCAAAGTGTGGTGACTTCGGCGTTTGCGTTATCTTGCTGCAGTCTTGTTATGAACTTTCAGTCTTGTCATGCTGAGCTTGCTGCAACTTTGCAGGTTTTCAAAGCAAGATTGCTGCAAATTTTCGGAAAATCAAAAATGCTATCTGGGGTAAACTCTGTTTTATCTGCTTCAGATTTTGGTTTGCAAATAAATATGAAATTGAACCAGAAACTGTTAAAAAAAATTTCTTGTGACTTTTGAGTGGCCGTTGTTCAGAATTCCTGATTTAGAGGTTCGTACTAATGTTAATGCTATGGAATGTGTTTGGTTTCATCAATATGTGGCCGGTATTCGGAGGTTGTCGTTGTTTAGAAGTGACCATTCATGGAAGTTTCACTGTATAAGAAAGGAGACCGTCAAAAACGTGAAAATTACCGTGGAATTAATAACAGCAACATTTAGTAGATTATATGGACAAATTTAAAAGATTTTATTGAAGAAAAAATTAGAATGAAGGAAAGTGAAGAGCAAAGTGGATTTAGAGCAAGAAGATCATGTGTGGATAATATATTTTTGCCTTAACCCCTTAACACGTTCACGCCGGCGCGGTGGGTCACACTCGACTGTCTCAGATCTGCTAAGTCTCCGGTTTTGCGGATACCAGTATTTTAATACAGAAAATGTTGTTTTATTTAAGTAGAAAAACTGGTTGATTTAAAGGAATAACATTTTCTGTAAAATAACAGTGGTGTGCAAAAAACCGGAGACTTGACAACTCTGAGACAGTCGAGTGTGACCCACCGCGTCGGCGTGAACGTGTTAAGTATTGCTTAAGATTTATAAAAACCATAAAAAATGCTCCTATTTTTTATTGCCGAAATGAAGTAATTATAAGATTTCCAAATAAAATTTGCAATTTGTTGTATGTTTAGGGCGAAAAAAACATGTTATAGAAAAAATTCACATTTGTCGAAAAGCCATCATGCGGGAAATTTGCACCTTAATGTTTGTTTTACACCCTACAAATTAATAGGAATAAGATCCTTATTTTTTATACTAATTTACAAATGTTTACAAATAATATTTTAAACAATATATATACATAAAATGTCAACTACCAATTTAAATCAAATTATCATCAGAGACGCTTGATTCGTCAGAACCCGTAATTTACTAAAGTATAAATCATACAAACCAATTTCGATCGTGACTTTTAAAAAATTTCATATGGGAATGTTAGTTAAATGTTTCTGGTTGAAGAAGTTTTTTGGTTTTAAATCTTCAGCCCGGCCATATCACGGGCGCGAGAAATAGACAACGACACCTGAGCCCGTCATATTGACGGGAACGAAAATTAACCCTTTAACCGGATTTCCCGGGTTTTTCCGTTTCTAGAAATCCTGTTAAAATGGCTGTAGAGAAAAAATTTTTTAAACATAATTCTATTTTGAACCCTATATAAAAAGAAGTGATATTAAAGATATAGCATCAAACTGCGATTTAAAAATTATATATATCCTGGGATTTACAAGCAGTCTTATCAAAATACTGGAAAGCCCTCGGACGGTGAAAGGGTAGGTGAAAAAAAAAATTGCTGAAAAGGAAATAGCAGTGGGAAATCAAATTCATCTTCTATTTATTGATCTTACGAAAGCATATGATAATGTTCCAATCGCAAAATTATGTAATGTATTAAATTAACTGAACATAAATCCAAATATTATTAGAGTAATTCAAGAACTTTACAGACAATCAGAAACAATGATTAAAATAGGCCAGAGATTGTCAAAAGGCTTTATCTATACTAATAAAAGAATAAATCGCTCTGTGTGTCTGTCTGTCTGTCTGTCTGTGTGCGATGGCTAGCGAAAACTAACGCCCGTAGAAGTCTGAAAATTCAGATGTGATTAGTCCAAGACAGGTCCTAATACACCTGAGCCTCAGATATTTTATTTTTTAAGGGCCGGGGCCCCTTTCAATTTTTATGCACTAAAACGTTAATAACATGCCTCTTTTCTATCCGATCTTCTTCGTTTTTGGGGTAAATTATCCTTTTAGTTTCTGCCCCATTTCTACATTTCCCTTAAGACCCTGGCACCCTTGCAAGGGGCCCAGTACACGGCCCCTTGAAGTTTCAGTGCACTAAATTGTTAATAACATGCCTCTTTTCTATCCGATCTTCTTCGTCTTTGGGATGCATTCTCTTTTTGAGTTTCTGACCCATTTCTACATTTCAGTTAAGACACTGGCACCCCTGGAAGGAGCCCGGTACAGAGCCCCTTGAAGTTTTAGTGCACTAAATTGTTAATAACATGCCTCTTTTCTATCCGATCTTCTTCGTTTTGGGGGTGAATTCTACTTTCACTTTCTACCACATTTCAACATTTCAGTTAAGACACGGGCACCCTTGCAAGGGGCCCGGTACAGGGCCTCTTGAAGTTTTAGTGAACTAAATTGTTAATAGCATGCATCTTTTCTATCCGATCTTCTTCGTTTTTGGTATGAATTCTACTTTCAGTTTCTGCCCCATTTCTACATTTCAGTTAAGACCCTGGAACCTTTGCAAGGGGCCCAGTACAGGGCCCCTTGAAGTTTTAGTTCACTAAATTGTTAATAACATGCCTCTTTTCTATCCGATCTTCTTCGTTTTGGGGATGAATTCTACTTTCAGTTTCTATCACATTTCAACATTTCAGTTAAGACCCTGGCACCCTTGCAAGGGGCCCGGTGCAGGACCCCTTGAAGTTTTAGTGCACTAAATTGTAAATAACATGCCTCTTTTCTACCCGATCTTCTTCGTTTTGGAGGTGAATTCTCTTTTCAGTTTCTACCCCATTTCAACATTTCAGTTAAGACCCTGGCACCCTTGCAAGGGGCCCAGTATAGGGCCCCTTGAAGTTTCAGTGCACTAAATTTTTAATAACATGCCTCTTTTCTATCCGATCTTCTTCGTTTTTGAGGTGAATTCACCTTTTGAGTTTCTGACCCATTTCTACATTTCAGTTAAGACCCTCGCACCCTTGCAAGGGGCCCAGTACAGGGCCCCTTGAAGTTTTAGTGCACTAAATTGTTAATAGCATGCATCTTTTCTATCCGATCTTCGTCGTTTTTGGGTTGAATTCTCCTTTCAGTTTGTGGCCCATTTCTACATTTCAGTTAAGATTCTGGCACCCTGTCATGGGGGCCAGTACAGGGCCCCTTGAAGTTTTAGTGCACTAAATTGTTAATAACATGCCTCTTTTCTATCCGATCTTCTTCGTTTTGGGGGTGAATTCTCCTTTCAGTTTCTACCCCATTTCTACATTTCAGTTAAGACCCTGGCGCGCTTGCAAGGGGCCCGGTACAGGGCCCCTTGAACTTTTGGTGCACTGAATTGTTAATAAATTGCTTCCTTTTTATCCGATCCTCATTTTTGAGATACTTTCTCCATTTAGTTATACTCCCGTATCTACATTCCAGTTAAGACCATGGGCCCATCTAGGGTTCTGTAGGGCCCAGTCCAGGGCCCCTTAAATTTTTTGTGTGCCATTCGTTTTTCACACCCTAATTTTCTGACCTTCGCAAAGCGTAATTTTAAAGTTGAGTCTTAAACTCTTCTCCTTAGACCAACAATCACATATTTTTATTGGGGCTCTAGGGGGCCCTTTTCTAAGCTTTTCCCCAATTTTTTGCACATTTCTTTTAAATTATATTCTAATGATTAATTCGTACCCTATGCTTAATCTCAAAAGTAATCGAAGATCTAAAACGCTAAGTACCAAAACGTTGTAACATGTTTTCATGTTAGTGCCTTTTCTCAACTATCAGTTGGCCCCTTTTAGGCCCCCTGTTATAACTCCCTTAAAAATAGTCCGATTCACTAGCTTTTTTTCTAACAACATCTTAGGTTCTCCAGCTATTACATGAACGACAAAAAAAAATATTTCAGGTTTCAACTACCACCAATTTTGAATATAAATCGTCTTCTTAGGGCCCTTGGCGCATCTTCTTTAAAAATGATCCGAATTCTTTGCAATTTTCTTTACCATAACTCTAGCGTCCTCAGAGTACATTATAGCCGCCGCGGAAGGCAATGGAGCCTCCCAAATTAGGCTCATTTCAAAGAATTTCCAAAGATATAAAATTAATCAAACTTAAGTTTTTTTAAGGTTTTTGTTTACAAGCCCCGGGCACCCCCCCCCGGGTTTTTAAGGTTTTTGTTTTTGTTTACAAAGGGTTTAAGGTTTTTGTTTACAAGACCCGCCGGGCGGGTCTGCTTGTAAGAGATAAAGGACTCAGACAGGGATTTTGTATGTCCCCAACACTTTTTTAAATTTATGTTGAAGAAGCATTCAAAATTTGGAAGGAGAACTGCAGAGAAATGGGACTTAATTTGAATGGCCTGCATTTTTTTAAATGTATTTTGCTTTTATCAAAATATCGACCAATACGGCACATTATAAAGTTTCTTAATAAGAGAACCTGCCAATTGGATGCGTTTGAGAGGAAAAATGAAATTAAAAATGAGTCAAAAAATAAGCAGTTTGGATATGAATACACCCTTAATACTAAATTTTTTTTTCAACTCCTATTTTTGTTTACTTTGTTTTCGCTGGTCCTATCAAAAACTTGTCAATGTAAAAGTTGTAGATAATATTAAGAAGATTTATAATAAATTCAAACGGATTGGATATCTTGAGAATTGGCGAAGTTATAAATTTTTTTCTCCCTAAAAATCTACTTGTATCGCCCTTGAGACCATTTTAAATTTTATCAAAATTCTGTGATACACAAAGTTTTGGCCTTTCTCCTAGGAGTAATAATAACTTTAAACTGATTTGTTACATATTATTACTAAGAAGATATGGGAGGGATTGTTTTCCCAAAACCCCTCCCTATTTTGACCCCCTTGGTCCGATTTTGCCCAATAACGAACTTGACCGAGATTTTCTACTCCTTGATTTTATGTGTCAGATTGGAAGAGCTTTGTGCAGAATTATGAAAGCTATCGTGTCCATAAAAAAGTTATATATATATATAGATATAGATAAAGTTTTGAACTGGGGATAGTTTAGAGTTCTAGGGGTCATGATCAGCGTAGATCTGCAAAACTTTTTCAGAAATTCCAACATAGGAAAGAATGTAATAGGTAGTATTTCTTATGAAATCTACGTAATAAAGGAAACGAAGACGAACACGAAAGAATTGGATGAATGTTATTGAAAAGGCGATGAGGAATAGAGGTCTTTAAGAAGAATGGACCGTTGACCGCAAGAACTGGAATAGACTCTTGTAGATTTTTCGGATGGCGGCATCTGACTCCATAAACCGAATTTATATATACAGGGTAAGTCAAAATGAGTATAGAGATTACAAACGGCTATAACTATTTAATGGAATAGAATTTATCGATAAGATTAACACAGAATGTAAGCGGAACTTCAAAATTTTGTGTGCATACGTCATAGATTTTCTATGTGGCGTATGCTCATAGAACATCTAAATGAACATCAAAATGAATATAGCGATTACAAACGGCTATAACTATTTAATAGAATAGAATTTATCGATAAGATTAACACAGAATGTAGGCGGAACTTCAAAATTTTGTGTGCATACGTCATAAATTTTCTATGTGGCGTATGCTCATAGAACATCTAAATGAACATCAAAATGAATATAGCGATTACAAACGGCTATAACTATTTAATGGAAAAGAATTTATCGATAAGATTAACACAGAATGTAGACGGAACTTCAAAATTTTGTGTGCATACCTCATAAATGTTCTATGTGACTTCCCTTAGTCACACGGACAACATATAGGCGGTAGTCCATTTCACGCCATACATTCTGAAGCATTTGTTCAGTCACCGATGCAAATGCATTACAAATGCATACTTTGAGTTCTTCAGTTGTTTTGGGCATGGGAGGCACATACACCCTGTCTTTCACATTACCCCGTAGGAAAAATCGCAGACATGACATTTGTTAAATTCTAACATGCTTTCTGCATGGGACTCGTCATTTTTACTAATGAGACGCCCGCAATGAACAGGTTTCTTGTCGTTGCGCAGTTTCAAATCGCGCATGCGTAGGCTTCCGCTTCACAGCACCTGCGCCTTACGTAAAAAATTTTTGAAGTTCCGTCTACATTCTGTGTTAATGTTATCAATAAATTCTTTTCCATTAAATAGTTATAGCCGTTTGTAATCGCTATATTAATTTTGACTTACCCTGTATATATATATAATTTTTAATAGTTATTTTTGATTTATAAGATGATAGAAACAAAATAAAATAGAATTACTATTCTGAATTTTCTGGCATGAATTCAGAATTTAAAATTAAGGAATCTTCCAGACATGGCAACGCTGTCTGAACAAATAGAAAGATTATCAAAAAATATATATATCTATTTGACTATAGGCCATCGAAATAGTCTGAGATATTTAGAAATATGTGTTTTCCTGAAAATCTCAGACAGACGTTTAATTTTTTATATTAGCACAGATTATATCTTTTTAAGTAGTTGCTAAAATATTTTTTTTAACTGTCAATATAAATGATTGGTTGACATTACCTTATATAAAAAGAAGATCCATTCTTACGCCCTACATTTATTAAGAACTGGAACGACTCCAGTTTTTTTTATTTTTTTATGTAAACTTATTTAATTTTGTTTAACACTAGAAAAGGAGAAAACTAGGCCGCAAATTTTACTCAAGTTTTATAAAAATGTTTTACACCAGAATTTTTATTTAAAACTGTTTAACTTACTTAATTAATTTTTTTTCTGTTTTAAACTTTTGACTTTAACCCCTTAATTCTCGCTCCCGTCAATATCACGGGCTGAGGTGCCGTTCGTTATTTCTCGCGCCCGTCATATTTCCGGGCTGGAGATTTATTGCTGGAAAAACTTCTGAAACCAGAAAAATTTAACTGGCATTTCCGTCTGAAGTCTGAATAATAGCGTTCCGGTTTGGTTTGTGGCGCTGATTGTGATGTTGGACTTTGTATTGAATGTTTCGAAATACATCACACTCAAAAAAATTCTTAACCCGAGAGAACGCGCGTATACCCAGGGTATGAAAAGTTTTTACTTTGTCACCAATAAATACAAATAAAGATCATCACCTTATTTAGTTAGAGATAATTTTGTGATAAAAGAAGTTGAAGATTACTTATATAAAGATAGTGGTGACAATTGTAAAAACCGTACGCACTCCGGGTCTGTCAGGCCCGACGCGCGTCCTCGCGGGTTAATAATCAAAATTTAATGCATACTATATTATTTCAAATATTACTTGTAAAAATTTGTTTGATGATGATAAATAAAGATCTAAGATGTGAAAAATAAAGGTCTTATTCGCATTAATTGTATGGTGTAAAACAAACATTAAAACACAGAATTTTCGCATGATGACTTTTCCACAAATGTGAATTTGTTCTATATCTTTTTTTTCTCGCCTTAAATAAAACAATTGCATATTTTATATAGAAAACTTATAATTATTCACTTTCTGTAATAAAATAAATAGGTACTTTTTTATGGTTTTGCCTAATATTAAGCGACCGTAAAGGGGTTTAAGAACTTTCAAAGAGAACTTTTGAAGAACTTTCTGAATCGAACCGAAATGTAATCATTTGGAAAGGGTCAAAATGACCCTTCACGCTCCTTCTAATGTTGAGAAAATAATAAGTGAAAGCAGACTGTGATAAGTTTTCATCCTTAGATAAAAGAATGCAAAGTACAGTCATGAAGTACAAAGGGCAAAACAAAGTGCGAGTACAAAGTGGCATCATCAATACAAAGTGCCATTCATGATTAAATTTAAATAACTTTGATGTAAAGCAATTTGTTTTTGAACAATTTCAAGTACATTTAACCCTTTCAGGGGTAGTGGTATGTTTATGAAACCACTTAATTTTAATTCCCAAACGCCACATTTGCACCAGAATCTTGGTAAAATATTTTACATTTAATATGTAAATGAAATATAGCCTTTTTCATTTTTCGCAATAAATTTGTTAATAAATCCCAGTGCCATTCATTTATTTCAACACTTTCGTATTGAAAATGCTTTGCCCGTGAAAGGATTAACCCCTTAAATCTCTCACCCGTGATATTCACGGACTGTTTCTTTTATTCAGATTGTTTGATTCCCACCAGTTTTATAAAATAGTGTAATTGGCTTTATTATGGTATCATTTTACCTATCATTAACCCTTTGAAGGGCAAGCAATTGCGTTTGTATAATGCTGAATTCCCATCAAAAAATTGGAAAACTTTTATTTCAAAACAAGGTAAAACAATTTTCAATCCCCCCCCCCCCCCAAAAAAAAAGTTATAAAAGTAAAACTTAATAAAAAGTTTCTGGTGCAAATCTTAAATAAACTTAGGTGATATATCCCACCGCCCCACAGTGGAGTATTTTACCCGAAATCCTGGTCAAAAATATTTTTCGATGTAAATATAGTCCGATTGGCTTGAAATTCTTAGATGCTATTGGGTATCACTATGCATGGCATGTTTAGTATTGTAAATGAAGTCTATAGCCTTTACAGTTCATTTACAGAGACACGCAAAAGAATTCCCTTACATTATGGTCTATGGGGAAAAATCGTTTGCTCTGTATTTTAATGATATCACACTTTTAAACGTGCTGAAATTTATATACATCACTAAGGTGTACTAAGGAACTTATTGTAGAATATGGTGTGCATAGAATATATCGTTCATTTACAGGGACACACAAAAGAATATGGCTGAAGAATAAATTTAACTATTGAAGTCTATGACCAATAATTGCTGGAAGTGCGTTTGTAGTATTGATAAGCGTTTTAAAATAGAACATTTTTTTTTAATATTACTTGGTGTGAATAAATTCTATAGATCATATACAGGGCTGCACAAAAGTTCTCAAGTACATTTCCGTTTATTCACGGAAATGGCTGAATGGGCATTTTTAACTGTGCTTTGCGTTTCACTGAACAACTTTATACATTTTATAAAATGTATGCATTTTATAAATATTTTGACAATTAAGAAAAAAAGAGTCATATTTAAGAAGAGCACATAGAAAAAAGAAGTTAAAATATTAATTTACTATGTAGATATTTTAAAAATACGAATAAATCAATTGTCCATTCACTTAACATTACCGAAGGGAGTTTGGAAGTTGAGCGACTTGTAACCTTAACTATTTACTGTTTTTAAGAGGAAAGTAACTGTTGACAGATTTGTGTTATTCACTATTAATGTTTAATTAAATGTATTTAATTTTACTATCTATAAAACTTAGTATTTACATTTAATAATGCTTATTACATTTAAATTACATTTAATAATAATTATTGCATTTAATTTATGTTTAATAGTGCTATATTTAATAGTATGTTCAGTAAAGTGGAGTCTATATAGTACAGATTGCTAGTTTTTGAATGTATTTAATATATTACCAGATTCAAACTGATTCTTCAGAACTCTTCTTCATCACACTCTTCTTGGCTTTTATCGGGACTACCATCAGACCTTGCTGGAAGAAGAAGTAGTAGGGTCTCGCTACTGCATAGCTTGCTCTTTTTAGTTGATAAATGGAGTTATTAGAAAATATGAAGTTGCTTATTTCCACGTACATTATAAAAGGAAAATTTTAATTAAATTTTCTTGGTGCCGTTTGTCAGTTTTGGAATTAAAATTAGGTGTCCCTTTTTGAGGACACCGCCCTCGAAAGGGTTAATTCCCTCCTTTCTCTTTTTATGTTACACACTTGAGCCCCAAGAACTAATTAGGGATCCCTTTTTCAATACATAAGTATATATAATTTGAAGGCGATCGGATATTTCTATCAAAAGATATCGAGTTCCGTGCGTATGTACGTACCTGCATACGTACATATGTACGTATACAGACAGAATATGTAGGTGCAAAAGCTCTCCGGTAATATCCTGTGAGCTAAAAACCTGCAATACGACAGTAAATATATAGTTCTTATCTCTTCAATTCGGTGGCCGCAAACAGAGCATTTAAATAGTCAACCCGAAAAAAAAAATTAAAAATGGCAACAATATGCGGAAGATTTTTTTGCAGAAATTAACAGTCAAGACTATAACTAATACGAATATAATTCAAACATGGTGGGGCAAAGCTCGGCACATATTTAAAAAGCTTTCGATATGTATAAATTAGAGCCAAAAACGCTTTAAAAATAACCTTTTCACACATTTAATGTTTTTTTATTACATTAAAAAAGAAACTATTCAAATGAACACATAGTTTAACACTAAGCTCTGACCTTTGTTAAACACGTAAGCCCTGTTTAGTTTCGATTAAACAATTCATTGAGCTACAAAAAAATTATATTTAAACACAACAAAAATGCCAAAAAACAACAAAAAACCACGTCTTCTCAGAAAGAAACTTCCTCTTCAGCTGAGGCGAGGAGCCACCGGATATAACTCAGGTTTCTAAAATAGACATAAACCGATGCACCAATTAGTTAGCTATTAAAAAATATGATTTTTACAATTGTTGACGAAATTTTAATTTTTGCATTTTTGGCCAGGTTTTTGGGTCAAATACTCCACTGTGCGCCCCTCAAGGGCAATATGAATATTTCTTTTTCAAAAAAATGGTGCCAATGAGCAATTTGAATTTTCAAACCGTAATTTAATGCGATCGTTAAGGGGTTAAAAAAGTATTTATGTCTATTTATGTTTTGGGTTTTTCTTTTCGGCTGTCTTCTCGCGTGTATTCCAACTTCAGAATAACCACGAAAGAAGATAGCTAGATAAGCATTAATTTTCGCCCCCCGATTACCCTCACTGATAGGGCAAACGAAATATTATTTTTTCTAAGAATCTTTTGATGTAATTTAAGTTCTATATTTACAATTGAGCTATGAGTAAAGAATACGAGACATATAACGTATTGTCTACCACTTGTGAGAGAAGTAACTGAGGATATAGTCACAAGGTGGTAGTGGTTGTTTGTTTACATCGAATCAATAGGGTGTGGTTACCACCGGGAAAACTTCCACCAGTAAAATTGAATAAAAATTTTCGCCTTAAAAAAATTCGCCCCTGTCAAGGGCAAAACAATTTCGTTGCTAAAGCGTTAAAATTAATGACTGACACCGGAATTCGAAAACAAATTTATTTCTAAATATGAAAAAGCTGTATTTCACATATATGGCAAAGTGAAATTTTTTCTTACTAAAATTCTAGTGTCAATGTATCATTTGGGAATTAAAATTAAGTGGTTTCATAAAAATATCAGCGCCTCTCAAGGAGTTAAACGCTTTTTTATGCGAACATTCTGCCATAAATTGGAAAAAATTCAATACTTTTTATTAGTGAAAGTTTTGTTAATAAGAAAGCTTTTACTAGTGAAGCTTTTCTAATGAAGTAGTTACTAGTGAAGTTACTAGTGATTTTACTAGAAAGTTTTACTATGAAGAACGGACATTTTTCCGTTAAAATACTGAAATAGTACTGGTGTCTCGATTGCCAGAACAATTTCCGTATTTTAGTCCGTTTTTTTTTTTTTTTTTTTTTTTTTTTTTTTTTTTTTTTTTTCAGTGTAAATTTCTTTCAATGACAGGAGGACTGTTTTATGTAGTCCCAATATAGTGCAACCGTGCTAGCTGACTACCGTAATGGAGTTGTGAATAAAGAGAGGAAGACGTATACTGTAGAGTCTACCAGTTGCGAGTGAATTAACTGAGTAGGTTGTCACAAGATGGCGGCTGATTTTGTGCATCGGATCAACAGCTTCTGACTTCCGCCGAAGCAAAAAATTCCACCAGTAAATTTTAAATAGGAAATTTCGCCTTGTTTTAGCGGTTTATTCATTCAAAATTTCTCTCACAAATATGGTAAAAATTTCTATTCGTTTTTACTGGTGGGAGTTGGCCCGGGTATTAGAATCTCGCTGACATTGACAGGAGGTTGTTTAGGTTTTCACAAAATGGCAGAAACGGTACTTACTACCGCCGAAATAAACTTCGACCGGTAAAAATAAATATCTTATTTTGGCCATAATTTTGACTGAAATTCTGCATTAATAAAGCGTTTAATTATGAAGAAAATCTCCATTCAAATCTACTGGTGGAAGTTTGTCCCGGCGGTAATGAACCTTCACGAAACCAGTTACAGTTGAAGCTTCACCATTTTGAGGGTTTGTCAGTTACTCTTTATTATAGTTCCATGACTACCGCCGTGCAAACTCCCAACATTAACAACGAATCAGATATGTTTGCCTTAATTACGACAGAAATTTTGCATGAATGAAACGCTTAAATAACGAGAAAATTTCTATTTAAATTTACCGGTGGAAGATTGGACGGCAGTAACCAGCCATGTGGAACTGGTTACAGTTGAATCCATTTTGAGGATATATCGATTCTTCTTTATTCATAATTCCATGCTACGTACTGCCTCTCTGAATGAATTTTATGTGAAGATTATTTAATTGTGTTATACACAAAGCTACCAACTATTACCCTATTGTGTTACCACTAAAATTCAAAATATTTTTTTCTTTATTTAATCCAATTTTTCGGCACTAATTAATGCAAAATTTACTATTAAATTTTGTTGATAAGAGAAAGGCGTAAAAGTTGGCAGCAATGTATACATGATCAGAAACATGGGTTTACTTCGTAAATTTTAATACATTTCAATCATATCAATTTCATTTTTTTTCCGTTGATGTGAAAACCAAGTTCGCGTTTATAACAAAATCTTACTTTTTGCGTATAAATATATTAACGTACAATAATAACGTAATAATTACGTTAGCGTAAAATATAATGTAAGATATATATTAACTATGATTTTATTATGAGCGCTTCATATTGAAAAACAGCATCAAACAGGCATAATTGAAATACATTAGAATTCCCTAAGTAAACCTATGCTGTCATTTTAACCCTTTATCTACTGACGGTGCTTATAAGTACCATTAAAGTAATTTGTCGTAAAATTCATTTAATACACCGATTAGTTGTAATACAGTTTAGAATTAGTTATAGATACATTACTTTATAGAGAAACAGCACCGAAAACTGGCGACATGAAACAATTAAAATAATAAATCTTTGTAAAAAATCACCGTAAAATAAAAACAATACATAGGACGCGTTTCGAGATAAAAATTAACAGCTCTTCATCAGCTGCAGAAAGCACGTGTCCGTAAGGGGACAAGGTCAAAAATGAACTGAAAGGTAGAAAGTAGAGCTTGGAAAGAATACGACAGATGGCGCTAGCTGAAAGGAGGACATGCAGAAGACGACAGTGTTGCCAAAATGATAGAAGAAAAAATTGATAGGGAGAAAATGGAAATAAAAGAAATAAGCAAAAATAAAATAGAGTAAAAGAAGTAAATTAAAAATATAAATAATAACAATAAATAAAGAAATATAAAAGAATAAAATAAGAAAAAACCAAAAGATCTTTTTTTTTCAAACAAAATGAAAAGAAAAGAAACATGAGAAGAGGGAAAAGAATTACAAAAGTAATTTCCACGCTGGAGAGAGGAAAGGAGATTATGAGAGATCATTGACAAGATTATTAGAATTTTTAGAAATAAAATATGCTTCATGAAAATCCAAGTGAGAGGGAGAGGCAGGAGAAGAAATAATTTTGGCCATGGATCTTTATCTTATTCCAAAAACATTATTGGTTACACAGAATAAAGATATTGTTAAAAAGATTATTTCTTTTGCCTTTGTATCTTTTCAGCTTCCTTGGCGTTGGTAGGAAGGGGGAAGGTTTAATTCGGAAACATTTCTATGTTTCTATTGTAAGAACATTATATTTGTACATTTCCTAATTCTACGAAATACTAAGATAAATATTTAAGATAAAAGATTTGAGTGGGGTTATAATTGCACAAATCCCTATAAATTCAAATTTAATTAATCCTTCTAAATCCTTCTAAAATCCTTCTAGAATTTATTAAATGGTGTAAATCTTCTAACGTAGTTTAAACAATTCACGAAAAATGTTTTGGAAGATAAAATTTTCATGAATTCATAATTTAGTGCATAAAGTGTTAATGGCGTTATAATCTTTCAAACTCAGCAAAATGTATATAATGTTATCGAGGTATGTTGGAATTACTATTGAAATTCATGGGCATAGAAAATACATTTCTTGTATAGAACCTCACAAAACGTTCAAATGCATTATAATTTTAAAGGAGTTACTATTTGATATGAGTTTCAAAGAAGTTATCCGGTTTTCCAGAACTGAAATTTAGTACGCTATGTACGCTATGTCCCAAAAATGACTGATGGATTCTAAAATGCCATAACTTGCAAACGTTGACAGATATTAAAAAATTTCTTACAGAAGGTTTATGTATGACTTCAGGAGTTTTTTTACTGTGATTCTTGAATTTATTTCGAATTTCAAACAATAGATGGCACTGAAAGCAATAGGTGCTCAGTCCAGACCCAATTTTTGGTACTTCGGGATCCATTCAGTACATTTTAATCTCCTTTCTTCGCATGGAAGAAGAAAAAGGCCGAAAGATCGAACCTGGATTTAGCGGTTATTGCTTGGAGCGCCATCTATCGATGCTATTTGTAACTAAAACTGAGAATCGCAGCATAAAAATTCCTGACATCTTACATAACACTCCTGAAAGAATTTGTTTAATATCTGTGACTGTTTGTAAATTATTGAATTTTAAAATCCATCAGCCATTTTTTTGCACACCCGGTATACTTCTTGTAGAAAATCTCATAAAATAATTCTAAAAATGAAAAACAGAAAAAGCGAAAAATTTTGTATAACCTTTTAAACAGTGTTTTATTTTCTGATAAAACGCCAAACATTTTTTTTTTAAATTTACAAATTCATACAAATAAAGAATCTCGTTAAAACGAAACTCTGGGGTGCACTGATTAAATTCGCTGTACTGAAAAATTCGTTTTTATTATGAAATAAGACATTAGGATTTTTTTTTTTTTTTAACAATCCAAATAATATTCGTTAAAATGAAAAATTCGTTAAAGTGACATTCGTTGTAACGAGATTCTACAGTAAATGTTAGTGTAAAATATTTTCTCAAACTAGGATAAAAATTACTAAGACAAATTATTTACAGTGTTTTTGAGTGGGGAGAGGGGCTCTTTATTTTTATGAAAATAATGTACTGACTTTCCTTTAACTTCTCCACTTTTATGTTATCTATTATTCTGCAACAGTTAATATATGGGTTATATTTCTTCAGAGTAGAATGTCTAGCATCAAAACGAATAAAATACTTACAGAAAGACGATATACATCATGACCTAAATTTGTAAAAGATTGGCATAACTCCAGTGTTTTGTTAGTGTAAACACATTTGAAATTGTTTAAAATAATCAGAAAAAGTGAGTCTGGTTCGTTTTAGTTATAACATAAGATTTTAAAATGCATTGCATTTATTAGAGTCGGAGACGCCACATTTGAGCTAGTATTATAGCGAGGTTCCTGTTCCTAACCATGAATTATTTGCATCCAATCAATGTTGCCAGTGCGTTACTTTGTTTAAATTCAGATTTCTTGATTGGCACCATTTTTTTTAAATAATAAAATTCGCCTTATTTAATGACATATTAATTAAGGCGAAAACAAGGGGAATTTTACCATTTCAAAAAAGTGAAAAGTAGCACTCTGGCAACACTGAAGCCAATATTGCCTAGGTTGACATTATGTTTGCAAATAGGTTTGCCAGTATTTGTATAATATAGCCGTTTCATTGGAAATATTTCCAATATTTTTCCAATATTGTACGATACTGGCACTTCATTGAAAATATATACATCGTAAAGTTAATATTTAGCTAATATTGGTACCTCGTTGGAAATATTAGCGAGGAGGCGTCCTATAATAGACCATTAAAGTTTTCACTATGTCAATAGCTGTCCTGGAATATTACCTTAAGTTTGCAAATAGGTTTGCCAGTATTTGTATAATATAGCCGTTTCATTGGAAATATTTCCAAAATTTATCTATTATCGTACGATATTGGCACTTCATTGAAAATATTTTCATCGTAAAGTTAATATTTAGCTAATATTGACACCTCGTTGGAAATATTAGCGAGGAGGAGTCCTCATAGCAGCATCATAAATAGGTTAAAAAAATAAATAAATAAAAAATAAACTTATATTAGCTCAGCCGAAACTTTGTTCAGCAACTATTTAAATTTTAAAAAGCCTAAAAAAATCAATGAGCTGATTCGATCGGAGGTGGGGGGGGGGGGTAGAAATGAGCTGCACGTGCGAAAATGGGAATAAAAATAAAAAAATTAACTGATAGTAGAGTCATGAGAATTGGATATATGATAGTTAATTAGGTAAACTTGCTAAAATCAAAAGTCAACTGGTTAGACATCGAGAGGCAAGTTCATCAGTTCGATTCAGCATCGATTTCGATCGGCAGCTACATCAACCAACGAATTCTGCTTCAACTTTCACCTATATCTTGATCAGCGAAGTTTATTCTTCAAAATGCCTGAAATACAAATTAATGAATTTTGAAGAGTCAACATCAATATCTATAGTACAATTTCTTAAAATAAAAAAAAATCTTGAAAATGTAACTTAACTATACAAGTATACAAATAAATATTCCTTCGTTTCTCAGCATTTCTTCAATATCAGCAAAATTTCTGAAATCTTGGCAAATGTACTGAATTCTGAAGCAAAGAAGAGATGAAAATCAGATTTGAAATGCATTTCAAAATTACTGGGATACTAAGATTTTATGTATATATATACTTTTTTTTCAAATGAGCAAGGTAAATTAATTCGTTTTGAGAAATCAGTTGTGAATTATTCCATGAAGATTTTTTTTTAAATAGAAAAAATAATATGATCGTTCCAAGTAACACAACTTCAACAAACCAATATTGTAAACAATTGGCACGAAATTTTGACACAGGAATTCTTGAAATAATCGGAGTTTGAAGGGAATGTAAATTAGACCATTTTCAGTAATCAGTATCATTATTCGGAGAATAGCTTCTTGAAATAATGTAATAAAATCTGGAAATACAATTAGACTTTAAAGATTACTTAACCACATCTCTTATATCTCTTGAATTTCAGCAAATATTATTTACAGTCATTCATGGTAACTTTGATCCGCATTTTCTCTATTTTCATATGCCACACTCTTATTTTAAGAATATTGTTGCAACTAGTGGCAGAAAAGAGAAGAAATAAACCTAAATTATTGTATGAATATCGAAAATTAAGGAATAATAATGATAAAAGCAATAAAAAATGAATTTTTAACCTGGTTCAAAGTTACCCAGCCATTTAGGGTAACTGAGCACCATATGATAAATATTATCTAAAATAATTCATTATAAAGAAAAAGTATTACAGTTAGGACAACTTTGAACCCCAAAAAATGTTTTCAGATATGTAAAGACTCCGAATTTGCATTTCCCAACATCACAAGATTTGTATAATTTATGATATTACAGCAAATTTTATGCATGAGAAAAGGGGAAGAAGAGAACCGTGAATATTTACATTAAAAATGTTTATTGTTCATATAAAACATAAAAATGCAGTGAAAAAGAATTTTCAATGTTTTAACTCAATAATATATCCATAGTTACAGTAATACATACTAGTACTAGTATTATTCAAACAAGAATAAAAAATGTCGAATGTATGGAGTCAAATTTGAGTAGCTCCGCCCCGAATAACGCCTTTAAATGAATTTTATGTATTTTACACATATTTGTGAAAATATTTACATGTTATATCTAATGTACACTTTCGGCATTTATATAAAATATACGTGAAAATATGTGAAATTTTTGACAGTAGCACCTATAATCAGTAAATTATAAACATCAGAATAACTTTTATCCGGCTCAAAGTTACCCTGAAAATGTGGTAAAATGTTAGTGACTTCTTATTTTACATTTTATTAACTATTAATAAATAAATAATCACAAAATATTAACACATTTACAACATTTAGATAATAATATGTCTGATAAATGAGTATATTGTTACTTACTATGAAAATTTAATTGGATTACAACAATTTCAAAACAGCATTCAAAATTAACTTGAAAACAGTACTTCGCAAAAATAGTTAGATGATGTAATTAATTGCGCATAATCTTGCAAATTTATTTTCTAAAATAAAGAGTAAATACCAGTTTAGAACTTTGCCAACAGAGCACAGTTCTGGAGTTTATTTAGTCTTTTGGAGTCGGAAAATATTGAAAATTAGGAGGTGGTGCAAAGTTACACCCCATGGTTCAAAGTTACCCTGAATGACTGTACTGATATTATCACTTACTGAATTCTTCTACAAATGCATCAGATAGGATATACTTTACAATATTATCCGAAAAATAAGAGTTTAATAAGTTCTGATGTTTTTCCGATAAAAAATAAATGAAGTTTGAAAAATTATGCGTGTCTTTGTATGATGCGTACTTTTTTAAACAATTATTACTAAAAGATGGTGAGTTCTTCAAATAACACAAGTTCGACTAACAACTATTAATGCTAGCACCACTAAATCTTTAAGGACTAAATTTTTGTAATAATTGAAAATGTGTGTTTTAAAATGATTTATGTATTGCTTAAGTTTCTAAAATTCTAACAGAAAGTGGATCAAATTTCATATTCAAAGAGCACTAATACCTAATTATCAAATTGTAAGTGAATGCATAACGAAAGCAGACACTTTAAATAAAACAATTTATGAACAAAAATGTCCACAATTGCGTGTATATGTTACTTAGCTGAAATGTAGTACAACTAAATCGGATACTTTTATAACCCCTTGAGGGGCGGTGGAATAAAATATATCCCACTTAATTTAAACAAAATACTCACCAGAAAAATTTAACTAAATTTTATATTTTTAACTTTGGGGGGGAAATTATTTAAAAATTGCTTTTCCTTATTTAATAATAAAACTTTTCGATTATTCAGGTGAGAATTCAATATTTAGAGGCATTTTTGCTAGCCCCTCAAGGGTTAACACTAGAACTACCGTGAGCCGTCATTTTGATGGCTACCATAGGAATCTGTTTCGGTTCAAACCAGAAATTTGATTATGAAATAAGTTTAAAAGATACAAAGAAGAAAAATGTTAAATAATAAAGTTAAACTGTTTTAAATCAAAATTCTGGTGTGAAATATTTTTATAAAACTTGACTCAAATTTCCAGAAATTTCCGATAGAAGTTTCCATTATACGCGCCAGCAGTATGCACTTGAAGCTCCACATTTTGGACTGCGATTACCAGTTTTTACGGTATCATCAATTGCTTGAGCACCCTGTTTTCACAGAACTTTTCGTGATGTTGTAACATTTCACACAAAACAAGATACATATCGCTGGATTTTCATTGCAATGTTTTTATTTTTCTCAAAATAATGGCCGTCAACCCAAGTTCAGATAGGATGAAACACCCTGTATTTGTCACTAAATATGTAGTTTGCGACCCCATGTTCTATGGCAATTTTTCCTCCTCTTAGTGCCTACTATCAACACTCTGAATTTTGCCGGTCAAATTTGACAACACCCTGTATATATATATATATATATATATATATACTAGGGGGCTCTGCCCCCTGCAAGCTACGCTCGCCAACCCCCGTTCAGACACTGTAGAATCTAAAAGCACGCTAATCTGATCGGTTTTAAAAAGATTAAAGAAGATTGAATTATACTGAAAAAACCTGTAGCGATCTCCTTGTAAACGGGTTTCCATTCAATTGCTTTTGATTGCAAAAATTTAAGGTAGAATCAGTTGCTTTTAAGACATCCACTGGTTGTTTTCGTGTTTGGTTAAAGAAGATCAGTTAAACATTTGAAAAGAAGCTAAAATAAAATGAATTAAGTAAACAGAGCTCCTGTCTCTCGGTATTTTTTAACAGCGTTATAAAACGACTGACATAATACAATTACTAAAATTTGCTGCTTTAAACCCTTCAAGGGTGGTGGTTCATTTTTGGACCATTTAATTTTAATTCTTAAATTCCAGATTAGCATCAGAATATTGGGATGAAAATTTCCCTTTTATTAAGTAAGTGAACAAAAGCATTTTTGTACTTCGAAATTTGTTTGTAAATTCTGGTGCCATTCACTGATTTCAACATTTTAGGAATAGAAGTGCCTTGTCCGTGAAAGGGTTAAACGCATATTAATGTATTTATTATTTTAAAGTTTCCTTTCCCTTTTAATATTCACGTGTAAATACAATTTTGAGGACATAATTTTCAATATTTTCCTGCCTTTACCACGTACTCATTTAATAGTAATTTTAAAGTTTTTTTTCTGTTTTTAATAGTCACGTAAAAAATAATTTTTAATCGTTAGGAAATATTATTCTTTGCGCTGTTTTTAAAATTGAAAACAATCTCTATAATAATAGCCTAAGTCATGTGACTATCATCAACAGCTCCAGGCGGATCCCTTCGCTTTTTATATTCCAGGCGGCCTTTTGGTACTTTAATGTTAGCCAGCCGCAGGTGTGATAAGTCGCCGAATATTATTCTATCCCCATTATTTCGTTTATATTATAATAGTCCAAGTCATGTAACTGCCATAAACAACGGGCTGATTCCTTCACTTTTCATAAGAAAGGTTTTCATTTTGATTAAAGAATCAAAATTATTTTTTCAAATAAAACTACATAAAAGTTGCCATAATCGCAAAGAATTCCTGGTACTTTTATGTTAGCCGGGTGAAAATCTCGCCAATAGCTTTTTTAAACTCGCCAGTTAGCATTTTTTTATTTTTCGAGTGGTAAATTAAAATGGTGCTACTTGGTTATCCCATCGACAAAAAATCTGTCGTTAAACTATAAGATAAAATGCCAATAATGGTTGATCGTAAATGTCACATTCACTTCACTTTAAGGAAGTTAGACATGTTCACGCCATCAAGTGATTTTTATTTCGACGTTTTATTTGTATTTTTATTAATGTTATACTAATTTATTTGCTCTTTTCTTATTGAAAATAAAAAAATATGTCAATTTCTGTAATTTGGCTATTTATATAATTTGGCGAAATTGGTCGACGGGAGAAGTAATAACATTAAAACGCTGCTTTGAAGTGGAAATTAAATCTCATGATTTGTTGCATTGTCACATACCCGGGTTTGCCGTATTTTTTTTTTTTTTTTTTTTTTTTTTTTTTACGACAATTTGGCAAAAACCTCGTTTTCAAATACCTGTTACATATGTATTTTTAAATTATTTTCTGTTATTTTTAAAATGAAATAACAATAAATAAAAAAAATTATTTAATAACTATGGAACAAAACAATTTATAACCTTTTTTGTAAATAAAAATAAATTAAATTGAAATAAACATTTATTAATAAATAAGCAACAATAGCCGGGTTACCATGTCAGGCAAAATAACGCCATTTTGGCGCCAATTAGGCACCCCGTTGCGTATATGACATCTGTGTCTAATATTTTTCTTTTCGTTTCGTTTAACAAAAAGAATGAAGTAAAAGCCATTTATTTTAAAGGTTTCAATTTTAAATGAAAGTTTTGTATTAAATAAAATGATAATGAAATACAAATTGAATTCTGAATAAAAGTAACATGATGCATTTCTTAGTATACATTTAAGGGAGGCCAAACTAGTCGCCAAATTAATTTAAAATAATATTAACCTTTTCTAAAATGTGAAGAAAAATATCTGTTATGATTAAAATTTGAGTTGCCATCATTAGAAAAAAGTATTTAAAATGAGAAAAAAATTAATATTTAAAAAACTAATTCTTATTTTAAAATTCTAATCCCAGTTTTAAGATCTGTGGATCAAAACGGATTTTTGGTGTTAATTTCATCGCAGAGTATTCCACATTTTAGGAGAAATCGCCTTGAAACGTAATCAGTTGTTTAATCAGTCGTTTCATAGAATCGTTACATAAATTCGTTTCAATTCGTTTCACTAGGATTTTATATATATAGGGTAGATATATATATTTTTTTTAAAGGCTTTCTTAATAGTGTTAATTTATTATGTTTGTCTGTAAAACATGTTTGTTGAACATGAAAATGTTTTCGGAAAACCTATATTGATGTTTCATGAAAACTGTTACTACACTGTAAAAACTACTCAGAAAACCACTGGCAGTAAAAGAAATTTTGTTTTTATAAATGCTTCTTTAAATGACGAAAGTACATTGAAATTTTTTGCGGTTTTTTCCACAGTTTTTTTATGTTTCTAAAGATAAAGAATGCTTTTTCGAATAGGGGGAATCTCGAAAGAATTTATTGATATTTCTTTCGTGGTTATATCATATTTTTTTAAATAAACCCTAAAATGCATTGTGATGCATATCTGCATCACTTTTTGTTTAACTCTTAGCAACTACTATAATTCTACTAGAAAGGTAGCCCGTCAAAAATGACGGAAATTTAGATATAAAGATATATACAACTCATATAAAAGAATATGAGTTTTCTCGCTTGTTCCGCAGTGATAGATGAAAATAACACGGTACAGATGTCATATTCGCCCCATATTGGCGCGATTTTTTTCCGACGCCAATTTGGCGAAAATATCAACAGCGTAAACAACAACATCCGGGTTACCATATCAAGCAAAATAGCGGCACTTTGGCGTCGGTTAAGTATACATTGCGTATATGACATTAGCGTCAGAAAAAAATCGCGCCAATATGGGGCGAATATGACATCTGTGCCAATAACACATTTTAAGAACGAAACATATTTATGAAAAACTGTGTACAGTAGAAAACCACTAATCTGCACAGTTTGGTTCCAAGTGTTATGCAGATTTGAGGCTTTTTGCGGTCATGTCTATTCAATCTTTGTTTACATTTTTTTAATTCATATATTAGACAATTTAGATTGTTAAGCCTTAAAAATAAATAAATTTCACACTTGAAGGTAAAAACTATTAAATTATCGTATACGATTTCATGAAATGGTATTATATGGTATTATATGTGTGTGCTTCACGATCTTGGTTACGACGTTGGCGAAATTGGCTGCAACTTGTCATAATCCTAATAGTGTGGGCCGCTATAACAAAAAAGTAACCAGTTTTTAGTAAAATTTCTGATATAAAGTAGTTTTCAAAAACTTGTGTAAAATTGCAGGCCGTTCTCATGTTATGTCAGTCCTAAGAATAATATTTCTAACACTGAAGAGTTTTCATGTACATGTGGAATTTAGAAAAGCTTTTCGAAAAGAACGGTCCTGAAATAACATTGTAATTCCTCTAACTTCAAAGTTTAATCGGGTTCTGATGTTGTTTACTGAAATCTAATAAGTACAGTTATTTTGAATATTACAACAGAATTAAAGAGTTAAACTTATTTAACTTAAACCCGCTGTTACTTCCCGATGTTATTTTTTACTATTAAGAAAGAAAATTATTTAAAATTTCAAATCATGCATTTATAATTTTTTTCCGTCTTTAATAACTAAGTAATGAAAAAATATGCTTTTGTTCTGAGCTCATAAATATGACAATAAAATAATGTAACTAAGAGACGTTGCAAAATTAAATCTTTGTGATTTCAAACGATACTGCCACCATTTTACCTACTATGATGTCATTAGAATATTGTCCATTGATTGTTGGAGAACTTACTTTGTGAATGATTACCTCAATGATTTAAAATTTTTTTAAGTTTCACGATGAAGGAATCACTTGTGTTTGCTTAGGTTTATGGAATGAGATATTAAGCTGTGAACCTAATTTCAACTAAAGTTATCCAAGGATATACGCATTTTTAATTGAAATTAAAAATAATGCTTTGATCTCGAAATAAAAAGTTTTAGTTTGTATAACTAGGGGGCTCGGCCCCCTACGAGCTACGCTCGCCAACCCCCGTCCAGACACCGCAGGCTCTAAATGCACGCTAATTTGATCGGCTTTAAAAAGATTTCGAAAGATTGAATTATAATTTAAAAAACAGTGGCGATCTCCCTATAAACGAATTTCTATTCATTTCTCTTTGATTGAGGAATTTTAACGCCAAATCCGCTGCGGTACTACTTGATTATCCCGTCGACCAATTTCGCCAAATTATATAAATCGCCAAACCACTCGCCAAATTATACAAGTTGACATAATTTTTATTTTAAATAACGAAAGAACAAATAAATTCGTACAACATTAATAAAAATATAAATAAAACGTCGAAATAAAAATAACTTGATGACGTAGACACGTGTAACAACATTTCAAAATAAGCTAATATAAAAGGAATTAAGTAAACAGAGTCTTTGTCTCCTGGTATTTTTTAACAAAGCGAAAAGAAAGTTCTTTTAAATGAGACATTTTAAATTAATCGTTTTTAATCTGACGCAATTTTTACCAAGCTATTTTTTCTCTTTTAAATAATCGCGTGAAAGTACTTTTGTTAGCAACGAAATATTATTTGCGGTTTCCTAACAAAAATAGTTAAAAATATCCTCTCAAAATATTAAATAAATGTCTAGCGCAATTTCTAAATTTAAACTTTTTTGCAATATTATTTTGTGTTCATTTTATGTAATAACTATAATGTGACGTAAATATGACGTAATTTCTCCTAAGACATCTAACGCATGTTAATGAATTTATTATTTTACAATATCCTTTCTCTTTTAAAATTCACGTGTGTACTTCTTATGACGTAATTTTTAATAAGTTCCTGCTTTTTATACATAATTATTTAATTCTAATTTGAAAGTTTTTTTCCTGTTTATAATAGTCACGTGTAAATAAAATTTTAATTTGAAGCAAACATTATTGCTTGCGCTTTTTATACAGTTGGCAACAGTTTAAATTAGTACAATTTTCTTAAATCTGTAAAAAATATCTCTAGAAATGCTGAAAATTTGAATTTAAAATAGAAATAAAACCTGAAAAAATGAGTCAAAATAAAAAAAATAATGCAATCTGCACTCCGACAAGTTCTGACACATAAAATGATCTAAAAATGATTACACTGCCATGTATAGTTTTTGCTGCTATAAAACTTTTTTAGTGGAACGATTTTGTCCAACTTTAGCATTAAATATCTCTTAAAATAATTCTTCGATTTGAAAACTGTCTGCATCAGCGTGTTTATCAAGCATTTCTGTATAAAACCACTGATTTTCATATTTTTGTATGCATTATTTTCCTCAATATTAACGAAGAAAGACCTCCGGTCACAAAAAATTCAAAACCGGCGGCGGCGGTGACAGCGGTAGTTACTTTTTTTTAGAATAGAGAGATTGGTTATTTCTGTTAATTATTTATTTAGGTACTTTTCCATTATAGCGCATTTTTAAAAAAAGCTTGCCGCAATTCGGGCATCAGAAAGTGAGATATGTTTACAAAATATATAAACAACTACGAAAACAAATCTAATGAACTTTTATTTTTGTTTATATATGCACTTATATACATCAAAAATCGTTTCTAAATATATATAATATTTTTTTATATACAAATTACGGCACAGATTTCAGATATGAACCGGGATACCTAACTGGCGCCAAAATGGTGTTATTTTGCCTGCTATGGTAACCGGGTATTGTTTTTTATTTATTAATAAGTTGTTTATTTACTTTTATTTTCTGTTTTTAATTATGTAAACTGTTTTTTTCTATAGTTATTATTCAAACTTTTATTTATTTATAGTTATTTCCTTTTCAAAATGATAGCAAATAATTTAAAAATATATAAGTAACTGGTATTCGAAAGCGAGATTTCTGCCAAATTGGCGTCAGAGAAAAATCACGCCAACCCCGATGCGTATATGACATCTGTGCAAAAATTACTTCTGTTTATTATAAAAAATGGGTAAATAGCTTTTTTTATATTAAATAAATTGCATACATATGGAAAAAATTGCTTGTGAGTATGAATCAGTACATAGGTTGTCAGAAAATACGTTGGCAAACTTCTTTCTCGCCAAGCAACTTTTCTCCGAAGTATTGTACATAAGCAATGATTGCTAGAAATGTATTTTTAATTATGATATGCGCTTTTATTTTTCACTACATTTATGCATAATATGCTGTGTGTATAAATGCTACAGTTCATATGCAGGGCTACACAAAAGAATTCGTAAGGGTTACTGGGTATGAGAGTAAACAGCTTAAAGGTGGTTTTTAAAGGAGTTATGCATTTTTACGCTGAACTGCATTTAGTTTACTAAGAAATGTTTATAGAATATAGATAAAATGATATACAGGGTCACGCAAAGAACTGGATACATAACCGTCTATGGATGATAATATCTGGAAATGTGATTTCAGTAGATTTAAGAGCAGTTTAAATTAAAATTCGGCTAAATAGTGGCATGTAATAACGATACTATTGGCTGCGGACGGTAACTGCTGAAATCAATTTTTAAAATTTTTTATGCGTCTTCTAACATGTTTACTTAGTTATCTTATTTCCCCAAATAACGAAGTTTTGTTGAAGCATTCAGGATGTGTTGGAAAGTGTTTCATATTCTATGCTTAGCGCATGATTTTTCTTTCTTTTTAAGTCTTATTTTGCATTTATTTTATTCTTAATTTTTTAGTCTTCTACTGCTTTATAGAAACTTTGGCACAGTTGTCATATACGCCAATTTGGCGAAAACATCAACAGCATAAACAACAACATCCGGGTTACCATATCAAGCAAAATAACGACACTTTGCCGCCAGTTAAGTACCCGTTGTGTATATGACATTGGCGTCAGAAAAAAATCGCGCCAATATATGACATCTGTGCCGAAACTTTAATATTTAATTTTTAAACTCTTCACTCCACACCCCTTGCATATAGTACAAACTATAACACAGATAGCGCAAAATAATAGACAGTTTGGTACTTTTCCACTGTAGGGGCTTTGGCGTTTTTTAAAAAAAGCTTAGTGTAATTTGGGCATCAGAAAGTGAGATTTGGGTACTTTTCCGTTATATGGATACCATTGTCGCCAAGCGTAATAGTTGACGCAAAATGAAAATCACGTGAATTGAAGCATTTGAAAAATAAAAGAAAAAACATTGTCAATACTAAAGTGAGCATTTAAAAAATATAACATTTGAAAATTCCAGACTTTTACCAACTATTTCATTAAATCACAAATATATACTTAAAATAAGTGAACAAACTGTTATAAAATAAAGCAATAAAATAAAACTCATATTAAACTGCTGGCATAAAATTACAAATATCTTTTAGCATTTTGAAATAATTGGCGCATTACCATACATTTTAGCATGGTGTCCGTATAACGGAAAAATATCGAGATTTGTTGTCAAATCATATAAACAGCTATGAAAACAAACTTGATGAGCGTTTTTGTTTGTTTTATATGTTTATTTTGGTACAGATGTCATATTCGCCCCATATTGGCGCGATTTTTTCTGACGCCAATATCATATAGTCAACGGGTACTTTACTTGCGCCTAAGTGTCGTTATTTTGCTTGATGTGGTAACCCGGATTATGTTGTGGCACAGATGTCATATTCGCCCCATATTGGCGCGATTTTTTTCGGTTGCCAATTTGACGAAAACATCAACAGCATAAACAACATAATCCGGGTTACCACATCAACCACTTTGGCGCAAGTTAAGTACCTGTTGCCTATATGACATTGGCGACAGAAAAAAATCGCGCCAATATGGGGCGAATATGACATCTGTACCTATGTTGTTTATGCTGTTGATGTTTTCGCCAAATTGGCAACCGAAAAAAATCGCGCCAATATGGGGCGAATATGACATCTGTACCTTTATTTTATATGTATATTATTGATGTTTTTCGGTACAAATTACATCTGTTTCTGTATAAAATTAGAGAAACGGCTTTTTTATATTAAATAAATCGTATAAATATCGAAAAAAAAAGCGTATGTATATAAGATGAAACAGTGGATAGGTTCCCGGAAAATATCTTGCCAAATTTCCTTTTTCGCCAAGGCACCTATACTGGAAAAGTACCTAAAGCACATTAAAATCGCGCAGTTAGGAGCTCACACAGTACAACGTCGTCTATTGGCGGTTATTTTATTAGTAGCATCGGGAGGAAGATGTAAAGATGTACTTTAAATTCTCACTCATAGATTTTGAAAAATATCTTAAAAGAGCGGAGTTTAAATTAAATTTCAGTGACCTCCTTTATGAAAGATTAATGGTTTTAAATGGGAATTACGCCTAATTAGCCAGCTATCACCAAATTGGCTAACATTTGGCGCTACTGTGGTAACCCTGCATTAGTTTTTTTCAACAATTACTCATTTCAATGAGGCGGTCCTACCGGAATCGTGAGGGACACACAGAGACTTGGATTTTATATAAATAGATAGAAATACTAGGGGGCTCTGCCCCCTGCAAGCTACGCTCGCCATCCCCCGTTCAGACACCGCAGAATCCAAAAACACGCTAATCTGATCGGTTTAACCCCTTGAGGGGCAAGCAATTACGTTTGTGAAATGCTGAATTCCCACCGGATTCTTTGAAAAATTCAATTTCATAATAAGTAGAAGCAATTTTACAGCTTTTTTCCACCGAAGTTAGAAAAGTAAAATTTAATAAATTTTTTCTGGTGTAAAACTTCATCAATCGTAGGTGGTATATAACATATACCGGTGCCCCTCAAGGGGTTAAAAAATATTATAGAAGATTGAATTATACTGAAAAAAGCTGTGCAAATCTCCCTGTAAACGGGTTTCCATTCAATTTCTTTTGATTTCAAAAATTTAAGGCCGAATCAGTTGTTGTTAAGACATCCAATGGTTGTTTTCGTATTTGATTAAAGAGGATCAGTTAAACGTTTGAAAAGAAGCTAAAAATAAAAGGAATTAAGTGTACAGAGTCTTTGTCTCCCGGTATTTTAAAACAATTTCTATAACAATAGCCTAAGTCATGTGACTATCATCAAGAGTTCCGTACGAACCACTACGCTTTTTATATTCCTAGTGCCATTTTGGTACTTTAATATTAGCCAGGTACAGGTGATAAGCCGCCAAATATTATTCTATCGCCATCATTTCATCTATATTATAATAGTCCAAGTCATGTAACTGCCATAAATAAATACGCTCTGATACCTTCGCTTTTCATATGAAAGTTTGGCCCAGATATCATGCACGGCCCCATATTTTTTTCCGAGGCTAATTTGGGGAAAAGATCAACAGCATAAACAACAACATCCGGCTTATCAAATCAAGCAAAATAACGATACTATGGCGCCAGTTAAGTACCCGTTGCGTATATGGCATTGGCGTCAGAAAAAAATAGTGCCCATATGGGACCGTATGTGGCATCTGTGCCGAAATTTTTCCATTTCGATTAAAAAAAAATCAATTTTTTTTTCGAGTAATACTACATAAAAGCATTGTCGCGAAGAATTCTTGGTACTGTTACATTAACCGGGTGCAAATCTCGCCTATAACTATTTTTCAACTCGCCAGTTAGCATTTTCTTTTATTTTTCGAGTGGTAAATTATAACATTGCTTTGAAGTTGGAATTAAATGTCATCGTTTGTTACAACATTTGCTATTTGGCCAGATGCCATATACGCACCCGGTTTGGCGTGATTTTTTTTACGAAAATTTGGCGAAATCCTCGTTTTCGAATACCAGTTACATATGTATTATTGGTACTACTTAGTTATCCCGTCGACCAAAAATCTATCACCAAACTATAAGATTAAATGCCAATAATGGTTGATAAATGTCACATTCACTTGACTTTAAGCAAATTACACGTCTTTACGTGATCAAGTTATTTTTATTTCGACGTTTTATTTATATATTTATTAATGTTATACTATTTTCTTTGTTCTTTCTTTATTTAAAATAAAAATTATGTCAATTTGTATAATTTGGCGAGTGTTTTAGCGATTTATATAATTTGGCGAAATTGGTCGAAGGGATAACTAAGTGGTACCAAATAAATTTGTGACATTGATGTTTTAGACTGAGCATGTGTTTTTTTATTTATATATTTTTATGTGTGTTGGATTAACAGTTTCAAAGAGAAACACATTATATTAGTCACTTAAATAAATAGAACTTTACATTTACATTGATTTGTATAATTTGGCGAGTGGTTTGGCGATTTATATAATTTACGAAATGGGTCGATGGAATAACTAAGTAGTACCGTATTTTTTAATTATTTTCTATTATTTTTTTTAAAGGAAAATAATAATAAAAAATAATTATCTATAGAACAAAACAATTTATGTAATTTAAAAAAAGAAAATAAACATTTATTGTTAAATAAACAACAATAGTCGGGTTACCATGTCAACCAAAATAATGCCATTTTAGCGCCAATTAGGTACCCCGGTATATGACATCTGTGCCTAATATTTTTCTTTTCATTTCGTTTAAAAAAAAAATAAACAAGTGAAAGCCATTTATTTTAAAAATTTCTGCTTGTATTAAATAAAATGATAATGAAATACAAATTAAATTATGAATAAAAGTAACATGATACATTTCTTAGCATACATTTAAGGGAGGCCAGACTTCTCGCCAAATTAGTTTAAAATAGTAACCTTTTCTAAAATCTGAAGAAAAAAAATATCTGTTTGATTAAAATTTGAGTTGCCATCATTAGAAAAATGTATATAAAATTAGAAAAAAATTAATATTTCGAAAACTAATTCGAATTTAAAAATTCTAAGACCAGTTTTGAAATCTGCGGATCAATATTGATTTTTTGTGTTAATTTCATCGCAAAGTATTCTTTTTTTTAAGAGAAATTACCGTGAAACATAATCAGTTGTTTAATCAGTCGATTCAAAGAATCGTTACATTTCAGGCGTTTCATATATTCGTTTCATAAATTCGTTTCATTAGGATTTTATATATATAGGGTGGATATAGGGTAGATTAATCCTGTAAAAATTACAAAAATGTGCTACTAATAAAGTTAAAACATTTTCTTAAAATTTCTGGTGTCTAATCTTTAACATAAAAATAAAAAAACACAATTCTAAAAGAATAATTCGTGTATTTAAGGGTTAAGTTTTTCAAAATAAAAAATTATATAAATTAAGGTATTTAGATACATACTTATTAAAAAATTTACTAATTTGCAATATTTTAGTTTTTACTTGTATTGCAGATGTGCAACATAAGAAAAGGTTGATGTATTATACGAAAAATGTATCTCTGATTTTTGTTTTTCGTTATTTTTCCTGTGTAATAAACCTTTCTGAGAATCATATATAAATTTTTCGAAATAAAATAAAAAAATCATGCATTTAAGGGTTAAGAAGCCGTGTAGAACAGAGCGTAATTTATAAGAAAAAAGAACCAGAGCTCTAATATTCCGCAGTAAAAACATCTGTAGTGTATAACCCGTCCCCTCAACAAGAACAACAAATTAGAAATTACACGTCAATCGTGGCAAATGAAGTGCGTTCGTAATATAACAATGGAACTATTAATAAAGAGGAACTGACACATCCTTAAAATAGTGAAGCTTCAACTGTAACCGCTATCGCAGGAGTTGTTTACCGACGGTATAAACTTCCACCAGTAGATTTATATAAAAATTTTCAACTTATTTAAACGCCTTATTGTGGCAAAATTTCAGTCTTAAATAATGGTAGAAACAGGTCTTCATTTTTACTGGTAGCAGTTTACTTTGGCGGTAGTTAGGACCTGCGTTTCCGCCATATTGTGACAACCAGGGAAACAAACTGACAGTTTTGCAATGTATATTGACACCAGTAAAAACAAATAGAAATTTTTATGACATTTTTGAGAAAATTTTCAATGAATAAGACGCTTAATTAAGAAGAAATTTTCTATTCAATTTCACTGGTGTAACGTTTTCCCTGGCGGTAATCAGAAACTAAAGATCCAATTAAAAAAAAGCAGCCGCCATCTTGTGACAACCTCCTCAGTTACTTCACTCGCAACTAGTAGACAGTACACTATATTTCTCCTCCTCTTTATTCATAACTCCATTAATATAACTAGTTTAATAAATAATTTTTAAACCGCATATTGTACTAAATGTATATTTTAGTGCACTTCATAAGTGAATATCAATTTTATTCTGTTCGAAAGGCTGTAACATCATTAACCCCTTGGGGACGAGCGACACGTATACGTGACGCATGAAGCGCTCAGAATCCTTGTTTTCAGCCTCACCAGTAAAATTTTACTGTAAAATTTGCCTTATTTAATCAGCACATTTTCCCGATTCAAGAAGACGCAAATTTCTGTTTTTAAAAAACGGTGACAAAAGATTAAATATTTCGTAAAAGGCTCCCGTCCCGAAGGGGTTAAACTGGTCGTAATGTAACGGGAAAATTTTGATTGTCCTTGTAACTGAACTATACATCTGATTTTCATAAAATTTTAAATGACACGACAAGATTTTGGAAAAATTATATATTTGAAATTTCAGACCATTCGGTTGGGTACTTAGCAGACAGACGGACCGAACGACGACTGTAGGTGCTACGTATTTATACAGGCTGTATCTGAAATGCTTCAACAAACTTAGAGGTATGATATTACTCATGAAGACGAACAAAAAATGCAATGGAACATGGGGTCGAAAATGACGTTTTAAGAATGAAAATCGAGAAAATGCGTCTGGAAATGGACAAACTGAGACAAGAAAGAAACACTCCAGAAAAATATTTATTGCACAGAATAGGTACAACACAGCTCGTGATGTCCAGAGAAAACAAATATTTTACAACAATTGTTCAAAGAATCGACCGCGGACGTTATTGCACAGAGTACATCTACGGAGGAACGACTGGCGGACACGCTCGAAGACTTCGGGAGTCCTGTATACGTGGATTCCTGCTCACAGATTTGTTTGGCTTCTTCCAAATTTTCGTTATCTCTTTCTGACCGGATACGCCCAAAGTGAAAGGAAAACCAGCTTCGTGCTACTAGCCAGTTCTGCAGAAATACAGCATGCGAGATTTCGATATTTTTATTAGTTTTGCGATTTTCACCCTTTAAACTTCATTTGCGACCCCATGTTCCATTGCATTTTTTGTTCGTCTTGATGAGTACTATCATCCCCCTAAGTTCGTTGAAGCATTTCAGATACACCCTGTATAATTACGAACGCACCTAACCCTTAAATGCTCGATTTTTTATTTTGTTTCAAAAAAATTGTATATGATTCTCTGAAAGGTTTATTACGCAAGAAAAATAATGAAAAAAATCAGAGATGCATTTTTCATATAATACGCCAATCTTTTCTTCTGTCGCACATCTGCAATATAAGTAAAAACTACTGTCGTGCGGCTGTTTTACGCTAAAATATTGCAAATTGATAAATATTTTAATTAGTATGTCTCCAAATACATTATTTTATATAGTTATTTATTTTATAAAACTTAACCTTTAACCCTTTAATTCCCATGATAGAATGCGTTCTAGAAATTACGTAGTTCAGAGAATCTGACTTTATACCAGAAAGTTTCAATGGTTAATTTCACTTTATTTTAATACGGAATGCCTGCTATTAACCCCTTAATTCTCGCTCCCGTCATATTCTCGGGCTGTGTCTTTTACTCAAATAGTTTGATTCCCATCAGTTTTTTAAAATAGTGAAATTGGCTATATTTTAGTATCGTTTTTCCTGTCATTAAATAAGGTGAATATTTCTTTTTCATAAAAGTGGTGCCAATAAGCAATTTGAATTTTTCAACCGTAATTTAATTCGAGCGTTAAGGGTTAATTAAAGAAAATATTGCTATTTTAATTTTCTAGCGTGAATTAGGTACATACGAATAAAAAAATCTATTAAATTCAAAACACTGTTGTTTGCATACATGCAAAGCTGCGCACTAAAGGGCTAAAAAGCAGCGAGTAAACATAACACGACCACAAAAAAAAGTAGATCAGTTGCTGTTAATTCTGATTCTTGTATTCCTCAAACCCCTGGAACAGAAAACCATTGAGTCTACATTTCCGAGAGCTAGGAAGAAGTATGCTCCTACGTGCGCACATCACATATATAAGCGCTTTGCTGTGAAATAACTCATAGAAAGATAATTCAGGCTTCGGTTTTTTGGAAGTGCTATTCCGCAAGTATCCGGATGAATTCCGACAAAAATTCCGATTTTTAAATATTCACGAAAAACAAACAAGTACCGGAGCTGAGCTCTGCCGCAAATTAAGCACTGGTGTAGATTAGTATTTTAACCAAATTTTCACATACACATTACACATAGCCTGGGGAATAATTTTATTTAATATCAAAAGGCCCCACTTTTGACAACCTGGCCAGTCCATCACTGTATACAAAATGGATATAAGCATATAAGATATAAATATATATAAGCATATATTTGGAGAAGCGATTTATATAACACAGTAAAAAATATCCATCACTGTATATAAAATGGATATAAGCATATAAGATATGTATATATATATACATAAGCATATAATTGGAGAAACGATTTATATAACACAGTAAAAAATATCTCTCAACTAAAGAGTAATTTTAACTGCAATTTCTGCAGTTTTCTTCTCATTCACCAGTATGTATAACTTCATAATGGAACACTTAATCATATTGTCAAGCGTTCTCGTTCCAGTGTTGCCAGATAGTCGAAAGTCAATTTCCCCAAAATTTCTGAAATTTTCCCCCAAATCAGTGCTTTTATCCGGAAAAGTCCCAAAAGCAATTTCTACTCAAAAAAGTTCTGGCCATCACAAAACTTTCTTCTATCTCATACATGTCAATACTCTAAAATTCACTATCTCAGTGCCAAATTAAATGCAATCTGTGTTCATCATGAGAATTCTAAAAATATGAAATTCCGTGCATTAGTTCTCGAGGTATGACTGTCCCTGAAATCGTGTAAATCCAGCAAAATGCAGCTTAGCAGCGCCACCTATTGGGTTGGGTTATTTACACCAGAACATAATTATCACCAACTTATGTCAATGTCTAACTGAATATGAAGTTTGAGGAAAATTTGTGCATTAGTTCTTGAGATAGAGATATTGCGCAAATCATGACAAATGCAGCATAGAAGCGCCACCTGTTGAGCGATTTACAACAACACATAATCAGCAGCAATATTAATCAAGTTATACTTAAATCTGAAGTTTGATGAAAATTCGTGCATTAGTTCTTGAGATAGAGCTATTGAGGAAATAGTTCAAAGAGCAGCACAGCAGCGTCACCCCACCTATTGGGCGATTTACACCAACACGTAGTCAGCATAATTTCATATGAAGGACTAACTAGATCCGAAGTTTGATGAAAATGTGTGCATTAGATTTTGAAATAGAGGTACTTCGAAAATAGTGTAAATCCTGCAAAATGCAGCATAGCAGCGCCACCTGTTGGTTGATTTACACCAAAACTTAAACAGCATCCATTCATGTCAAGGACTAACAGAATCTGAAGTTTTATAAAAATCCGTGCATTAGTTCTTGAGATAGAGCTTTTGCGGAAATCCTGCAAAATGCTACATAACAGCGCCACCTGCCGGGCGATTTACACCATAAACTAATCAGCACCAATCTATATTAGGGACTACCTGAATATAAATTTTTATTAAATTCTGTGCATTAGTTCTTGAGATAGAGAGCCCGCAAAATTTGTGTCACATACAGACAGCCAGACTCACAGACATTTTGTAAAAACATGTTTTTTGGAATATCTGACCCATAAAACGTGTAAATCCGTCGAAAACTGGAATTCGAAAATTTTCATGAAACCAATACTTTCTTCTCGTAAAGGTAGAAGAAAGTAAAAAAAAACGGGCTAAAAAACGGAAATACTACTGGCAATCTAGACGCCAATACTATTTCCGTTTTTTTTACGGGTATTTTTACCCATAAATTACAGAAAATTTTCCGTTTTTCTGATTAAAAACGGAACTTTTTCTGTAATTTATGGGTAAAAATTCCCGTAAAAAAACGGAAATAGTACTGGCGTCTAGATTGCCACTAGTATTTCCGTTTTTAGTCCGTTTTTTTTTTTTTTTTTACAGTGTACGAAAAATGTTTACATAATATAAACTCAAATTTTTTTCCCAAATCTAGCCTTTTTTTAAAAAAATTCCCCATTTACAAAAAATAAGCTTTTAAACTCCGGAGAATTTTGCATGCAAAGGAAGGGAATGAAACATGAGAGATGCATTTTACAACGACAAGTTCGTTTGCACTTGTTTTTTTAATTGTCGCTAATCGATGATGTTGGCCTATCATTAGTTAGCTACATCTACACTTAAACCAATGACATTTTCAAGGTTTAGATCATATCTTATCAGTTGGGGTTTGAAAATCTGAGATGGTGTTGGCATCATCTTCTTCTATTGACTTAAGCTATAAAACATTGTTTTCGATATTTTGTCATCCCTACTGAAGTTCCTAATCGTAATACAAAGCATCTTCATTGTATCAATCACTGTGCTTTCGTCAATAATAAAAGAAAAATAGCTGCTTTTCACATCTTTAATTAAATCTTTTAAAAAGCGCGGCAAATGAACGTTTCGGATACGTCCTGAAGATTTAGTAATGTGAAGGTTGATGCCGTTTAAGACCGCAGAATTTTCATTCAAGTTTCTTGAAAGGAGAACTATGGAGGCTGCTGCATTCATTGAGCAATGTTCACTTATAATTATAAACGTAGCAATGTGACTGTCGTATGCAATTGCATGTCTTGCAAAAAGCTCTACTGTAAATTAAAAAAAAAGTTATAAAATTGTTAATTGTTTCTATTGTATAAATCTATACTAATAAAAGACATGTGTACATATGTTCGTGTGTCTGTCCACGATGACTAGGGAAATCTGCCGTACTTATTGATCTGAAAATTCAGGTGGGGATAGTCCAAGGCAGGTCGTGCTGCACTTGTGATATGTGTAAACTGTAATGTTGTAAACGATGAGCACGACCACGAGAATATTGATTGATATCTTTGATTTCTGTATTTCATTTTCGTTTTCAGTATCAAAATCGAATTCGAGACAGATCCAGTATTGTCAGATGACTAGTAAATTTTACGTGAAATATTGAAAAGAATTCCCCAAGTTTCTCCCAAAAAATGTTGATAGTCCCCAAACATTTCCCCAAGAATTCCTTGTCCCCAAAAAATTCCCCTGGAGGTTCAAAATTCCCCAAAATGGGGACAAAATCCCTAATCTGGCAACACTGTCTCGTTCGTAAACACATACTAATTAAAATTAGTGTTGCTGTACCATATTCAAAATGCTGCTTAATAAAATGAAAATAAACTTGATGAACGATAGTTTTCTTCTACTGTTTAAACAAAATATTTGTAATTTGATAATTTTTCTGGTGTCACTCATCCAGAAAATGGTATTTTCAAGAATATCTGTGAAAACTCCAATCTCTGCGTACAGTAATACCCCGACTTACGTCACCCCCCAGGAATGTGAGCGCTCCTACCCAAATGGCCGATTACTACCACTAAATTTTAATAGGATTTCAAGCATTATTTACTGACAGAGTATCTGAGATGCTAATAAAATTTAGTGGTAATAATCGGTCATTTGGGTCGGAACGCTCCCATGCCTGGGGGTGACGTAAGTCGGTGTATTACTGTATTTTATAAGAAAGAATTTTAAGAGGATAACCTACTCGAAAAAAAGGGGGAAAATCGAAGTTCCTTTTTTCATAATATTATTCTGCACTATGTACTGCACAAAATGTAAAAATTCCTAACTCTGGAAGAACCTTTTTTTTTTTTTTTTTTTTTTTTTTTTTTTTTTTTTTGTTAAGTGACGCATATGGTTTTTTCTTCTCCCGAAAAGTAGCATTTTTAGGTTCGTTCGTAATTCTATAAATACGTAGCACCTATAGTCGTCATCTGGTCCGTCTGTCCTCATATAACAGCGCAAAAACTACCCAACCGAATGATTTGAAATTTCATATATATAATCGCTGCAGAATTTTGTCAAGTCATTTCAAATTTGTGGAAATCGAATCAAAACTTAAAAAGATATTAATAAATATTCTTCATTCTATTAACCCCTTAATTCTCGCTCCCGAGATATTCTCGTATAGACGTATTATATGTGTTATGATATTAATAAATGTTCTTCATTCTATTAACCCCTTAATTCTCGCTCCCGAGATATTCTCGTATAGACGTAATTCTATAAATACGTAGCACCTATAGTCGTCATCTGGTCCGTCTGTCTGCATATAACAGCGCAAGAACTACCCAACCGAATGATTTGAAATTTAATATATATAATCGCTGCAGAATTTTGTCGAGTCATTTCAAATTTGTGAAAATCGAATCAAAACTTAAAAAGATATTAATAAATATTCTTCATTCTATTAACCCCTTAATTCTCGCTCCCGAGATATTCTCGTATAGACGTATTATATGTGTTATGATATTAATAAATGTTCTGCATTCTATTAACCCCTTAATTCTCGCTCCCGAGATATTCTCGTATAGACGTAATTCTATAAATACGTAGCACCTATAGTCGTCATCTGGTCCGTCTGTCCGCATATAACAGCGCAAAAACTACCCAACCGAATGATTTGAAATTTAATATATATAATCGCTGCAGAATTTTGTCGAGTCATTTCAAATTTGTGAAACTCGAATCAAAACTTAAAAAGATATTAATAAATGTTCTTCATTCTATTAACCCCTTAATTCTCGCTCCCGAGATATTCTCGGGCTGTGTTTTTTACTCAAATTGTTTGATTCCCACCAGTTTTATAAAATAGTGAAATTGGCTATATTTTAGTATCGTTTTACCTGTCATTAAATAAGGTGAATATTTCTTTTTCATAAAAGTGGTGCGAATAAGCAATTTGAATTATTCAACCGTAATTTAATTCGAGCGTTAAGGGGTTAAATCCTATCATACGTAATTAATTTACTGATACCTTGTGATAGGTAATGATTCTAGGTTGCCATGGTGATTACGTCGTTTTAAGATGGAGTCCTATTATTTCCGCATTACTGAATTTAATATATACAGTCGAACCCGGCTAAGACGATCACGTTTAATACGCGATCCCGCTTAATACGCGGATTTTTTCCGATGCCTTTAATATCGCCCATAAGGCTAATGTAAAAATATAACTTTTAATACGCAAGCGGTTATTACGAGATCCCGCTTAATACGCGATATATATTTGGTCCTTTGAGGAAAGTAAAACCACGTTTAACCCTTTCAGGGGCAAAGTAATTGTATTTGTAAACTGTTGAAATAATTGAATAACACCAGTATTTACAAGAGCATTTAAAGAAGTAAAGGTGTATTTTCGCTTATTTAATAAAAGTGAAGTTTTCATTCAAAAAATCTGGTGCCAATGTGGCAATTAGGGATTAAAATTATGTGATGCCGTGACGGCATCACCGCCCCTCAAGGAGTTAAGA
Organism: Maratus speciosus; assembly: GCA_963932465.1. Taxonomy (NCBI): domain Eukaryota; kingdom Metazoa; phylum Arthropoda; class Arachnida; order Araneae; family Salticidae; genus Maratus; species Maratus speciosus. Next base: position 204,093,838 of record OZ010794.1, on the reverse strand, counting down.
CGCGAATTCATTGATCAAGATGCGAATTCCTTCTGTCTTCCCAAGTGTTGCCTATTTTGCGGATTATTTTTATTCAGATAAAAACACTGATTTCGAATAGTATTAGTTACTTTATTTAATAGCAGATTAATTAACTAAAATTACTAATCGAAAATAGTGGTAGATATTTCAATAAAATAAAACCCAGCTAAATCAGAAAAACTGCGATTCTTCTTTGATCCCGCCTCCTAACATTCTTTGTCTTAACTACTTTCATGTATATTTTTTACTGTAGTAAGAGATATATAGATGAATTATCAGAGACGTCATAAAAACTATTATGATTAGAGATGATCATACCTGTTGTTAGTGAGGTTTTAAATGTACGTAATATCACTACTATGTTTTATAATGCATATTAATAAGAATTAAAGCTTAATACAGAGCTGCCACATGCGACTATTTCAATACTCTGTTGGCACCACTATCGTTAAAATACACATTTTGTAGTATATTTCTCTTGCAAATGTTGTCAAAGCGTATGTAAAATGATTTGTTTTGAAAAAGTGGTGCGAAATAGAATTTTTAAAAAGTCGCCTGTGGCAGCCCTGTTAATAAAATTGTTTTTTTCTTGTATTAAAAAGAAGGGCTGATTATAATGGTACTCATTAATACAAGTACTAAGTATGATTTTAAAAGCTGGGTTGTGCTTCAAAGATTTAATGTTTTTTTCTTCCTGTTAAAAAGAAATAGTTTAGTAGGAAAATTACTTTTTGTTGTTTCATCTTTAGTTGAAACGTACAAATCGACAATAAAACCATGCCGGAATCTACATTTATTTTCCGTTTTATGCCAGTCGGTCTTATAAAAAGAAACAATGCGTTAAAGTGAAATACAGTTAAGTTTTAATCTAAAAGACACAATTTTCCACCGTAAACGTATAACTGAAAGCTCTAAAGTTCATTTAGACGATTAAGTATGTAAATAAGCCCAGTTCCTGCAACATTATACAAATCTCGTTTAATACGCGATCTCGCTTAATACGCGACTTTTGTCCCCTCCCTTGAAACTCGTCTTAACCCGGTTCCACTGTATAATCATAATCAATTTTGTATCATGTATTTTTGCGTAAGAGTGCAACAGCCATTGCACCAAGATCTGAATATTTATCAAACTAGTTATAGTGCAAACGCACCTCATTTGCCACGATTGACATACAATTTCCGACTTGTTTTTCACAATCTGTACCTTTTTTCCAAAACCACAATAGCCATCTCCCTAATTTTTTCTGTTATTTTGTCTCTGTGGGCGTCACATGAATTGGGAGAATTTCGAACAAACATTTTTTTTCATTCTTTTTTTCCTGAAAAAGACTACAAATGTTCTTTTTTTTTTCAAAACCTCAATAAAATGTAAGTATTTATTCTTTTAAAATATCTTTAGTTTACTTGATAAATATAGAATCAATAAGGTTACACGAAAAAATTTGTGGTGATCCAAAGAGCGGTTTAGGAGACAATATATATTTAGTTAACTTGTAAAACACCTCTATAGGTTAGCCTTTTAAGAAAAAGTATATTTTAACTGATACCGGAAAATGTGAAGAGTTTTATATATTTTTATAAAAGTATAAGATTTCGTCGTGAAGATTCTTCCAAATTCAAGAAATCAAGTGAAAAAGCTGATTCTAAATCGGCTTTTAAAATAACAAGTGTGATAAACCCGGTCTTCCCGGGTTACAAATTTAGGTAAAAACCATAGTACAGTAATACCTCGACTTACATCAGCAATTTGTTCCAAGACTAGCGACGTAAGTTGAGGTACATTTAGATAAGCAAAAAAAGATAAGTAATAAAAATTCTAATGAACATATTCTATTGCATTTAGAGATTATGTTACCTACATTTAACATTAGCAAAAAAAATGCGTTTGCAATACAAGAATTTGGAATAAATCAATAAGTTGTTAACTTGCAAATTTTTGTTCTTCTAGCAGCCCCGTTCGAGTCATGCGAAAAAAAAATTGCAATAAAGTTTGAACTGATATTTTTTTCTTTTTTTACTTTTAGAGGCTCTTTGTAATAGCAGAGTGTGTTTTCTAAGCTTTTTCTAGTGACTTTCTTCGTTTCTTTGTCACTATCACTTGACTGTTGCGAGAAAGTTTTCCTTCATAGAACCAAAGGTCTTCAAAAATTTAGTGCGTCTTAATTAGGGATTTTTTTTCCAGGCCAGATCTCGTAAATGCGGGGTGACGTAAGTCGAGGGCACGTAATTCCGGGTAATACTGTATATGGTACTTGAGGAACTCACAATTGCAGTAGACCAAGTCTATTTTGAAAAAAAAATGACTGATCTATTTAGAAGGTGAATAAAATCTGTTTTATCCACTCACACAGTAAACCAAGTCTGTAAACAGAATAACAGTAACTTGTTTAATTAATTTCTGAACAAGAAAAAATGCCATTTATACATGTAACTGACGTAACTTTTATTGTGTAACTGACGTAACATTATAACTTTACAAAGACAAAAATGGTACTTAACCCCTTAACCCTTTAACTGTTTCTTTGTTTTTTACACAATAAATTAAAAATCAGGACCTGCCACCACTTTTTTTTTACTAAAATATTTGGCTTTGTACAATCGAAAAAAGTACTTATTTTAACAAACCAAAAATTACCGTTAAAATTAAGTGGTATCCAAAAGCTTTTAGTATCGAAGTTAGAAAACACTTTTTGCCCGAGAGGCACTCGGGCACGACAGTTAAGGGGTTAACAGTGACATTTGTTTTCTTACAAAAAAATTAAAAATGGGGCTGGACACCACTTTTTCCATACTAAAATATTTACCTTACTTAATCGAAAAATATCTGACAATCAATAAAGATCAACTTACAGTTACAAATTAGTGGTATCAAAATGCTTTTAATAACGAAGCAAGCAAAGTGTTCTTGCCCGAATCTAGTTCGGGCCACACTGTTAAGGGGTTAACTTAGTTTGTAAGCTGTAATTTACAATGCCCTTTTATTGGTATTTTATTATAGAACATAAAAATATCAAGTTTTCCAATCATACCCTTAAATTAAACATATTATAAATTTTATTCTCCCCTCTCCCAAAAATGAGAATTTTTTGTGGAATTGCCCTATAGGATAGATAGAAGTTTAAAAAAAATCAAAATAAAAGTTAATAAAAATCAAAATTAATCGTCTGCTGTTGCGACCGTCAAAATGACGTCAACGTTAGGCACGAACACGTTTGTCCTTTATAATATAGATACATAGATAATGGAAAACGAACTATCCATCCGGGTACCCGGGGGCCATCCCGGGAATTTAGAGAAGATATAAATAATGTTGCGGAAACAAAATATATTCTGCTGCGTACTATTTAATTAATATGTTAATTAATATACAGAGTGTCCCCAAATTGATGGACGACTAAACTGTAAGGGAAAGTAAAGTGCACACAAATAAACAATTTTGATACAACAATGTGGGATCGGAAAGGAAAAGTTTAGGCGAAAAACAAGAAAGGCGGAGGAAATGAAAGCGATCGTTTTATTGACATAACAATTAAAGTATAAGTGCTTAAATGTGCCACTGGCAGCGTCTAACAAGTGACTGGCGTACCTTTCCGCAGATTCGAAGTGTTTCACAACATTTGCAGCAACGACTGAAAGTCTTAAAATGAGGTCCTCATCCGAGTCAACTGGTGTCTCATAGAATGTGTTAATCTGCTTGATATTTACATTTGGCTTCCCAGTGATATTAGACCTAATATATCTACACAGATATTTATCCGGACGTGGCTATGAACATTTTGTCTGTTATTTTGTGATGAACTATACCATCTTGTAGAACATTTGAACTTTGCTTTGGGTGAATTAAGTTCTTTGGGCAGTGTACTTTCCAAAAACTTTTAATGACTATGTCATATCCTGCTGATTATTACCACCGTCTCTTGGTGATTATAGATATAATATAACTTTATAGATACTTATCTGGACTTGGCTGAAAATTTTTCAGTTTGTTATATTGTGATGAACTTTACCATCACGTAGAACTTTTGAACTTTGTTCAATGAATATAACAGTTTTGTTTTACTACATATCATATGAAATGTTCGATTTTAATTTCTAATTGGTCTACATGTTGATTGTTAATTACGCATTTTTAGTTAGAACATCTTTCATTGCATAATGTCTGTTCTTTTATCTAAGCTTGGTTTTATATAGTTTTGGGGCGAGTGTGCAGTTGTACTTTTAGTGTTAATTTCTTTAATTTTTATATTAGTTTCAGTTTATTAGGCCAGCAAGAGCTGGTACTTCAGTAGGCACTGTTGCCATTGACTGTCATTACATTTTTCTATGGTCAAGTTTGACTATTTGTTGTTTTTGCTTTAATGTTATATAATGATTCCGCTGATTCCGGGCCTGTTTTTACTTGGGCTTCTCCGGGTGGTAGTGGGGGTTCTTTTCCTCCGGGACATTGAGTTCCATAAACCATTTTTTGATGTTGTTGGAGTCTCGGTCGGTGATCCCTAATCCCTGGTGTCTCGTAGAGGAAACATCTAGAATCTTCGAAAGGATACGTCAGTCATTTGCTAGACGCTGCCAGGTATGTATCTATGTCAGTGATGGCACATTTGAGCACTTACTGTATTTGTTATGTCAATAAAACTCTTGTTTTCATTTCCTCCGCATTTCTTGTTTTTCGCCAAAATGTTTCATCTCCGACCCAACATTTCTATGCCAAAATTGCTTCTTTATGTGTACTTTACCTTCCCTTACAGTTTGGAACATGTATTCAGAGATACCTTGTATTTAACTGTTCCTGCATTAAATAACACCAAGATATAGCTCAATTATAAAAATGTTTCCAGTGTTGTCTTTCATCATATAAAAATCCAATTACATCAAAATAGTTGTTTTTAGGTGCGTTCGTAATTATATAAATACGTAGCATTTATAGTCGTCGTTCAGTCCGTCCGTCTGTCCGTCTGTCTGTCTGTCTGTCTGTCTGTCCGCATGTAACAGAGCAAAAACTACCCAACCGAATGGTCTGAAATTTTAAACATATGATTGTTGCAAAAATTTGTCGAGGCATTTCAAATTTTATGAAAATCGGATGTATAGTTTAATTACAGGGACAGTCAAAAGTTTTTCTTTACATTACGGCCAATGGGAAAAATTATTGCAAGTGCATTTTAATGATGTTACAGCCTTACGAATGGTCTGAAACTTTAAATATATAACTGTTGCAAAATTTTGTCGAGCCATTTCAAATTTTATGAAAATCGGATGTATAGTTTAATTACAGGGACAGTCAAAAGTGTTCCGTTACATTACAGGGAATGGGAAAAGTATTATTGGAAGTGCATTTTAATGATGTTACAGACTATGCACTTTATGAAGTGCAAAAAATTATACATTCAGTACAATATGGGGTGCAAAAAATAATAATAAAACTAGTTATAGTACGAACGCACCTGATTTGCCACGTTTGACGAGCAATTTCCAACTTGTTTTATGTTGCGAAAATTAAAATTTTCTACAGTGCTTTAAGTTAGTTTTATAAATCTTTATCCATAATCTAATAAATATTAAAAATTTAATTTTTGCACGACCAACATTGACCAAATTATGATACTTTGAATTTTATAAATTTTCGACGTTTTCTTGGCACTAAAAAGCGTTCTTCCTTTTTACAGTGCGTCTTAAAAGTTTATACACAACGATTTTTTTTTTACAATTGAAAAAGAGATGTAGCAATTTCAAAACAGTTTATAATTATACTAGGGGGCTCTTTCACCATCCCCTCCCCCCCCCTCCCCCGTTCTGGCTTCACAGCCTCTAAAAACATAATAATGTGTCCTGTTTAAAAAATATTGCCAGGTTACGAAAGTTTGAAAGATATTACGGCGGCTATCTTCTGTAATCGGGTTGCCATACTTTCCCGTTTGATCCATCACTGTCGTAACAACTGATGGCTGTTTTCGGGATTGATAAGTAAGATCAATTACACATTTTAAAATGCATTTGCATAAAATTGTTAGGTTACAAATGTAGTTATCTTTCTGACTTTTATAACTACGCTATGGACGATATCCTTCCTTTAGTTTGGAGGTTAAAACACTCCGTCTGCTTGCGAATAGCTTTCAGAACCACGGTATTGAGTCAGCATTTTGTTTTGAAATTTTTAAGTTTATATTTTATGTTTGAATGGAGTTTTAGATATTTCAGGAACAGGTATAGCTCATTCATGAATACTTTACTCCATTTTAATACACCATCATACATATTTCACAATGTATATTGTTTAGCTTAATTAATAAGATTATCCTAATTTTCTCGTATGTATTTATCGAATAGTAATTCGTACAAAATAAATCGAAAGTATTTTGCGCATACATTTACCTGTATTTATGATGCATCAACTGGTATAATATATAAACCAATTTTCTAACCGTACTACTTTTATATTATGTGACGTCACATTAAAATTCTCAGGAATGAAAATCGTTTTAAATGTATTGTTTTAATATATGACGTAATTTTCACTATTAAATGCATTTCTCATGTAATAATTTATTTATTTTAAACTTTTTTTTCACTTTTAACATTCACGGCTACATATAATATTTAATTTAAAAGTGTTTGGAAATATTATTATTTGAGCTTTTTTAAATGTGACCTAATATTTACCATTAAAAGTTTTTCACGCCTAATAATTTAATTATTTTAGGCATTTTAAACGACGATATTTAATATTTGAGAATGTTACATATGACGTAATTATCACCTATAAATGAGTTTTGCGTGTAATGATTTTATTATTTTAAAGTTTTCATACTTTTTTAATATTTACGTGTAAATATTTTGAAGTAATTTTCTCTATTTCTGCTTTTAACACATAATCATTTAATTCTTATTTTAAAATTTTCTTTCTGTTTTTAATAATTTCACTTTTTAATTTCAATTTGAAATTGACGACAAGAAGCAAATTTAATTTTTTTTTTTAATTTTCCTGAAAAACACAATTTAATCACAATATTGTTTCACTATCGATTGATATAAAAAGATAATTTCAATTAATTTGAAAATTACGAAAAAAAAATTTAATAATAGTTTTCCCCTGTGCTCCCCTTTTTTCCACAGAAATGGAGTAATTTAGTTCCCATGATTTCGGAAATCTCATTAAAGTTAGAAAAAAATAATATCTCGAAAACTATTTCAAATTTTTAAATTCTAATGCCAATTTTGACATCTGTGGGTCAATATGGATAATGGATGTTAATTTCCCCGCCAAACCTTCCATATTTTAGAGGAAATAGCCGTGAAACATAATCAGTCGTTTCATAAAATCACTTCATAAATTCGTTTCATTAGTATTTTATATAGAGAGAGTAGAAATAATATCAAGAAAATAATAATAATATACAAAATTAATATTACGCAATCACAAGCTTTGTGAGAAAAGAATTAAACTTAAATTGTACTGTCCCAAAAGTTTATAGACAACTCTTTTTATTTTCTTTAACCTTTTCCGGCATGGTGGGACAAATTCTGTCCCTCTTACTTTTAGTTCTTAATTCCCACATCGGCACCATAATTTTGAAATAAATATTTGTCTCTTATAATGCACGTGAAGAAAAGCTTTCAATCATTTAATAAAAGAAGTCTTCATAAATTCTGGTGTCAAACAAACATTTCAACATTTTAGTAACAAGAGTACTTTGTGCTGGAAAGGATTAATGTTCAAATCTTTAAGCCGTTTTCTCTAATCACCTTCAAAACTCGTTCAGGCATACTCAAAACAAGAGTTTGGAGAAATTCTGGCCTTAAAGGAAACCGACTTCGTTCAATTTGCTGTTTTAAGTCTTGAACCGTTGCAAATTGACACCCATTAGCATATACGTCTCTAGATAATGTTCCCCAGAGGTTCTCTATTTGGTTCAGGTCAGGACTTATGGCTGGCCAGTCCAAAACAGTTACTTAGTTTTGTCTAAACCACTGCATTGTAGAGTTGCACATGTGAATGGTGCAATTGTCTTGTTGGTATATCCATTTGCCCCCACCTGGCAACTTTACAAATGGAAATAACTGCACTTCAAGAGTTTTCTGGTAATCTTCGGAACATTGACGACCTTTCAAAAAAGCAATATCAATTGTTCCATTAAACGAAAATGCTCCCCACACCATGAGTGAACTCCCTCCTTGTTGTATGCTGAGAAAAGTTCGTGGTTCCTTGCGAATATCGTACCAGTAATATGCCCAACAATCGGGGCCATCTAAATTACGACGCATTTTGCGATAATCAAGAAATGCAGCAGTCGATAGACCGTGGATTTTGATACTGAAACGCTCACTTCTTTAGAAACTGGCCTTACAAACGATGGAATTATGAATAAAGAGGAGGAGACATATAGCAAACTGTCTAGCAGTTGTGAGTGAAGTAACTGAGAAGGTTGTTATAAGATGGCGGCTGGGTTTTTTTAATTGGATCAACAGTTTCTGATTACCGCCGGGACAAAATTCCACCAGTAAATTTGAATAGAAAATTTCGGCTTGTTAATCCCGTTATCCAATGAACAGTGCTGAACAGTGGAGCAGCGTTGAGGGGTTTCCTAGTTGTCAGGCAACTTAACACCCAGGCTGTAGATATGATGTCTTACAAATTTAATGAGCCATTGGGAAAAAGAAAAGGTGTAGTTGTTTACAAATACTTTAAAAAAAGAAAAATATTAATGATAGTTGCTAGCATAAGTGCCTTAATTATAAAGAAAACCAGAAGTTAAGTTTAAGAACTTGAAAAGGAAGTTAGAGTTATATTAAAATATAGGTAAAGCTGTAGTTACAAGAACTTAATGAAGATTAATAAATGGGGTGAAAAAATAAAAGTTAGCACTAGTTCAAGGATCACACTCGACAATCTTGGGCAGGAAAAGCGGTAAAGGAAGGCAGCAAGGCCACTACTTACACAAAAAAGGGCAGTAATAAGGGCAATATAATTTTTTTCCTATATACAGGGTGTTCCATTAAAGGGGTCCAATATTAATAGGGGTAATAGAGGAGATCACAAGGAGCATAAATCAGTATATAATGCCTGGCCGGATCTCAATAATTTTCAAGTTACAGCAAATAGAATGAAAAATCGGAAATTTGTAAAAAAACCCTCATTGCTAAACTATCGATAATGCTACATAAAAACGAAGCACATATTTAGAAAGAGCAGAAAAAATCCTACGAAATGACATAAGTTGTTTTAGAATATTGAGAATTAATGGCGAGTTACAAGCTCTGAAACAGTGAAAAAATACAAAATCAAATATTTAGCAAAATAGTTAATCGTTAATTCCAAAAATGCAACTCTACCTACATCAAGGAAAATGTTATAAAATTTGGTCCATTCCGAAAGCTTTCGAAGAAGCTGACAATAAACCATATCAGTTTAATTGTATGGGAGAAATCAAGCAGTTCCCTAGTTACAACTCTGTACTGTTGCACGTTCGGAAAGGGCGAAACTCCGCCCATGACGATTGTAAACACCCCGCTTTAATATCTTTCAATTATACATTTCTGATCAACCTCTATCAATACCCTTTAATTATTCAGTCTGGTCAAGTGAATGACATATTGTGCAGCTCTCGCATTGTCTTAAAGCAAACTCCGTGACTGCTGCGTTTCCTCCATGAACTTTCAGGATGATGAAGAAGAAGTACTTTTTATGCAAATTTTCTATGTGTATAGGAAGAAAAGTGTAATAAAACAGCAGTCATCAGTGGGCGTTATGTTAAAGAGAGGCTGTTGTAAGTGGGATTGTAGTAAGTTGATGTATAATAATTATGCCGGAATACTCTAACGAAGAATATGAGGACATGCATCTGATGTACGGGCAAGCTCATGGAAATGCATGTCTAGCACAGCGCATGTACCGTGAGCAATTTCCAAGGAGACGTTGCCCAAGTTCGAAACTCTTCATAAAAATCGATAGACGATTACGGGAGACTGGATCGTTTAATACAGCAAGCATTGATGCAGGGAAACCTCGACATGTACGAACACCTGCAATGGAAGAAGATGTACTGAATATTTTTAAAGATAACCCCTCCACGAGTACACGAGCTGCTGCGTCTGAAGTCGGTGTTTCTCACCAAAGTGTGTGGCGTGTTCTGCGTGCAGAAAACATGCACCCCTTTCATGTGCAGTGGGTACAACTGTTATCAGTAACAGATTGTGCTCAGCGGACAGAATTCGTACGCTGGTTGCTTAATGTAACAGAAAATAATCCACAATTTCTGGAAAATATTTTATTTACTGATGAAGCAACATTTACGAGAGAGGGCGTGGTAAACACGCACAATATGCACACATGGTAATATACAAATCCGCACACTGTTTTCCCGTCGAACGCACAACAAAAGTTCAGTGTGAACATATGGGCAGGTGTCCTCGGCGATTATCTCATAGGACCATATTTACTCCCAGATGTACTCAATGGCAGTACGTACTTGGTTTTCCTACGGGATATCTTACCGCAGTTACTGCAAAATGTGCCAGCAACATTGCGCCACAATATGTGGTTTATGCACGATGGCGCACCGGCACATTTTTTCATAGGTGTTCGCAATCACCTCAATTCAACATATCCTGGGAAATGGATTGGACGCAGTGGACCTGTTGCTTGGCCTTTATGCTCTCCAGACCTCAATCCGTTAGACTTTTTTGTTTGGGGACACCTTAAATCGCTGGTGTATGAAACGCCTGTGGATACACCGGAGGATTTACTAGCGCGAATCGTTGTCGCTGCAGGAGACATTCCCAACTCCGTCGGAGTTTTTCGGCGTGTTCGCCAATCTTTACGACGTCGCTGTCGGCTGTGCGATTCTGTTAATGGGCGCAACTTCGAACACCTATTATAATAATGTCCGTTCGTCTGCCTTCCGACATTGAACTGTGCAGCGCAGGCCAGAAGACTATGCTTCACATATGTCATAAAGTACGTGGAATGTAATTATTTATTTGTCATTTTTCTTTTATTTTCAACACTTTTTGGCACAGTATTTTGTAAGTCACAGACTGTGGTGTACTCAAATTGTAAATTACAAAGTTTGTATGAATTAATTTAAAATTTAGTGTCTTTTTTAAATTTATAATTAATAAAATTATTATGCTATTTGTTATTATTATTTCCTATCATAAATTATGATGCACATATACATATAATAATTGTCCATGTAAAACATGTACTGAAACTTCTTGCATAGTTACAAATCGCAATATTTTTAATTATTTCCGAATTTTCACCACCAGTTTAATTTTAAAGAATTTAACTTAAGCTTTATATCAATAAAAGACCACTTTAAAATGTAGACTATTATTGTAAAGTTATTTTGGTTCATTCAACTCTTGAATAATTAAAAATGTTGCATCTCAGAAGAAGCATGATCGAAAATGTATAGTTGAGAGTAATTAAAAAGGCGGTGTTTCCAATCGTGATGGTCGGAGTTTAACCTTTGCTAGTGTCAAAGAAAGCGGAGTTGTAACTAAGAAACTGATTAATTTCTCTCACACAATTAAACCGATATGGTTCATTGTAAGCTTTTTCGAAAGTTTTCGGAATGGACCAAATTTTACTACATTTTCCTTGTTGTAGCTAGAGTTGTCTTTTTGGAATTAACGATTAACTATTTTGATGTATATTGGATTTCGTACTTTTTTCACTGTTTCAGGGCTTGTAACTCGTCAATAAATATTGCTATTTTAATACAATTGATGTCATTTTGTAGGTTTTTTTCTGCTCTTTCTAAATATGTGCTTCGTTTTTATGTACCGTTATCGATAGTTTAGCAATGAGGGTTCTTTTACAATTTTCCGAATTTTCATTCTATTTGCTGTAACTTGAAAACTATTGAGATCCGACCAGGCTTTATATACTGATTTATGCTCCATGTGATCTCCTCTATTACCCCTATTAATATTGGACCCCTTTAACGGAACACCCTGTATATTCAATGATATATATAAATAAGGTGTTTTTAAGTTGTTTTTTTTTTTATATATAAAAAAGGAATAGAGAAACATAAAAATATAGACAGAAGTTATCCAATGAAAAATTCTCTCACAAATACGTTGAAAATTTCTATATATTTTTACTGGTGTCAGTTTGACCAGCTAATATGATTTTTCTTTCACTGACAGTGGCAGGAAGTTGTCTAGGTTGTCACAATATGGCGAAAACGCAGGGCCTGACTACTGCAGAAGTAAACTTTCATCAATAAAGATGAATAGGGGGACCCGGGGTAAAATGGGTATATTTTATATATTATTTTTATTATTTTACCAGACAAATTTTTTTTGAAAATTTTAAAGTATGAATGAAATGCTCACATATCTGGCAATATTTAAACTTGGTAAAAACAAACTAGCAATATATATACTGGGCTTGGCAGCCATTTTGTTTTTCAGAAGATTGAACAAAGCTTTTTTAGTGAATGATAAACTTCTTTCCAAAAAAATATACAGGAAGAATTTAAAAAATAAACTGTTTGGATTTTAAAGAAGAAGAATTTTTCTAATAGAAAACTCAAAAATTGAGTACATTTATTTACTCACAAAAATTTTATACCATTTTTTATCACATGGGGTAAAATGGGTATAGGCCATCTTTTTTGTGCGAGTTGAGGTCAAGATATGAATGTATGAATATTTATCAAAATTGAAAGACCTTTGAGAGCAAATTTTTATTGATGCTATGTTTAAAACTGAAATTATGCTTTGTTATATGAAATTAGGCTATAAATTAGTCGCGAACATCAGCTATCCGTGCCACACGTTGGAATGAAAGATTATAAATCGCTGTTAAAAGACAATTACTCAAAAATCACGTTAAATCAAAGTATCATATTTTCGGCTATAAATTAAATTAAAACACATGTGCTAACTATACTAAATTATTAAATTGGGTGGATTAAAAGAGGACAAACAGTAAAAAGAGTCAAAGCAACCCATGGAAGTTAAACCAAAGGTTCTCGCTGCAGTGAATCCAGTGATTGGTGACAAGGTCCTTGTGAAATTCAGTGTAAAGAAGTCTATTCAAGAATTCACAGGTCTTATTATTGATATCCCTGATGAAGATGAATACACTGTGAAGTTTGCAACAAAGTCATCTGCTAGATTATTTTATGTCTTCCCTGAGAAAGACGACATTGCTGATGTGCAGGCATCCCGAATTGTCAGGAAGTCCATCCAAACCAAGCTGCACCATTCGTTGCCAGTATACATTTTGTACATAAATTTTCATTCAGTTATAGCTAGTTAACTTTGTAAATTGCTTTTGATTAAAAATATTTTTCAGTTAACTTAATTTCTAATTTTTCCTACAGACTCTCTTGCTGATATCTATCTGATTTTGAACTGCATTAAATTAAAAAGAAACTTTTAAAATGAAACACTGTTAGAAACATGATTCAGAGCATGGACATAAACTGATATCGTGAAAATCGGGAGCAGTTAGGGGTGGGAGGGGTGTAGGATAGGATTTGTGAGTACTTGCATCTTATTTCTACTAGTTTCATTTAACAGTGTTTTTATTTGTCAAGAAAAAAATGTAAACAAACTGAAAGTGGCGGGTTTTTGCCCTCCCTCCTCGCCCCAGTTTATATATATGTATGACTCAGAGGATGAAGGTACAAAACTTTTAAATGGTTTACACATTAATTATAATGTAATTAAACTTTAACCAGCATCTACCCATTTTACCCCGGTGCATACCCATTTTACCCCGAACCACGGGGTAAAATGGGTATACACCGGGGTAAAATAGGTATAGTCCTTTACACAAAAATTAAAACAAAAAGGAAACAAAAATTATGTTTAATTTAGACCTAAGACACATAATGTAAAAAATATTGAACAAAAACATGATTATATTCCATAATGTATCTGCTATGAAACATTAAAATTGAAAAAGCTGTTTTTTATACCCATTTTACCCCGGTTGACCCTATCTAGTTTTTCCATTATTTACGACTGAAATTTTGCATTAATAAGGCGTTTAAATGAAGAGAAAGTTTATATTTAAACTTACCGATGGAAGTTCTCCCCGGCGGTAATCAACCCCTGCGAAAGCGGTTACAGTTGAAGTTTCACTATTTCAAGGATATGTCAGTTCCTCTATATTAATAATTTCATGGTTTTATCTATTTTTAAAGGAATATTATTTTTCTATTTCCAAAATTTCTCCAGGCCGTGTTTCTGTTAAATAACAAAAGTAATAATGTATTAAACATTTCGACATTTTCAGGAATATATAAAAAGCTCAGAACATATCCATCCACTCATATTAACATGAATAACTCACTAAAGAAACAATTTGAATTTCGACATGGCATTCTTTATCAGATATTATAATTAAATTGTCATACAAAACATGCACACACAATATCAAATAATATTTATTGGGTATATGAAAGAAAAAATACTTTTTATTCAAACTATTAAGTTTATTACCTTTTTTTACAAGAATTCTGTTTTAACATATTAAATATATAGTCATACATTTCTGTTCGAAAAATAGGTAATTTCGAAGATATTCGATCGAAATCGATAATTATACAAAAAAGAACATTTTACTACGCAATAAATACGTTACATTGAGCAAATGTATTTTGTTCTCTGTTACTAAATAATAAGTTACTTTGAATTCTGAAAGTAATTAGTTTTACAGTTTATCAATAACTAACTGCAGTTATAATATTTCGTAGTCACTAAAGCATTTTTCTCCGAAAAAGTAACTTGCGTAAAGCAAGCGTATAATTCTATTAGATATCATTTACAAAATTATTTGAAATCAACATGAATAAACGGTAAGAACTGGAACGACAAGAACCTTGATATATTCTGTGATATTTTTCAAACAAGAGTTCTTATGTACTGAATTTCTTCTCTTTAAAGCTGTAGTTTTTTAAACAATTTTTTAACTAAATTATTACAATAAAAAGAAAAATAGGGCTTTGCACTTTAAAAAATGATGTAGCAATTTCTGTTTCAAAATTGTTCGCGTCTTTTAAACTACCACATGTACATTGCAAGTCAATTTTCTAGATCTGAAAACAAGAAAAAAAAATGAAGATTTTTGAAGATTTGAACCAGAAAAAACTAACAATAATGCATTTATTAAAATTCTTTTTTCAGAAAGCTTGACCTCAGAATCATCTACTAATTTTTTCATCAATCTTTCATCATAGCGAAGTTTTGCAGCTGACTAATGTGGTTTGAAAGCAAATATCCTTTTATAAGATTATAAAAAAGAGGAAATTCACATTGCAGCAAGCAGGCATATTTTAAATTAATCTTTAATTAAATCATTAATTCATAATCATCCAACTGTCAAAATATTTATGAAGCTACAAGTAATGAGAAAGACGTAGCTAATTCTATATTCAATAATTCAAAGCGAAAAGGCTTATTTTTTAAATTTTCATTCAGTAGATTTTAAGCATTTTTTAACAAAATTATTACAATCAAAAAGAAAAATAGGCCATTGAACTTTAAAAAATGATGTAGTAATATCTGTTTCAAAAATGACGCTTGTGTTTTCAACTAACACACGTGTATTGCAAGTCCATTTTCAAAATCTGAAAACAGTGAAGTTTTCTGATCTGAATAAAGATTTTTGAAGGTTTCCTGAAAATTAACAAGAATGTGTTTATTAGAATTCTGTTTTCGATAACATTGTATTAACAAAGCTTTGCTTATCCTTTCATCAGGGTTAGTATTCCGTGCGAAGTTTTGCAGCTGACTAATATGGTTTAAAAGCAAATACCCATTTAGAAGATTGTTAAAGGCAAGAGGAAACTCACATTGCAGCAGCCACGCTTGTTTTGAAATAAATAATTAATTAGATCATTGATTCATAATCAGGCAACTTTCAAAATATTTATGAGGCTAAAAGTAATTATAATAAAGTAGCTAATTCCATACTTTATAAATCAAAGTGAATAAGTTTGCTTTTACAGTTTTCATTCAGTATATTCAAGTTTCATGACAACCCAGATAAAAGACTTGATTGAATAAAATATTGCAAATAGTATCTGACGCAATAAAAATCATTTTATCTAATTTGAGTGAATAAATAATGTACTGCATTATAAAAAGAATTCAATTTATTTGTAATCAATTTTTGTTAATCATGAAAAATACGCAGTTCAAAACATTTTATTTATTTGTTGAGGAACAGTTTCACCAAATTATCTTGATAACAAAGTACTGTTTTTCCTTAACTGTGTAAAATAAGTGTCCATTTTTTTTTTATCCAAACTTATCCGTATTTGGTATGTGAATTTGGAAATAATTTATGTGAATTTGAGGCTGGTTTCTGAAAACTAAAGCTCACTAAGGAATTCAACAGGCGATTTTTCAAACTTCAGTTATTTCACGAATTTTAAATATTTCAAGAAGTTGAGCTCATAATAGTAATGGTGATTATGTAAACTTCTGTTTCTTTAAAAGTTCATAGCATTTATGAGATTGTTTTAAACAGACAAAACTTCAGGTATGCCACGAATTTATATAATTTCTTGAAGTTGTAATAAAAATAATACTATAACTTTTGGATAAAGTTGAATTCTGTTATTTAACATATCACGATCTTTCAAATATTTTTAAATATTTCATTAAAATACTGTTTCCTCAAATTTATGTATATCGAGAATTCCAATGCTTCTAAAGTTTGCGCTCAAAATAATAATTCTGATATGTGACTCTCTGTTATTTTAAATTTTTACAATAATTCAAATACTTTCGAAAGAAACATTTATCGGTTAACCCAGATGATTCTTTAAACTTAGATTTTCTCAAGAATTTAAAATATTACAAGAAATTAACTTTCTTGGAATGAAACACAGATCATTTTTCAAGCTATTATTATTTGGATTATTAACCCTTTTGAGCCCCATTTTTTTCCAAGTTTGGAAAAAAAATACTTTTATGTTAATAAATTAGCTCGAATTGATTATACTGAATGCCCTCCCATGTTTCATATTTTACATCGATCTTCAAAACACTGTATTTAACTCAATAAAGAAAAAAGATATAAACAATATTTTTCCAACAAATTTCCAACCATTTTCTCATTTTATTATCAACTTATGGGAAGCAAGATGCATGGATTATCAAAACAATCATTTATTTACACTGAATTTCATAGTGATTAAAATCGTAAAAATTGCAAATGTTCTTTTGACTATATATTTGAATATATTACGTGCTATAAATTATTATATAAAGGGAGATGTGAGAAAATACTGTATAGCCCTTGTAAAATTCTTGACGAACAAAGTTCGATAAAACTAAAATTATAATCAAAAATTAGTAGCAACTTCAATGAATTGTCATAAGATCCATGCAGTAAAATTTATTTCTAAGGAAAATATACCAGCAATGACAAAAAACTCAGTACCCACTAAAACATGCATAAGGCAAAGCTGGATTCCCAAAATTATATCATCACTAGGTTTGAGTGACAGAAAGCAAAACGACGTATTTCGAATTGTGCTGTCGAAACTCACGCCTCTTGTCCTTTATTTTCACTTTCACTCTTGCCAGTCTATTTATCGATTATCAAAAGGACCGTTGACTAAATCATCTTTTTCATCTATGAGCTCAAATGTTATTGCACTATTATTGTGGTATATTATACAATTCAACGAAAAGCATTTTCTGCAACTTTATAAAACCATTGAAACATTGGAAAAAGCAACTTATACGAGTTCACGCAGCCGAAATTATTGCATAAACGCATGTTTCATACTTGCATTTCTAATACCAGCTGTTTTCTCATCGTTTATGGTATATGTTATAAATCAAAACAGGCAATCACTTTACGTAAGGTTTTGGCTTTGGGGACACGAATTTCCTGAAAAGCAAATTTTAGAGAATTTTCTATTATTTTTGTCTGGATACGTATATTTCAGTGTATATTTAAGTGCTAGTATATTTACAATGACTTACATAATATTCAACAAGATAATAAGCTCGGGCGTGGAAACATGTTGCTGCAGAAAATTTGTCAACGACGAAGAATTGATGAAAACTCTGAAACTTTTGCATTTAATAATTGCTTGCTGCAAAAAAGTTGAAAAGTGTTATGCTTTTCTAATATCCTTAATTCTTCTGCAATATTCAGCACAGATTTTCATGGCGATATCACTAGTTGTTGAAATGTCAGTCAGTGTATCACGATTGCATATGTTCGAAGTAATTTTGACATTTATTATTTGTTCTTCGTACTTCATTGCTATAATATTTTTTGCCTCTGGCGTACCAAAAGCCATGGCCAATGCAAAGCTTCAGTTTCAGATGATGTACAGGATGGAACTTATAAATAACAATTTTTCAAACCGCCGCAGACTTCTCATACTGCAAGTTCTTTGTGATACCAAGATAGGAAAACTGTCAGCTTGCAATACACTTTTTCTAGACAGAAGTTTAATCATTAGTTCATTAGGATGTTTCTTAACTTACGGTTTTCTATTAATGCAACTTAGTGCTATCAGTGCTGGTAGTTAAACATTATCCACAATTTCAGATGATGTGCAGAATGAATATGATAGATAATAATTTTTTAAACTGTCGTAGGCTTCTTATACTGCAGGTACTTTGTGATACCAAAATAGGAAAACTGTCAGCCTGCAATACACTTTTGCTTGACAGAAGTTTAATCATCAGTTCATTGGGATGTTTCTTGAGTTACGGTTTTTTATTAATGCAACTTAGTGCTATCAGTGCTGATAGTTAAACATTATCCGCAGTTTCAGATGATGTACAGAATGAATATAATAGATAATAATTTTTGAAATTGTCGCAGACTTCTGGTACACTGTGATAATAAAATAGGAATTAATCTATAATGCATTTTGTCTAGACAGAGGTTTGTTTAACCGTTCAAGCCCGCACAGATAACATTACGTGACAGCGGCTCTTTTGTTTGTTTCTTTGATGTAAGAAATCTTTGTCGCAAGAGAATGCAAAAAATAGCGGAGGAGAATCGCTGATATGTTTATCACCTACCCAGTGGCGAATTTCTTTTGTTGATTTTGTTCACTTTGCTTCTAAATCTTTGAAGATCAATAAAAAAGAACATGACCGCAAAAAGTCACAGAATTTTAAAATATTATCTGCACGGAGCGTTAGTTCACTGGGATATTTCATATTTTATGGTATCTTATTTATGCATTTTAGTGCTTTCCATGCTGGTAGTTAAAAAAATCTACAGCTTTAAAAAATGCGGCGTACGTGCATTTATATACAATACTTTTTCACAATGTTGCAGGCTCCTAATACTCTGTAACACCAAGATAGGAATCAACCTATAATATACTTTTTCTAGACATTGGTTTAACCATTAGTTCACTAGGATTTTTCTGAACTTTTGATATCAATTAATCCAACTTAGTGCTATATCAGTGCTGATATTTAAACAATATCCGCAGCTGCAAGTAATGTACAGTATGCACACTTATAGATAATATTTTTTGAGATTGCCGCAGATTCCTGCTAATATGTGATACCAAAATTATGAATCGACCTGTAATACACTTTCTCCTGATAAAGGCTTAACCAATAATTCAACTGGATATTTCTTAACTTAAGATATCCTATTAACGGTACTTAGTGCTATCCGTGCTGGTAATTAACAAAATACCACAGCTTCAAATAATGTACAGAATGGAAATTTACATATAACTTTATAAGCTTTCGTAGACTAATGATTCTCAAAATCGTTTCTGATGCAAATATAGGAAAGCTATCAGCCAGTAATACGTTTTCTATTGACAGAAGTTAAATCAACAGTTCAGTTAATTGTTCCTTAATTGGTGTCTATCTATTAATACAACTTAATACTATTAGAGCTGATATTCAAAACAAACACACACCCATTTTCAAACTACATACAGTATGAACATTTATAAATATAACTTTTCAAACCCTTTAAACATTTTTTCAATGTTGCTGAATTCTAAGACTCTAAGTACTTTTGATGCTGAAATACGAAGACTCTCAGCCTATGTTTTTCTCTGTGTCTGTTTTTCGATAAAATAGATGGAGGTTTCCAGAGTTTTTTCCAGCTGATTGTACGCTACTTTTAAGCTTAAATTTAAACATTAGTGTCATCGGATTATTTTTTAACCTATAGATTTCTATTAATACAACAAACTACTATTAATACTTATATTTAACCCTTTCAAAGGCGATGGTATGTTTATGAAACCACTTAATTTTAATTCCCAAACGCCACACTGGCACCAGAATTTGAGTAAAATATTTTACATTTAATATGTATGTGAAATATAACATTTTTCTTAATTCCAAATAAATTTGTTGCTAAATTCCGGTGGCATTCAATTATTTGAATAATTTAGCATTGAAAATGCTTTGCCCCTCAAAAGATTAAAGCATGCCCACAATTTGAAATGATTAACAGGGTGAGAACTAGCAGATAGTAACTTTTTAAACCTGCAGGCTCCGTTCCTAATAGAACAGCAAATCTATGTGACCTCACTGTGACTTCAACTAGGATCACAACTAGTGTTGCTAGGTGTCCCGTGTAAATCTCCAAATACTCTGGACACCACTAATTTCTTACAGTTTATTACGCCATCTTTAATCGCAGATAATTCTGCCATTAGATAAGGCGAAGAAAATTACTTTAAAATACTGGTGTCCAGAGTTTTTGGAGCCCCAATTTACGCGAGACACCCGACAACGCTAGTCACAACTGTCACAATTGCACCTAAATGCGATACCTATAATTCGTGAAATTATGACTCTTGGTTGACCGCCACATATTCATGACTGCGCTGTGAAATCAACGTGACCGATTTCTTCCCGTTTACATCGTCTCAAAATGGGAAATACTAGATTAGTGACACCACAAAAACGCTTTCTTTTACGTTACGTTACGGTTATGTGGAAAGTAAGGCAGATCACAAACTGAGCAGACAAGCACACAAAAGCGTGCGGCAAGAGACATTTTGTAGCGTTCAAACCGGTTCCTTATCTATTAGGAGGGTGAAATGTCTCTTGACTCACTTTTTTTTAGCTTGTCTGTTCAATGTGTGATCTGCCTAAGAGTTGCACTTGAGCCACTGCATTTTCACATTTCACTTTGATCACATTCGGGTCACGGTTTTGTTAAGATAAGACTACACGATTTTTTTTTTTAAATTGAAATCGAAAAATGTTCATTATGTACACTTTTTCTAGGCTGAAGTTTTATCATCAGCTCCCTTGTAATATTTCTTAACCCTTAAATGCCGGGTGTTGCTTTTCAGCAAAATACCCAAATTAGGGTCTAAAATACTATTAGAATAATATTGAAGCTATTATGCCTGATGTTGCCAATAAAATACATTCTGAAAATATTATTAAATCGATTTTCAACATGTAGATGGCAACACTTGTGCTGTTTAAGAATAAAGATATATTTCTTTTTTCAATTGTTGCTACTTGTTCTTTTTGTTTTCTTTGGAAGATTACGAAATACCCTATTTTGCTCTGCAGTGAGCAAGTAAAATTTATTTCCTATTATAGTTCCTAAAATTCTTGTGTGTTTAAGATTATAGAATTTTATCAAGGAAAATTATTTTTTCAATTAAAGACCAGTATTGCCGATTAGTAAAAAAAGGTTTTTGTAACCGTAAACCATACTTAAAACAAAATATGATTTTCTTAAGTGTTTTTCCCATGATTTATTTAAAAAATGAAAGCCGAAAAACATTATTTCAATGATTTTTGAAAAATCAGGAATTTAAAGGTTAAAGTATGGATTTCTAGAAAAAACTTAGGGCTATTAGTTCTGATATTTGAATTATGCTTACAGTTTCAAATGATATACATTGTTAAAACTTATAGAAAATAATTTTTCTTACACTTAAATTTCTTATACTCCAAGAACTTTGTAGTTACAAAATTGGAAAATTTTCAGATAAAATTAAAAGTCTGTTTAAATTAATAATTTTATCAAAATACAACAGGTGAGAGACAACAAACTACATCTGTTAAGAAAAAATAATTAAAAAGTATTAGTGAATCGTATCCAAATAAAATATAATATTATATAAATAAAATCTGTCAAAAAAGTAGTTTCTTATGTTTATTTTAATCATATTTTAGAATAAAATATAACAAAAATGTAATTCTGAAATTTTTAAAAAAGTACTTCTTTAACCCTTTATGCAGCGACGGTACTTTAAAGTACCATTAAAATAACTTGTTATAAAATTTATTTAATGCACCGATTTGCAGTAATCATGGAAGACGGTAGTATTTCGAGTGACGCAGCCTTAAGCCTAAAATCGTATCGTATCGTATCGTTAAAATCGTATCGTATCGTATCATAGAATTCGTAGATGGCGGAACTCATATATACAGCTAACTCGACATCAAAGAAAACGCGAAAAGCCGTCTTTTAATAACTCAGCAGATATATGTCTTATTGTTCTGAATTTTCTAGAACAGTCTTATATCTGCAGTCTAATCGTATACTGAAATTTTTGCATTTCTACGTGCAGTATATTTTGAGATCTAAATAGCCATTTTTAAAGTGAAAACGTTGGTATAATATCGAGGAAGTTCCTAATTTGAAAATCTCGAAAACGGTTCTAACGATTATTTTTAAATTGATACATAATATAAATGTGATTAAGGCGAGGTGAATAAAACTTTTCTTTTTTCTGGGAAAACTCTCGTTATTTAAATAATTCGATTTTTTTTTCTCTCGAAAATGACACGGGCGATTTTTTTAAAATCAAATAAATATGTTTCAGATGAACCAAATAACAATTTACTTGTTTCCAGCAAGACTCTTGTTCGTTTTATAATGCGCATGAAAAATCGGACTATATTTCTTCGCCATTCTATGGAAATTTCACCGAAAATGCATGACACTGTATTCATACACATGCTTTCTTTTTAACCACTTTTGGGGAGAAAAATTTTGTCTTCCCACTGGCTGAGTGGCTAAGGGCCATCGTTTACTGATCTTAGGATAGGCAGTTCGATACTCCCTGATACGTGTTTTCACATGTGAATGTTTTTTTTTTTTTTTTAAAGTCTGCTAGTTGACCATTATTCTCAGTTCCTTTGTAATTTTTTTAATTGCTATTAAGTTAAATAAAATTACATTTATAATGACGCCAATTTGATGATGATTATTTCTTGGCAATTTTTCAACAATAAAAATATTACCATAAATTTTATAAATATATTTAATTTCAATCACTTTACAAAAAATATACATTAATAATTATTATTTGAATATAAATCACACGATCAGAAACGTAAAAAAATAATTCATTTCAGCTCTTCTTTTTATAATATCATTTTTTATTATTATGACGGTCAATCAATATATAATCACTGACATCCATAATATTATTATTATTATTATTATTATTTTCCTTGCATAAAAGCTATTGTGATGTAATAATTCTTTTATAATAAATAATTTAGTTGAAATGTTTTATTTATAAATATCAATGAAGTTTGATAACCCCGAGACAATTCTTTTTATTTAACTTTGCAATATTTACAGTTTGCATAATAAGCATATCAGAAGTCTGGTGTCGCCATCTTTTGACGCAATTGCGTAGTATTATAGAGAAATGTTTGATAAAAACGTTGAATAGACAGTTTTTAAATCGAAGAATTATTTTAAGAGATATTTAGTGTTAAATCTGCATAAAATTGTCTCATTAAAAAAGTCTCATAGGAAAAAAAAATATATACATGGGAATTTAATCATTTTCATTCAATTTAATCATTCAATAGAAACTCGAAGTTTGCAGAGTGCATTTATTATTTTTAACTTGCCTAATTTTTTGACGATTTATTTCAATTTTAAATTAAAATTTTCAGAATTTCCAGAGATATTTTTTACATGTTTTAGAAAAGGTTATTTTAAATTGTTGCCAAATGTTAAAACAGCGCAAAGAATAATATATCCTTTAAATTAAAAATTTATTCACACGTGACTATTATAAACAGAAAAAAATCCTTTTAAATTAGAATTAAATGATAACGTGTTAAAAGCAGGAAAATATTAAACATTACGTCATAAAAATTGTTTTTACACATGCTTACTTAAAATGAAAGAAAATTATAAAATAATCAATTATTTTCAAATTAGAATTAAATGATTACGCATTAAAAGAAGGAAAACATTGAAAATTACGTCATAAAAATTATATTTACACGTGAATATTAAAAGAAAAAGAAATTTTTTAAATTATAAATTCATTGATATGTGTTAAAAGTCGTAAATGGAGGAAATTACGTCATATTGGCCAAAGTGGCCAAAACAGTTTACAAAACACATTGCAAAACATATTGCAAAACAGTGTAAATTAAAAAATATATTTATATGAGAGATTTATTTCAAATTTCGAGATGATATTTTAACTATAGTTGCTAATTTTAAGGTAGCGCAAATAATAATATTATCTTTCTAATAATAAAAATATTTTCAGTTGAATGTTACAAACAGAAAGGAAAGTTTGGTGAAAATTATGTCAGATTTAAAACGTTACATTTAAAATCTCTTATTTAAAATCATTTTCTTATAGCGTTGTTAAAAAATACCATAAAGCAAAGACTCTGTTGACTTAGTTCCTTTTATATTTGGTAATTTTCAAATGTTTAACTAATCTTATTTAATCAAGCAGGGAAACAGCAACTAACATCAGCTGATTCGGTTTTGAAATCCCTCAGTAAAGGGAAACCCGTTTACAGTAAGATCGCCATTGATTTTTTAATTATACAGAGCAGCCTCGATTATCCGAGCTAATTGGGACTGTTAGTAAATCGGAATCGGAAATCTCGGTTAATAGAAACTGTGTGTAAAACCTCGCCGTGCTTGCGAATTTAACATCTCTTTTAAAAAATATATAGAACGTTTTTTAAATAATAAAAGTAAATATATGTAAAGTTCTGTTTCACAGCTTAACAAATTTAAAAAGAAAATCAACTACCAGTAGTAAATTTTAAAATGCAAATTGAAAAATTTACGAAAGTTCACACAGCCACTGGAAACAAAGCATTGTTCTATTGACTTCTCAGGGTCCAATGTTTCTTTGGAGTTGAGGGCTTTTGGGGGCAGAAGGGCCTGTATAGCACGGACAGTGAGCTAAAGAGTGTGGTTATTTTTAAGGCTCATTCAAAAAGAAAAAAAAAATCAGACTTTGTTATCGGCTCGGTTAACAGAAACCTCGATTAATCGAAGCTCGGTTAATCCAGGTTCTACTACAATTCAATCTTCCGTAATCTTTTTAAAGCAGATCAAATTAATGGACTTTAGCACAAAGTCACATAGCTGATAACTGCCATGCTTGTTGGCCACCTTTTTTTTTCAAAAATTTGCTTCACCTTATTCAATTAATGAGATATCTCCGATAAAATAAGTCACATTTTCCCGTTCTAAAATACTGGTATCAAAAAATCGTAGCATGTAACTGACACTACAAGTACTCATGGAACTAGACTATTTTAAGTCTGATTTTTATTATAGACTATATAAAATTATTAAAAATATATATTATGATAGGATCTAGCGGGCTTCGTCCGCTATTTACGTTACGGATATAAAAATCATGTTTTTTTTTAGGTCATGTTATGGTAATCATGTTTTGTTCATTTTATATCATGGAAGACGGTAGTATTTCGAGTGACGCAGCCTTAAGCCTAAAATCGTATCGTATCGTATCGTTAAAATCGTATCGTATCGTATCATAGAATTCGTAGATGGCGGAACTCATATATACAGCTAACTCGACATCAAAGAAAACGCGAAAAGCCGCCTTTTAATAACTCAGCAGATATATGTCTTATTGTTCTGAATTTTCTAGAACAGTCTTATATCTGCAGTCTAATCGTATACTGAAATTTTTGCATTTCTACGTACAGTATATTTTGAGATCTAAATAGCCATTTTTAAAGTGAAAACGTTGGTATAATATCGAGGAAGTTCCTAATTTGAAAATCTCGAAAACGGTTCTAACGATTATTTTTAAATTGATACATAATATAAATGTGATTAAGGCGAGGTGAATAACACTTTTCTTTTTTCTGGGAAAACTCTCGTTATTTAAATAATTCGATTTTTTTTCTCTCGAAAATGACACGGGCGATTTTTTAAAAATCAAATAAATATGTTTCAGATGAACCAAATAACAATTTACTTGTTTCCAGCAAGACTCTTGTTCGTTTTATAATGCGCATGAAAAATCGGACTATATTTCTTCGCCATTCTATGGAAATTTCACCGAAAATGCACGACACTGTATTCATACACATGCTTTCTTTTTAACCACTTTTGGGGAGAAAAATTTTGTCTTCCCACTGGCTGAGTGGCTAAGGGCCATCGTTTACTGACCTTAAGATAGGCAGTTCGATACTCCCTGATACGTGTTTTCACATGTGAATGATTTTTTTTTTTTTAAAGTCTGCTAGTTGACCATTATTCTCAGTTCCTTTGTAATTTTTTTAATTGCTATTAAGTTAAATAAAATTACAATTATAATGACGCCAATTTGATGATGATTATTTCTTGGCAATTTTTCAACAATAAAAATATTACCATAAATTTTATAAATATATTTAATTTCAATCACTTTACAAAAAATATACATTAATAATTATTATTTGAATATAAATCACACGATCAGAAACGTAAAAAAATAATTCATTTCAGCTCTTCTTTTTATAATATCATTTTTTATTATTATGACGGTCAATCAATATATAATCACTGACATCCATAATATTATTATTATTATTATTATTATTTTCCTTGCATAAAAGCTATTGTGATGTAATAATTCTTTTATAATAAATAATTTAGTTGAAATGTTTTATTTATAAATATCAATGAAGTTTGATAACCCCGAGACAATTCTTTTTATTTAACTTTGCAATATTTACAGTTTGCATAATAAGCATATCAGAAGTCTGGTGTCGCCATCTTTTGACGCAATTGCGTAGTATTATAGAGAAATGTTTGATAAAAACGTTGAATAGACAGTTTTTAAATCGAAAAATTATTTTAAGAGATATTTAATGTTAAATCTGCATAAAATTGTCTCATTAAAAAAGTCTCATAGGAAAAAAAAATATATACATGGGAATTTAATCATTTTCATTCAATTTAATCATTCAATAGAAACTCGAAGTTTGCAGAGTGCATTTATTATTTTTAACTTGCCTAATTTTTTGACGATTTATTTCAATTTTAAATTAAAATTTTCGGAATTTCCAGAGATATTTTTTACATATTTTAGAAAAGGTTATTTTAAATTGTTGCCAAATGTTAAAACAGCGCAAAGAATAATATATCCTTTAAATTAAAAATTTATTCACACGTGACTATTATAAACAGAAAAAAATCCTTTTAAATTAGAATTAAATGATAACGTGTTAAAAGCAGGAAAATATTAAACATTACGTCATAAAAATTGTTTTTACACATGCTTACTTAAAATGAAAGAAAATTATAAAATAATCAATTATTTTCAAATTAGAATTAAATGATTACGCATTAAAAGAAGGAAAACATTGAAAATTACGTCATAAAAATTATATTTACACGTGAATATTAAAAGAAAAAGAAATTTTTTAAATTATAAATTCATTGATATGTGTTAAAAGTCGTAAATGGAGGAAATTACGTCATATTGGCCAAAGTGGCCAAAACAGTTTACAAAACACATTGCAAAACATATTGCAAAACAGTGTAAATTAAAAAATATATTTATATGAGAGATTTATTTCAAATTTCGAGATGATATTTTTAACTATAGTTGCTAATTTTAAGGTAGCGCAAATAATAATATTATCTTTCTAATAATAAAAATATTTTCAGTTGAATGTTACAAACAGAAAGGAAAGTTTGGTGAAAATTATGTCAGATTTAAAACGTTACATTTAAAATCTCTTATTTAAAATCATTTTCTTATAGCGTTGTTAAAAAATACCATAAAGCAAAGACTCTGTTGACTTAGTTCCTTTTATATTTGGTAATTTTCAAATGTTTAACTAATCTTATTTAATCAAGCAGGGAAACAGCAACTAACATCAGCTGATTCGGTTTTGAAATCCCTCAGTAAAGGGAAACCCGTTTACAGTAAGATCGCCATTGATTTTTTAATTATACAGAGCAGCCTCGATTATCCGAGCTAATTGGGACTGTTAGTAAATCGGAATCGGAAATCTCGGTTAATAGAAACTGTTTGTAAAACCTCGCCGTGCTTGCGAATTTAACATCTCTTTAAAAAAAATATATAGAACGTTTTTTAAATAATAAAAGTAAATATATGTAAAGTTCTGTTTCACAGCTTAACAAATTTAAAAAGAAAATCAACTACCAGTAGTAAATTTTAAAATGCAAATTGAAAAATTTACGAAAGTTCACACAGCCACTGGAAACAAAGCATTGTTCTATTGACTTCTCAGGGTCCAATGTTTCTTTGGAGTTGAGGGCTTTTGGGGGCAGAAGGGCCTGTATAGCACGGACAGTGAGCTAAAGAGTGTGGTTATTTTTAAGGCTCATTCAAAAGGAAAAAAAAAATCAGACTTTGTTATCGGCTCGGTTAACAGAAACCTCGATTAATCGAAGCTCGGTTAATCCAGGTTCTACTATAATTCAATCTTCCGTAATCTTTTTAAAGCAGATCAAATTAATGGACTTTAGCACAAAGTCACATAGCTGATAACTGCCATGCTTGTTGGCCACCTTTTTTTTTCAAAAGTTTGCTTCACCTTATTCAATTAATGAGATATCTCCGATAAAATAAGTCACATTTTCCCGTTCTAAAATACTGGTATCAAAAAATCGTAGCATGTAACTGACACTACAAGTACTCATGGAACTAGACTATTTTAAGTCTGATTTTTATTATAGACTATATAAAATTATTAAAAATATATATTATGATAGGATCTAGCGGGCTTCGTCCGCTATTTACGTTACGGATATAAAAATCATGTTTTTTTTTAGGTCATGTTATGGTAATCATGTTTTGTTCATTTTATATCATGGAAGACGGTAGTATTTCGAGTGACGCAGCCTTAAGCCTAAAATCGTATCGTATCGTATCGTTAAAATCGTATCGTATCGTATCATAGAATTCGTAGATGGCGGAACTCATATATACAGGTAACTCGACATCAAAGAAAACGCGAAAAGCCGCCTTTTAATAACTCAGCAGATATATGTCTTATTGTTCTGAATTTTCTAGAACAGTCTTATATCTGCAGTCTAATCGTATACTGAAATTTTTGCATTTCTACGTGCAGTATATTTTGAGATCTAAATAGCCATTTTTAAAGTGAAAACGTTCGTATAATATCGAGGAAGTTCCTAATTTGAAAATCTCGAAAACGGTTCTAACGATTATTTTTAAATTGATACATAATATAAATGTGATTAAAGCGAGGTGAATAACACTTTTCTTTTTTCTGGGAAAACTCTCGTTATTTAAATAATTCGATTTTTTTTTCTCTCGAAAATGACACGGGCGATTTTTTAAAAATCAAATAAATATGTTTCAGATGAACCAAATAACAATTTACTTGTTTCCAGCAAGACTCTTGTTCGTTTTATAATGCGCATGAAAAATCGGACTATATTTCTTCGCCATTCTATGGAAATTTCACCGAAAATGCACGACACTGTATTCATACACATGCTTTCTTTTTAACCACTTTTGGGGAGAAAAATTTTGTCTTCCCACTGGCTGAGTGGCTAAGGGCCATCGTTTACTGACCTTAAGATAGGCAGTTCGATACTCCCTGATACGTGTTTTCACATGTGAATGTTTTTTTTTTTTTTTTTTAAGTCTGCTAGTTGACCATTATTCTCAGTTCCTTTGTAATTTTTTTAATTGCTATTAAGTTAAATAAAATTACAATTATAATGACGCCAATTTGATGATGATTATTTCTTGGCAATTTTTCAACAATAAAAGTATTACCATAAATTTTATAAATATATTTAATTTCAATCACTTTACAAAAAATATACATTAATAATTATTATTTGAATATAAATCACACGATCAGAAACGTAAAAAAATAATTCATTTCAGCTCTTCTTTTTATAATATCATTTTTTATTATTATGACGGTCAATCAATATATAATCACTGACATCCATAATATTATTATTATTATTATTATTATTTTCCTTGCATAAAAGCTATTGTGATGTAATAATTCTTTTATAATAAATAATTTAGTTGAAATGTTTTATTTATAAATATCAATGAAGTTTGATAACCCCGAGACAATTCTTTTTATTTAACTTTGCAATATTTACAGTTTGCATAATAAGCATATCAGAAGTCTGGTGTCGCCATCTTTTGACGCAATTGCGTAGTATTATAGAGAAATGTTTGATAAAAACGTTGAATAGACAGTTTTTAAATCGAAAAATTATTTTAAGAGATATTTAATGTTAAATCTGCATAAAATTGTCTCATTAAAAAAGTCTCATAGGAAAAAAAAATATATACATGGGAATTTAATCATTTTCATTCAATTTAATCATTCAATAGAAACTCGAAGTTTGCAGAGTGCATTTATTATTTTTAACTTGCCTAATTTTTTGACGATTTATTTCAATTTTAAATTAAAATTTTCGGAATTTCCAGAGATATTTTTTACATATTTTAGAAAAGGTTATTTTAAATTGTTGCCAAATGTTAAAACAGCGCAAAGAATAATATATCCTTTAAATTAAAAATTTATTCACACGTGACTATTATAAACAGAAAAAAATCCTTTTAAATTAGAATTAAATGATAACGTGTTAAAAGCAGGAAAATATTAAACATTACGTCATAAAAATTGTTTTTACACATGCTTACTTAAAATGAAAGAAAATTATAAAATAATCAATTATTTTCAAATTAGAATTAAATGATTACGCATTAAAAGAAGGAAAACATTGAAAATTACGTCATAAAAATTATATTTACACGTGAATATTAAAAGAAAAAGAAATTTTTTAAATTATAAATTCATTGATATGTGTTAAAAGTCGTAAATGGAGGAAATTACGTCATATTGGCCAAAGTGGCCAAAACAGTTTACAAAACACATTGCAAAACATATTGCAAAACAGTGTAAATTAAAAAATATATTTATATGAGAGATTTATTTCAAATTTCGAGATGATATTTTTAACTATAGTTGCTAATTTTAAGGTAGCGCAAATAATAATATTATCTTTCTAATAATAAAAATATTTTCAGTTGAATGTTACAAACAGAAAGGAAAGTTTGGTGAAAATTATGTCAGATTTAAAACGTTACATTTAAAATCTCTTATTTAAAATCATTTTCTTATAGCGTTGTTAAAAAATACCATAAAGCAAAGACTCTGTTGACTTAGTTCCTTTTATATTTGGTAATTTTCAAATGTTTAACTAATCTTATTTAATCAAGCAGGGAAACAGCAACTAACATCAGCTGATTCGGTTTTGAAATCCCTCAGTAAAGGGAAACCCGTTTACAGTAAGATCGCCATTGATTTTTTAATTATACAGAGCAGCCTCGATTATCCGAGCTAATTGGGACTGTTAGTAAATCGGAATCGGAAATCTCGGTTAATAGAAACTGTGTGTAAAACCTCGCCGTGCTTGCGAATTTAACATCTCTTTAAAAAATATATATAGAACGTTTTTTAAATAATAAAAGTAAATATATGTAAAGTTCTGTTTCACAGCTTAACAAATTTAAAAAGAAAATCAACTACCAGTAGTAAATTTTAAAATGCAAATTGAAAAATTTACGAAAGTTCACACAGCCACTGGAAACAAAGCATTGTTCTATTGACTTCTCAGGGTCCAATGTTTCTTTGGAGTTGAGGGCTTTTGGGGGCAGAAGGGCCTGTATAGCACGGACAGTGAGCTAAAGAGTGTGGTTATTTTTAAGGCTCATTCAAAAGGAAAAAAAAAATCAGACTTTGTTATCGGCTCGGTTAACAGAAACCTCGATTAATCGAAGCTCGGTTAATCCAGGTTCTACTATAATTCAATCTTCCGTAATCTTTTTAAAGCAGATCAAATTAATGGACTTTAGCACAAAGTCACATAGCTGATAACTGCCATGCTTGTTGGCCACCTTTTTTTTTCAAAAAGTTTGCTTCACCTTATTCAATTAATGAGATATCTCCGATAAAATAAGTCACATTTTCCCGTTCTAAAATACTGGTATCCAAAAATCGTAGCATGTAACTGACACTACAAGTACTCATGGAACTAGACTATTTTAAGTCTGATTTTTATTATAGACTATATAAAATTATTAAAAATATATATTATGATAGGATCTAGCGGGCTTCGTCCGCTATTTACGTTACGGATATAAAAATCATGTTTTTTTTAGGGAAAAAGAAAAAAAAACCTATTTGACG
The DNA here is from genome assembly GCA_963932465.1 of Maratus speciosus. Lineage (NCBI taxonomy): Eukaryota > Metazoa > Arthropoda > Arachnida > Araneae > Salticidae > Maratus > Maratus speciosus. The sequence goes on along the minus strand of OZ010794.1, from coordinate 204,061,391 downwards.
ATAGGTTTATAAAGACACATTTTGTATTTGTTATATTTCCGGGGATGAGGAGGGGGGGGGCTATTTTGATTAAATATCGCAATTAGTCTACATGGCAGATATAATTATGATAGACACTAGCGGGCTTCGCCCCTCTATGGCGCCTTATGGGTCCAGCTACCATAACTCAGAAACTACCTTTCGGACATCAATGCAACAGATTCCAAACGTTATAATTAACTTAATAATCACCCTATATAGCATTAAAGTAAATTTATGAGTACTGCATACTATTTTTTTATCGTAATTTCTGAAGAGAAAAAATTATTTCGGTTCCATTCTTAAGTACTGGTCTGAAAAATTTTGAAAAAGGGGGTAAGGAGGGGACATGAGACTGCTGTCTGTCAAACAACACAACGGGCTCTGGCTTATTCAACTTGGTTTTTGATGACTTCAATTGGAAGGTGGTTTGTTTAAAAGAGTGCGTTCCCTGCCCCATGAAAATTGGAACAATTGGTGCTACATCTATCTAAGGATTTAATAATTATTAATTAACATTTTGGATTTATTAATTTAAGGATAAAGTGTTTTTAAAGGAATATCAAATGAAACCCTCTGTGCGATCTGCGATTATACTTACCCAGTTGTTTTTATATACAAACTGCTATAAGGAAAATTGTAATAAAATAGTATAAATTAAATCTGCATTAAATTCCATAAGTATCTTTTTTTTTTAATCATTTTATCACTAACCTCAAAAAAGTAATGATATCAATGCAAAAACCCTTGACGGGTTAAAAGTTTCTGACGCAGCACTTTATCTTATGCTCTAAGAATTTTAAATATGGAACTTAAAAATACTGATATCAAATTTTGAGTGACGTTATGCTATTTCTTAAAAAATATATTTGTATTTATTTCACCATTTTATTTTTGTTTTATTTATAATCGCATGTGCAAAAGTTATGTTCAACATGAAAAGCTGCATAAAATTTTATTCGCTGTTGCTTTATCATTTACATCTCTCATAAATTCAAAATATGTGTTTTAAAAGATATGATATAAAATTTAAGTGACGCCTTGATGTGACTTTAAAAGGTTTGTTTTTTAAAATTCAATTTAAATTATTTTTGACTTGGTTAAAATATTTTTTTTACATCTACACAATACTTTTAATTTTCCAATTCACTGTTAAATATATCACTTTCATTGAATCTATACTATGCATTGAAATGTATTTATTTCAATAAATTGATTTATCTTTTGTGTCACGCTATTCAAAATTGTGAGTAAGATTTATGTAAATGGTTTCTTTGCGTCATTGTGTCCAAACTACATGAAATGTATGAAAAAGGATAGTTTGACGCAAATAAACCATTTACATAAATCTTACTCCCAATTTTGAATAGCGTGACACAAAAGATAAATCAATTTATTGAAATAAATACATTTCAATGCATAGTATAGATTCAATGAAAGTGATATATTTAACAGTGAATTGGAAAATTAAAAGTATTGTGTAGATGTAAAAAAAAAAATTTTAACCAAGTCAAAAATAATTTAAATTGAATTTTAAAAAACAAACCTTTTAAAGTCACATCAAGGCGTCACTTAAATTTTATATTATATCTTTTAAAACACATATTTTGAATTTATGAGAGATGTAAATGATAAAGCAACAGCGAATAAAATTTTATGCAGCTTTTCATGTTGAACATAACTTTTGCACATGCGATTATAAATAAAACAAAAATAAAATGGTGAAATAAATACAAATATATTTTTTAAGAAATAGCATAACGTCACTCAAAATTTGATATCAGTATTTTTAAGTTCCATATTTAAAATTCTTAGAGCATAAGATAAAGTGCTGCGTCAGAAACTTTTAACCCGTCAAGGGTTTTTGCATTGATAAAATTTAGAATGAGTTATAGATACTTTACTTTATCTTGTTCCAAAAGCATTATTAGTTGCACAATACAAAAATATTTTTAAAAGGATGATTTATTTTGCATCTTTTCAGCTTTCTTGACGTTGAAAGGTTAGGTGGGGGGGGGGGGGATTCAGTTCTGAAATACTTCTATATTTCAAATGTAAGAACATTAAATTTGTACATTTCCTAATTCTACAAAATACTAACAAAAATATTTTAAATAAAAAATGTGAGTGGAGTTATAAATATTGCACAAATTCCCTATAAATACAAATTTAATTAATTAATTTAATTGGAAAAGTCCTTCTAAAATTTATTAAACGATTGGGTAAATCTTCTAATGCAGTTTCAAAAATTCACGAAAAATGCTTTAGGAGATGAAATTTTCATGAATTCATAATTTGGGACATAAAGGGTTAAAAAAAATAAGAATGAATATTTCTTTTCTAAAAAATAATGAAAGAAATGTTTTAAAAGAGAAATTTAAATGTTTTTCAAAACAATGAAACTTATTATTCTCTACCAATGTTTCAAGAAAGAATATCATTTTCTCATTTGCGGTTAACAATCAATAACAGCGTCTAGACTTAAACAAATACTTTCTCCCGTACTCCTTTTCTAGTCATAAATTAAATGAATTAAAAAGTCCGGCCTGACTCACAATCTAATACCCGCTAAAATTTTACTCTTTTTTGCTACCACTAAAATTTAAAAGTAAGTTTTGACGTATATAATTACGGAATTCATGCATTCATTAAATAAGACAAAATTTATTTTTTAATTTTAGTGGTAAGAAAAAAAGGGTAAAAGTGGCAATTATACGAATCTACAACTTGCTACAAAAATTCTACAATGTTTCAAGAAAGCATGTACTTCGGTACTTTGTTGCATTAAATAAGATTTTTTAAATAAATTAAAAGTTAATATATAATGTACTAATGGAAAAATTATTTCATAAAATAGAAAAATAAAATGAAGCTAGCTAAAATGACTAGCTCACAACCAATCTACAACTTTCTACAAAAGTTCTACAACATCTCCATGAAAGCATGTATGTTGTACTTAGCGTGTTAAATCACATTTTTGAAATAAATTAAAAATTCAGGAATAATATACTAATATTAAAATAATTTTATAAAATAAACGAATTAAAAATTCTGAGCTAGCCTACTCACCAATCTACAACTTTCTACAAAAGTTCTACCCCATTTCACGAAAGTATAAATAGTGCTGGAAAAACATTTAAGACCACGTGCTAATTTTGTTGTTTAGAATAAAATTCCGAAAAGAGTTATACAGTGTGTCCACGTATAACCTGACAGACCTTTATTTTCGCAACCGTTGGTCCTAGATGCATACTTCCAATTACAAAAATGGTTTAAATAAGGTAAATAATTATTTTTACAGCGATTTGGGTCAAGAAAAACATTTATTAAAAAATTACGAAATTTAAATTTTTATACGGTCCCCCGGTCCCATAAAGTATAAGATATTTAGTAAAAATTTACTGTGACACTAACAAGTAAGACAAAAAAAAGTGCCATTCTTCTAACATTAAAATTGACCGAGTTATGAAACTTTGAAATTCATTACTTATACCACTTTTTTGCATATCAAAATAGATGATTTCAGCCATGCTTTCAGGGGTCGTATATGAAGTACTTAAACTTATTTCAAGGTATCTACGCTTTAAAAGAAATCGTACAATTATTACGATTGAGTTAACTTAAATTTCAGATTAGTTAAATTAATTGTATTTTAACATATGTTTTATTTTGTAAGGATTTGAGGCTATGATTTCTTTTAACAAAAATCATGTTATTTTCATAAGGTTTTATTTAACTTGCAACGATCGTCTTTCCAGTTTAAAATTTGTACTCGAAATTTAATTCAAGTTCAAATGTCCGATCGAAGTTAAATTTTGCATAATGACTTAAATCAGATGGCAATGTAATATTATTATGATTTTCGACGCTTACCCTCTTATACATACTTATATTAGAGGATAACACAAAAAAAAATATGATAGATTACCGTCAACAAGTTTAAGAAAGAGTTTTAGATTAGATAACATAAACCTGCGATGGTTGTGTTTTTAACTTTTATAATTACGTTTTATGTATTTTTAACGCTGAATAAAAAAAATTACCTTCGCTTTTAACCATCATGTCAGGACTTTTCGCAAATCGCAAATTTCAAGGTTAAAAAATAGCGAAAAATCTGATACTATAAAATAGATCTAAGACTTTTTTATTCAGTTTAATTTTATTTAATTCAATAATTTATTCAAATTTTTGGCTTATACTGTGTTTCTTACAGCTAAACAGCTCAGGGGTCCGATGAGGTTGGGAGGGGAGGGGGATCAATTTTATCTTTTAGCTTTTAACTTTGAAATTTGCGATTTGAGAAAATTCCTGACGTGATAGTTTAAAATGAAGGTCATTTTCGGATTCAGTGCTAAAAAATTATTTAATAAGTATCAATTTTCATAAGCTAAAAAACATGCCACAACCCAAAATTTGAAAGACAGTGTAATCTAACAGCATTTTAAAATATGTATCATTTTGTAAAGAATTGAGGCTGTTGTTTTTCATCCTATTATTTAACAAAAAATCTGTTATTTTTATCCTCTTATAATGTTCAGTACAAATTGTACATTTTGCAGTAATATGTCAGAATGATTAAAGATTTCAAATATATATTGCATTGCTAATTTTACTCTCAACCATTTCTTTAATATATCTGACGAAATTATATTTCTACTAAATTTGTGAATGACCCCTAATATGCAGCAAAAAAAATACTCCAACTTTAAACAGCTATTACTCGGTCAATTTTAATCGTAGAATAACGGGACTTTTATTGCCTTACTTGCCAGCGTAACAGGGAAATTTTACTAAATATAACTTAAAGGACCGGGGGACCGTATAAAAATTTAGATTCTGTAATTCTTCACTAAATTGTTTTTGCGCTTCAAACATTTTTTATCTTAATCCTGCACCTTATTTTGACCATTTTTGTAATTGGAAGTATGCATCTAGGACCAACGGTTGCGAAAATAAAGGTCGGTCAGGTTATACGTGGATACACTGTATATCTTGAATTTAGATACAAATATCTGATATAACATGTGAATTTAATTCAATTGTAAAAGCTAAAAAGTATCTTTTCTACAAAAGTTAAAATCTTGCAATATTAACAGATGGAGATAAATTTAGGACCAATAGCTTCTCTTAAATTTAGCATAATGAGATGACGTCATGACTGTAGTATTTTATGCGGGACTCATCTCTGATGATGCTTATACGCTAAGAGTCGCTATATTTGAAGTTTTGGGAAATCCAACTGCTCTTTTCAGCGAGTTCGTGAGACATCATTGACAGAAGAAGAAAGTGTTAAAATAAGGTCTTTTTCGGATTGCGGGCTGACCGAAAGGCAAATTGCCCTAAAAATAAATAAATTTAAAACTCACAATTTTCTTTATAATCCAATGAATTATATTACAATTGAAAGATGATTGCTATCAAAACTCTCAGCCCGGTGTAAACGGAATGTTATTAGAATGGCGGTTCAAGATAGTGCTTATTCTTCTACTATAAAATATGCTCTAAAACTCTAAGTAACGACCAGAACTTTTACATATGTTTTAACCCTTTCCGGAACAGGCAATTTTTGCTGTAAAATGATGAAATGATTGACTGACACCGGAATTTTAAAACGACTTTTTTTAGATATTTAAAACTTGTTACTTTACATGTTGATTGTAAACGCAAAATTTTACTAAAATATTCTTGGTGCCGTTCGTAAGTTTGGAATTAAAATTAGGTATCCCGACTCGGGCACACTGTGCCAGAAAGGGTTAAAAAGTGTCGAATGCTTGAATTATGCTAAATTAAAAGCCAAGACAAAACTGCAAAAGAATCACATTGAAACAAGACTAAAATTCGTATCTTCCAATGTCTTAAAATTCAATGTATGGCGCAAATTCGTTTGTACTAATGAAAACATATCTACCATTGATGGTATAGAGGATAGATATTACAGGCATGATTTACAAAGTAAGTCATATATTCTTTCAAAGCGTGCACAAGGTGGTGGCTCAGTCGTGATTTGGTCAGGCTTTAATGCAAAAGAAAAATAAATTCGGTTTTCACCGAGACAAAGATGAACTGCTTTGACTATCAAGATATATATGGAAATGGACCTGTAACACTTAAAGATGAACTCATGGATCAGAATTTGGCATTGCTTCAAGATACTGCTTCTATTCCCAAGTCTGTGCCAACTTCAGATTGTTTATCTGCAAACAACATCAAAACTTTAGAAATTTCATCTAAAAGTCCTGGCATAAGTACTATAGAAAACATTTGGGGAATCTTAGTTCGTCACGTTTCTGTCAAAAGAAAGCAGTTTGATTCGGTTGTTGAACTGAAACAGTGCTGTCAGTGAGCTACTTTTTTTAAATTCAGATTTCTTGAATGGAACCACTTTTTTGAAATGGTAAATTTCCTCTTGTTTTTTCCTTAATTAATACGTCTTTAAATAAGGCGAATTTTACCATATCAAAAAAGTGGTGCCAATCAAGAAATCCGAATTTAATAAAAGCAGTCCACTGGCAACACTGAACTGAAAGCAATCTTTTTGGAAATATGGAAACAACTACCCTTTTCCACATGCAAAAACTTGGCCAAATCCTTCCCAAAGTGTCTTTTGGAGGTCAGTGTTAAGGGGAAACAAAGTACTAAAAATTATTGTAGTAATCATTTACATGAGTAATTTAGATTTTAAATATGCTGGTCCTAAACTTTTTTCCATCAAATTGTACTATCTAGAAATTGTTTTTTGTTCTACTATATTATTGTAATTTAAATCAAATAACAAAACTTGTGTAACTTTATGTGCATAATTTTGCGATGATATTGCTTTTTCATTAAAGTAAGAGCTTTACTGTTTTTGTTGCTGGTCCTAAACTTTTTTCCAGCACTGTACTTTGTGCATTAAATTGCATTTTTCAAATAAATTAAAATTTAATAACTAATGTACTAATATGACAATCATTTTATAAAATAAACAAATTAAAAAGCCTGGACCACCCCACTACCAATCTACATTTTTCTACAAATGTTTTACCCCATTTCACGAAAGCATGTACTCTTGTACTTTATGCATTAAATCGCACTTTTGAAATAAATTATAAGTTAATAAATAATGTGCTAATACGAAAATTATATATATATATATATATATTATGCTATCGTACGTGGCACAGAAATGCAATTATTTCTTAATTGTTTAATGACAACGCTCGAATGAAAAGCATCTCATTGGTTATTGAACAGCATTTAATGCATCTCCATACCTATAAGGGGGGTTACCGCAGGGGAGACCCTATTCTGTCGCCAAATGCCGTCAAATTTGTCGCCTTGGCGATATCTCAAATATTTCGCCAAATTCCCATAGTAAACCAATAAGGTTTACTTGCTTTCAGAAAATCAAAATATTGAGACATTTTAATGCAACAAAAACTAATATTAGCTTAAGGGATTATATTAATTATATTTAGTATTAATTATTTTAGGGAGTCCAAGTAAATTAAATTATGAACAAAAGTAACATGATTCAATGCTTCGCATGCTTTCCCAAACATAAATTTTAAGGGAGACCAAACTGGTCGCGAAGGGCGGCTAATTTTATAAAATAAACGAATTATAAAGCCTGGGTTATCCCACTACCTATCTACTACTTTCTACAAAAGTTCTACTCCATTTCACGAAAACACGTACTTTGGTACTTTGTGTATTAAATCACATTTTTGAAATAAATTAAAAGTAAGGATCAACCGAAGCAGGTTTTAAGACCGAAACCGAATTTCGGTAATCTCCCTATTTTCAGACAAAAACGAAAACAAAAATATCAAAAAAAAATTAAGTAATTAATAAATAGTTAAATTTTCATAATTATTAATTAATTATACGTGTTTATTAAGTATACATAATTATTAATTAAATAACTATACGTGTGGCCCAAGTTGACTCTCTGTGCCAATTACCAAAACTCTTTATTTGCATATAAAATGAAATGTAATTAATTCATCAAAGAAATGATTTTGTAATAATACGAACTTCATCTAATTAAAAAATGTTTGGCAAACATAGCTCGATTTATCTTTTATAATGATTTTTGTAAATGATCATCTGTTCTAATAGAACTTTCTCAAAGAGTATTCGAAACACTTCTGCTTCTTAAAACTAAAAATTTTCTATCACTGTTAAGTCTGCAGCTTTTAATGAGCACATGAAAAGCGTCGTTAAAGTTTAGTCATATATGCATTGATTGCCTTATAATTTGTACTCATGTATTGAGTCAGTTATGACAGATAATTATAAACAATGAAGTTCATAGCACTATATAAAGAGTGTCTGATTGGACCGATACAACTCAGATCAGTGGGTAATGTTAAAAATTTCCGAAGTAAGAAACGAGATTTTTGGAATACATATAGTTCGGTTGAGTTTCGGTCCGACCGAATTTTCGCCGAAACTTAGATTTTGGGCCGAAAACGAAAACTAAACCGAATTTTCAATCGATCTCTAATTAAAAGTTAATAAATAATGAACAAATGTGAAAATTATTTTATAGAAAGTACAAAAAAGGCTTAAGGCTCAAAAATTTTAAATATAATGCGCCAATAAAGTTTACAAACAAAATAATGTTAATGTTAATAAATAATATCTTAGTGCGGTGATAATTTTACAGATAACTGAGAATTTGTTTGAAATCCAACCTAAGAACATGGACGTCCTACACCAGGGTTGTCAAACTGTGGCCCGCCGGATACCACTAAAATTTTACAGTTATCTTTGCCTTATGTAATCGTTGGAATTGTTTCGATTCAACTTGTCGACTATTTCTTTAAAATTTTAGTGGTATCCGGCGGGCCGCAGCTTGACACCCCTGCCCTACACAATAGACCGGCAATACTCAACCTTTTCTGTTTGCAGGCCGCAAACATGTGTCTGCGGAGCACATTCCCACCAGTAAAAAGAAACAGAAAATTTTTCCTCATTCATGGCAGAAATTTTACATGTATACGGCGTTTAGATAAGGCGAACATTTCTTTTAAAATTTATTGGTGTAAGTGTATCCCGTTGGCGATCAGACCCCGCCAATGATCCATGGCCAAGGCATGGTGTTCCCGGCCCTAGTGTGTCAGTAGTTGGCGATAATGCTTGGTCAACAGGTGCACATGAGTGGAACGTTTGCTGCGAAGTCTTATTTTCAACAGTATCATCTGAACTATGTGCTCCAAAACAGTTCTACAATGAAATGTGTTAGGATATCAGCTGAGCCAGTCACTGTCGCCAATATTGCTTTACCAAGAAGGAGAATCTCCGGTGTCCTTTAACTTTGATAACGCGTGCACATCCAATGCCAGGGCGTCTACTGATGCTTTCACCGTCATTCATCCACTTTTCGTAAGTGCTAACAATTGTATGTCAGGAACAACCCACGAGTCTCGGAGTTATCTCCGGAGTTCGGAGATACTCATTCACAGACGTCGGTCGGGCTATTGAATTCTGCCCTTTATCAAAGTCACTTAGATCCGCAGCCTTTCCCATCACAGGCAAAACAGGCAAAACTACTAAAAAATTATTTCCCAGACTCCCTAGCAGCAATTAAATACCATTCCCACCTTATTATATGACCTCCATATCATCCAGGCGAGTTCATTTCAGAATGTGGGGAAGGTCATAATGTTTTGGCTCTTCGGTGAAGGTTGAACTTTCACTTTCAGCAATTTATACAAGCAAATTACATCCTTTAAGAAGAGTACACAGAAAAAAGAAGTTAAAAATATAAATTTCCTGATGAGATATTTTAAATATAATTTTAAATATAAATCACTCGTTAGTAAGAGAATTTAGAAGTGCACTGAATAACAGCCTTAAGGTTCAAAATAATATTTGAAAACAGTATATCAGGAAAGTTTATTTATAAAATAAAGCTATAGTTTTGTAATAAGTATAATATTTTTTATATTTTTTTAAGTATAAGTTCGCAATGTAGAAGTAGTTTTATAGAGACTCCAAACTGTTCGAGATTTGAAATAATATTAATAAGTAATCTTGAATAAAGTTTACAAGTAAAACAAATGTAAAGTTAATAAATAATGCATCGGTGGAAAAATAATTTTACAAATAATAAATTATTTAGAATTTAAAATAATATTTAATAATACTTATAAGTAAAACAATATTACATTTAATAAATAATATATGAATGTGAATATACTTTTTATAACAAAGATGCAAGAAAAATATTTTTTTATATATTGAAGAAGAATTTAAAATAATTTAACATTTAAAATCATATAAATATAAGTAAAATAGTCTTAATTACGTCCACTATTGAATATACTATAAAATATATATTTCAAACAACTGTCAAAACATATATTAAAATACAATTATTTGCTTAAAAGGCATCCATTTCAATAAAAATACATTAAAAATATTAAATTTTAAAAAATTACATGTTTCGACTCTTTCATTGAGTCGTCATCAGAATATACAAAAAGCACAAATACAATGCACATAAAAACAGGAAAATAGTCATCAATTAAAAAGTTAACATACACTGTTCCCTATATTTTCAATATCGCCCGTTGCTCCCTCTATGTACCGATTTCAAAAGTTGTTTAACCACTTGGAGGGCACCGGTATATTATATATACCACTAAATTTTAATTCCCAAATGCAACATTGGCACCAGCATTTAGGAATTAAAATTTCCTGTTTATAATATACGCGAAGAAAAGCTTTTACTTACTTTGATATAAATTTCTTCATAAATACCGGTGCCATTCAATCATTGTAACATTTTAGCACCAGACTCTGTCCTTCAAAGATTTAACCACTCTATCCATATATTTGGTATATGAAAAAGATAATGTATAGTTACAAACCTTTGAACCCTTTAAATAAATATCCATATATTTGGGATGTAATAAAAAGTAATGTATCGTTACAAACCTTTGAACCCCTTAATCCCTTGAGGGGCCCCGGTATATATTACACAGGCCTACAAAAAAAAATTTTTTTTTTGTGCCTATGATTTTACAGCTGATTTTAGATATTTTTGGGACACTGAATCCAAATATGAAATCAGTTTTTCTCTATCAGCTCCACTTTTTTAGATATGCGAAGAGAACTAAAGATTTTTTAGAACTGAAGTGACCTTCAACGCTTAAACTGGCCTTTGACACATGGGCCTGTCGCAACGCTCAAAGCGATTTGGGAGGCACTGAAATTTCAGAAGACCTTGAAAAAAAACAGATGTGCAAGTAAAACTGAGGTTCTGTGCATGCTTATGATTTCGTGCCGCTCATCCATAAAGCCAAATGGAAAAGTCGCAAAGAGATAAGGTTAGTTTGTGAGTTTTCTCCGTAGAGGGTAGACGTTGTTGACCTTTTGCGATATTTGTGTTTAGTATAAAATTCTTATAAAGTTAATTTAAAACGTACTGTATTGTAGATTGTTGTATTTGTGTTGTTGAATATAATTTAAATGAGTTCAAGTAGAAGAAATTGTGTCAATCATCCTGATGTGTTTTGCTACATATGCGGAGAATATGTGTTAAAAGAGAATAGAAAAAATGTTACTGACTTTGTAAAGAGAACTTATCTTGGACACTTTCGTGTTAAACTTGGTGATCAGGATAAAACCTGGACACCGCATCAGGTCTGTAAAACTTGTACAGAACACTTACGACAGTTGACTAACGGGAAAAGAAAAAGTCTCAAATTTGGTTTACCGATGATTTGGAGAGAACCCCAAAACCACTTCGATGACTGTTATTTCTGCCTAGTAAATATTAATGGAATTAATCGAAAGAAACATAGTAAGTGGACTTATCCTGATTTAGTCTCTGCAAGACTCTCGGTTCCTCACTCAGAGGAAGTGCCGATCCCAACGTTTTACCAGCTACCAGAGTTCTGTGAGGATGAATACTGTCCCTCTGATCATCCTTCCGATACTTATTAAGGTGACAGTGAATATGAGGGGATGTCATCAATGCCTCAACGTTTCAACCAGGATGAGTTAAATGATCTCACCAGGGATCTCAACCTGTCAAAAGAAGCTTCTGAATTACTGGCTTCAAGATTGAAGGACAAAAATTTACTGGAACAAGGAGCCAAAATTACCTTTTACCGCACAAGAGAAATGGGTCTACTACCCTTCTTCTCCCAAGAAGACAATCTTGTATCTTGTCACAAAATTAGAGGACTCGTGAAAAAAAATGGGTCTTCCTGAATATTTTCCAGATCATTGGCGCTTATTTGTAGACAGCTTAAAGCGGAGTTTAAAATGTGTCCTTCTACACATTGGGAACAAATATGATTCAATACCAATTGCTCACTCAACGAAAATGGAAGAAGAATATAATACAATAGCTTTGGTCTTTGACAAGATAAAGTATCATGAACCTCAATGGGTAATTTGTGTTGTTTAAAAATGGTGAACTTTCTCCTTGGACAGCAAAGCGGTTACACCAAATATCCTTGCTTCTTGTGTCTTTGGGATAGCAGGGATAAAACACACCACTGGGTTAGAAAAGAGTGGCCTAAGAGAGAAAACATGGATGTTGGGGAAAGGAATATCATTAATAACCCCTTAGTTGGGTGAGACAAAATCATACTTCTCCCACTGCATATCAAGCTCGGCCTTATGAAGCAGTTTGTAAAGGCTCTTAATAAGAACGGGTCATGCTTTGCATATATAGAAGAGAAAATGCCCCAATTGAGTTATGAGAAAATTAAAGCAGGAATATTTGACGGGCCACAAATAAAACAACTGATTCGGGATCCTGCCTTCGTAAATTCGATGAATGAGACTGAGGGAAAAGCCTGGACTTCTTTTGTTGCAGTTGTCGAAAACTTTCTGGGCAAACACAAAGCAGAAAACTATGTAGAACTGGTAGACTAATTGCTTAATAGTTTTAAATCTCTTGGATGTAATATGAGCATTAAGGTGCACTATTTACACAACCACTTAGAGTATTTTCCTGAAAACGTAGGAGACACCAGTGAGGAACAGGGTGAAAGATTTCACCAGGATATTAAGACTATGTAGGACCACTACCAAGGAAGATGGGATACGCACATGATGGCAGATTACTTTTGAAGTTTAAAAAGGGACTGTTCAAAAATAAATTCAAGAATGTCACGAAAGAAGCTTCCGAAATGTTCAGTGAGAATTGGTCTCATCGATGACTTTTTCCTCTATCTTTGTGCGTAAATATATTTGTATAATATAATTCTTAAAAATGTTATTTGAATATATGTATATTATAATAATGAAAATTAACATTTGTATATTATTAAAAAAATTCTGTGTTTATTTATTTTATTTTTATTTTTGTTTAATTCATCGATTTAACTTAAAATAGTGTAACATATATTTCACAAAAAGTTCTATATCTTAAATATTTGAGCTCCCAGGCAAAGTCGAATGCCATATTTCAATTCAGGACATCGAATTCATATAAAATCAGCTCCAAAAACCTAGGCACCAAAACAGCTGTTGGCTTGTGTTATATACCACCTACGATTAATGAAGTTTCACACCAGAAAAATTTTATTAAGTTTTACTTTTCTAACTATGGTGGAAAAAAGGCTGTAAATTTGCTTTTACTTATTTTGAAATAGAATTTTTCAAAGATTCCGGTGGGTATTCAGCATTTCACAAACGTAATTGCTTGCCCCTCAAGGGGTTAAATAAATTTCAATTGACTCCCTTATAAATAACTGTAATACATTTACACAGGGCTCGCAGCGTTCCTAAAATTTTCGCAATTTGCTACCACTATTTTAAAACGATAATCTTTATTTAAAACTTTTATTGCCGGTGGTAAAGGAATCTATAACGAATATTCTCTATTTCAAATAGTGGTAGGAAATGGGGAAAAATTTAGGAACGCTGCGAGCCCTGTTTACAGGTCTAATTTTTATTCACAGTTATTTATAACGGAGTCAATTGAAAGTTATTTAAGGGGTTCAAAGGTTTGTAACGTTACATTATCTTTTCGCATCCCAAATATATGGATAGAGTGTTAAACAACTTTTGGAATCTGTACATAGAGGGAGCAACGGGCGATATTGAAAATATAGGTGGCAGTGTACTATGTTAACTTTTTAATTGATGACTATTTTTCAGTTTTTATGTGCGTTGTATCAAGGTTTCTAGTTTAGCCTTCATTTTTATTCAGAAAATCCAAATTAGTGCCAGAAATTAAAAATAATATTTTTTGCTTTTTTTAATGACAAAAAAGGTCTAGCCTGATAAGCATGGCGAAATGGCCCCCACGGCCGATGTTTGAAATAGTATATGTGGTAATAAGGTTCACCCTGAGAATGCAGTATAGAGTGTTTTTAACCTCTGACCTTGAACTGTCCTTGAGATAATCGGGGAAGTATGCCGGCGCTACTATTTTTCAAATACGTTTTTCTCAAAAATTACAAAAGTTAAAAAAATGAAACCAACGCCAATTATCGAAGAATATATTAGTTCACATTATATATTTTTTTCACATTTTTACAAAAATTTTAACATAGAAAAATAAACAAAAAAAAATAAAAAATAAACTATTAATGTAGTAATTTTATATTTACACCAACCAAAAAATTACAGAATAAGCCTCAAAGTATGTACTTTTAAGAAAAAAAAATTTCGTTAAAATCGAAGATACGCTTTTTGAGTTATAAAAAAAATAATGTTAGCAACTTGCTAAAATATTCGTAACTTTCCCTTTCGCATTTGCAGAAATACGCTACTATCAATGCATTGGTCGATTCGTGACATTTCCACTCGGGCAGGATGCGCAGTGCGCCAAAATAAGATAATGTTTCCATACATACCACTTCTCTATAGGTTTGTTTCGTGTTTGTAAACATTCTGTTATTTTGGCGTACTGCGCATATTTCTCGCATAATAATATCAAGAATTGACAAACAAAATGGTAACATTTGCCTACGATGATTTTCACATAGAAGAAAGCTATGGGGCTGAACAGTGTACATATGTAACGTATCACTTTAGGGGGGGGGGGTGGGTGGGGGTCTGGAAAATGACATCGTAGGATATCTGTAGGGGAAAGCGGTTATTATTTGATATCGTTATATATCGTTACCATTTTTTATCAAAAAAAATTTACTTTTTTGGTATCTTTTTCTTTACATCCGTTATCTTAATTTTTTTAAGTCTGTTTTCTTCTTTTTATGAAAATACAAAGTTATAATTAAAACCATTGAATGATTATAAAACATTTAATTCCAAAATAGGGAATAACCCAACGTTCGCCATTAATATTCTCCTGCCATATGCGTATATAATTCGTTGTTAGAGAAACAAGATTCGAAATTATACTTGTTATTTTTGCTAGTAAAAGATGGGGAAGAATGTTGTCCGCCTGTTTTGTTTACAAGAAGTTCTGTTTAGCCCCATGCAAGGGCGAAGTGCAAGAAGACAATATTACTGTTCAATGCATTATGTAACAAAGAGTTATTATTAAAAACTTTTAAATAATATTTCTTTAAAATGTTATCTGGTATAAATTTATTTCTTATATAACAGTGATATCTTATAAATTTCTTCTCTTTATTTAAATAAGTAAAATATGCAAATAAAAAATGTACAACCATAACTGTATATCATTGCAAACGTATAAAAAGAAAAAAAAAGGGAAAACAATTGTAAAAATAAAAAGAATTTTTAAACACTGATAACAATATTATTAGGGAAAGGGGGATTCGAGGAAAGATAACGTATTATATCGGAAGTTTGGGGGGGGGGTGGGGGGGTGGGTCCGGAATTACCAAAAAGTTGATAACCTTATATATTTACAACCCCTATAGCTTCACCTGAACAATGGACTACACCATCCACTTGATATTATTATGAGAGAAGGATGCGCAGTACTCCAAAATAACAGAATGTTTACAAACACGAAACAAACCTATATGAAAGTGGTATGTATGGAAACATTCTCTGATTTTGGCGCATTGCGCATCCTGCCCGAGTGGAAATGTCCCGAATCGACCAATGCATTGATAGTAGCGTATTTCTGCAAGTGCAAACAGGGAAAGTTACGAATATTTTAGCAAGTTGCTAACATTATTTTTTTTATAACTCAAAAAGCGCATCTTCGATTTTAAAGAAATTTTTTTTCTTAAAAGTACATACTTTGAGGCTTATTCTGTAATTTTTTTGTTAGTGTAAATATAAAATTACTATATTAATAATTTTTTTTTTATATTTTTGTTTATTTTTCTATGTTAAAATTTTTGTAAAAATGTGAAAAAAAAATATAATGTGAACTAATATATTCTTCAATAATTGGCTTTGGTTTCATTTTTTTAACTTTTGTACTTTTTGAGAAAAACGTATTTGAAAAAAAGTAGCGCCGGCGCATACTTTCCCGATTATCTCAAGGACAGTTCAAGGTCAGAGGGTAAAATCACTCTATATTGTATTGTCATGGTGAGCCTTATTACCACACATGTTATTTCAAACATCGGCCGTGGGGGGCATTTCGCTATGCTTATCCGGCTAGACCCTTTTGTGATTACATAAAGTAAAGATTCTTCTTTCAAAATTTCCGGTATGAATTTGAAATTTCGAAATAAAAATGGAACCCAAACTGGCAACCCTGCATTGTATTTGTGGTTTTGTATATTCTGATGATGACTCAATGAAAGAGTCGAAACATGTAAATTTTAATATTTTTAATGTGTTTTTATTGAAATGGATGTCTTTTAAGCAAATAATTGTGTTTTAATATATGTTTTGACAGTTGTTTGGAATATAGATTTTATGGTATATTTAAAATAATTTTAAACAATAATAGGACATCTTTAAAGTTATCAAGCAAAAGTAAGCTAAAGTTAATAAAAAATATAAGCGAAAATATTTAGCTTAATATGTACTTTTTTCGTTTTGTAGAAGGGTTTTACTACTGGTATGAACACAATCTAGCTTATAGTAAGTATATACAGTCGTTGTATGTCTAATATATTTGGTAATTTTTTCCTTTATATCCACTTTAAGTGTGATTTTTGGGGTATCCTGCAGCTTAAAAAGTTGACGTGATAGAAAATAATAGGGATCATTTTTGGATTTAGATGCCAATAATTAGCCAAAAACAAATGTCATATCTAAGTCAACAAAATGTGTGTTCCCCGGTGTAATAGATCAATAACAATTTTTTAAACTTTGTACTTTAATTAACCCCTTAATTCTCGCTCCCGTGATATTTACGGGCTCTGTTTTTTATTCAGATTGTTTGATTACCACCAGTTTTATAAAATAGAGCAATCGGCTTTATTACGGTATCATTTTCCGTGTCATTAAATAAGAAGAATATTTCTTTTTCAAAAAGTGGTGGCAAAAAGCAACCTGAATTTTTAACCATAATTTATTGCAACTGTTAAGGGGTTAAAGAACTTTCTAAAAGAATAAACAGGTTGTTTTATATTATAGTAGGTATTACACTAATATTTATTTTCTAAAAAAATAATAATAAGGAAGAGAATATGTTCAAAAATATTTTTTTTAATTTTGTCACAACGATAAAACATTTTATTGTACGAAAATATTACAAGAAATAATTTTGCAACAAGCCTGTTTTTTATATTAAGCATAAATAATATCTTTTTACAAAATGAGGAGTTATAAAATAAAAATAACAATGTAAACCAATTCTAATGTTTTCCAAGACAATTTCAAAGGGATTTTCTTTCCCTTAACATACTTTCAACGAATATTTGGGACCTCTGCCAAACGTCTTTGTATAATTTGCTATGAAATGTAGGACAACAGAATGTATGTTTCGTAGACAAGACACATTATACTGATTTTATTTCGCATCCCGCTCTGAAAATGCGTCATTTTATGTACTGAGAAAACATATTTTGCAGTGCAAGAATATTTAGATAGTAAATAAATTTCATATATTGAGTTACGATGAAATATTTTGGTTTTAAAGTTAGATCGATTTTTCCTTGCACTGTTATATTATTTCAACGACATAATTAAAAGGCGCATGAATTAATATTTTGCACTCAAAATAGATTTAAAATGGCTTATTAGGCACAAATAATGAGGAATTTTAAAAATATTAAATTTATTACAATATAAAAAATCGAAACTCATGTGAAGTTCAAAAGCAAAATAAAATATTATCTAATAATTATTAAACAGATTTTTAGGATAATCTCTTTTGGATAAATTAACACAAAGTAGAAAACAAAACAATGTCAAAAAATCATATCCTAAGGATATATTATGAAACGTATTCCAACATATTCAGAAAACTGAAACGAAACTTCACAGTTAAATAACACGAAAGGCGATATGTTAGTAAACAGTTTAAAAAACAGATAACACATTTTGAAATTCACTTTCAGCAACAACCGCCCATAATCAGAAAATTAGTCGAATTATTCTATGCAGCAATGTAAACTCTAAAAATTTCCATATATACTATACCTAGCATATTAAAATTTAGTTGAGTTATAAAACGCATAACATAGTTGAAAATTTAGTTTTAACAAATTCGCTAACAGACGAAAACGAACTCAAACTCTTTTATACAGCCCTGCATTCTAAAAAATAAATCTTGTACTATAATGCGAGTAAAAATTGTGTGTGTGTGTGTAAATTTTATCTTAAAAACGGCTCTAACAATTTTGACTAAATTTTGTATTTTACCATTTTCTGGCACAAGGAGACCATTGGGCTAGGTCATGTGTTCGAAAAAATTCAATTAGTGGGTCATTTTGGGTTATAATGGGTCGGGGTCAAGCTAATTATATCTAAAAAACGGCTCAATCGATTTCGACTAAATTTTATATCCAACCGTTTATGGGCCAGAGAAAACTATTGGGCTAGGTCACATATTCGAGAAATTTCGATTAGTGGGTCATTTTTGGGTCACTGTGGGTCAAGCTAATTTTATCTAAAAAACGGCTCTAACGATTTTGAATAAATTTTGTAATCTACTGTTTTGGATTACGAGAAGACCAATGGGCTAAGTCACATGTTAGAGAAAATTTGATTAGTGGATCGTTTTTGGGTCACTGTGGGTCAAGCTAAGTTTGTCTACAAAACGGCTCTAGCTATTTTGACGAAAGTTTGCTTTCTATCGTTTTTGGGCACGAGAATACCATTGAGCTAGGTCGCATGTTCAAGGAAATTCGATTAGTGGGTCATTTTGGATCACAATGAGTCAGGTATCAAGCTAATTGAATCTAAAAAAAAGCTCAAAACATTTTGACAAATTTTTGTAATATACCGCTTCTGGGCTTGCGATGACCATTGGGCTTAGTCACATGTTCCAGAAAAATGGATTAGTGGGTCATTTTTGGGTCACTGTGGGTCAAGCTAAGTTTATCTACAAAACGGCTCTAACGATTTTGACGAAATTTTGCTTTCTATCGTTTTCGGGCACAAGAATACCATTGGGCTAGGTCGCATGTTCAACAAAATTTGATTGGTGGTTCATTTTGGGTCACAATGGGTCAAGTATCAAGCTAATTGAATCTAAAAAACGGCTCAAAACATTTTGACAAAATTTTGTAATATACCGCTTCTGGGCATGAGATGACAATTGGGCTTAGTCACATGTTCCAGAAAAATAGATTAGTGGGTCATTTTTGGGTCATTGTGGGTCAAGCTAATTGTATCTAAAAAGCTAATCAAACGATTTTGACAAAATTTTGTATTACACCGTTTCTGGGCATGAGAAAACCATTGTGCTAAGTCACATATTCGAGAAAATTCAATTTGTGGGTCATTTTGGGTCAACATTCTGGTTTTAAGTTGTAGATAATACAGAAATGAATATGTTTTGAAAATTTCTTTTGATTGCCATGCATAGTTTTTTGGTAACACTGCGCGCAGTATCAAAATTCATCATTTTGAATAAACGCAACGCAAAGTTTAATTATCCTATGTAGTCTTAATATAAAGTCTTAACAAAACTGCCATAATTAGTAAACTAATGAGAATTTTTTAATGCGGTATTTTGCATATTGTTTAGAAATGATTACGGAATCAAAATATGTATTAAAATAAATTCGAAAATTTTGTACATTTAAAGGTATACTACCTCCTTTAATATACTATTAAAATACATAGGAAAATGTGTGTTTGGAAAATGATACACCAGGGTTGTCTATTTTTTGGGTTACACGCCACTTTACGCATATATACACATCGTTTTTGTATCATCAGTACACCTGTATTAATGCGTAAATTTACGCATTTATTTTTAGAGTGTGTATATTATCTAGAGATTGTTTCTACAGTTTTAATTCAGGCTTACTGTTTTAATTCAGGTAAAAAACGCACAACTAAAAAAGTACTGCCGGTAATTTATCAATCATAAAAGTAAATGTTTCCCATTCTTTTCGTAACCTATACCATAGGGATTTATTTATATTCCACATATTTCTCTTAGTATACACGGAAAAAAAGATTCAGTTATTATAGACCCAGATAAAATGTTTGGTTGGACTGACAAAATGTTGGTTCGATCAAATGGTTTTTTCGTTCAATAAAATTTTATTGAACTAACAAAATTATTTTGTCAGTCCAACAAAAAATATTTGGACGGGGGAAAATTTGGTTGGCACAACTATTTTTTTGTTGTTTTAACAAAATCGTTCTTCCCGTGTACTAAATACAGTTCAGCAGTAAAATGATTAAAAAGTTCAGCACAATTAAAAATCCCCCTTGTGCCAAGCGCCGAATTGTTATGAAAATAAAACAAAAACCCGACAAGAAATGTGCTCAGTAGCACGACAATCAGACAAAATTCTTTATTATGCACAATTCAATTTAAAATCGACTTTTTTAAATTTTCTTGATTATTACTAATTTTAAATTAGCTCACACAATTGTAATGGAAGTTCACGTAACTTAAATACTGAGTACCAAAAATACTCAGTATAAAATTACTCATAGCATTTTAAAATTGCTTCAAGATTAATATTCTCTTTCAGAAATCTCTTCTGACATCGAAATAACTATTATCTTAAGGGTTCTTGTACCTTTTAAACGCGTCGAAAATTAACGAAAAACTTCAAAGTTTGAATTAGTCTGTCTTCAAAGCCTTTTTGTGTATAAACATGAAGTTTTGGATATTGATTAAACAGATTGTGCTTTGTAATATGCTACCAACAGAAATTTATTAACCCTTTACAGAATTTGTGTATTGTTGAAATCAAAATAGCTCTTTTTTTACCCCATAAGTTATTGCGCGCATGATATCTTGAGAAGGTATGTATGGATTGTCATGAAATTTGATAAATATACTAAACAAATAAGTGTGTTTAAAATGATCTACTTTTAAGTATTTACAATGGTAATATTTTTAGTTATGACTATTTTTATTCATTAAAAATACAAAATTTTTATTTTTTTTACGAAAATATTTTTTTATATAGTTAATGAAATAATTTTAGCCTAAGAGTAGGTCATTTTAAACACACATATATGTTTAGTATCTTTACTGAATTTCATGCCAATCCATACATACTTTCTCAAGATATCATGCGCGCAATGGCTTATGGGGTAAAAAAAGAGCTATTTTGATTTCAACAATACACAAATTCTGTAAAGGGTTAATAAATTTCTAATGGTAGCATATTACAAAGCACAATCTGTTTAATCAATATCCAAAATTTCATGTTTATACATAAAAAGGCTTTGGAGATAGACTAATTCGAACTTTGAAGTTTTCCGTTAATTTTCGACGTGTTTAAAAGGTACAAGACTCCTTAAATACTCCCTTATGACAAGCTTTCGGGATTTTGATGTCCGTGGAAATTTGTTTAAAATAGCAATTTTTTTATCTATAAAAGACAAAATTCTCATTTTTTAGCCCTTTGCCCTCCAACGGTTAGTCTCACTCAACACACTATTCTTTACATCAACTCTAACGGTGAGTCTCACTCACCACGCTATTCTTTACATCAACTCCAACGGTGAGTCTCACTCACCACGCTATTCTTTACATCAACTCCAACGGTGAGTCTCACTCACCACGCTATTCTTTACATCAACTCCAACGGTGAGTCTCACTCACCATATTAATTTACATGAACAATTTACATTAATTCCAATCTTGGTTCTTACTTACTGTTCTATTATTTACATTAATGAAGTGATCTAACTGGAATCTGTACAGATGTGATAAAAGGAAGTGTCCAAAATGTATTTTATAAATTTTTTTTGGTGAAGATAAAACTGACTGATATGTATCATAAACAAAATTCAGCATTGTAAAAAACGCTACTGTTATTCGATGTGCTCTCTTTTGACAAAGTAATGTTATAACAATATAAGAAAAATAAAACTGGTACTCACGCAGTATAATATTGTCGTGGCATTCGAACGTGCTGATTAATTGATAAATTTTGTTTAAAGAAAAAACACGTGGAGACATATTTTTTGAATAGATAATAATTATCTTTGTTAAGTATAAACTTGTAAAACAACAGAGAAATGAGCGTCCACTCAGCCATTTAAAATACGTGAAACTATTGATTAATCAATTGAAAGGATATTTTCAAGAAAGCCATGGGGCTTCAACATCCACTGATACCCATACAAGTGTTCGATTAAATAGAGGGTTCCAAGTAATGCTAACAGATAGCGTCAAAGATTAACGAGTCTGCTCTCACAGAACAGGAAAAGGTAAGAGACATCAAACGACATACTTTTGTGACACTTGTTCCGAAAAGCCTGCAATGCACCTTGGTGAATGCTTTATAAAATACCACACCCAACAGAACTGTAGAGCATAAGATTTAAATATTATATTTCTAACATGTAAAAATATATAAAACATTCAAATAAAAAAATTATTTTCAATTTGACTATATAAGACCCTATTTTATTTTATTTAAAAATGTCGCGGAGTTGCTAGTTCCGCCATGGAAAAAAAGCGTGGAGTGCAAAGGGTTAAAAATACCAATTTACAACTATGACAGAAAGACATGAGTTCTGATTTCACAGTAATTTTGAAAAAGGACTTCAAACAGAAAGAGTGGATAAAAAATGGATGTCCCATGGCTTCTTTGTGTTACTAACCCTGATATTGCCAAGGATTCAAAATCAGGATATTTCTTTTTATTTCCCAACATTAACAATGCAATTTCATTTCAAATTGATTTTTAAAGGATCTTAAAAAACTTTAAGAAATATAGACTACGTTCTTGTTTCTCAAATAGCATCTGACATTTTTTTTTATTTTTTTTTATTTGTGAATAAATAAAATTTTCATTTTGAACCCGATCCCAAAGATTGGTATAAAAATCGAGTCCGTTTCATCTCTTTTACAAACCCATAGTAATAAAATTTTCAGTTTTTTTTATTATTAGTGTTTTTTAAAGGAAAATTTTTGTCGTGTTTCACAGACCAAATCCTCATAGAAAAATAAAAAACACCCGTTTCCCTATTCAGCATCTCTATGAAATTCATGAATTCTCCAAAAAAATCTCCACGATTGCCAAAATCAGGCAAAAAAATCAAAGAAGAATTGCAAATCAACACATTTACAGAAACTACTAAAAAACTTAACAATATCCTCGAAAAAATATCTGCCAAAAAAAGACGTATTCACAAAAATTCTCGCATTCAGCGAGATGATTTCAAATCCTACCAGCCCTTCAGTGGCGAGAGGTTCTGCTCTCAAATCTGGTAGACGAGAGGTGCTGTGTTCGAACCCAATCATGTCCGTCGGCCTAAGCGTTCGGAGATTTTCTTCGAACCTTGGATTTCCTTGCGTAAAATTCGTGTTAGGTTCCCTTAGAAAGACCACCACGGAGGGCCTGTAATGCGCCCTCCGTGACCTGTAATCCTCAAATCCGCACAACACTTGAAACCAAGCTGTGTGGATTAGTGGTCTTTTGTATTACAGTTTTTCATAAATGAGTTTCGTATTTAAAATCTGTTATTTTCATCTATCAACAAGCGAGAAATCAAACAAGCGAGAAAAACTCATATTCTTGCACATGTGTAGTATATATATCTTTATATCTTATATTCCGTCATTTTTGACGGGCTATCTTTCTAGTATTTACATAATGTTTATGAAAATATTTAAATTCACTAAATCAACATTTGGTAAAATCGTATTCCAGCCAGTTACGAATTTTACTGTATTCGGGACCTAGATAGGCCGTTATCTAGTACTCGATTTAGTATATAAGGTAAACCATTAGATCTACCTTCGAGATCATCCTTTATTGTGATGATGTCAATAGTATTGGCGAGAATTCCGATTGTGGAAGATTAAATATAAAAAAATTGCTTAAACCTATCAATTTTTTTCAGCAGTCGGACTTAGTTGGGTGGTTTTATCGTATTCGAATAATGCTTTATTCATTAAATTCGTCGGAACTGTTTCAGATTAATACTATCATTTCGAGTAATGAGTTTTTGTTTTAGCGTACGAAACGAATTTCCCAGAACTAGATACCTAGCTACATATTTTTCTCGTGTCCTAATTAGTATAGGAGCCAAGTTTTGTGAAAATCGTTAGAGGCGTTTTCGGTGTATGGCAGCATTTTCCGTACTGAGTTTGTTTTAACCTGTCAAAGTGAACTTTTACGAACCCGAGACTTTGTTAGTCAGTTTTCTCGTGCTCGAATTAGTATAAGAGACATGTTTCAAGAAAATCTTCCCAGCCGTTTGCGATATCATCCATGCTTGTTTGTTTAATATACAGCGTGTTCAAAAATTCGACCGAAAAATTAAGAGGAGGTGATACACTATATGGCCAAAGGTGACCGGCCACTTGCGATTTCAGACGTTTTGTTAAATATCTAGAAAACTACACGAGGAATTACCCTGAAACTCCAGGTGTGTAAACAGAATAGTACAGGTCATGCATTTCCGTGAGGATTTTTTTCCCGAAACCCCATTGAGGACCGTCAACAAATTGAAAAAGAACGAATATCTTTTGGATAACCCTGTAAAAACTAATGTAGCAAAAGTGTTCAAACTGTAGATTATGATTAAGTGCTTTATTGTAATAAACTATGTTTATTTTTATGAGGATAACATGTATACTCGTAGAGAAATTAAAGTTTTTATAAAAAGAGTCCCAAATTTTGCCCCGTTTTTTGCTTATAACTTGTATAGTTCTTAAGGGGCTGGTCACTCAGCTTCCGATTTCCTCTTACTAATGTAAAGTCTCAGGGCGTTTGATGCATTCATATATATAAAATATCTCCTTGGGAAATTAATATTTTTAACCTTTATTTTTTTGTGTATACTTCCTAAAAGATGTCTCTTTTTTTAGTTCTCAAAATATTTCTAAAGTATAGACTTAATTTTATAGGAAGTGTTAAAATCTTACTCACAGTTCTCCAGGTTTTAACACAGAAAATATATGCGAGTTGTGGTTTTAGATTCCCATAACACCCTATGCCTAGCAACAGGATATGATCAGCGTTTTCCATGAGAACTTGTAACCGCAGAGCAGCAGATGGTATTGAATTTGCTGATGTGCAGCTTTGCATTTTCTTAGCTTGGGAACAAATAACAACCAAAGGGCAGATTTCATTCCGAAGCGGCTGAGGTTGGACGTATTTCTCGCTCTAGACGAGAGCAGAAGCCGATATGAAGTCTCCGATGTTGCGGGCCCGTATGCCGCAGAAAACCCCCCTACCCTCCCGTACTTGTAAATATAATGTTAACTTAATATGTAAAACTATAATCCAGAACTATTAAACTCCTTTATTTCATTAACTACGGTCTTATCCTTATATCATCCTTATATCATATATATAATTCAGCATAAATTTTAGAAATATTTTGAAAACTAAGAAAAAAAAGAGACATCCTTTAACAAGAGTACACAGAAAAAAGATGTTAAAAATATGAATTTCCCGAGAAGATATTTTAAATACACGAATGCATCAAAAGTCCATAGACTTAACATTATGGAGGAGAATTCCGAAGCTGAGTGACCAGCCCTCTTAATATAAATAAAAGTTCTTTTCAAAAAATATAACAAACAACATTGTACACAATACCCTGCAATCAGAATTAAAAAATAATAAAAATTGTATGAAAAATGAGCAGGTTTACTAAATAATGATTCACTGCGCATGCTCGAACGTAATCAAAATATAATTTGCATAATATGTTAGCTAAATGTATAGATCAACCTTTGTGAAAGTCTCAAAAACATAGTTTGAAAAGTCTGAAAATTATCGTTTATAGAATAAGCTAAAAGTTCGTTATTCCCGAAAGGAAGCAAAAGGATGAGGGGTTGTATCCAAATATAGTAGTGCGTGCAATACTGTGTATGCTATATTGAAACTAATCAATGGATATATGGATACAGCCCCTTATCTTTTTGCTTCATTTTGGGAACAACGGATTTCAAGCTTATTCTATCGACGATAATTTTCAGAATTTTAAGCTATGTTTTTGAGACTTTCACAAAAGTTGCTCTATACCCTTAGCTAATACATTATGCACATTATATTTTTGATTGCTTTCGCGCATGTACAGTGAAGCATTTTTTAGTAAACCTGCTCATTTTTCATCCAATTTTTATTATTTTTTTAATTCTGATTGCAGGGTATTATGTACAATGTTGTTTGTCATATTTGCTGAAAAGAACATTTTTTTTATTTTAAGAACTCTGCAATTTATAAGCAAAAAACTTGGCAAAATTTGGGACGGTTTTTATAAAAACCTTAAGTTTGTTACTAGTATACATGCTATTCTCATAAAAATGAACACAGTTTATTACAATAAACCTCTTAATCATGTTCTACACTTTGAACGCTTTTGCTACATTAGTTTTTGAAAGGTTATCCAAAAGATATTTGTTCTTTATCAATTGTTTTACGGCCCCCTATGTGGTTTCGGGGAAAACATCTTCGTGGAGATATAGGACTTATACTATACTGTTTACACTCCTGGAGTTTCAGGTTAATTCCTCATGTATTTTTCTAGATATTTAACAAAACGTCTAAAATCGCAAGTGGCCGGTCACCTTTGGCCATATAGTGTAAAAGGCGTCAAGCGGATGAAAACTTACCATAGAACATGGGGTCACAAACCCCTTATTTAATCACAAATATAGGCTGTCTCACCTAACTGAAGTCAGCTTGACGTAAATAATTATGCGAAAAACAAAAATATTGCAAAAAAAATGTAACGATATGTACCTTGTTTTGTATGAAATGTGATAACATCACAAAAAGTTCTGGAAAAACAGGGTTTTTACGCAATCGATGATACGGTATGAAGTGATAATCACTGTCCAACAAGTAAAAATTAAATTTAAAAAATCAAAAAGCCCGACTGCGTAAAAGGCGAACTAATTAAATATTTCTCATCAATGTTAAACTATTTTTTATATTACTTACCTATTTTTTTTATGTACTTGTATTGATGACTTTTAAGTCGTGTTTAATTGTTATTTCCTATCTATAAACATAGTTTTGGTGCGGCCTTTAGATGTCTATGATGGTTAGAGTTGCAATAAAGCTAGAGATCCTACCTACACAACTTCCAGGTTGTGTAATATTTAAACGGAGCTTCTGACTGTAAAATAGTCAATGAAACATCTTCATTTTAATAGACCTATCCAATGATATGCCACTCAATATGGTGCATAAAATTTTTTTCCGTGTCTACCGCCATTTTGAATTTATAAAAACAAAATCTAGCCTATAACCATCGAACGGTTAAGACGAATCGATAGAGACCTTATTCTTTAAAATCCATCCAGCCGTTGGGGTGTTTCGAGGGTATAAAGAAATCCACATACCCAGATACGCCTGAAGCACATAACCCTTCTTGGCAGTCGGGTAAAAAGTGGAGCGCCAAGTGCATACTGCTGGCACGAGTAATGGAAACTTTTACCACTTTTTTTTTGTTGTTATCATATTTACAGCAAAGGTGAGAATGTCTATTTTAAGTTTCATTATATGACACTTCAGTTTTCTGAAAGTTACTACCGTCAACCAAAGTTGAGTGAGGGTAGGACACTCTGTATTTTTTATTAAATGGGTGGTTTGCGACCCTATGTTCTATGGCAATTTTTCATCTTCTTGACGACCACTATCACCCTTCTTAATTTGAAGGTCAAATTTTGGAACACCCTGTATATGATTTTCTTTTTTTCCAAACCATAAAATCTTTTCTAACATAATAAGAAAATGTACATATAATATTTTTAATTACGTTTCTCACCCGTCACACTTGACAAACTTCATTTAGTTAAAATATCATTTGAAGACAAAGAGATATTAAACTACAATGAAAACTAACTCAAATATTTTCCCAGAAATTTGTGCTCTTCACAAACAAGACTTATTAAACTGGTTTTATTATGCATTCTGAACTAGAACAGTATCATTTTATTAACGTAAGAGCATTGTAGCAGAAGAAATGTAGTTAACAGTGGAAGAATGATTAAAGAGGAAATGTAAATTTTGTGTTCAAAGTGACAAATCTTCTTTCAGGTGGTACGGAAACCAACACTTGAAATATTTTTATTTGCAAATAGATATTTCTTGCTCTTTTATATATTTTTTTTCGTGAAATGCATATTTATTTATCTATATTTGCATATATATTTATGAGTTATGTGTTTTTTAACTGCTCATTTAGACATCTTATTTCACTCAATGAAAAAATGATTTTTTTTTAATAATAGTTTATTAGTGTTGAAAAGATTTTCATAATCCATGCCTGATGCAGGATTCTCCGTCCTTATTTAAGTGACATTTTAATTTTTTTTCAAAACTCATTACATAATAAGAAAATATACATATAATACTTTTAATTACTTTTCGCACCCGTCTCACTTGGCGAGTTTCATGCAGTTAAAATAACATTTGCTAATATGAAGAGATAGTAAACTGCAATGAAAACTAACTCAAATATTTTCCCAGTTTTCAAGGTTTATTTTTCTTAGATACACTTTCAACGAATAGCTGGGAGCGATGCCAAACGCATTTTATAATTATTCTAAAATGCACGACAGTATAATAGGGTACACGACATTTCGGTCCCGACACTTCGGTCCCGCCATTTCGGTCCCGCCATTTCGGTCCCGCCGTTTCGGTCCCGAGACATTTCGGTCCCTGGCCATTTCGGTCCCGAGACATTTCGGTCCCTGGCCATTTCGGTCCTGAGACATTTCGGTCCCTGGCCATTTCGGTCCGGAGACATTTCGGTCCCTGGCCATTTCGGTCCCGAGACATTTCGGTCCCTGGCCATTTCGGTCCCGAGACATTTCGGTCCCGAGACATTTCGGCCCCGAGACATTTCGGTCCCTGGCCATTTCGGTCCCCAGCCATTTCGGTCCCTAGCCATTTCGGTGCCCACCACCTTATAACTCGTATTCTAATTGTCGTGGGCCGCCAAACGCTGTAATTTAAACATTATTTGGGACCTTTTTTAATTTTTTTAACACCCCCACCCCCCCAAAAAAAGCTGAATATAACAGTCCGATAAATTTAAACTTTTATAACTCGTGATAATGAAATCACAGCGAGCTGAAAATTTGTTCGATTGAACAATGTGATATAATTTTACAGGCGACATTGTCTTTTTATTATTATTATTATTTAACAAAATGGATTTTTTAAGCTTTATTATTTGTTACTAATATTAGGTATTTTGTATATACTATAAACTGCCATAAATGATTTTTTGGTTGTTTTCATATGTTTTTTAGAACCTTTAAATTATCATCATTAATTAAATAATTTAAAAAACTGTTCTTAATTTTTCTCCTTCTTACAATTAGATTAATAATAAATGTCTTCAATAATTCAATTGGACACTTATAAGCTATTGTAGGTAAATATTTCCTCAAATCATTCTTCTACATCCTCTCCTTTAATAATTCAGAAATGAGATATATTTATTGAAGCAAAAATATTTAATTTTTCTTATTACTTTTATAATACAAAGTTATAATTTTGTTTTCATAAGTTACTTTACCATTATAAACACTAGCGAACTTGCCCGGCGTTGCCTGGGTACGTCAAAAAACAGCAGGAATTACGAAAAAGCTCTGAAAATCACAATAAGATATCGCGAAAAAATTTTAAATCGCTTCTCAAATTTTGAAAAGAAAAAAAAATACACACATATATATATATATATATATATATATACTAGCAAACCCCGCGGCTTTGCTCGCGCTATAGTTGAAATATGTCAAGTGATCTTTGCATGACTATTTTTCATTAGAAGAACACTTTTTGAAATAATTCAAAAATTACAAATTAAGCCACAGTTTGACTAAACTTCATCATAAAAGTTCAATAGACAGAAATGAGATCTTAATTAATAAGAAGAAATAAAACTAATTCCAATTAAATGATAATTTAGACAGTATTTTGAGACTTTTATGCTCATTTCATATGCTGTTTCAGTATTCATTTGCAGTTTTGAATTTTTTCGAAACCATCTTGACACATTTACATCTTAAAATTAACCATCATGTGAAATTCTAAGCTTCTTGTCTAACAGTCTACCACCTCTCTGGTGTTAGTGGTACCAATATAAAATGCCGAATCAGAGTTGAAATAGAGTTACTCAGAAAATGTTGAAACAGAGACTGTCACCATTAATTTGCCAACATTAACCTTGAAATCTGTTGGTATTTCCTAATATTCTATAGAAAACGGAATTTAGATGTTTCTTAAGGCTTTCTTGTTGTTCCTGCGAACCAGTTGCTAGTGACACCGGCATAAAATATAGCCCGTTTAAGATCAGGGACTATCAATCTTGATTCGCAACCAATAACTTCTGTAATTGGTTTGTTATTTCCTGAGATTCAATAGATATCGTAATTTAGGACTCTTTTAGAATGCTTTTCGCGCCTTCCCTTCGCTTCACACCTTTTTAATTTCGAATTTATTTTCGACTGTTCTTAGAGGACATTTATATTTTATAAGTAAATATAGTGCTATATTTAAAGTTTCTATCCTCTTCAGTACCGCAGAAATCGCAATTTAGAAAGTTTTTGGCTCCTGCAAACCTCGACATAAAATACAGCTTATGTTTGAGCAGGTTTTATCACCATCAATTTGCAAACATTATGTTTGAAATCGGTTTCGTATTTCATAAGATTGCATAAAAATCGTAATTTAGAATGCTTTTCGCTCACTTCATCCTTTTAAATTTGCAATTTTCTTTCGACAATTCTTAGAAAGCATTTGCATTTCGAAGTAATTACCATTCCAAATTTAAAATGTTAGACCCCCTCAGTAACACAAAAAACGCAATTTTGAGCATTTTTTGCTCCTGTAACCCCCAAGTGGTAGTGTCAACAATGTAAAATATAGGCTATGTCGGAGCGAGGACTGTCACCATTAATTTGAAACCATTACTTTTGAAATCGGTTTATATTTCCTGAGATTGCATAGAAATTGCTTTTTAGAACGCTTTTCGTTCATTTTAGCCCCTTTTAAATTTCAAATTTTTAAGGAACTCTTCTCAGAGAGTATTAACATCTCATAAGTACTTACCATGCCAAATTTCAAGTTGCTAGCCCTTTCAGTAGCACAAAAATCACAATTTAGAACGTTTTTTAAAATGCAACAGCAAGGTGGTAGTGACGCCGACGGGAAATAGATCCTATTTTGGAGCAAGGGTTGTCATCGTTAATTTCCAACTATTACTTTTGAAATCGGTTGGATACTTTCTGAGATTGCGTAGAAATCGCAATTTAGAACGTTTTTTATAACGTTTTTTGTCCATTTTCACCCCTTTTAAATTTCGAATTATTTAGGAAAAGGTCTTAGAGATCATTTATATCTTATAAGTAACTACCATGCATAGTTTCAAGTTGCTATAGCCCCTGCAGTATTACAAAAAACGCAATTTAGATCGTTTTTTACTCCTTCAACCCTTTGGGGTAGTGGCACCGACATGAAATACAGCCTATGTTGGAGAGAGGGTTGTCACTATCGTTTTCACACCATTATTTTTTAAATCGGTTCGGTACTTCCTGAGGTTGCGTAGAAATCACGATTTAGAAAACTTTTCGCTCATTTTCACCCCTTTTAAATTTCGATTTTTTAGGAAATGTTCTTAGAGATCATTTGCATCTTATAAATAACTGCCTTGCCAAATTTCAGGATTCTAGGGCCTTCATTAACACAAAAATCACAATTTGGAAAGTCTGTTGCTTCTGCAACCCCTAGGTGGTAGTGACAGATGAAATAGAGCCTATGTTGGAGCAAGGGCTGTCATCATCAATTTCCAACAATTACTTTTGAAATAGGTTTGGTACTTTTTGAGATTGCGTAGAAATCGCCATTTAGAACGTGTTTTAGAACACTTTTTGAGCGGTTTCACCATTTTTAAATTTCGAATTTTGTAAGAAATGTTCTTAGAGATCATTTATATCTTATAAGTAACTACCATTCCAAATTCCATGTATCTGGGCCCTTCAGTATCGCAAAAATCGCAATTTCGAACGTTTTTTATTGCTCCTGCACCTCCTTTAGGGTTAGTGGCACCGACATGAAATGTAGCCTATATTGGAGCAAGGGTTGTCACCATCATTTTGACACCATTGCTTTTGAAATGGGTTTGGTACTTCTTGAGATTGCGTAAATATCGCCATTTAGAACGTTTTTTAGAACGCTTTTTGCGAATTTTCACCCCTTTTAAATTTGAATTTTTTAAGAAATGTTCTTAGAGATCATTTATATCTAATAAGTAACTATTATGTCAAATTCCATGTATCTGGACTCTTCAGTAACACAAAAATTGCAATTTCGAACGTTTTTTTTATCCTGCACCCCCTTTAGGGGTAGTGGCAACGGCATAAAATGTAGCACATGTTGGAGCAATGGTTATTACCATCATTTTGACACCATTATTTTTTAAATCAATTTGGTACTTCCTGAAATTGCATAAAAATCGTCATTTAGAACGTTTTTTTAGAACGCTTTTCGCGCATTTTCACCCCTTTTTTACTTGCGATTTTTTTAAGAAATGTCCTTAGGGATCCTTAGTATCTTATAAGTAACTACCATTCCAAATTTCATGTTTCTAGGCCCTTCAGTAACACAAAAATCGCATTTTTAGAACGTTTTTTGCTCCTGCACCCCCTTTTGGCCAGTGGCACGGTCATAAGATATAGCCTATGTTCTAAGTTGGACTAACACCATCATTTTGATACCATTACTTTTGGAATCTGTTCGGTAGTCCTAGAGCTTACCTTCTACAAATAAACAATTTTTTCCTCTTTATAATATGATGAGTATAGATATATATATGGTGTTCGAAGATTGCAAGTTGATTTCTTTCACTAATATGGAATAATAGTAGCAAATCGCTAAAATACACTAAAAATCACATACAAAATTCCCGAAAAATTCGAAAATTGCTATACGAAATCCGAATAAAGTTTATTGAAATGAGGGCAGAATGTACTTTAGGTCAAAAATGGAATGTCAAAAAATTGCAGAAGAGCATTTATCAGTGTGTGCTTTCGATTACATTATTTTCAAAAGTGAAGCATTTTCACCTGTGAAGAGTTTCAAAGCAGCTGGGCTGTGAAAATGACGCACTTCTACAAAACATAATTCAGGTTTAAGAATTAAAATACACGCTTTTTTTTATAAAATGACATCATTTGCATCCGCTAAAGCAATCTACTTTTACAACCCAGTCTTAAACTTCGTCTATAGAAAAGTGTGCATATGACGTCATTATCACGGAATAACTGACAATATTCTTGACATAGCCCATATTTTATATTCAACTATTTTTTCATGTTTTATGAGAAATGGCAACTAAAAGATACAGTATCTCCTATTTTCAACTATTTTCCGTTCGCTCTCAATGACTTTCAATAGAAATGAGGTACTTTTGTTGCCACGATAAGAAAAATGGTATTAAAAACTGAAAAAAAAATTAATATCTCAAAAATTAATTGAGATACAGCTTTCAAACAAATTGCATTTAAAAGAGCATTTTTTTCCTTATACGACGGTGTAAAAATTTTAAATGTGCGATGTTTAGAAGTTTAAAAAATGTGCAGTAGAGAAAATTGCAAAACAAAAATTTCATTTCAAATTTCAAAGTGTTGCCATTCGCAAAATGACGTATGCGTTACGCACAGATATGTTTGTCCTTTATAATATAGATTGGGAAAACAATAGTGATTTGGTAATTAGGTGTGCCAGGAAAAATATTTTGTTGTCAGAAAACTCCACCCACCGCTTCATTTTTTTAAAAATAATTATTGGTTGCATTTTTAACAGTCTTCTCACCCATTGCAGACGATTTTTGTGAACTAATTTTATTGAAACTAGGCCTATTTCTTTGTAATAAGATGATTATTTTTTATTTTATCTAATAGTGTAAGTATTATTTTAATTAATTTTATTTTCAATTTTTAACTGACAAAACTAAGGTTTTTAGGTGCGTTCGTAATTATATAAATACGTAGCACCTATAGTCGTCGTTCAGTCCGTCCGTCTGCCCGTCTGTCTGTCCGCATATAACAGAGCAAAAACAACCCAACCGAATGGTCTGAAATTTTAAATATATGATTGTTGCATAATTTTGTCGAGCCACTTCAAATTTTATGGATATCGGATGCATAATTTAATTACAGGGACTGTCAAAATTTTTCTTTACATTACGGCCAATGGGAAAAAATTATTGCAAGTGCATTTTAATGATGTTACAGCCTTCCGAGTGGTCTGAAATTTTAAATATATAATTGTTACAAAATTGTGTCGAGCCATTTGAAATTTTATGAAAATCGGTGTATAGTTTAATTACAGAGACAGTCAAAAGTTTTGCGTTACATTACGGGGAATGGGAAAAAATTATTGCAAGTGCATTTTAATGATGTCACAGGCTATGCACTCTTGAAGTGCAAAAAAAATATATATACATTCAGTACAATATGGGGTGCAAAAAATAATTGTAAAACTAGTTATAGTACGAACGCACCTCATTTGCCACGTTTGACGAGCAATTTCCAACTTGTTTGTATTTGTCGTTTATTTATTGATTTTTAATATTACCCTTTTCCTCCCACTTTCCCAGAAAAAAATTAATAATTTTTTTATTTTAGTTTTATTATTAATTATATTAATAGTTTTAAATTTCGGTGACTTTAAATATAAAATAAATAAACATGTAAAAGATAAATTTCAGTTTATATCTACTATATGATAAATTGAATATAAAATGTATTATGTATTGCGTTTATTTTAAAGTAAACAAGTTGGAAATTGCTCGTCAAACGTGGCAAATGAGGTGCGTTCGTACTATAACTAATTTTATAATTATTTTTTGCACCCCATATTGTACTGAATGTATAATTTTTTGCACTTCATAAAGTGCATAGTCTGATACATCATTAAAATGCACTTCCAATAATTTTTTCCCATTCCCCGTAATGTAACGGAACACTTTTGACTGTCCCTGTAATTAAACTATGCATCCGATTTTCCTAAAATTTGAAATAGCTCAACAAAATTTTGCAACAATTATATCTTTAAAATTTCAGACCATTCGGAAGGCTGTAATATCATTAAAATGCACTTGCAATAATTTTTCCCATTGGCCGTAATGTAAAGAAAAACTTTTAACTGTCCCTGTAATTAAACCATACATCCGATTTTCCTAAAATTTGAAATGGCTCGACAAAATTTTGCAACAATTATATCTTTAAAATTTCAGATCATTCGGAAGGCTCTAATATCATTAAAATCCACTTGCAATAATTTTTCCCATTGGCCGTAATGTAAAGAAAAATTTTGACTGTCCCTGTAATTAAACTATACATCCGATTTTCATAAAATTTGAAATGGCTCGACAAAATATTGCAACAATCATATATTTGAAATTTCAGACCATTCGGTTGGGTAGTTTTTGCTCTGTTACATGCGGACAGACAGACGGACGGACAGACGGACAGACGGACGGACTGAACGACGACTATAGGTGCTACGTATTTATTTAATTACGAACGCACCTAAAAAATGTAATGTATATTAATAATGTTATTAATTTAATAAATTAAGGATACATTAAATAAAAAATATATTTAATAAAATATTAATTTAATTTTTATACTAAAATTCCTAACTTTTTTGAGAATTAATTAATAGCAATTATTAATAGCAATTATTAATAGCACTTAAAGTTTTTATTCAAAAGTTTTAATTTATAATTTCCAAAAAATAATATAGGATTTTTTTGAAAAATCAGTCAAAAACATAAAGTCTAAGTAATAATTAATTAATTAATTAAACATAATAATAATAATAATAATAATAATAATGCAACATTGTACAAATACGTAAAAATACCTTTTAACAGTGTTAGGTGATATCATGCGGATTTTAATTTTTTAAGTACAGTTATAATTTACAATTCGCAAAAGGTAAGAAACTATTAATTAATTATAATTAAAGAGCAAAAATAATATTATAAGCTAACTAATAAATGAATAAACAACATGTTTATCTTCTGAACCCTTATCACTTTTATACATCCTAATGTAGTTAATAACGTTATAATAACCGAAAATTAAAAATATATATATTTACCCTATAAAAACTATTATATAGTTCATGTAATAGTTTTTAAACAAGCAATTGATAAATTAGTTATCTAAACAATTAATAATTAAAATAATTTTGAATTGATAAATGCGTTTAATAAAAACAATTCAATTTTTGAATTTTTTTTTTTTTTTTACTTAACAATATAACTATGAGTGTTTTCAACTTGCCGTGCAAGTTAAATTCATGCTGTATCAAATTTATTGCAAACTAACGGCAAACAAGTAATCAAAAATACTGCAAACTTACTGCAAAGTAGTAATCTTTCCATATCACACTATAAGTTTAACCCCTTCGAAGGGGTCAATAGACCTGATCAGGTCTATTGATGCGAAAGCGCCGTCAGAAGGCGCATGCATAGGTTTTATCACCATAAACAAGTTTAGGTAATATTTGTACTTTTCATTTCGAGCATTTTTTGGTATTTAATAAGTATAGCGTTTAGAAAAAACGGTGCCTACCGAATAAAATTTCTGCGTATGTGCTGATTGTTGTTGAGTCTCTCAACAGAGAGATTTTTTGCTTTCGTCACTTTCGTGAATTAAAGACGGTCTTGCCATCAGTTTCACAACAAACTACTCATGCAAGTGGGTGATGGTATACCTTGCGGGAGATTTGCTGCGAATTTCTCAATTCAAATTTGTCACGGCAAGATAATATCAGAAAAAATCAAGCTTTCTGCTAATGTTCATGCTATCTGGGTTACCTCAAAAATTTCCATGGGGAGCGCGGCGGATCGCATGAACGGCTCATGCGATTGACACTTATGTGAAATCATTATCCAATGCAGCACAAATTCTTAGTTCAATGGCAAGAAATTACACATGAAAATTGCTGTTTTACACTTAACCACTTGGCCCTAACTTTATTGTAGGCAAATGTTATGTAATATGAAACTTGATTTAACCCATTCGCTGCCAAAACTAAGAATTTTCAAATTTTTTGTTGAAGGTCGTTTGCCAGCACAAATTCAGAAAGATAAATTTCGCTTTCCTAATACAGCGAAATTTCTGCCAATAAATGAGGCATTTTTTTTAAATTCTAAAATAATGGTGACAAAGTAATCAATAAATTAAAGCCACGAGTATACTCGTGAATGACAGCGAATGGGTTAATTAAATTTAACTCTTCAGTACGCGCTCAGCTTTTTACATCATAAGTGAATCTTTTTCACTGGTAAATATTAATGTAATTTGAATGTATTATTAGTTGCAGTTATAGAGATTGGCCTTATATTTTTTATCCATGCTTTTTTTTTAAATTAAGAAATTAAATAAGCATATACCTAAATTCTTACTCGAAATACTTCTATCATATATACACAGTCAAGACAAGATTCCAAGGACTGGTAAAAAGCTCG
Organism: Maratus speciosus; assembly: GCA_963932465.1. Lineage (NCBI taxonomy): Eukaryota > Metazoa > Arthropoda > Arachnida > Araneae > Salticidae > Maratus > Maratus speciosus. Next base: position 204,023,468 of record OZ010794.1, on the reverse strand, counting down.
ATTTTAGACAGGCTTCCATGTAAAGAAGTGTAATTAATTATACTTCTAAGATACACTACCTCAATAAGATCTATTGTTAGTTTCGCAGGGATTCTGAAACTCTTCCGTTTGAGACAGGATTCCGTTATAGAAAGATTCCAATTTCATAGGTTTCACTATGCTTCACTAAAGAAGGGTGAAAATCCCCTTTTCAGACAGGTTTTCAGCAAAGTTAATTGTATCGCAATTCATATTAGGACCATGTAACGCTTACGTTAAAGACAGGATTCTGTTATAGACAATTACTATTTTAACAAGTTTTATTCTATTCATATGATATAAATAAGTATATTTATATAAATACACAAAACTTTTAAAAATGGAACCTGCCTATAACGGAGTTCTGTCTTAAACATAAATGTTCCACAGTGCTACGGAAAAGAATACTATACAAATACACCAAATAACACGGAAACTTGTGTAAAACGGAATTTTTCACCAATATTTACAATTTCATCTTGACAGGTTTTACTATATATATAACATGAAGGGAAAATTCTGGACCCTCCACCCCCCCCCCCGAAACGAAATCCTGGCTACGCCACTGCATGTCGTCCCGGTTTTTTTAAGCCATTAAAGATGAAAAATGCCGTGTGGCCACAAAAAAGCGCCGGCTGACTAGAACAAAGAGAGCGCGAGTAGAATAATTCTTCTATCTGGATCTTTATTTAGCATAATCAAATGGGGGAAGCCAGGACATCTACACTTGACATATATATATACATGTATAATATTCTTTTGAATGAATAACATATAGATATCAAGAAAAGCCAAATATGTTTTCTAAATTTCCAAATTTCTTCATTGTGATATATTTATAAAATTTCTTAATTTAAAATGAAATTTTACGTAAAAGTGATTCACTATACATTACTATTTTGAGATTTTATGTTATTTTTTTGTATTTTCATTTTTATTTTTTATTTGTCATATTAAAACATGTAGGCTGCTTTAATTCTAAGTATATAAGTCAAATAAATAACAAAGAAATATTTAAAATACAGAATTAATTTTAAATACGAAAAGAATATTTTATGACAATAGAAATTTTAAAATTTTGATTTATGTTTATTGTGCTCGTAGTTTTTGAATGTAATAAGCATATAAAAGTCTTAAATATATTAAAAAGGATTTGTAATTGTTGCAAACCACTTCACCGTCGACAGGTATGGGGAAAAAGTGCTTTTATCCCCGAGTTATTTCGGGGCAAACGGTGAAGTGGTTCAAAATTAAAAATATTTTTAAACTTGTCATTCGACATCGGTAGAAATAGCGGTAATATTATTGTTACATGTAAAAAGACTAATGCAAACTTTTAAATAGTTTTTCAAAAAATAGGAAATTAAAATAATTATTAAAATAAAATAGAAAGTTCTAGTCTGTTCCGGTGCAGAATTTAAAAAATAATGTGTCTTTATCACAATTCCATGTTAAGAACCCCCTTTTTAAAAAATATGTAAAATGCAATACATTTAAAATTGATGCGCCGTTAAATAATAGGATAAAATAAAGATTTGTAAAAAAATTTGCAGATTTTTTCATTATTAATCACATAGTGTGCAAATTATATACAATTGAATATGTGCATTTTGGCATGAGCATTTGCATATGAAAATTAAAGCTCGACTTATAAATATTTTTAAATTGTCTGGACTTTATATTTATGATAGACTAAAATATGAGGAGCTTCTATAAAGAATCCACAGAACTCTCCCTTCCCCCACTCCTGAAAACGAATACTTCTACCATATAAAATTTGCATGGAGTGCTACAATTTGATTGCGATTTATAAGTGTTTGCGGTTTTCGGGCCCTTATATTCGGTTATACTAAAATTTCAAGGGTTCAATTAAAAAATCTTATAATGTACCTCCTTTTTTAAAGATTACGTTTACCGTACAAAATATGAGTGTGATTACGATAATTACAGAGAGAGAGTTATAAATGTTTTAATTTATCAGGACCTTATACTTAAGATACACTAAAATATATCAAAAGTCAACAGACCCCCCCCCCTGCCTTATAAAACGATTATGATTATCATAGGAAATTTGTGTGGGCTGCGACAATTTTGATCTGTGTTATAAGTGTTTGCGTTTTCGAGTCCTTATATTCGAGTTATACTAAAATTTAGGGAGTTCAGTTAAAAAATTTGATAATGTCCCTCCTTTTATAAAGATTACGTTTACCATACAAAATATGAGTGTTTTGCGATAATTATAGATCGACTTATAAATGTCTTAATTTATCAGACCCTTATACTTATGATACACTAAAATATAGAAAATGTCAATCCCCCCCCCCTTGTTTTTTAAAATGATTACCATACGAAATTTGTGTGTGTTTACTAAAATTTTAAGGCCTTTATTTAAAAAACTCTACAATGTCCCCTATAAAATATTCACCTATTTCAAGTGCACAAAATTTCAGCTTGCTGGAGAAGGGACCGAAATATCTCGGGACCGAAATGTCTTGGGACTGAATTGTCTCGGGACCGAAATGTCTTGGGACCGAAATGTCTCGGGACCGAAATGTCTTGGGACCGAATTGTCTCGGGACCGAAATGTCTCGGGACCGAAATGTCTTGGGACCGAATTGTCTCGGGACCGAAATGTCTCGGGACCGAAATGTCTCGGGACCGAAATGTCTCGGGACCGAAATGTCTTGGGACCGAAATGTCTCGGGACCGAAATGTCTTGGGACCGAAATGTCTCGGGGCCGAAATGTCTTGGGACCGAAACGGCGGGACCGAAATGGCGGGACCGAAGTGTCGAGACCGAAACGTCCTGCTTCCGTATAATATGCTCTTCACAAACAAGACACATTAAACTGGTTTTATTATGCATTCTGAACTAGAACAGTATCATTTTATTAACATAAGAACATTATAGCAGAGGAAATGTAGTTAACAGTGGAAGAACGATTAAACAGAAAATGTAAATTTCATTTTCAAAGTCATTACAAATCTTATTTAAAGTGGTAAGGAAACCAAAACTTGAAATATTTCTATTTTCTAATATATATTCCTTGCTCTTTTCTTTTTGTCGTGAAATGCATATTTATTTATACATTTATGCACATATTAATGAGTTATATGTTTTTTAATTACTGGTTTAGGCATCTCATTTCAGTATAGGGAAAAATGATTTTTTGTAATAGTTTATTAATGTTGAAAAGTTTTTCATAATCCATGCCTGATGCATAGTTTTCCGTCCTTGTTTAAGTAATATTTTATTTTTTTCCAAAACTCATTACATAATGAGAAAATGTACATCTAATACTTTTAAATAACTTTCGCACCCGTCAAACTTGGCGAGTTTCATTCAGTTAAAATTCCATTTGATAATATGAAGAGATATTAAGCTGCAGTGAAAACTAACTCAAATACTTTCTGAAAATTTTTCAAGGTTTCTTTTTTCCTAGATACACTTTCAACGAATGCCTAGGAGCGCTGCAAAATGCGTTTTCTAATTAATCTAAAATGCGCGACAATATAATGCAGGGATGGCCAACCTGCGGCACGCGTGCCACAGAGATACCAGTATTTATGTACAGAAAAAAAATGCATTGTTTAATGACCGAAGGTCTGCAATTTAAAAAGGACAAAATTACAATTCTTAGGAAACGGTGTCAAGTGAATTTTAGACAAAAAGTTTGGCCACCCCTGATATAATGTGTTCTTCACAAGCAGGACACATGAAAATGGTTTTATTATGCATTCTGAACTAGAGCAGTATCATTTTATTAACATAAGAACATTATATCAGAGGAAATGTAGTTAACAGTGGAAGAATGGTTAAAGAGAAAATCTAAATTTCGTGTTCAAAGACGTTACAAATCTTCTTTAAGGTGGTACGGAAACCAAAATCTTGAAATATTTTTATTTATTAATAGATATTTCAATAGTTTATTAGTCTTGGAAAGTTTTTCATAGTCCATGTCTGATGCGTGCTTTTCCGTCCTCGTTTAAGTAATATTTTCTTTTTCCGAAACTCATTACATAATCAGAAAATATACATATAACACTTTTAATTACTTTTCGCACCCGTCACACTTAGCGAGTTCATGTAGTTAAAATATCCTTTGCTAATATGAAAATATATTAAACTGCAATGAAAACTAACTCAAATATTTTCCCATAAATTTTCAAGGTTTTTTTTTTCTGAAATACACTTTCAACGAATGCCTAGGAGAGCTGCCAAATGCACTTTCTAATTATTCTAAAAGAAACGACATTATAATGCTCTCTTCACAAGAAAAACACATTAAACTGGTTTTATTATGCATTCTGAACTCGAGCAGTATCATTTTATTAGCACGTTGAGTGCCACGCTGACTGGCACTGAAACTGAAAAATTTACAATGTTTAAAGTAATTTTTAAGAAAGTATAATCATATAATAAAAAAAAGGTAAGTAAATTTTAAATAAATTTTCAGTAATTACTTAAAACAATATATATATTTTTAGTTTTATATCACATTTTAGAACGTCAATCATCGGTGAATGCCGCGTTTTAAACGGAAAGTTCAGTGTCAGTCACCGGTGACTGACGTGGCGCTTAACGTGTTAATATAAATGATACTGTTCTTATTAACATAAGAACATTATAGTAAAAGAAATGTAGTTAACAGTTAAAGAACTATTAAAGATAAAATGTAAATATTGTGTTCAAAGTCGTTACAAATCTTCTTTAAGGTGGTATGGAAAACAAAAACTTGAAATATTTTTATTTATAAATAGATATTTCTTGCTTTTTTCTTTTCTTCGTGGTAATACATATTTATTTATAGATTTATATATGCATATATTAATGAGTTACATATTTTTTAATTACTCATTTAGACATCTCTTTTCACTATATGGAAAAAATGATTTTTTTATAATAGTTTATTAGTGTTGGAGTGTTTTTCATAATACATGCCTGATACATGATTTTCTGTACTTGTTTAAGTAATATTTTCCTTTTTCCGAAACTTATTGCATAATGAGAACATATAATACTTTTAATTATTTTCGCACCCGTTACACTTGGCGAGAGTTTCATGTAGTTGAAATATCATTTGCTAATATAAAGAGGTATTAAAGCGCAATGAAAACTAACTCAAATATTTTCCCCGTTTTTTTTCTTAGACTAGGGGGCTCGGCCCCCTACGAGCTACGCTCGCCAACCCCCGTCCAGACACCGCAGGCTCTAAATGCACGCTAATTTGATCGGCTTTAAAAAGATTTCAAAAGATTGAATTATAATTTAAAAAACAGTGGCGATCTCCCTATAAACGAATTTCTATTCACTTCTCTTTGATTGGGGAATTTTAACGCCAAATCCGCTGCAGTAGTACTTGATTATCCCGTCGACCAATTTCGCCAAATTATATAAATCGCCAAACCACTCGCCAAATTATACAAATTGACATAATTTTTATTTTAAATAACGAAAGAACAAATAAATTCGTACAACATTAATAAAAATACAAATGAAACGTCGAAATAAAAATAACTTGATGACGTAGACACGTGTAACAACATTTCAAAATAAGCTAATATAAAAGGAATTAAGTAAACAGAGTCTTTGTCTCCTGGTATTTTTTAACAAAGCGAAAAGAAAGTTCTTTTAAATGAGACATTTTAAATTAATCGTTTTTAATCTGACGTAATTTTTACCAAGCTATTCTTTCTCTTTTAAATAATCACGTGAAAGTACTTTTGTTAGCAATGAAATATTATTTGCGCTTTCCTAACAAAAATAGTTGAAAATATCCTCTCAAAATATTAAATAAATGTCTAGCGCAATTTCTAAATTTAAACTTTTTTGCAATATTATTTTGTGTTCATTTTATGTAATAACTATAATGTGCCGTAAATATGATGTAATTTCTCCTAAGACTTCTAACGCATGTTAATGAATTTATTATTTTACAATATCCTGTCTCTTTTAAAATTCATGTGTATACTTTTTATGACGTAATTTTTAATAAGTTCCTGCTTTTTATACATAATTATTTAATTCTAATTTGAAAGTTTTTTTCCTGTTTATAATAGTCACGTGTAAATAAATTTTTAATTTGAAGCAAACATTATTGCTTGCGCTTTTTATAGAGTTGGCAACAGTTTAAATTAGTACAATTTTCTGAAATCTGTAAAAAATATCTCTAGAAAGGCTGAAAATTTGAATTTAAAATAGAAATAAAACCTGAAAAAATGAGTCAAAATAAAAAAATTAATGCAATCTGCACTCCGGCAAATTCTAACGCATAAAATGGTCTAAAAATGATCACACTGGCATGTATAGTTTTTGCTGCTATAAAACTTTTTTAGTGGAACGATTTTGTCCAACTTTAGCATTAAATATCTCTTAAAATAATTCTTCGATTTGAAAACTGTCTGCATCAGCGTGTTTATCAAACATTTCTGTATAAAACCACTGATTTTCATATTTTTGTATGCATTATTTTTCTCAATATTAACGAAGAAAGACCTCCGGTCACAAAAAATTCAAAACCGGCGGCGGCGGCGGCGGCGGCGGCGGTGACAGCGGTAGTTACTTTTTTTTAGAATAGAGAGATACACTTTCAACGAATAGCTGGGAGCGATGCCAAACGCATTTTATAATTATTTTAAAATGCACGACAGTGTAATTGTGCTCTTCACAAGCAATACACATTAAACTGGTTTTATTATGCATTCTGAATTAGAGACGTATCATTTTATTAACATAAAATGATACTGTTCATTACCATAAGAAGATTATAGCAGAGGAAATGTAGTTAACAGTGGAAGAATAATTAAAGAGAAAATATAAATTTCGTGTTCAAAGTCGTTACAAATCTTTTTTAAGCCTTTAGCGGTCGGTGTCCACAAAAAAGACACCTAATCGTAAGCGTAATGGCACCAAGAATATTTAATTAAAATTTTCCTTTTATAAAGTACAAGAAATTAAGCATATTTTTATTTTCTATTGAATTCGTAGTAAATTGTGGTGTCAGTCCTTCATTTCATCATTTCACAAACAGAAACGCGCCGAAAAGTGTTTAAGGTCGTATGAAAACGAAAACTTGAAATATTTTAATTAGAGGAGAAGGTCCAAATACCGGCTACTAGGTGTTCTGAGAACTGAGCGCAGCGCAGCCTAGCGGTGATAGGCAGAGTTTGTAACTTTAATTGAGGGAAGAAAGTTACGAAAAGTACGTCGCTGAAGTCTGTGTCATTTACAAATAGTAAATGCAAAAGTGTCGAATCTACGTAATCTGGTACATCAAAAGTTTTTCAGATATGTGTTTCTCATTTTTTTAAAATATACTGATCGTATATTGGGTTGAATTGTTGATTAAGTTATTTTCTAGATATATTTAGCTCTCAATTGCCACGCGCACAGTATTGGTATTTTATTATATGAATGAGTAATACCGATTTTAAATTAAACATAGCAGTGGTCCGAATACCGGCTACCTAGAGTGGTCTAAATACCGGCTAGCCGGTATTTGGACCTCTCTCGGTTGCTCTGCTTGAAGGGGAGGAAAATAAATTAATTTAAATAGTTCCATAATTAATAAATTAATTTAAATGGTTCAGAAATAGTCCCCGTCCCATTTCGCAATATGAAAAAAGCAACCATGGTCGTAATTCTTCAGGACCGACACCGGTTACGGGATCACTTTCCAAAAGAGAGTTGTTGGACACTACAAAATTGCCTGTAATAAATGTGAAGAGAAAGAAAAAACTGACGGGGTAAACCAGACGAAAGAAGCAGAAATTTGATTTTAACCCTCTCTCTGCTCAACCCGAGATTTCCTTAGGCATCGTAAAAGAAGCAAAATTTGCGCAAACCCGAGATTTCCTTGGGGATGCATTTTTTCCGTCTAATTAACTCTCCTTGATTATTCCCACCAGTTATTTTTTATTGCAAATTATGCCTTATTTAATCGAAGCATTTTCCCGGTTAAATTAGACAAAAACTTTTGTTTTGAAAAACCGGTGACAAAAGAATAAAAATTCTTAAAAGACGCTCGTCGCGAAGGGGTTAAATACGCAATTTTTGAAGCTATTTTGATAAAACAATTACGCAGCGAGAGGGCTAAAAAGTGAAAAAGGAAAATATCCAACAGAGGAATATGATATATTTGTGTCTTCTGCATGGGTGCTTTCTGTGTGGGCAAGAATGGGGGAGGGGATTCTGGGTTCAATGTTAAGAATGCGATATGTGAGCTGATAGGGACTATACCGACGCAGAGAGTGATATTATGCTTTTGATTTTTTCAGATAAAATAATTCTCATTTCAATCAGCAAGCTTTTTTTTTGTTGTTGTTGTTTTACACGTTAAAAAACAAAATTAGAAACATAATGGGAAGAAGACTGTGAGAGATAGTCGTAAAGAATTTCAGAAATTTGACAAAAAAACTTATTCATTAAAAATTGCGTTTTTTCTGTACATAAGAAATGTTATTAATCAATACAATTTATTAAAATAATATTCTTATTACTTAATAATTGTCATTAGCTCTATTTGTGTGATATTTTGGAAAAAAACTTAGGTAGCCGGTATTTAGACCCTATTTTAAAAACTCAAAATTTGAAGACTTTCGGAATTTTGCTTCTTATAAACAGAAATGCATTTTAAACTGATTTTTTTTTCTCTAAACAAGTGTAAGACGTGTCAAGGTACCCTACTGTCACTTTTTATTTTATTAATTTTGAAAATTGTATGATCTAGATTGAAAACAAAAGTGGTAGCCGGTATTTGGACCTTTTCCTCTATAAATAGATATTTTTTGCTCTTTTATTTTTTTTTCGTGAAATGCGTATTTATTTATGTATTTATATAGATTTATATATATTCTAATGAGTTGCGTGTTTTTAATTACACATTTAGACATCTCATTTCACTATATGGAAAAATAATTTTTATAATAGTTTATTAGTGTTGAAAAGGTTTTCATAATCCAAGCCTGATGTACATTTCCCGTCCTTGTTTGAGTTATATTTTCAGTTTTTCTGATTATGTAATGAGAAAATATACATATTCTAATGAGTTGCGTGTTTTTAATTACTCATTTAGACATCTCATTTCACTATATGGAAAAATAATTTTTATAATAGTTTATTAGTGTTGAAAAGGTTTTCATAATCCAAGCCTGATGTATATTTCCCGTCCTTGTTTGAGTTATATTTTCAGTTTTTCTGATTATGTAATGAGAAAAGATACATATAATATTTTTAATTAATTTACTCACCCATCACACTTGGAAAACTTCATGTAGTTAAAATATCATTTGATAGTTAAAATATCATTTGATGATTTTTTTCAAAATTCATTGCATAATGAGAATATATACATATAATACAATTAATTTCTTTTCGCACCCGTCATACTTGGTCAGTTTCATGTAGTTAAAATATCATTTGCTGATATGAAGAGATATTAAACTGCAATGAAAACTAACTGGAATATTTCCCCATAAATTTTCAAAGTTTCTTTTTTCTTATTACACTTTCAACGAATAGCTGAAAGCGATGCCAAACGCATTTTCTAAATATTCTAAAATGCACGATAGTATAATGTGCTCTTCACAAGCAAGACACGTTAAACTGGTTTTATTATGCATACTGAACTAGAACAGTATCATTTTATTAACATAAGAACATTATAGCAGAGGAAATGTAGTTAACAGTGGAAAAATGATTAAAGAGAAAATGTAAATTTCATGTTCAAAGTCGTTACAAATCTTATTTAAGGTGGTAAGGAAACCAAAATTTGAAATATTTTTATTTATAAATATATATTCCTTGCTATTTTCTTTTTTTCGTAAAATGCATATTTATTTATATATTTATATATATATTAATGAGATACATGTTTTTTAATTACTCATTTAGACACCTCATTTCACTATATGAAAAAATAATTTTCTTTTTTGGTAATAGTTTATTAGTGTTGAAGCGTTTTTCATAATCCATGCCTGATGCATTGTTTTTCGTCCTTGTTTAAGTGATATTTCAATTTTTTTTTAACTCATTACATAATGAGAAAGCATGCATATAATACTTTTAAATATCTTTCGCACCCGTCACACTTGGCGAGTTTCATGCAGTTAAAATATCATTTGATAATATGAAGAGATATTAAACTGCAATGAAAACTAACTCAAATATTTTCCGAGAAATTTTCAAGGTTTCTTTTTTCTTAGATACACTTTCAACGAATGCCTAGGAGCCCTACAAAATGAGTTTTCTAATTATTCTAAAATGCACGATAATATAATGTGCTCGTCACAAGCCAGACACATTAAACTGGTTTTATTATGCATTCTGAATTAGAGCAGTATCATTTTATTAACATAAAATGGTACTGTTCATTACCATAAGAACATTATAGCAGAGGAAATGTAATTAACAGTGGAAGAATAATTAAAGAGAAAATATAAATTTCGTGTTCAAAGTCGTTACAAATCTTCTTTAAACCTTTAGCGGGTAGTGTCCACAAAAAAAGACACCTAATTTTAAGCGTACTGGCACCAAGAATATTTAATTAAAATTTTCCTTTTATAAAGTACAAGAAATTAGTCACATTTTTATTTTCCATAAAATTCGCAGTAAATTGTGGTGTCAGTCCTTCATTTCATCATCTCACATACAGAAACGCTCCGAAGAGTGTTCAAGGTCGTATGGAAAACAAAAACTTGAAATATTTTAATTATAAATAGATATTTCTTGCTCTTTTATTTTTTTTTCGTGAAATGCATATTTATTTATAGATGTATACAGATTTACATATATATTAATGAGTTACGTGTTTTTTAATTACTCATTTAGACATATCATTTCAATATATGGAAAAATAAAAAAATTTTATAATAGTTTATTAGTGTTGAAAAGTTTTCATAATCCAAGTCTGATGTATATTTTACGTCCTTGTTTAAGTAATATTTTCAGTTTTTCTCATTGTATAATGAGAAAATATACATATAATATCTTTAATTACTTTACTCATCCATCACACTCGGCAAACTTCATGTAGTTAAAATATCATTTGATAGTTAAAATATCATTTGATGATTTTTTACAAAACTCATTGCATAATGAGAAAATATACATCATATAATGCATTTAATTTCTTTTCGCACCCGTCATACTCGGTCAGTTTCATGTAGTTAAAATATCATTTGCTGATATGAAGAGATATTAAACTGCAATGAAAACCAACTCAAATATTTCCCTATAAATTTTCAAGGTTTCTTTTTTCTTATATACACTTTCAACTAATAGCTGGGAGCGATGCCAAAAACATTTTATAATTATTTTAAAATGCACGACAGTATAATGTGCTCTTCACAAGCAAGACACATTAAACTGGTTTTATTATGCATTCTGAACTAGAACAGTATCATTTTATTAACATAAGAACATTATATCAGAGGAAATGTAGTTAACAATAGAAGAATGATTAAAGAGAAAATGTAAATTTCGTGTTCAAAGTCGTTACAAATCTTCTTTAAGGAGGTGCGGAAAACAAAACTTGAAATATTTTTATTTATAAATAGATATCTCTTGCTCTTTTTTTTATTATTATTGTTGTTGTTGTTAAATTCATATTTATTTATATATTTCTTTCCAAATGTAAATTCTTTTTAAAAAAATTATTTAAATTTTTACAAGGTTCACATTTTAGCTGTACTATAAATTTCAAAAGAATATTTTTTTACTTTTTTCATTTTTGAGTACAGAAAAGGATAATTAATTTACCTAAAAAATTTACAAAAATATTCATTTAAAGGTAATACTTTTTAAAATAAAAAGTCATTTTTTAGGAGTACTTTTTGCTATGCTAAGATAATCATATTTTCAATATATTTTCTCAAAATTAAAATTATGAAGCCAATTAAATATATATATAAAACTGAAGTCAAATGTAAAACGTGTCGTAATTTTATCTTTCGTAGAAATTTTGATATGTCAATTAAAATACGACAAATTTTGAAAAATACATGTTAATATAAATGTATTTAAGTCCTGGAAGAAGGTGCGCAAACTCAGACAATGCAACATAAAAAGAATTACATACTTGACAGTTTTCAGCTAAACTTCTGTAAAATATGAATTGACCCAGGTTAAACACGTTACTAACCGGAAAAGTTATTCGATGTATTATTATAAATGTAATATCTTGTTACTGTTTAAAATCTGCGTTGAAATTATTTCTTAAAAAGTTGATGTTTCGAACGCGTTTAACCTGGGTCAACTTAACGGGCATTTTAAGGAAGTTTAAGGGGAAGTTGGCAAGTATTCTCATTTAGCAGGGACCTGTGTGAAGTTGGCACCCTTCATTATGAATTTAAATATGAAAACTACACAGAAGTTTTGCCCAAGTTTTGCCCAGTTTTGCCCACCCATTAATTAATTTTGCCCACCCTTCGTAACGCTGTAAAAAAAACTTTATTTTTTGACCCACATTAGAAAAGCTGGCACCCCTCAATTTGAAATTTAACAAAGCAATTGTACAGTTATTTTGCCCAAGTTTTGCCCAGTTTTGCCCACCCATTAATTAATTTTGCCCACCTTTTATAACGCAGTAAATCAAAAAAATCTTCGCTGACCACGTGTGAAGCTGGCACCCCCCATTACGAATTAAAATATGAAAATCACACTAAAGTTTTGCCCAAGTTTTGCCCAGTTTTGCCCACCCATTAATTAATTTTGCCCACCTTTTCTAACGCTGTAAATGAAATTTTATTTTTTGACCCATTTTTTAAAGTAGCACCCCTCATTAGGAAATTTGCAAAAACAATTGTACTATTATTTTGCTCAAGTTTTGCCCAGTTTTGCCCACCCATTAATTAATTTTGCCCACCTTTTATAACGCCGTAAATAAAAAAAATCTTCGCTGACCACGTGTGAAGTTGGCACCCCCCATTACGAATTAAAATATGAAAACCACACTAAAGTTTTGCCCCAGTTTTGCCCACACATTAATTAATTTTGCCCACCTTTTATAACGCCGTAAATCAAAAAAATCTTCGTTGACCACGTGTGAAGCTGGCACCCCCCATTACGAATTAAAATATGAAAACCACACTAAAGTTTTGCCCAAGTTTTGCCCAGTTTTGCCCACCCATTAATTAATTTTGCCCACCTTTTATAACGCCGTAAATCAAAAAAATCTTCGTTGACCGCGTGTGAAGCTGGCACCCCCCATTACGAATTAAAATATGAAAACCACACTAAAGTTTTGCCCAAGTTTTGCCCAGTTTTGCCCACCCATTAATTAATTTTGCCCACCCTTCGTAACGCTGTAAAACAAACTTTATTTTTTGACCCACTTTAGAAAAGCTGGCACCCCTCAATTTGAAATTTAACAAAGCAATTGTACAGTTATTTTGCCCAAGTTTTGCCCAGTTTTGCCCACCCATTAATTAATTTTGCCCACCTTTTATAACGCCGTAAATCAAAAAAATCTTCGCTGACCACGTGTGAAGTTGGCACCTTCCATTACGAATTAAAATATGAAAACCACTCAAAAGTTTTGTCCAAGTTTTGCCCAGTTTGCCCACCCATTAATTAATTTTGCCCACCTTTTATAACGCCGTAAATCAAAAAAATCTTCGTTGACCACGTGTGAAGCTGGCACCCCCCATTACGAATTAAAATATGAAAACCACACTAAAGTTTTGCCCAAGTTTTGCCCAGTTTTGCCCACCCATTAATTAATTTTGCCCACCTTTTATAACGCCGTAAATCAAAAAAATCTTCGTTGACCACGTGTGAAGCTGGCACCCCCCATTACGAATTAAAATATGAAAACCACACTAAAGATTTGCCCAAGTTTTGCCCAGTTTTGCCCACCCATTAATTAATTTTGCCCACCTTTTATAACGCCGTAAATCAAAAAATCTTCGCTGACCGCGTGTGAAGTTGGCACCCCCCCCCCAATACGAATTAAAATATGAAAACCACACAAAAGTTTTACCCAAGTTTTGCCCAGTTTTGACCACCCATTAATTAATTTTGCCCATCTTTTATAACGCCGTAAATCAAAAAAATCTTCGTTGACCACGTGTGAAGCTGGCACCCCCCATTACGAATTACAATATGTAAACCACACTAAAGTTTTGCCCAAGTTTTGCCCAGTTTTGCCCGCCCATTAATTAATTTTGCCCACCTTTTCTAACGCTGTAAATCAAATTTTATTTTTTGACCCATTTTTTAAAGTAGCATTCCTCATTAGGAAATTTACAAAAACAATTGTACTATTATTTTGCCCAGTTTTGCCCACCCATTAATTAATTTTGCCCACCTTTTATAACGCCGTAAATCAAAAAATCTTCGCTGACCGCGTGTGAAGTTGGCACCCCCCAATACGAATTAAAATATGAAAACCACACAAAAGTTTTACCCAAGTTTTGCCCAGTTTTGACCACCCATTAATTAATTTTGCCCATCTTTTATAACGCCGTAAATCAAAAAAACCTTCGTTGACCACGTGTGAAGCTGGCACCCCCCATTACGAATTACAATATGAAAACCACACGAAAGTTTTGCCCAAGTTTTGCCCAGTTTTGCCCACCCATTAATTAATTTTGCCCACCTTAACGCCGTAAATCAAAAAATCTTCGCTGACCGCGTGTGAAGTTGGCACCCCCCAATACGAATTAAAATATGAAAACCAGACAAAAGTTTTACCCAAGTTTTGCCCAGTTTTGACCACCCATTAATTAATTTTGCCCATATTTTATAACGCCGTAAATCAAAAAAATCTTCGCTGACCACGTGCGAAGCTGGCACCCCCCATTACGAATTAAAATATGAAAACCACACTAAAGTTTTTCCCACCCATTAATTAATTTTGCCCACCTTTTTTAACCCTTTGAGCTCTGATGGTTGAATTTTCTACCACTTAATTTTAATTCCTAAATGTCACATTGGCACCGGAATATTAGATCAAATTTATTTCAAAAATGTTTAATACATTTTATTTTTTTATTTCGTGTCATTAAGTATTAGTCTACCCTATTTCATTTAGGCCTTTAAAAAAAATAAACAATAAAAAAAACTTTATTTTTAATAATTTTTTTGTCTTTTTCGTATAGCAAGTAAGTATTTCAATAAACGTCCTCCAAGGATAAAAATATAGTGTTACTTTCGTTAATACGCATTTTTTTGATTGCCTTTTTACATAAAAATTAGTTTTAACGTAGATTTCTTCACAAGTAATTTAAAATTTTCTAAATTACTATATTATGTTACAGTTGTTACCTTTAATCTAATCTTACCTACCAGTTACTTTAGTAAGTCAAACATAAAAAAAGGTGGAATTATAATCTTTAACAATCTGTTTCCACATTAATTTCGCTTTATTTCTGTTTATAAGGCATAAAAATTAGATACTCTTTTTCAAACATACCATCCATAAAATTATTAATAAATCGCCTTATTTAACTTTATTTCTGAAAATTCAATATTTATAACGCATATTTAGGTATAAAAAATAGCGTCGTGTAAACCATTTGCCATAAAATTCATATATATTGATAAGAATTATTTTTAAAGCTCATTATAGCCATAGCACTTAATGGTAAATAACTCACAGCTGACGTACAAACCTCGCGGTTGAGGTGTTTCAATTTACTTCAGATGGCTGCCATGATTTAGCATGCTTTTGAATGGGAATTGCCGGTCTATGTATCTTAAAGGTGATTGGCCGCAACCAACGACATATAAGGCCAATTCGAGGCTAACGAAAAAGACAGGCTACCGTGGTACATCCCACGTGTCTTTTTTTACAGACCGCTAGTGACACGTGATGCTCTTTTCGCACACCTTCATTGGTGCATTCGAGCATCACGTGACTCCAGCGGTCTGTAAAAAAAGATACGCGGAATGCACCGCGGTAGCCTGTCTTTCTCGTTAGCCTCGAGGCCAATTAATGACGTTTAAAACGTCCCACGGAGTGGATCAACTTTACTCGGTGATTGGTACAAAGCGCTGCGCCCATCGTTTGGTGCAAATCGCCATGTAAAGATGTTCCACTCCATATAATGTCTTAAAAGTCATAATCTGCTCTTTTATGACATTGGTCATAGTCTGAGTAACATATGCCGCCAATTTCATATGGAGGCACGCTACGCGAAACTAGAATTTGATTTAGGAACACCAGCAAATCGTGCAAAACATTTGGAAGTATTTGAAAATTGTATGAAGAGTGCAAAAAAAAAAACTCTAATTCCATAAAAATGTTGGACAAAGCTGAGAAAATCTTTTGAAACGCATGGCAAAACTCTTGGAGCATTAGTAAAAATTGAACAAAATATGGCGAAAACCACTAAGCTCCATACATAACAAGAGTTCTCAGTTGGCGCTCAGAAGCTTGCAAGGCAAATGAAGCATACAAGGCAAAGGTAAAAAATAGTTCGCGTTACCAGTGTTAGATATTAGTGTTGACATTTACTATTATTCTAATGTATGTTTCTCTAACTAAGCAATACTTATCAAATTAATAAATGTTTCTTCAATCATGCAAAGAAACGAAACAAGCAGAACCTTTTGCCTGGAATGCAAACCTGGACCGCTAGAAATAATCATGCGAAATAGGAAGACAAATTTCCTGTTTGTTATATATGGAGCTCAGTGGGAGAAAACTAGGTAAATCTGGACGAAAATCTAGACACAAACAAGGCGGCCGAAAGTAAAGGAAAATTGGGAAAACTAGGAATTAAATAATGACTGGGCAAAATTTGGGCAAAACAATAGTGTGGTTTTCATATTTTAATTCGCAATGGGGGGTGACAGCTTCACACGTGGTCGACGAAGATTTTTTTTATTTAAAGCGTTATAAAAGGTGGGCAAAACTGGGCAAAACTTGGGTAAAACTTTAGTGTGGTTTTCACATTTTAACTCATAATGGGAAGTGCCAGCTTCACACGTGGTCAACGAAGATTTTTTTTGATTTACGGCGTTGTAAGAGGTGGGCAAAACTGGGCAAAACTTCAGAAAAAACTTTTGTGTGGTTTTCATATTTTAATTCGTAATGGGGGGGTGCCAACTTCACACGTGGTCAGCGAAGATTTTTTTGATTTACGGCGTTATAAAAGGTGGGCAAAATTAATTAATGGGTGGGCAAAACTGGGCAAAACTTGGGCAAATTAATAGTACAATTGTTTTTGTAAATTTCCTAATGAGGGGTGCTACTTTAAAAAATGGGTCAAAAATTCAACTTGATTTACATCGTTAGAAAAGGTGGGCAAAATTAATTAATGGGTGGGCAAAACTGGGCAAAACTTGGGCAAAACTTTAGTGTGGTTTTCATATTTTAATTCGTAATGGGGGGTGCCAGCTTCACACGTGGTCAACGAAGATTTTTTTGATTTACGGCGTTATAAAAGGTGGGCAAAATTAATTAATGGGTGGGCAAAACTGGGCAAAACTTGGGCAAAACTTTAGTGTGGTTTTCATATTTTAATTCGTAATGGGGGGTGCCAGCTTCACACGTGGTCAACGAAGATTTTTTTGATTTACGGCGTTATAAAAGGTGGGCAAAATTAATTAATGGTTGGGCAAAACTGGGCAAAACTTGGGCAAAACTTTAGTGTGGTTTTCATATTTTAATTCGTAATGGGGGGTGCCAGCTTCACACGTGGTCAACGAAGATTTTTTTTGATTTACGGCGTTAAAAAAGGTGGGCAAAATTAATTAATGGGTGGGCAAAATTGGGCAAAACTTGGGCAAAACTTTAGTGTGGTTTTCATATTTTAATTCGTAATGGGGGGTGCCAGCTTCACACCTTGTCAACGAAGATTTTTTTTGATTTACGGCGTTATAAAAGATGGGCAAAATTAATTAATGGGTGGACAAAACTGGGCAAAACTTGGGCAAAACTTTTGAGTGGTTTTCATATTTTAATTCGTAATGGGGGGTGCCAACTTCACACGTGGTCAGGGAAGATTTTTTTGATTTACGGCGTTATAAAAGGTGGGCAAAATTAATTAATGGGTGGGCAAAACTGGGCAAAACTTGGGCAAATCTTTAGTGTGGTTTTCATATTTTAATTCGTAATGGGGGGTGCCAACTTCACACGTGGTCGGCGAAGATTTTTTTTATTTACGGCGTTATAAAAGGTGGGCAAAATTAATTAATGGGGTGGGCAAAACTGGGCAAAACTTGGGCAAAACTTTAGTGTGGTTTTCATATTTTAATTCGTAATGGGGGGTGCCAGCTTCACACGTGGTCAACGAAGATTTTTTGATTTACGGCGTTATAAAAGGTGGGCAAAATTAATTAATGGGTGGGCAAAACTCGGCAAAACTTGGGCAAAACTTTAGTGCGGTTTTCATATTTTAATTCGTAATGGGGGGTGCCAGCTTCACACGTGGTCAACGAAGATTTTTTTGATTTACGGCGTTATAAAAGGTGGGCAAAATTAATTAATGGGTGGGCAAAACTGGGCAAAACTTGGGCAAAACTTTAGTGTGGTTTTCATATTTTAATTCGTAATGGGGGGTGCCAGCTTCACACGTGGTCAACGAAGATTTTTTTGATTTACGGCGTTATAAAAGGTGGGCAAAATTAATTAATGGGTGGGCAAAACTGGGCAAAACTTGGGCAAAACTTTAGTGTGGTTTTCATATTTTAATTCGTAATGGGGGGTGCCAGCTTCACACGTGGTCAACGAAGATTTTTTTGATTTACGGCGTTATAAAAGGTGGGCAAAATTAATTAATGGGTGGGCAAAACTGGGCAAAACTTGGGCAAAACTTTAGTGTGATTTTCATATTTTAATTCGTAATGGGGGGTGCCAGCTTCACACGTGGTCAGCGAAGATTTTTTTGATTTACGGCGTTATAAAAGGTGGGCAAAATTAATTAATGGGTGGGCAAAACTGGGCAAAACTTGGGCAAAATAACTGTACAATTGCTTTGTTAAATTTCAAATTGAGGGGTGCCAGCTTTTCTAATGTGGGTCAAAAAATAAAGTTTGTTTTACAGCGTTACGAAGGGTGGGCAAAATTAATTAATGGGTGGGCAAAACTGGGCAAAACTTGGGCAAAACTTCTGTGTAGTTTTCATATTTAAATTCATAATGAGGGGTGCCAACTTCACACAGGTCTCAAGCGAAAATACCAGATTTTTCATAAAGTAACATTTGCCTTATATAATGAAAATAATTGCGCGTTTAAATGTAACTACTTTTACTTCATGAAATTTCTGGTATTCAAACCCCTAAAATCCTCCTGTACGAACCCTGTCTAATTATCATAGTTACATGTGGTTTGTGTCATTTATTATTAAATGCTTAAGAGCAATGGTTTCCAAATGTTACTGTATCCTGACTCACCTTAAAATTTAAAATGTTTTTGGACACACCTAATACAGTGCTCAGCAAAAGTTTAGACAGTGATCATTTATGCTTCTGTAGTGAGAAGTGCGTAACGAATCGTTGGAACTCAACTGCCATATATTAGTGGGGACTTATCTTTCATACACAAACAATACATTTTAATTTATACACATTACATAATATATAATGACAAAAAAACAAATTTAACATTGTAGCAAAAGTATAGACAATTTGTCTGTTAGCAGAAAAGTATCCATAAATTAAATTCAAACAGCACCTACATTGTCTGCTATTAATGCAACAATGTGAGTTCCCATCGAAAAAAACTAAATCCTGCATTACTTCGTAGTCCATTTCGTACCAAACAGGTTCAACAGCAGATCGAAGTTCATTATTGAGGAGTATTGTCAAAAAAATGCATAAACCGTATGAGATATGATGCCACAAAAGTTTTCGATTGGATTCAGATCAGGGCTACACGCGGGCCAGTCGAGTACAGTAATATTTTGAGAGTTAAATTAATTTTTTGATTTGTATGCAGCATGAATAGACGCATTATCTTGCTCAAATGCATACTTTGGAAGAGCTAAAAGTTCACCAAATGGCTTTCCAATGTATGTATGTAGTCTTACGCTGCTTGGCGACCATTGAGAAATTCAAGAGATACTTGAGAATTAAAACAAAGTGAGGCCCAAATCATTAACTCTTTCGAGGCGGTGTCCTTAAAAAGCACACTTAATTTTAATTCCAAAACTGACCGACGGTACCAAGAGTAATTAATTAAAATTTTCCTTTTATAATACACGTGAAAATAAGCGAGTTCGTACTTTCTAATAAATTCGTTTATAAATTCTGATTTCAGTCCATTATTTCATTAGTTTTATAATCAGAATTACTCCGCGACGGAAAGGGGTCAATTTGTTGTGAGATTTCAAGGCTGGTTGTTTTATCATTTTCATGTAAACTAATGTACATCTTTCTATAATTCATCTACGAAGTAACCGTTGACACAGATAGCTCTGACTCACTTTTAATGCGATTAGCAGTCATCATTTGTCTAGATACCAGTTTATGGTTCCTTCTATAATCTCGTTTTCTGGCCACACGAGGCCTTCCAGATTTATGTTTTGCTTTGAAAGGGTCACCCTTAGACAGTACTTAATAGATAGACTTCTTTGGACGACTCAAAGTGGCTGAAATTTCTGAAAAAGCCTTCCCTTTCGATTTCAGCTTCCATGCTTTAATTACTTCATCTGACTGAAATTTCTAGCTTGCGTCATCTTCACTAACCGATATTATCGCGAGGTGCACTTAAATACTTCATGCATGTGACGTCATAAGTTTGAAATTTAAGTTTTTCCGTCAACAGTTGCCAAAAATCACAAAAGTGTCTAAACATTTGCAATATGCAAATTTCACTTTTTTCAGTTAAATTAAATAATATCTTGCATTAAAACCGTTATTTTTGTCCTAAAACATTTGAAATATATTAAAAAATAAATACAGCTATTTGTATAACCCA
Source organism: Maratus speciosus (assembly GCA_963932465.1). Taxonomy (NCBI): domain Eukaryota; kingdom Metazoa; phylum Arthropoda; class Arachnida; order Araneae; family Salticidae; genus Maratus; species Maratus speciosus. The sequence continues at coordinate 204,002,586 of OZ010794.1, read as the reverse complement.
AGTATTCATACTTTTTCTTTAAAGGTTAAAAATCACCAGTGTCTAAACTTTTGCTGAGCAGTGTACGTACTTATATAGAGCTTTTTTCCTGAGTCAGTCCTAAGGACTTAGGAGTGATAAACTTTGACGCAAAGCATACACATGAGATCAGTAATGGGTAATGCTAAAGGAAAGTGGATTGATCAAAACATTTTACTAAGTAATAGATATACGCATAGCTGCCAATTTTTACAATTTTAATGCTACCACTAAAATTTAATAGAGATTTTCGCTTTGTTAAACCGTGAGATTTCGTCGATGAAATAAGGAAATATTTACTATAAAATTTTAGTGGTAAGAAAAAGCGTAAAAGTCGGCAGCTATGTATGCTTTTATTAACCCTTAAATGCGTGTTTTTTTATTTTGTTTCGAAAAAATTATGTACTATTCTCTGAAAGGTTTATTACACAGGAAAAATACTGGAAAAAAAATCAGAGATACATTTTTCATATAATACGTCAACCTTTTCTTCTGTTGCACATCTGCAATACAAGTAAAAACTACTGTCGTGTGGCTGTTTTATGCTAAAATATTGCAAATTAGTAAATATTTTAATAATTTTATATAACTGTTTATTTTATAAAACTTAACCTTTAACCCTTTAATTCCCATGACAGAATACGTTATGGAAATTGCGTAGCTCAGAGAATCTGACTTTACACAAGAAAGTTTCAATGGTTAATTTTGCTTTTTTTAAATACGGAATGTCTGTTATTATTTAAAGCAAAAATTGCTATTTTAATTTTCTTGTGTGAATTAGGTATATACGAATAAAAAAATTTATTAAATTCAAAACACTATTGTTTGCATATATGCAAAGCTGCACACTAAAGGGGTAACCCCTTAACGGTCGCATTAAATTACGGTTTTAAAACTCAAATTGCTTATTGGCATTACTTTTTTGAAAAAAAAAATATTCACTTTATGTAATGACAAATAAAATGTTACCATAATAAATCCAATTACACTATTTTATAAAACCGCTGGGAACTGGAGCGAGAATTAAGGGGTTAATTGAACGTGTTAGAAAAATAAATTTTAGAAGTCAATGTGTTTCATAGCATTCTTTTGCACCTATGGCAGAGTCTCTTTCAGGATTGAAAATTTTTAATTTTAGCTTCAAACCGCCCTACATACAAAATTTAATAAAACACTGTCTTTCACAAATCTAATTTTCAATACATTCTCACGATATTTTACTTTAATGTTGCAACATATTGTTTTTATTATATTGTTCTATGAGCTATTTTATTACATTACAGCATTAGCTGATAAAAATTTACGTTTTTTAATATCTGACCACTCGCTCTGCGACCCGTAGTTTATGAACCACTGCTCTAGGATAAATTTTAAGATAAAAGATAAATATGTGATTTTTTTCCCCGAGATTTTTGAGTTCCAATGTGATTTTATTTTTCCCGAGATTTTAGAATTCTAAATCGCTCTCTTTCACAATTTTTTTATTTAATCAAATTTCTTCTATGTTACATATGTTACGTCGTTTTAGGGTGTTGTATACTTCGCTTTCATATAACTTCTGCTTTACGAATGCATCCACGATAAATCACTGCGCCGCAAGAAATGTAAATCTGTTGAGACACGTAAATGCACACACGGATTTGAGAAATGCACTGTATGTTCCTTATGTTGGAAGCGATGACATTTTTATTCTTCAAACTATTCGGACAAATTTTTCTAACTGTAAATACATATCTATTAACCCTCTCGTTGAGCAACCCGAGATTTCCTCGGACAACATATAAGTAGCAAAATTTGCGCAACCCGAGATTTCCTCGGGGATGCATTTTTCCGTCAAATTAACCCTCCTTGATTATTCCCACCAGTTATTTTTTTATTGTAAATTTTGCCTTATTTATTTGGAACACTTTCCCGATTAAATTAGAATAAAAATTCTTAAAAGATTCTCATCGCGAAGGGGTTAAATACGCAATTTTTGGAGCTATCTTAATAAAACAATTACGCAGAGAGAGGTTTAAACAATTTCCCTTACAATCTATAGTTGCCAAAAACATCAGTTTTGGTTAGTATTGTCAGGTGCCCCGTGTAAATCAGAGCTCGAAATGCTCTGGACACTGAAGCGTCTAGCGATCACACTTTTTCATTTTGATCCTGTGATCCTGCGGGATCAGCTTGCTCCGCGCATATCGTTCCACGCATGACGTAGCGATGTTTGTGTAAAATAATATTCTAAGCAACTTTCTTTAAGGAACTTTATGGTGTAGTGGTATGACGTTCACCCTCAGTTTAGATGGTATGGGTTCGATTCCTTACGGAGCTGAATGAAAAAGAATGTCAAGATTGCTTTAAAAAACTAAATTTTTTTGAAGATAAAAATTGAAAATTTATATTTTTCAATATTTGTACCACTATTAACAATTTTTTTTATTGTGAATTTTCCAGATATTTGATATGGTGATTGTAGTTTTAACAGATATAATGCCTATTGTATCTCCATCTAGTGGTGTAAAGATAAGCGAATCGTAAAGAATGTTTTAAATTTAATAATAATTAAATATTTTTTCATAATTTTAAATTTAATAATTTTAATTTTTATCCTCATTTTAAAAGAACTTTTAATTTTGAATAAATAATAATTGTTACTATTTTTTTCATAATTTTAAATTTTATAATGATTTAGTAATTTATTTTTTTAATCATTTAAAGGCATTTTAAATTCTGAATATAATAAATTTTATAATGATTTAGTAATTTATTTTTTTTATCATTTAAAGGCACTTTAAATTCTGAATATAATAAATTTTTATATGTTTCTAGTAATTTTATGTTTAATAATTTAAATTTAATATTTTTTCACAATGTTTAAATTGTTTTTTTTTTCAAAATTTTGAATTTAATAATTTCTGTTTTTTAAATTATAATTTAATAATTCTTTCGTCCTTTTAAAATAATTTTAGAGTTTAATTAATTTGAATCAAAATAAAATAAAAGTTCCATAAAGTTCCTAAAAGAATTTTGCTTAGAATGTTATTTTACACAAATATCGCTACGTCCTGCGCGGAACGATATGCGCGGAGCACGCTGATCCCGCAGGATCACAAGATCAAAATGAAAAAGTGTGATCGCTAGACGCTTGTCTCTGGACACCCCCAATTTCTTATGGTTTATTTCGCCATCTGTAATCGTAGATAATTCTGCCATTAGATAAGGCGAAGAAAATTGCTTTAAAATAGTGCAGGGCTCCCAAATAGTCCGCCAACTGAATACCAATAAATTTTAACAGAAAATTTTATGGTAGGGTTGCGCTAGAATTAACTTTCAAAGGTGGTTTCGGGGCGGTTTGTAAAAAAAATCTAAAAAGAAAATTTTTCTAAAAAAATATTGGTATTCAGTTGGCGGACCATTTGGGAGCCCTGAGTGGTGTCCAAAGCATTTGGAGCCCCGATATACGTGGGACACCGGCAAGACTAGTTGTGGTTCACTATGCAGATACGAAATTATTTTAGTTAGACTGTTTTTCTGTTAGTCTGTTATTCTATGTCTGCTTCGCAATAACTGTCACAAAAAGTATCCGACTATCTTGATATTTTTATATTGGTGAGGTATTCGGAATCAGCTGTATAATTTTTACTTTAACATTAGAACCGCCGGAAATTTTACTGAAGTGTTATAAAAAATATTTTACACCGGAAATTTTAATTGAAACTACTTAACATATTTATTTAACTTATTTCTCCGGGGTGCATTTTAAAATTATTTTAGAAAGAAATTTCTGGTGATAATCAAAATATTTTTATTTGGTAGCGGTCAAAATGACCGCTACGGCTGTTCTAGTGTTAATTTGGTTCATTCGTTCGAAAAAAATAGAACATTTCCTTTCACATCATAAAGCTTTTATATGCGAATTCAGACGATTTTAAAATTCCCTTATCCACTGAAAAGAAATGGCACATTTGAATAATTAATTTAAAATTTTAAACAAATTTTTCGCACATTTCCTCTGTTTTTTTCTTTAATTTAATAGTTCCCTAGAAACTATTTCGAGATTTTTTTTTACATAGCGTAAAGAAAAAAAAAATCAAGAAAATAGTTTTATTAGGGATGACAGCAAATTATGGGTCCAAAAACATCGATTCATGACATCGATGTTAAGTTCTCGCTGTATATCAATATATCGGTTTTTACATCTGATAGATAAGACTTCTTATAAAGTATAATATTTTACTTGTGAAATATGAACTTTAAGCATTTTTCACATACATTTCTAAATAAATGTAACTAAATTGTTTTTATTTTTAAAAAATAATTAATTAAGAAAACCCTTTCCGCTGGCTTAGTCGTTTAATGTGGCTCAGAATTTTAGATAATGAACATATCCTTCACGGAATCAGAAAAGCATCCATCCCAATTTTCATTACTTTTTATTAAAAATCATTAGGGAAATCAAAAACTAAAGAAAAGTAATTACTGTAACCCATTGTTTCCTTATACAGGCCGCGGTCGATATCGGTTGCTTTCAGCCTAGTCTGATCACATGACAGTTCGGATATTGATGAAAACTAGCCCCTGACAGCAAAGAGGTGTAGAAGTATCAAGTCCTACTGCCTCAAATGACGTTTCTTTTCGCCAAGATGTCAAGATATTTCTTCGTGCTTAACATCTTAGCTTTATTTGTTTGTGATTTTTATCACAAATATAGACTTTTGTATATTTCTCCAAATGTGTTATTGTGGTAGTTTTGTTTGTATAATAATAAAACAAATTATTACTATTCAACAATCAAATTTCTAAAAGTACTATTGCTTCTAGAATTGATGTTTGGAGATATTTTAACAAAAATAATAAAGCTGATGTTAACTCCTTGAAGAGTGGTGTTATATTATATACTACTTAATTTTAATCCCCAAACACCACAGCGGAACAAGAGTTTTGGAATAAAGTTTTGCTTTTATAAAATACGTGAAAAAAGCTTTTGCCTATTTTCAAATAAATTTGTTCGTAAATTCTGGTGCAATTCAATCATTTCAACATTTTAGCAACAGACATACTTTCCCCCTGAAAGGGTTAAAGAGCATTTTAAATCAAAAAATACCAATATTAAAGCATCTAATTCGTTATCAGAAGAAAATATTCATCTCTTACTATCAAAAGAGTTGGATTATAAAATAGCTTTACTATTAACTTGTACTATTTTTAAATGGATTGCCTCTAAGAATAATGTAAATAATTTCATTCCCTTTATAAATGTAACAGTTAACCCCTTCGGGACGGGGGCCTTTTACGACATTTTTAATCTTTTGTCACCGTTTTTAAAAAAAAAGAAATTTGTGTCTTCTTAAATCGTGAAAATGCCCTGATTAAATAAGACAAATTTTACACTAAAATTTTACTGGTGAGGAAAAACAAGGATTCTTAGCGCTTCATGCGGCACGTATACGTGTCGCTCGTCCCCAAGGGGTTAAAAACAGTTGTCTAAAAAAGTTAGTTTTAAATAAAATATTACTTAAACCTTTAGTGCGCAGCTTTGCATATATGCAAACAACACTGTTTTGAAATTAATACCTAATTCACACCAGAAAATTAAAATAGCAATATTTTATTTAATTTTAAAAAAAGTACAGGCGTTCCGTACTTAAATAAAGCGAAATTAACCATTAAAACTTTCTGGTGTGAAGTCAGATTCACTGAACTACGTATTTTCTAGAACATATTCTATTATGAGAAAAAAAAAAGGTTAAATGTTAAGTTTTATAAAATAAATAATTATATAAAATAAGGTATTTGGAGACATGCTTATTAAAGTATTCACTAATTTGCATTATTTTAGCGTAAAACAGCCACACGACAATAGTTTTTACTTATTCTGCAGATGAGCAACAGAAGAAAAGATTGGCGTATTATATGAAAAACATATTTCCGATTTTTTTTCATTATTTTTCCTGAGTTATAAACCTTTCAGAGTATATATTTTTTTCGAAACAAAATAAAAAATCGCGCATTTAAGGGTTGACCCTTTCAGGGGCAAGCAATTGTGTTTCAGTAATGTTGAATTCCCACCGGAATTTTCGAAAAATTTTGTTTCAAAATAAGAAAAGCAATTTTTAACATCTTCCCGCCAAAGTTATAAAAGTAAATTTAATTAAAATTTTCTGCTGCAAATCTTAATTAAGATTAGCCCCTCATGGGGTTAACATAATCAGAAAAAAATCATTCCGAGTATTAAAGCATTGAATAATAGTGAAAATATTCCGATATTTCAAAAATCCAATACTTCGATATTTTCTGTCGTGAATGATTTGATATTTTCTGCATGTAGTAATGACAGTATTAGCACCCTTGCTTCAGAAGTGCCATAACTCAAAAGACTTTTTTTCAGGAAATGAGAAAAACTGTTTCCGGGCGGTGGAAGGGTCAGTGGCCATCTTGCAAACACAACTGCCACCTCCTGGCTGGATTTTAGGTGGTTGATTAGGCGTAAAAACCAAGTAGAATGGCAGTCATAACTCAAAAACCCAATTTTTGAAGCAAGTGTGTGATATGCCTCATAGAACTATTAAGAAAAAGGAACTGCCATATCCTTAAAATAGTGAAGCTTCATCTGTAACCGCTTTCGTAGGGGTTCATTACTACCGCGGGAAACTTCCACCAGTAAATTTAAGTAGGAAATTTCTCTTTATTTAAACTCCTCATTAATGGGAAATTTTAATCAAAAGCAATGGCATATACTGATATACATTTTTACTTGTGGAAGTTTACTTTGGATCTAGTAGTTCCGCCACATTGTGACAACCAAGACAACCTGCTGTCTTTATCAGGGAAAAGATTATAATACTTTGGCAAACTAACACCAGTAAAAAGATATAGGAATTTTTTACCATATTTGTGAGCGAAATTTCGCATCAATAAGGTGTTACGATAAGACAAAATTTTCTATTCAAATTTACTGGTGGAAGTTTATACTGGCAACAATCAGAAACTGTGGATCCGTTAAAAAAATCAGCAACCATCTTCTGACAACAACCTCAGTTACTTCACTTGCAACTGCTAAACAAAACACTATAATGCCTCCTCCTCTGTATTCGTAACTCCAATATGTGTCTATAGGCTAGTCCATGGATTTTTGTAGTGTAAGTCACATAGCTGATAACTGCTATGTTCGTTGTTCACCGTTATTTTCGAAAAGTTTTCTTGGCCTTATTCAATTAATGACATATCGCCGATAAAATAAGTTACATTTTTCCGTTCTAAAATACTGGTAATCAAAAATTGTAGCATATGACTTACACTACAAGTACAGATGGAACAAGCCTATACACTTATTACTAGGACTTCGTTTATATTTCAGCATTTAGTAATAATAATAATAATAACAAAAGTTTGTTTAATTAATAATAATATTAATAAAACATTCTTTAATTGCCGATTACGGTGACGATAATTAATACCGTTGTCGATTCTTACATTTCAAACATATTTTTCACTCTTTAAATTTAAAATATGGTATTTTCCGAATTAATAATTTGTGATAAAATATACGTGTAAAACATACTAGAAAGATGTTATGTCTGCTTAATTATGTTGTAATACAACCTTTTACAAACGTCTTCTAAAATTCTTTTTTAGCCTGTTGACATATGAACATCGCTTAAAATAACTATATTCGTTAGATTTCAGTAAATGGCATATTTGTTAAACTACAGTAAATCTTCGTGATTTAGATACCTACTTTTAATTCTTATTAGTAACGTAGCAATATTTTTTCCCCAAAAAACTGTAAAAAACGTCGGAACCAAAAGTGTTAAAAACAATGATGTTATATCTGCTTAATTATGTTGTAATACGACCTTTTACAAACGTCTTCTAAAATTCTTTTTTAGCCTGTTGACATATGAACATCGCTTAAAATAACTATATTCGTCAGATTTCAGTAAATGGCATATTTGTTAAACTTCAGTAAATCTTCGTGATTCAGATACCTACTTTTAATACTTATTAGTATCGTAACAATATTTTTTCCCAAAACTGAAAGAAACATTTTACTGGTATGTGAAATGGATTATTTACTAGTATCTAAAATGGATTATATTTATATTTATAGAAAGTTTATTTTTAATTACATACGGTTACTTATATTTTAGTATATTACGCACTATTTTATATTACATTTGTATAAAAAAGGGGAAATAAAGAACGAAAGAAACGGGTAGAATCAGGTTCCGATTTTTTTTAGTAGAATAATTTTAAAGGGCAAACAGAGGGTGTACGTACAACTGCTGATTCTTGTGTCCTACAATTTCCGAATAATCATCATTCATGAAATTCCATCGCAAAAAATTTTCAAGGGCTACTTTGACTACACCATGTACACAAGTTAGTAGACTAAAGCTTTCAAACACCCCGTTGCATGTTGACTTTTTTTTTTTTTTTTTTTTTTTTTTTAAACAAGGTGCTTTTAACATTAATAATATATCAACTCTAGTCTGCCAGATTGTCTCAAATAATAACTGTATGATGTACTAAACAGCGCTTAACTGGGTCAAAGATCTTCAAACAGTTTAATAGCCGTTTAACCCTTTCGAGGGCGGTGGCCTTAAAAAGAGACACCTAATTTTAACTCCAAAACTGACAAACGGCACCAAGAATATTTAATTAAAATTTTCCTTTTATTATGTACGTGAAAATAAGCTAGTTCGTGTTTTCTAATAAATTCTTTTATAAATTCTGGTGTCAGTCCATTATTTCATCAGTTTATAAACAGAATTACTTGGAGGATTAAACCACTGATAGAGCTCTTTCTAGCTGAATGAAAATCAAGCACTATATTTCGAAAATACAGCATTAACCCTTTCAGGGGCAAGGCATTTGTGTGTGTAAACTGTTGAAATAATTGAATGACGCCAGAATTTGCAAGAAAATTTATTTATAAACAAGTAAAGCTATATTTTCGCTTATTTAATAAAAGTGAAGTTTTCATTCAATAAAACTGGTGCCAATGTAGCAAATAGGGATTAAAATTATGTGATGCCGTGACGGCATCACCGCCCCTGAAAGGGTTATTCGACAAATCTGCCCATTAAATAAGTCAAAGTTTCTATTAAAATTTTCGTGGTACGAAAAAGCAAAAGAGTTGACAGTTATGGCCTAATGTATTTTTCAGAACTATCCTTAACATCAAAATATCCCATATTACAACTAAAATTGCTTTAATGAAATAAGCAGACGATTGTCGTAGGTACTGCCGCTTCGTTTTAATCTATAATAATATAAATAGAAGTTTGCCCATGTGTCTGTGTGCTGTGTCCTGAAGAGAGGTCTGCGCATAGAGCTACAAGATGTGGCAGGAAGATTCTTCTTTGCCTGTAGTTATGCAACTAGAAGCGAATTTTTGGATCTGTTGATTAGGTTTTGTTTTGTTTTTTACGTGATTTTTAGCGTTTTTTCACGTTTCGCAGCGATTTTTCCACATTAGTAAAAGGAATCCGATTTCCATCTCTTAGCCCAATATAGTGAGTTTTGTCTTAGTATTTTCAATAAAGTTATTCAAAATTCGTACAGTGATTTTTGAGTTTTTAGCGAATTTTTATGCGATTTTTAAAATTTCTTCGCGTTTCGCGTTGATTTATTAGCTTTCGTAAGAAGAATTCGATTTCAATCTTTTCGTCCAATAAGTTAATGTTTGTCCTCTTTTCAATAAAGTTTATTCAGAATTCGTATAACGATTTTGATTTTTTCACGAATTTATTTATGGAATTTTAAGAGTTTTTTGTAAAGGAAATTCAGTTTTAAACTTTTAGCCCAATACTAGTTTCGTACCCCACGATTTTTTAAATTTTAGCAATTTTTACTGAGATTGATTTTTAATGCGGTTTTTGGCGTTTTTAGACGTTTCGCAGCGTTTTTTCGAGATTAGTAAAAATAAGCCGGTTTCGATCTTTTAGCCCAATATGCACTGATGTGCAAAACTTAAGCAACAAGCATAAATTGCTAATTTTCGAGCACACGAGTACTCAAAAGAAAATAGTATCATTCCAATAGGTTCTATTCTCACAGTACAGCTAGTCGATGTGACATCTCCTTCACGTCACGCATGTTCACAAGTGTCACATTCACTACAGTGAAATAAAATATGGGATCTTTAATTCTTTTCATTACTAGTAATAAATGATCTTCATGTGGTGACTCCACTGAGAAGTCACTGTGGATTTTACTTTGTCATAAGCCACCAGGTGACAGTATAATAAAATCACCTTGTGATTCTCGTGTGACTGTCACTTGAAGACTCAACTTTAAATTCATCATGAGCATTGCATTATAATGAGTCACAAAATAATATTACAATGAAGTCACATGGTGACTTTCATCAGGTGATCAAGACTTTATTGTGAAGTCACCATTGCGTTCCTTTGGGAAAAGACACCAGATGATTTCATTTTTTGTCATTTGGTAACTCGTGACATAACAGTTGTCATTATGACTTTACAATGGAGCCTCCAAATGACTGTCACATGACAGTCACATAATAACGTCATTGTAAAGTCACCTAGTGGCTGTTCACAAAGCAAATCAAAGCAGTGACTGATCAGTGGAGTTGACCAAATGACAGTAGGAATGACACGAGTGAAAGATATCACATTTCAGTTCACGGTACCTGACTCTGACATTTGTGACGTCAAGGAGAGTTCACATCGGCTGTCTATGCTGTTATGGTAATACATATTTTCTATAATTATTGTTTATATAATTCTTTTGAGTACTCCACATGTTCATAAATTAGCATTTTGCAACAGTTGCTTAAGTTTTGCACAATAATGTAGTATACTTTGTCTTTTCTCAATAAAGTTTATTCGGAATTCGTGCAGCAATTTTTGGATTTTTTTCGCGAATATTTTATGTGATTTTTGGATTTTTTTCGTATTTTACGGTGATCGTTTGACATTCGTAATAGGAATTAGGTTTCATACTTTTAGCCTCACACGGTAAGTTTTGTCCTCCACAATTTTTTAATTTTTAGCAATTTTTAGTGCGATTTTTAGCAATTCTTACGTTTATTAGGTATTTTTCCAAATTAGTAAAAATAATCCTGTTTCAATCTTTTAGCCCAATATATTATACTTTGTCTTTTTTCAATATAGTTTATTCGGAATTCGTGCAGCGATCTTTGAATTTTTAGCGAATATTTTACATGATTTTTTGGAATTTTTTCGCTTTTCACGGTGATCTTATGACATTCGTAAATGGAATTCGGTTTCGCAGTTTTAGCCTCACACAGTAAATTTCACCCTCCGAAATTTTTGTATTTTTAACAATTTTTAACGCGATTATTAGCATTTTTCGCGTTTCGCGCGATTTTTTAGAATTTGTAGAAGGAATTCAGTTTCAATTTTTCAGTCCAATATCTTAATCTTTTTTTTTTTTACTCTTTGCAATAAAGTTTATTCGGAATTCGTACAGCAATTCTTGATTTTTTTTTATGCGATTTTCAGAATTATTTTTTACATCCTGCAGCCTTTTTTTTTTTTTTTTTTTTTTTTTTTTTTTGACATTTATAAAAGGAATTCGGTTTCAAACTTTTATCCTAATATAATAACTTTTGTCTTGCGCGATTTTTGAATTTTAACAATTTTTAATTCGATTTATTTTCAGTGCAATTTTTAGCGCTTTGTTTTCCTTTTAGCAGACATTTTTCCACATTAGTAAAAGGAATCCGGTTGGTTTTAATCTTTTAGTACGTTTTTTCCTCTTTTCAATAAAGTTTAATTAGAACTCGTTGAGCAATTTCTGAATTTTTAGCGCATTTTTTATACGATTTTTAGAATTTTTTTTCTTTTTGTGCATTTGTTTCACCGTGATTTTTCTGACATTCGTAAAAAAAAAAAAAAAAATCTTTTTCAAGCTTTTAGCCTCACATAGTAAATTTTGTTTTCCGGGATTTTTGTATTTTTTAGCAATTTTTAGCGTTTTTTCGCGTTTGGAAGCTATATTTCACATGAATAAAACGAATCTGTTTTCAATCATATGTATGACTTTGTTAAAATAGTGTTTGTTAATAAGATATGAACATAGCTACTAACAAAATGCTAACATGTCGATAATTTTCGTAAAATTGTTTCAATGTACCTAGACTTAAGAAGCACAAAAAGCATGACATATTTTAGTAAATATTTTTTTTCTGGTTCAAAACGTGGTTATTTGCTACAGAAGATATGTGTACGGAAATTATCGTTAATCCTTTAGTGCGCAGCTTTGCATATATGCAAAGAACAGTTTTTTTTAATTTAATCATTTTTTTTATTCGTATATATCTAATTCACACTAGAAAATTAAAATAGCAATATTTGCTTTAATTAATAACAGACATTCCGAATTTAAATAAAGCAAAATTAACCTTTGATATTTTCTGGTGTAATGTCAATTTCTCAGGACTACGAAATTTCTAGAACGTATTCTATGATGGGAATTAAAGGGTTAAAGGTCAACTTTTATAAAAGAAATATTTGTATAAATTAAGGTATTTGGAGACATACTTATTAAAATATTTACTAATTTGCAATATTTTAGCGTAAAACAGCCACACGACAGTCGTTTTTACTTGTATTAACCCTTAAAGCTCCGTCGTCTCTTACACAAATTTTATTCGATCGGCACCACTTTTTAAAAAGCAATTTCCTTCACGTACACAATTTCAATAATGCTCTGGTTAAATAAGGTGAATTTTATTTTCCTTTATTACTGGTACCAAAAACAAATTTTGCAAAGACTAGGAATGTCTCCGCAGCGGAGCCAACGGAGTGGGAAGGGTTAAAGATGTGCAACAGAAGAAAAGATTGACGTATTATATGAAAAATGTATCTCGGATTTTTTTCATTATTTTTCCTGTGTAATAAACCTTTCAGAGAATCATATATAATTTTTTGGAAACAAAATAAAAAATCGCGCATTTAAGGGTTAAGTTGGCAGCTAAGTATGCTTGCCAACTTATCGATAATTTCCTTACAACAGTGCCAATTTGACCGTAATCAGATATGCGTTTCACACTAGGAATTTTTCTTTATAAATAAAACTAAAAGGACCACAAATATACATGCCCCATTTAGTAAATATATTGGTATAACTTTGGATAAATTGGATGCTTACTTACTAAAGACAATATTGTTTTATGGAAATTATCGATAAGATGGCAGGCATCAAAGTTGCCAGATTGGGCTCTTTTTTATTCGGAACAGAAATTCCGAATCCATATCAGAAATTCCGAACAGTAATTGTTGATTTCAGTGTTGCCAGTGGGATTCTTGAATTCAGATTTCTTGACTGGCACACCTCTTTTCAAATGGTAAAATTTCTCTTGTTTTCCCCGTTATTAATATGTCATTAAATAATGTGAATTTTGCCATTTCAAAAAAGTGGTCCCAATGAAGAAATCTGAATTTTAAAAAAGTAGCCCACTGGCAACACTGGTTGATTTAATTAATGACAGACACTTCGAGATTACGTAAAGTAAAAAATCTTCTTTCAGAATTTCCGGTATCAAATTTAAATTTCTGAATTAAAAAAGAGGCCAAATTGGCAACCTCGATAGGTATATATATTATATATCTGGGAAGAGAGACAAAAAAATGGAAATAATAATAAACAAGAATTTTTAAAAAACAACTTTTTAATATTACTATAACATGCCTCTAAAAGTATTACAAATGATGTTTCATATACATATTTCGCTTGCCATTTCCGTCTTGAGAGGCAGACAGTAAAATTTAATTACATTTCTGTACTGTCATAAACAGCTGCATTATTTGATCTTCAAGTGATCGTTAAATGTGAAGTACGTTTCCAAGGTAAGGTTATAATTAATTCAATTTCAACCATCAACGAAACCGAATGTGCTGTTACTTAGCAACGGTTACCAAAGTAATAGAATATGTATATAATTAAAATTAAATGAATATCGTAGAGTAATACGTTCAAGAGAGAATATTCCGAATATGAAAAGATGCCGGGGCTTAAAGTACTACTTATTCAAATATAATTATTTCGCGGGGCTTTTCTTCCGTATATCGCGTCTTACAGCCTTACTGATTCTCCATGTAATCACCATTGTTTAAGAAAACGTCTATTGATAAATTAAATGAAGTTAATTAACGTAGTTGGGATTATTGTTTTATTAGTGCATAGTCTTTTTACTTTCTTCTATCTTTACAAGAAGAAAGTATTGGATTCGTGAAAATTTTCATCTTCTTGTTTTCGATGGATTTATACATTTCAGAAGGTCCTGAGAGTGATTTGATGGTTTTTAGAAAATGTCTGTCTGTGAGTCTGCCTGTCACTCTGTGAGCCTGTATGTCACAAAAATTTTGTGGACGTTCTATCTCAAGAACTAATGCAGGGAATTTCACAAAACTTTAGATTCAGTTAGACTTTGATATAACAGTAGTAATAGTACTGCTACTGATTACTTTTTGGTGTAAATCACCCAACAGGTGGCGCTGCTATGTAGCATTTTTCACGATTTCCGCAATATCTATATCTCAAGAACTGCTCAAATTTTCGTAAAACTTCAGATTCAGTTAGTCCTTGATATAATTTGGTGCTGATTACTATTTGGTGAAAATCGCCTAACAAGTGCCGCTGCTATGCTGCATTATTCATGATTATCGCAATAGCTCTATCTCAAAAACTAATGCACGAATTTTCCTCAAACTTCAGATTCAGTTAGTCCCTGATATAAATTAGTGCTGTTTCGTTTATGGTGTAAATTGCCCAACAGGTGGCACTGTTATGCTGCATTTTTCACGATTTCCGCAATAGAATGCATGAATTTTCATCAAACTTCAGATTTAGTTAGTCCCTGGTAGAAATTGATCCTAATTAGTTGTCTGTGTAAATCTACCTACAGGTAACGCTGTTATGCAGAATTTTTTACATTTCCGCAATAGCCCCATCTCAAAAACTAAATACACTGATTTTTATCAAACTTCAGATTCAGTTAGAAGTTGACATAAGTTGTTGATGATTAGATTTTGGTGTAAATCGCCTAACCGGTAGCGCTGATATGCTGCGTTTTTCAGGAAGTATTAACATGTATGAGATAGAAGAAAGTTTTGGGTTTCTTCAACACATCCAACTCGTTCTAGTTAGATTTTCTAAAAGTACAAGACAAAAATGATATTGTTGTATCTATAATTATTAAATAAAATTAATTAACAGAGATGTGCTTATTGTTCCATTACTAAACTCTTTCTTTAATTATAATTCGTATAAAGCACAAATAAAATGTGATGCATATGAGAAAGTGAGTTTCAAAACTCGCCTTATCCAAAACTTAAAAAATCGAGTTTTCTCTATCAATCTAAGATCGATTTCTCTATCGGTCTAAGATCGATAGATCTATCGATCTATCGATCTCTATTGGTGAACCTGCATCTAAAAAACGTTTCAATCAGCAAAAAAAATAGTTTTATCGTGTATTTCTCTCATTGTAAAATCTTGGTTTAATCTTGATGACGTCACAACGTGTCCTCTGGCCTTGAGTATTGAGTATTGAGGTGGCAGCGGGTTAGTACACAGTATCTCCATGCGACTATTTTGTTATTCTATTTGTATCACTTTTTGAAAAACAATCTCTGAAAACACTTATACCAAGATACTTTGAAGAGACATATGCCACAAAGAAGTAAATTGTAGAATGGTAAAATAGAATAGTCGCCAGTACTGGTCCTTAATCAAATGGTTAGTAATTCATAAGAAAACTAGCCGGGCTTTGCCCGTCTATCCGGTCATTTGAGAGCACTCGATTCTCAAAAATGATCGACTCGTTTCTCATATGTGATGCAATCAACGTCGCATCTGTTTCGGACGTTCACGTTACAGGCGCAATAATAATATATATCGGGTGATAATAATCAGGGTTCGTACAGGTACCGTTAATTTCAAGGCGATATATCAGAACTTTTTTATAGAAAAATAAATCTAGTTTAAACGGACGAAATTTCGCCTTATTTAAGAAAAGATTTTCCATAAGAAAATACTGGTACAGAAGAATTTCTTAGCCTGGAAATTCCAGCACCCGTACGAACCTTGTAAATGTTATGAGGACAGTTTACCTCAAAATTGGTCAAAAAATCGATTTTCTTTTTTAAATATTAAATGAAAGTTTGTTTAATTGTGAATATTTTGACACCTCCTTTTTACCCTTATTTTTTTAAAATAAAAGTATATGGGGCATTCTCACAATCTTTTGACTTTCATGTCCCTGAAAGATAATTTTTATTTTAATACACTTTTTTGTGTTTTTTTTATTTCATATACTGTAAAACATCCCATTGCATGATTTGACAACGATATTAACGAGATAAATAAGTTTTGGACGATGTTGGGGTCCAAAAACCTGGAAAACTCCTATACCGTCCCGTGTCCCTGATGCTGATTTTTAAGTTTGGAGCTGTCTGGATAAAATTGTTTCAATAAAAATAATTCGATATAATTTTTTTCTGAAACTGGAACTATTGTTTTATATAAATATTTAGCTAAAAATTAACCTGCAGACATTTTCAGGGTTGTTATTATTTTTTAAACTCTGCCCCTGGGTTTTAGATTCTTTACCATCCCTCTTCTGAAAATATACAGAAAATCACTTCAGATGCAGCCACAGAATTTTTTTCAAGTTCTTTCTCATGCAAAAGTATGCTAGAGAAATAATGTCTAAAATTCTTTGGCAGGAAATTTACTGTAGAATTTTAATCAGCATTTAAATATCAATTTCAAGCACCGCGGCTTTATTGATAGTCTCAGCGTCCCCAACGTTTATTCCTGCACTTTTCGAGGTAAATTTAAAAAAAAAATTAATTTAATCCAATGTTAGCAACTGTTTCTAAAATTCAATGAACGTTGTGGCTATCACTTAGTCTTAACATGATTTTCCTAAAAATAGGTGGTAATTTTCCTTACCGTTCCATCATTACCGTCCTTTTTTTTCCAATACCATCCCCTTTTTTACCTTACCGTCCCTTCTTTAACACCCCTTTAAGACAATGTTATACAAAAATTCTGTATTAAAAGTGTTATTATTTCTTATTTGAATGTCCTGTGGGTGCTATGCAAATTCATTATAAGTAGAAAGTTAGAAGTAAATAAAAAGTTATAGGGGTAAAATGGTAAGGAAAATTAAACTCTCAAGTTTAACTTAAACCTCAGTTAAATAAAAAAATTTTGCTGCTAACCATTTTTTCTTTATTTTGAATCATTAAGGCATTCGTCTATCAGATTAAAATGTTATTTAGGCAAGTTTAATTTTGTCAGATTTTTTTTTTCCCAAAAGTCAAAAGATTGTGAGAAAATTGAAATAAGAAAATTGAAAAAAGAATTGCCCCATATGAAGATGTGTTAGATTTCATCTTTTTACACTATACGAGGGAGTATCGTAAAGTTTAAATTACAGATGAATATTTTTCAATGCTACCTCGTACCGCTTTTTTAAAACAAAAATCTTTTACATTCGCTTGGAGAACATTTGCAAGCGAATTATACTATGAAATGTATTTCTTAATAATAGTGGTGACAATAGAATATAAAAATAGTCGCCTGTAACTGAAACTTTACGGTATCCACTCACATCTATCAGTAAAAAAATTATATTAAATGTAATATTAGATGTATCTAAAAATCCATGCTCAATCTTGTGTAATATACATTTGAAAATCTTTAAAAAATTCAGCCAGATGCGGAATGCCACAGTGTTGCCGCGTCTGGCTGATTTTTCATTGGGAGATTCCAAATTCTCACCAGTAAGTTCAAATAGTTATTATTGTTTTATAAAATGATAGACATTCCACAAATGAAATAAAAGAAAATTACTATTCAAAATTTTCCGTTGTGAATTCCAACACTACTGAAAAGTCGGTTGATTTGTGATGACGTCACAACTCGCGTCCTCTGGCCTTGAGTATTTCGATGGCAGCGCTTTAACCCTTTAAAAAGTGGGCGATGGTATTTTATATTAGGTCATCCGAAAAGTTCTGAGGCATACTTCTGTTGAGATAATTTTGAAATGATTGAGTGACATCGGAAATTACGAACAAATTTATTTCAAAATAAGTAATAGCTTTTCTTCATGTACATTATATAAGCAAAGTTTTATTCCGAAATTCCGTTGGAAATCTGCCATTTATCAATTGAAAATAATCCAAATACCAGCAGAACTTTCTGGAGGATATATCCCTCTTAACTTTTATTCCCAACTGACATAATGACACCAGAATTTTAGTACAGAAATTCCTTTTATAATGTACGTGAAAAAAATATTTTACCTACTTTCAAATAAATTTGCTCTTATATCCTAATGCCATTCGTCCTTTGAACATTTTGACAAAAGAAGTACTTTGCCCTTGAAAGGTTAAAAAATTATTCGCATTTATTCGGATTTCAGAAAAAAACGTTATTAAACATTAATTGCGACCGGAAATAATACAGAATCGATTTAATCTAGATTTAAGTTTCAGAGCTTTATGTCAAGGTTCTTTTACATAAGATTGTTACATTTGAAGGATAGCCAATCAGAGTAGAGCAGGGCTGTTACGTCATGTGGCGGACAAGATCGGGGAACGGCCAGCCGTGAGAAAGTAAATGGATGCGTAAAAGAACGGAATATCAAGTGAATAAATTTTTAAAAAGCAGATCTTCGAAAGTAAATTGAACGAAATCACTTTCCTTAAAATAATTTGTTCAAACACTGATTGGAGTTAATTAAATATAAAATACATAATTGTGAAATAATATCGCGATACGTTTGTTTACATTCAAATACTTGAGTAAATTCACGAAAAAAATTAAATTTTTAATGCGTAAAAGTACAAATGAAAACTTTTAAACTATTGCAAAATAAAATGAATTATATGAATATGATGACACAGCAGTAGTAATAAAATGACTACAATTATCAAACAGAATTAATTAAACAAAAGTCACGCATCAAAACTTTTAACAATAATGCATTGTCCGACTACTAGATATAAGTTTTCAAAAAATTTCGAATGTCACTATGCTTATTCAGGATCAAAATAATACAAAAATATTATTCTATAATTAAACTAATTCTATTATGAAAAAAATATGTACTATACATATTTTTTACATTATGATATACAAATAGCAATATCGTTATTTCATATATACAAAATTTCAGCAAAAACTGAAAAATTTAAAACAACTTCAGTTCTAAAAGTTCCATGTTATCTTATAAAACACATCGAATATAACATTTCTCCATACAAATAAGAAACAATAGAAAGAAAATTTATGGAGATACACAGATTTAATAATGAATTAACATTTTCAAAAAATAGAAAGGAACAAAAAAGTAAGAACCATTATCATACTTTCAATAAATCAATATGTGACTAATACTTATTATAAACTATCAGGTAGCAAAATCATTGATCATCATTAATAAACAAAATTCAATTTTTAAATTCATTAGTTTCAAATGCACATGAATGTGATTCAAATATCTGTAACAATATATATACACAGGGCTTAGTTCCTAGCGAAAAAAAAAAAAAAACTACCAGAGCTCTAATATTCTGCAGTAATAACAACTAAGTGTATAATAACTCCCCCCCCCCCCTCCATCACACACACACACACATGCATATTTATATTTCATACATTATTTACAAATTTTAAAGCAATTTCGTCTTCCTGAAAAAGAAATTATATGTATATATATATATATAATATATTTTGACATATCTTTAGGCATTAATGTATAATAAATTCTTATAAATGACCAGCGCAAAAACATTAAAATCAGGAGTGGGGAATTTTCAGAAAATCCTTCTCGTCGCAGACTTGACATTGGTGCGCAGTATTTATAAACTGCGGTCTGTTCTGACTAATATATAAATATTCACTAAAAATAAAGTAGTACTGGAGCAGCGCTCCTGTGTCGAAGCAAATTAAATACCACGCGAAGCTAGAAAGCTTATCAGAGAGAATATTTTAAAAACACGAAGAAAAAGCAGCGAGTAAAAATGGCAGAAACAGTTGCGACTAATTCTGACATTCCTCATGACCGTTCTGAAATCATTAAAAAAAAAACGCTACGCATGACACACTATGTCACATACGTAAGTGCTTTGGTAGGAAAGAATGCTAAAGATTGGAGATGGGAGGGAAAGAAAAATAAAATTTAGGCATTGATTTTTTAGAAACACTATTTTCGCTGAAATCCGGTATGAACGCAAATTAATTCAGACCAATATTTAAATTTCCACTAAAAATAAAGAAGTAGCGAAGCTAAGCTCCGGCGCAAATTAAGCACTGCTTATAGGTTATTACCCCAACCCTACATTAATTTTCATCTTGAATTCCTTCTTCATTTTATTAATCAGAGTAACTCGAACATAATATTTAATAAAGTAAATATTATCGTTATTCTGTTTGCGAATCGCCGGGTCAGTTAGAAACGAAATGCATGTCAGCATCAGCAGCAAATGTACAACAGAACTACGAAAAATCGAGAAAATCGTTATCACAGCGCCCCCTTCCAAGGTTACATATCCATTTTCAACTGGGACTTGGCGACAATAGTCAAAAACATATGTATGAAGTTAGGTTCAAACCTATGCTTTCCGATGAAACAATAATGAAAATGGCACAAAATAGCTATTACAGCGCCCCCTCCCGGCGGAATATCCCCAAATTCAACCTGGACCTGCTGGCCATAGTCAAAAACATACACATGAAATTTTGTTCAATTCTATGCGTAACTTCATACACTTTTCGATGATAGAATATTGAAAATGGCACAAAAATCGCTACTACAGCACCATCGCAACAAAACACTTATATGAAATTTGGTTCAATTTTATGCATTACTTTCCGGTAATATAACGAGACACGCGTATATACGGACAGACAGATATTTTGTAAAAACATGTTTTTCGGTATCTCCTACCCTTAAAACGTGTAAATCCGTCTAAAACCGGAAGTCGAGCAAAATTTCGACTACAATACTTTCTTCTATTATAGATAAAAGAAGGTAAAAAAGATAGTGCAAAACAAATATTTTAATAGATGAATTTTTTTTAAGTTAAAAAAATTATAATAACAAAAGATTTTTTTAAATTTTTCTATGCAATTTTTGACATTTTTTTTTTTTTTTAATTTTGCGGCGATTTTCCCATATGAATAAAAGGAATCCGGCTTTATTTTTTAGCCCAGTATAATAAATCTTGTCATTTTTTCAATAAAGTTTATTCGGAGTTTGCATTTTTCGCAAGTTTTTTATACGAATTTTAGAGTTTTGAGATTTGTAAAATGAACTCGGTTACCAACATTTAGCCAAATATAATAAATTTTCTCCTGTGCGAGTTTTGAACTGTTTTTTTCCATTTCATGGCGATTTGTCTGCATTTGTGAGAGAAATCCGGTTTTAATCTTTTAGTCCAATATAATAAATGCTGTCCTCTTTTTCTTTTCTTTCTTTCTTTTTTTTTTTTTACTTTCATTTAAGTTTATTCGGAATTTCTCACGATTCTTTTATGCAATTTTTAGAGATTTTCGCGTTCTGCAGAAATTTTTTGACGTTCGTAAAAGGAATTCGGCTTTAAAATTGTAGCCTAATATAGTAAATTTGGCCTCTGCTATTTTAGTGTTTTTCGTTGCGATTCTCTAGAATAATAATCGTCAGATAACAAAATGTCCGGCTTTTGAAGAATTCCGGATTTCGACGTTCGGATTTGAGGCTTTGTACTGTATTTTTAAATCTGTATACGTGTACTCCAAGAGTTATTAGAAAATGTTGATATAGTGCATTCACTAAGTTTTTTTTCAAAAAGTCTGTTAAAATGACAGAATAATTAAAATCACTCACGGAAAAAATATTCCATCGCAGAACGGTTTACAGAATACTATTGAACCGAGCGAAGCGAGGCGAATCTGTCCGCCACGTGACGTAATGCGCGAGCAGTTTAGAAATCTTTACAGTTGGAGCATCCCACGAATGGTACCCCCCTGCTTTATACCTGTTTGCAGGGTATTATTAAGCTAAATCAAGATACAATCGAGTCATTTCCGACAGATTGGTGTATTGAACAAAGCATAGTCTCGTTATCCATTTAACCCCTTCGGGGCGCATAAGAGGCTCAGAATCCTTCATTATTCCCGCCGGTAATTTTTTTATTGTAAATTTTGCCTTATTTAATCAGGGCATTTTCTCAATTCAGCTAAACAAAAATTTTATTTAGAAAAACCAGTGATAGAAGATTAAAGATTCTGTAAAAGACGCTCGTCTCGAACAGTGTTGCCAGATGAGCTACTTTTTTTAATTCAGATTTTTCTTAAAGAAAAATCTGAATCTTTCAGAAATTTCTTGATTGGCACCACTTTTTTGAAATATCAAAATACGCCTTATTTATGACAGATTAATTAAGGCAAAGACAAAGGGAATTTTACCGTTTCAAAAAAGTGATGCCAATCAAGAAATCTGAATTTTGAAAAAGTAGCCCACTGGCAACACTGGTCCCGAAGGGGTTAAGACCTGAAGATTTTTGATAAAAATGAAAAGTTTCGGTGGTTTACCCTAATTAATAGGATCATATTTGATTGAAAAAATATTTTTAAAAATACTCGATGTCAGGGTATGCTAAGGAAGGTACCACGCAATTCTGTGGGTGCAGGCTCAACTTTAAATCGCACAAAAAGAGGAAAATGTTTTTTAGCCCCGGTACGGTATGCTATTTCTTTCTCCCAGCTTATTTTGTGTCCAAAAAATAACGTTAGCTTACAGACGCTAGCAATAAACAAAGTAGATGTATCATTGTACAATTAAATGCTCTATAGCATTTTTTAAAATTTCTAAACATCGCACATTTTCAGTTTTTATACCATCGTATTGGGGAAAAAAAAGTACTTTTTAATGCAGTTTGTTTGAAAACTGCATCTCAATTTGTTTTTGAAATATTAATTTTTTTGTAGTTTTTAGCGACATTTGTTTCATTTTGGCAACTCAAGTACGCTATTTCTGTAGAAAGTAAAGAAAAAATTTCTGAAAAATAGCAATTACATCTTTTTGTTGCCATTTTCTCATAAAATGGAGAAAAAAATTAATTAAAAAAAATTAAATTGAAAAAAAAAATTAATTAAAATACGTACTACTTTGAGAAAAATATAAATGATGGATTTATGATAAAACAAGGAGCTATTATAAACTATATTTAATTTTAAGTTTCTATATTAATGCAAATGACGTCATTTTACATAAAATAAAAGCGTGTGCTTTAAGTCTTAAAACTGAAATATGTTTTGCAGCAGAGTCCCGATTATCCGAGTCACGCTTAACCGAGTTATTTTCTTCTGATGGACTGGTGGCTTCTATTATTATGAAACAACCGTTATAAATGAAGCGTTAGGTGAAGATGAAAGAGCTGCCGTAAAAAGTTAGAACTCTGATTTTCTGGTCAGAATGGAAAGTAAATGGCCATAATTTTTTTTAACGCTTCATTTATAATGGCTGTTTCATGATAATAGAAGCCACCAGTCCACCAGAAGAAAATGAAGTAATGGAAATGCCGGGGCGACACTAAATTCTGAAAAAACAGAATTCCTGTTCTCTAGTTTCTTTTTCTTTAGGATCACATACATTTGTGTAGGTCAGGTCTTAAAGGGTTAGGTTGGTCATTTGGTTCAACCGCTCTCTTAACGCAGCGACAGCTGAATGAGTTAAATACAGTTTATATTTTAAGGGGGCTCAAGGCTTAAAAACTTTTAAAAAATCGATTTTTTTTATCTAGTTTGATTATTCAATTAATTCTGAACACAGTGCAAAAAACCGCATAGAAATATTTTCATTTTTAAAGGAGTTATAAGCATTTATGAAACAATACTTTCAAAGCCGTACTCATTTATTTGCAAATTTAAGTCGCGTTTTCTCAAAACTTGATTTTTGACGACTATCCGTAAGATTAAAAAATATATATATATTTGATGGAATGGCTTAACCCCTTAACAGTGTGGCACGAACTGGATTCGGGCAAGAACACTTTGCTTGCTTCGTTATTAAAAGTATTTTGATACCACTAATTTGTAACTGTAAATTTATCTTTATTGATTGTCAGATATTTTTCGATTAAGTAAGGTAAATATTTTAGTATGGAAAAAGTGGTGCCCAGCCCCATTTTTAATTTTTTTGTAAGAAAACAAATGTCACTGTTAACCCTCCGTCTACCAGACGGGTCCATTGGACCCGACAGGTACATACAAAATATTCATTCAAACCAGAAATTTCTTTAAAACAAACTAAGTATATAAACCAGACAAAAATAAGGTAAATAAATAAGTTAAATAGTTTTAAATAAAAATTCTGGTGTAGAACGTTTTATTAAAACTTGAATAAAATTCCCGGTAGATCTAGGGTTAAGGTGTTATTTTTCTTCTTTTTTTTTTTTTTTTTTTTGTTGCATGCATATAACATCATTATCAATAACTGCTAACTTTTACGCTTTCTTCCTACCACTAAAATTTTATAATCGTCGAAATCTCACGATTAGACAAGAGGGAAATCTGTATGAGATTTTAGTGGTAGTAAAAAAGCGTAAAAGTTGGCAGCTATGATTATCTATAGAATGAATTAATATATTTTAGATAGTTTATCATTTTGAGTATTTTTAACCCCTTAATTCTCGCTCCCGTCATCTTCACGGGCTGTTTTTTTTTTTTTTTTTTTTTTTTTTTTTTTTTTAGATTATTCAGATTTGTTTGATTGCCACCAGTTTTATAAAATAGTATAATTGGCTTCATTATGGTATCATTTAACCTGTCATTAAATAAGGTGAATATTTCTTTTTCAAAAAAATGATGCCAATGAGAAA
This sequence comes from Maratus speciosus, assembly GCA_963932465.1. Taxonomy (NCBI): domain Eukaryota; kingdom Metazoa; phylum Arthropoda; class Arachnida; order Araneae; family Salticidae; genus Maratus; species Maratus speciosus. The sequence continues at coordinate 203,977,708 of OZ010794.1, read as the reverse complement.
GTTGAATTTTTAAACCGTAATTTAATGCGACCGTTAACCCTCTCGCTGCGCAACCCAAGACTTTCTCGGGCAACGTAAAAATAGCAAAATTTGCGCTACCCGAGATATCCTCACGGATGCATTTTCTGTCTAATTAACCCTCCTTGATTATTCCCACCAGTTATTTTCATATTGTAAATTTTGCCTTATTTAATCGGAGCATTTTCCCGATTAAATTAGACGAAAACTTTTTGTTTGGAAAAAGCGGTGACAAAAGAATTTAAATATGCAATTTTGAAAGGTATTTTGGTAAAACAATTACGCAGAGAGAGGGTTAAAGGGTTAATGAAAAAAAATTATTTGTATGGGTTTTTAAATTTTTAAATGTGAGAGTTTTTTTAATAAGGTTTCCTTTGAGTGATTGTTATATCCTTAATTCATTCTATAGAGTAGATTTTCTTGATCATTTTAAAGCAAAAATTAGGTTCATCTATCAATTCAACGTTAAGATATCTTACGGATAGTGATATGACACCTAATTTTTTTTTTCGAAAATTGTGTTATATAAATTTTGCTATATTTTTGAAGTGAAAACTTCTTTAGGCGCGTTGAGCTTTTTTGAGATGGAGAAAAACCACTGATTTGGATACACTGTTGGGTAACCGACATGCTAGCATTTTGGCACATAGACACTAGCGCGCCAAGCGGTGAATGACAGGAACTTTTCCCTCTTCAGCTCAATCCGCAAAAGAAGAACGAAGCTAAAACTCACTTTTTCTCCCGGCGTTCACACAGGAACACACACACACATAACTGCCAACATCTTACGCTTTTTCAGACCACAAAAAGTTTACAGTAAATTTTACCTTTTTAAATCGCCGAAATCTACTGATTAAATAAGGCAAAATTTTCTACTAAATTTTTGTGGTCTGAAAAAGCGGAAGAGTTGGCAGCTATGCACACACACACATTATCAGTTTTCGAAAACTTCTTTAGGCACGTTGAGCTTTTTTTGAGATGGAGAAAAACCACTGATTTGGATACACTGTTACGTAACCGACATGCTAGCATTTTGGCACATAGATACTAGCGCGACAAGCGTAATATAATTGTGGTATTGTATTCATTAATAAAAATATTTTTGGGTCGTATTGAATTGGAGTATGGATTTCAATATTTGGATAGTATTGAATTGTAATGGTTGCCGTTTATATTTCACCGGATAAATCTTTAAATGCAATACGAGAATTTTTGTATGAAAATTTGTTTATTTATATGTACATGTATAATTTAATAATATAATTTAATATAATAATATATATTACAAATTATTAATATTTATTTATATGTAATTTATAGTTAAATTATATTACTATGAAAATTGTAATATAATTTGGTAGTAATAGTTTATAATAATGAATAAAAAAACACTACATTTAAAAATATTTCCAGCACAATAAAACATTTCCTGACGATTAAAAAAACACACAGTGGCACTCGCGGAGTGCCACTGTTTTTTTTTTTATTATTATTATTATTACATTGAAGTACTTCATTTTATAATTTTATAAGACAACAAACATACCTTAAAAATATCAGGAAATTTAAATTAGCTACATTGAATACTTCTGTTTTTATACGGGCTCGAAGCGAGAGATCTATTTACATGTTTTTCGGTATCAATCAAACCCTAAGCACCCTTAAGTCTGTTTGCATGTAATGACTCTTACGGTGCTTAATTTCTAGTATCAGAATTTCCGAATAATGGAGAAAAATTGTAGTATGGAAATAATGCATATTATATCATGTCACTGCACTTTCAACAACATCTTAACCCTTAAATGCCGGGTGTTGCTTTTTGGCAACATACCCAATTTAGGCTCTAAAATACTATCAGAATAATATTGAAGCTATAATGCCTAATGTTGCCAATAAAATACATTTTGAAAATATTATTAAATCGATTTTCAACACGTAGATGGCAACACTTGTGCTGTTTAAGAATAAAGATAGATTTATTTTTTCAATTGTTGCTATTTGTTCTTTTTGGGGGTTTTTTTGGAGGCTTGCGAAGTACCCTATTTTGTTCTGCGGTGAGCTAGTAAAATTTATTTCTTATTATAGTTCCTAAAATTCTTGTGTGTGTTTAATATTTTATCAAGGAAAATTATTTTTTCAATTAAAGACCAGTATTGCCGATTAGTAACAAACTGTTTTTTAGCCGTAAACCATACTTAAAACAAAATATGATTTTTTAAAGTATTTTTCCCATGATTTATTTAAAAAATGAAAGCCGAAAAACATTATTACAATGATTTTTGAAAAATCAGGCATTTAAGGGTTAAAACGTTCGCAATTAGTATTGCCATTCAGCATGTACTGTGTGGCTCTTTGAAGGCTGCAGATATGTGTGTCCTAAGTTTCTCAACATCTGTTGGCTGCATGGAACTATTAATAAAGAGGAACTAACATATCCTTAACCCTTTCCGGCATGGGCATTTTTTGTTGTAAAATGATGACATGTTTGACTGACACCGGAATTTTAAAACGACTTTTTTAGAAATTAAAACATGTTACTTTAACTATTCGTTGTAAAAGCAAAATTTTACTAAAATATTCTTGGTGCCGTTCGTAAGTTTGGAATTAAAATTATGTATCCCGATCCGAGCACACTGTGCCGGAAAGGGTTAAAATAATGAAGCTTCAACTGTAACCGCTTTCGCAGGAGTTGTTTACGGCCGGTGGAATCATCCACCAGTAAATTATATAGAATTTTTCTCTTTATTTAAACACATCATTAACCCCTTGAAGGGCACCGGTATATTATATATACCACTTAATTTTAATTCCCAAATGTCACATTGGCACCGGAATTTAGGAATTAAATTTTACTTTATATAGTGTACGCGAAGAAAAGTTTTAATTTAGTTTCATATAAATTTGTTTAAAAATACCGGTGTCAATCAATCATTTTAACATTTCAGAATAAAAAGTACTTTGCCCCTGAAAGGGTTAAGACAACATTTCAGTCATAAATAATGGCAGAAACAGATCATTTTTACTGGTGGGAATTTACTTTGGTGGAAGTCAGGCCCTGCGTTTTCGCCATATTGTGACAACCAGTCAAACAAACTGACAGTTTTACCAAGCAAAATGACACTAGTAAAAGTAAATAGAAAATTTCACCACATTTGTGAGAAAGTATTTCCATGAATGCGACGCTTCAATAAGACGAAATTTTCTATTCAATTTTACTGGTGGGAAGTTTGTCCGGGCAGTAATCAAAAACTGTAGATCAGATCTTAAAAAAGCAGCCGCCATTTTCTGACAACGTCCTCAGTTACTTCACTCGCAACTGGTAGACAGACCATATGTCTACTCCTCTTTATTCATAACTCCATTCTTGGCTGCAGTCATTCAAAGAGCCATACAGGGCATGCTGAAAGGTGGGGAGTGTGGGATGAGTTATTGTACCGCCTTGATATCGTCCATGTTTCTGGAGGGACTCACATTGAATACTTATAACTGTGTTCAATTTAAAAATTGTAACTGTTATTTTTCAATTCCTACAATTAGTTCACACTCTCCCTATATTTATTTATTTATTTATATATCTTGTTCAAATTTTCAATCGTTAATAAAATACTTATTATTCATCCTATCAAGTTGGAATAAATTTTTTTAAAACTTGTACTGGATGACAATTGATGTTAATACAGTTTTTTCAAATATTAATTCATTAATTAAATTTTAATTAATTAATTTTAGTTTTATATGGGAGACAAAATGGCGGCCATTGGTTATTGAACAGCATTTAATGCATCTTCATATCTATAAGGGTGGTTACCATAGTGGGGACCCTGTTCTGTCGCCAAATACTGCCACGTTTGTCGCCAACTTGGCGATATATCACCAAATTTGGCGACCAAAATGAGTCGCCAAAAGTGACGCCAACTTGGCGATATCTCTAATATTTAGCCAAAATCCCATAGACTTCCATTGTAAACCTACTTGCTTATAGAAAATCAACAAATTGAGATATTTTATTGCAACAAAAACTAATATTAGCTTAAGGGATTATATTAAATTTTTCTTTGATAACCTAAGTAGGAATTGACTTTAAAAACAAAATTTTTATATTACTTGTTCATTTCCAATTAACAACAGGGTTTTACATTTTTTTGCTTTCTTTTAATAGATTTGTAAAGTCGGCATACTTATTTATAATCATCCTGTTCATGATACACGAATATACTTATTTGTATTTATGCAATTAGAGTACTAGGCGCAGTGTTACCAATAAAATATTAAAATATTATTTTCTATACTAGTGATTTTGTGTAGTACTAGAGGGCTCGGCCCCCTACGAGTTACGCTCGCCAACCCCCGTTCATATACCGCAGTCTCTAAAAGCACGCTAATTTGATCGGCTTTAAAAATATTTTGGAAGATTGAATTATAATTTTAAAAACAGTGGCGATCTCCCTATAAACGGGTTTCTATTCATTTTTCTTTGACTGGGGAATTTTAAGGAAAAATCAGCTGCTGTTAAAAGATACAATGGCTGTTTTCGTCTTTGATTAAATAAAATCAGTTAAAGATTTCAAAATAAGCTAATATATAAAATATATATGCTTCAAAATAAGCAAATCATCAAAATGCAAATATATTTTACAAATACCAGTGCCTTCTTTAGACGGAAACGACACAGAAGGTTAACGAATCTTAACTAAACCATTTAAGCAATTTCTTTATTTTCTGCTTCACAAATTTTTCTCTTTCAAATCATATTTTTTGTTGATGACATTTCATTTTCAGTTTGTAATCTTTTTTATTTTTCTTAAATTACTAAATAGTCGCTCGAAAGCAGTCTAAACGCATTCAATAAAATTAATATTAATCTTATTAATATAATATCAAAATATCAAATTAATGTCTCGCGCAATTTTTAAATTTAAACTATTTTGCAATATTACTTTTTGTTCGTTTTACATAATAACTGTAATGTGACGTAAATGTGACGTAATTTCTCCTATTTAAAACTTCTAACGCATGTTAAAATTCACGTGTAAATACAGTTTTTATGAAGTAATTTTCAATAAGTTCCTGCTTTTCATACGTAATTATTTAATTCTAATTTGAAAGTTTTTTCTGTTAATAATAGTCACGTGTAAATAAATTTTTTATTTGAAGAAAACATTATTGTTTCCGCTTTTTATACAGTTGGCAACAGTTTAAATTATACCATTTTCTAAAATCTCTCTATTCTAAAAAAAAAGTAACTACCGCTGTCACCGCCGCCGCCGCCGCCGGTTTTGAATTTTTTGTGACCGGAGGTCTTTCTTCGTTAATATTAAGAAAAATAATGCATACAAAAATATGAAAATCGGTGGTTTTATACAGAAATGTTTGATAAACACTCTGATGCAGACAGTTTTCAAATCGAAGAATTATTTTAAGAGATATTTAATGCTAAAGTTGGACAAAATCGTTCCACTAAAAAAGTTTTATAGGAGAAAAACTATTCATGGGAATTTAATCATTTTTAGATCATTTTATACGTTTGAAGTTCCCGGTGTGCAGACTGTATTTCTTTTTTTAATTTGACACATTTTTTGAGGTTTTATTTCTATTTTAAATTCAAATTTTCAGCCTTTCTAAAGATATTTTTTACATTATTTTAGAAAATGGTATTAATTTATGCTGTTGCCAAATGTATAAACAGCGCAAACAATAATGTTTGCTTCAAATTAAAAATTTATTTACACGTGACTATTATAAAGAGAAAAAATCATTTGGAATTGGAATTAAATAATTATGTACAAAAAGCAGGAACTTATTAAAAATTACCTCATAAAAAGTATACACGTGAATTTTAAAAGAGAAAGGATATTGTAAAATAATAAATTCATTAACATGCGTTAAAAGTCTTAAATAGGAGAAATTACGTCATATTTAAGTCACATTACAGTTATTACATAAAATGAACACAAAATAATATTGCAAAACAGTTTAAATTTAGAAATTGCGCTAGACATTTATTTGATATTTTGAGAGGATCTTTTCAACTATTTTTGTTAGGAAAGCTCAAATAATATTTCCTTTCTAAAAAAAGTATTTTCACGCGAATATTTAAAAGAGAAAGAATAGCTTGGTCAAAATTACGTCAGATTAAAAACGATTGATTTAAAAAGTCTCATTTAAAAGAACTTTCTTTTCGCTTTGTTAAAAAATACCAAGAGACAAAGACTCTGTTTACTTAATTCCTTTTATATTAGCTTAATTTGAAATGTTGTTACACGTGTCTACGTCATCAAGTTACTTTTATTTCGACGTTTTATTTGTATTTTTATTAAAATTGTACTAATTTATTTGTTCTTTCGTTATTTAAAATAAAAATTATGTCAATTTGTATAATTTGGCGAGTGGCTTGGCGATTTATATAATTTGGCGAAATGGGTCGACGGGATAATCAAGTAGTACCGCAGCGGATTTGGCGTTAAAATTCCCCAATAAAAAAAATGAATAGAAATCCGTTTATAGGGAGATCGCCACTGTTTTTTAAATTATAATTCAATCTTTCGAAATCTTTTTAAACCTGATCTAATTAGCGTGCATTTAGAGTCTGCGGTGTCTGAACGGGGGTTGGCGAGCGGAGCTCGTAGGGGGCTCGTAGGGCCGAGCCCCCTAGTAAGTAAAAAATATCTCTCGAAATGCTGAAAATTTGAGTTTAAAATAGAAATAAAACCTCAAAAAATGCGTCAAATTAAAGAAAGTAAAGACAGTCTGCACACCGGGAAATTCTAACGTATAAAATGATCTAAAAATGAATTAATTCCAAAGCGATATAAGTAAGCGTCCTATCTTAAATGGGAGAAGTAACCGCAAGATTAAAAGCGAGGTCACATCAATCAAGGTCATGCGCCACGTAGCGGATGGAGTGTGAACTACAGGTAGTCTACCTAACTGTTTTCTTACTCACATCACTAAAATTGTAAAGTTTTTTTCACCTTGATTAATAACTGAAGTGTACCTGATAAGGCGAAGGAAACGTCGTGGTGTCAAGTGCACATGGATGCCTCTCTCGCTTACGCCATTATTTTGCAATAAATGTGGTAAGCAAAACTGATTTCCATGAGTGACTAAAGATTTAGAAAATACGCGCCACAGTAAAAGCCCGCGTGTGTGAATTATCACTCCGTCCAAAAGATGGCGCAACTGTGTTAATTTAGGCCCGATTCCAGCATTAAGTTTGCACGCTTACTTATATCGCTTTGATTAATTCCCTTGTATAGTTTTTGCTCCTATAAAACTTTTTTAATTGATCGATTTTGTCCAACTTTAGCATTAAATGTCTCTTAAAATAATTATTCGATTTGAAAAATGTCTACATCAGCGTGTTTATCAAGCATTTCTCTATAATACCGCCGATTTTCATATTTTTGTATGCAATATTTTTTTTATATTAACGGAGAAAGATCTCCGGTCACAAAAAAATCAAAACCGACGGCGGCGGCGCAATTTACTTTTTTTTAGAATAGAGAGAAGAGATTAGTCCCCTGATCTAATGCAAAAATATCTTTAATTTGATAAGGCGACTATCTCTCTGCGAAAATAGTAGTATTCAAAATAAAATTTTATCATTTTTCTGGCAACCATGATTAGGCGTGTAAATACTTTGATTAGAAACCGCACCCTTAATATATACATTCAGTTGCTATAAACCAGAGAACTATGAATAAACAGGAATTGACACAGTGTTGCCAGATTGGTGACTTTTTTGTCCCCAGATTGTTGATTGTCACCGCTTTTTTTAAATAGAAATATTCGGCCTATTTAAAAATAAATTAAAAGTTCTGAAAAATAAGGCGAATTATTTTTTTAAAAAAAGTGGTAATAGTTAAATAATCTGAATTAAAAACGTCCCCAATCTGGCAACACTAAACTGACATATCCTCAGAATGCTGAATCTTCAACTGTAACCGGTTTCGCAGTGGCTCATTACCGCCGGAGCAAATTTCCACCAGTAAATTTGAATAGAAATTTTCTCCTTATATAAACGCCTTATTTATGCAGACTTTCAGTCATAATTATGGTCAAAAACAGATATTTATTTTTATTAGTGGAAGTTTAATTTCGCGGTAGTCAGGCCCAAAGCGATATAAGTAAGCGTCCTATCTTAAATGGGAGAAATAACCGCAAGATTAAAAGCAAGCTCACATCAATCAAGGTCATGCGCCACGTAGCGAATGGAGTGTGAACTACAGGTAGATACCTAACTGTTTTCTTACTCACACCACTAAAATTGTAAAGTTTTTTTCATGTTAATTAATAACTGAAGTGGTTTTGATAAGGCGGAAAAACTTCCTGGTGTCAATTGTATCCGGATCCCCCTCTCGCTCCGCCATTATTCTGCAACAAATGTGGTAAACAAAATTCGTTTTCATAAGAGACTAAAGATTTAGAAAATACGCGCCACACTAAAAGCCCGCGTATGTGAATTATCACTCCGTCCACAAGGTGGCGCAACTGTGTTAATTTACGCCTGTTTCCAGCATTAAGTTTGTTCGCTTACTTATAACGCTTTGGTCAGGCCCTGCGTTTTTACCATATTGTGACAACCTAAACAACCTCCTGTCAGTTTCAGTGAAAGAGTTTATAACATCCGGACCAACTCCCACCAGTAAATACAAATAGCAATTTTTACCATATTTGTGATATAAATTTTACATAAATAAGGCTAAATTTTCTATTCAAAATTTACTGGTGGAAGTTTACTTCGGCAGTAATCAGAAACTGTTGATCCGTTGTAAAAAGTTAGCCACCATCTTGTGACAACTTCCTCAGTTACTTCACTCGCAACTAGTAGATTCTACACTATATGTTTCTTCCTTTTTCTTCTTAACTCCATTCTATAAACACGAACATGGAAATTCTTTTTGTTAAATAATGCAACATTCAAGAGCCACGACAAAAGGGTTTTTTTCTGCACGAATGCGTGGCGGGCGTTTAAATAAGGCAAAATTTTCAATTTAAATTTACTGGTGGAAGTTTGCCCCTCGGGTAATCAGGTCCTGTATATAAAATATCTATCGGTTCATGCCAGTTGCCAGAAGCTATGAACCATCAGAGGTTACTTAAATCAGTTATAGTACAATGAAGAATTTTTTTTTAATATATTCAATAATTTCAAAGTTTATTCTATAAAACAAGCAAATATTTCCTTTTTACCATATTATTATACCTTGATTTACAATAAAAATCAAAATACCGTTCAGTAACATGTTAGAAAACATTGGTTTACTGCATTTAAACGTCATTTTTACCGGCTGTTCCAAAAATGACTGATGGATTTTAAAATTCAATAACTTGCAAACGGTGACAGATATTAAAAAAATTCTTGCAGGACTGTTATGTATGATGCCAGAAGTTTTTTTTACAGTGATTCTTGATTTTAGTTCGAATTTCAAACAATAGATGGCGCTGAGAGCAATAGGTGTTTACTCCAGACGCGATGTTTGGTACTTCGGGATCCATTCAATGCAGTTTAACCTCCTTTTTTCGCGTGGAAGACGAGAGAGGCTGAAAAATCGAGTCTGGATTTAGCGGTTATTGATTGCAGCGCCATCTATCTATGCTATTTGTAACTAATCGCAGCATAGAAACGTCTGACATCTTGCATAAAACTCCTGCACGATTTTTTTAAATATCTGTCACCGTTTGCAAGTTATTGAATTTTAAAATCCATCAGTCATTTTTCTGACACCCGGTATATGCCAAATGTTAAATATGAAGTGCTTCAGTACCTAGTGAGCTGCCAAGTATCTTTATTTAAGTATTGCGTGGTAGCGCAATACTTATTTCTTTCCAGTGTCACTTCTCAATGTTAATTTAACATGGAAAAGCCTATGGAGATCATAACTTTTTCATTTTTTCTTCCCACCTTTTTGTCCCTGATACTACTCATTTTTTATTCTTTACTAATTCTAATAATATTATAAATTTAAAGTGTAAAAACGCTTGCCTGACGTCAGGGTCAAAACGAATGGTAAAATGCCGTTGCATATGGGTGAATTATAACCCAGAGAGAAACATGGGCCAATTTTTTTAATATTATTCAAATATTTTTCTTAATAATTCCAATTTTCGATTTTTTCATTGAAAATCAACGGACATTTTTCATAGAAAATGTGACATTTTTACTTCATTGTTGCAAAAATTTCAAAAGCCGTAATAATAATTTATTTCTTTTTAGTTGAAAGATTTTCACGTGAAATATTAAATTGAGTTAGTTTTTTTTTTTTTTTTTTTTTTTTTTTTTTTTTTTTTTTTTTCAAAAATTGAAAAGGTGAATATGGCGTCATAGTGGAAATAAAAAGGATATTTTCAGAATAAGTGTTTGCTTTGGTCAAGTTTATATTTTAGTAAAAAAATTCTATTGGATAGCTATTTTTACGCCGGTATCGAACTTAGTGGGGAATTACATAACTTAAATTTTAAAATGTATTTTTTTTCCGAGATGAGAACTATTTATACCCCAAGTTAAACTGAAGTAATAATTTACTGATGTATTTACATCACCCCTTGGGAGAGAATAAGGTTAAAAAATTTAAGTAAAACTTTTATTTTTTATTTTTACTGTATCACAGCTATAATATTGTTAAATATTAGCAGTAAAGATTCAACGCAATTTACATTTACATTCATAGCGTTCCTGAGTGGGAAATAGGGTATCTAAATTTAAGTGAAGTTATTTTTTTATGTTTTGATTATAGATTTTTTACGTGAAGATTAGATGTTTTTGTCCAAACTACCGCAACCTGCATTACTACGGTGGTGAAACATTTTGAACTACACATTGGTAAACTGCATCCCACATTGTGATGCAATACCGCATACATCGAAGCCTGATGATGATACTCTCTATTAATTTTGAAATGCGTTCCTCTGAGTGCAGTAGTTATTAAAAAACCTTGGCATATTAAACAAAAACATAATTTAAAGAACAAATTAAAAAAACAAAATTTATTTCCTACATTGTTTAAGCCCGAGAAGGGACAGATATTAAGTTATTTCATTCAATTAGTTCTACATATGTTACATTTTTGTAACAAATTAGTTAAGCCGATTGAAGATTAAAAAATAAAAATAAAAGTCATACAATATGATACTTAAAACACCATAAAAAATCAGATTCCGTACAAATGAAATCGAAATAAATCTTGGACTTTTTTTTAAGTTTTGTATTTTGCATGCATCTTATCATTTTATGCACAATTGTCATAAACATAATACAAAATCTGCAATACAAATATTTTCAATAAAAATGGAAGAAGTCTAAGATTTATTTCGATTTCATTTGTACGGAATCTAATTTTTTTAGGGTGTTTTAGGTATCATATTGTATGAATTTTATTTTTATTTTTTAATCTTCAATTGGCTTAACTAATTTGTTACCAAATTTTAACATTAAATGTAGAACTAATTGAATGAAATAACTTAATATCTGTCCCTTCTCGGGCTTAAACAATGTAGGAAATAAATTTTGTTTTTTTAATTTGTTCTTTAAATTATGTTTTTGTTTAATTACTATCATTATAATGCATTACTTAAGTTACTGGTATATATATGGGTTTGATCCTATTGCAGGGCTGCCAAAGGCGAATATTTTTTTATCCTCGCGTTATTATTTTTAAAACATAAATTTTGTACTCTTTTCTCTTTCACTTATTGTCAGAGAAGTTGTATCTAACAATGGTATGAGAAAAAAATTAATTTTTTCTTGCATTTTCAATATTTTTGTAATTTAAATTAAAAAAAAAAATGTGCGTAGCTACATCTTAAAAATCATCCCTATTGCCGAATTTAAAGTTTCTCGGCTGAAAGCTTCAGAGGAATTATGGTGTAAAAATAATTGTAAATCATTTTCATCCCATTTTACTCATTTTAATTTTGTTTACATTTTCTGTGGAAGCACCAAGTCTTAACCCGGGGGAAGTCGAATAAACAGGGAATGAACGGTTTTCCGTTTGTCACCAATAAGTGAAAATAATAATCGTCACCTTATTTAGAGGGAGACAATTGTTACAAATTGTGCGATAAAATAAGTTGAAGATTATTCTTCGAAAAATAGCGGTGACAAGTGTAAAAACCGTACGCACCCGGGGTATGTTATACCCCACGCGACTCCTCCCGGGTTAGAAACATCCAATAGAAATCTACGAAACAATAGAAATCTATGTCAAATTAAAATATTCTAGCCCCGATAGTTTAAGAGTAAATCAGCATTATACGGCGTTTTCCAATCACACTTTTAAAGTTCGATTTTTGTAGAAAATGTTCCGTGAGTGTATGTAAGCCTTAGAAAAAGTACAGCCATGCCAAATTTAAAGTTTCTAGCCCAAACGATTCCCATAATTTAGAACGTTTTTCGCTTTCAATCTTTTAAATTTCGAATTTCTTAGAAGCCGTTCTTAGCGAGCATTTGCACATCAAAAGCAATCACTACAGTCGGGATTATATGCAATTGTATATTTGGATATGCATTTGCATATTTTGAATATATTTTCTATAAGTGCATATAAGTACATACATATTTCTAAAATTCATCAAAAGTGCATATTTTCACGATATTTTCTATAAATGCATATAAGTACATAAGGTTAAATATCACGAAATGTGCGATTTTGAAAACAATTTTTTTTGAAAATTTAAATCGTTTCAAAGCTTCTGATTCTTTTAAAAATGTTTTTTGAGCAGCTAAATAAAGGAATTTACACGTAAAATTGTTAAAGTTTGAAAAGCTTAAGTTAATTTTTTTGTAATTATAATTATATGTTATTTTCTTGGCATATGTATGCCAGGATAGTGACAATTTCATTCTAAAACATTTTTTATATTATTGGTTTTTTTTGTTTGTTTTATTAGATAATCAGAAAGATCATTTTAATTTCATTTAAAGGAACATGTTTCCTCTATAGTACCTCAAATTTAGTATAATGTTCAGTTTTTATAATTATGTTTTTGTAATTATAATTATATGTTATTTTCTTGGCATATATATGCCTGGATAATGACAATTTTATTCTAAAACATTTTTCACATTATTGTTTTTTTTTTGTTGTTGTTGTTGTTTTTGGGGGGTTTTTTTCTTAAGATCTAGCCTTTTAATTTTGTTTAAAGGAACATTTTTCCTCTATAGTACCTCAAATTCAGTGTAATGTTCAGTTTCATTTGTAAATTATATTGAAGTCTACTCAATTTTTACAAAGCCTTTAAACACATTATTTTCAAACAAATAGCTAAAAGATCTTTCTGGTAGCAATGATTTTACTACTTCTGACTTGAACTATGTCAAGAACAAGAAGAATTAGCCTGCAGCGCCATCTTTATACCTCATAAAGAACTAAAATAAGCAGGCCAGGACAATGACATTCATTTTCAGTGGCAATCATAAATTAATTATGGAAAAATATTTGTAAATTGCAGAACTTGTTACCTACCTCATATATGTGTTATACAAGGTATAATTAATAATTAGAAATAAAAAAGACTAGAAAAAGATATTTGTACAGTATAGCAGAAAGCCTTTTACTTTGCACACATCACAGTATGACATGCCAGGAAAATGAAAATCTGAAAGTTTAAGTCTTTTAATTGCTTTATTTTTGTGTTATTATGAATATAATATCTCTTGAAAATACTTCTAAGAATATTTTTTATTATAATGTAAAAAAAAAAAAAAAATACATTATCTAACATTTAATTGAGATTTTATTGTGCCGACTGCAATTTTCGTATTTTGTGATACTGTCCCATAAATATTTCTAAAATTCATCAAAAGTGCATATTTAGAATATTTTTCATCGGTAAAAGAAAAATATATAATTTACGCTTTCCCCAAATCATTATTAATTCCCAGACAGGAAGTCATTTAATGCGCGATTGTGGAACTGACGTGGAGACAAGAAAGAATTGTTTTATTGCAAGACATTTGGCGCCATTCTTTCAGATTTAAAGTGGAGAAATATATTACGTCTGTTCATAATTAATTAAAAACAAATACGTAAATTCAGACAATTTAATTAAACATTTTAAAAGCAAATATATTTTTTAAGCAACATTAAACATTTTGGTCTTGTTTGAAATTATCTTCAGTTATGTAAACAAACGTGAATTAACGAGCGATGACATGAATTCAATTTTAATATGATTCAAACACTCACCTCCAGATTTATATATTTGTGGAACAATAAAGTTAGGAACAAAGGGGAGGAGGCATATAGTGTATTGTCTACCAGTTGCGAGTAAAATAACTAAGAAGGTTGTCACATGATGGAGGCTTTTTTTTTTTTTTTTAATCGGATCTACAATTTCTGATTACTGCTGGGGAAAACTTGCACCAGTAAATTTTAAGAGAAAATTTCGTCTTATTTAAGCGCTTTGTTCATGGAAAATTTCTCCCACAAATATGATAAAAACTTCTATTTGTTTTTAATCGTGGCAGTTCGGCCAGGTATATAATATTTCACACTTAAGCTGACAGGATATTGTCTAGGTTGTCACAATATGGCGTAAACGCAGGGTCTGACCACATATCGTCAAAGTAAACTTCCACTAGTAAAAATCAATATTTGTTTTTGCCATTATTTATGACTGAAACTTTTTATTAACAAGGCGTTTAAATAAAGAGAAGATTTCTGCTTAATTTTACTGTTGGCAGTTTCCACTGGCGGCAATCAACACGAGGGAAAGCGGTTACAGCTAAAGTTCCTCTTTATTAACAGTTCCGTGTGTGAAACATGCTCTCAACAGGAAATTGAATTTTTCCAATCTCACGTGAATTCACGGTTGTTTGCATTACTAATGAGAGATTTTAAACGAATGCGAAACATTTAATGTTATTTTTAAAAAAATTCTGTTCTTTTGAAATTTTTAATTAAATTGTTGGTATTTATGTATTTGTTTTTACTACTTTCGGATATTTAAATGCTTTTGATTTTGGAAATATAGAGGAAGTTGGAAGTAGGGAATCCATTTTATGTTTGAAAGACATTCATTCATTATCTCGCTTTGATTTTTAATAGTGTAAAATCTTAGCTAACGCAGCTATTTCAGCTTTGCCAGTTTAGCCTCCTTTTTTATTCAGAAAATCCGAATTCTTACCAGAAATTAAAAATAGTATTTTTTTGCTTTATATAATGACAGAAATTTTGTGATAACATGAAGTAAAGATTCTTCCTTAAAATTTTCCTGCGTGAATTTAAAATTTTGGATTAAAAGTGGAGGACAAATTGGCAACATTGAGTTATTTTCGAAAAAAAAAATGTAATGTAAAAAAATGCCTAAAATAAAATCACATAAAAGTCGTTTGATAGATAAATTGATAGAGAAATGGATAAAAGGGCACAAAGAGAAACTTGTATCTGATTGTGAAGTAATACATCGTATAGTATGTGAAAAAATATACCTTGTGAAAGGAAGTTCCAAGTTGATCAACACTTAAAACTACTAGTCACATATGCAAAAATAGTAGAAAAAATGATCTTTCAAAGGCGCAAGGATTTTTGAAGAATCGACCACTCTCAAATAATGAAAGAATAATCCCTAGATCTCTAGAGAGAAATATGACTTTGCTTTGAATTTGTGTGAAGCAATGATTGGTAGTAATATACCATTGAACAAATTCAATAATCACAATTTCAAACATTTTCTGAATAAATACTGCTTTAACCAGTCTGTACCTGATGAATCACATATCTCAGAAAATATTACATAGCTATACTGTATAAGGAAGTCAGTAGTGTAGCATTTGGGGGGGGGGGGGGAGAGGGGATCGATCATTTTACTAGAAGTACTATTATATAGAAAATTTGGCTTTATTTAATAATTGAACGTTACACGACTAAGCAAAGCAAAATTTAGCATACAATACTGGAATACTGGAAGATTACTGGTAATGAGATGATTTGAGCGCCCCCCTCCAAAGTTACGCCACTGACAGAGGTTATGGATGAGAATGAAAGTGACATTGGACATACTGCAATATAGATAAGTGCAGATGAAACAACTGATAGGTGTGGTCGCTGTATGGCACATCTTATATGTAGAAAAATGAGCATCGAACCCTCACATCTGCATTTCATTGCCTGCAGAGAACTCGGAAAAGTTGACTACTCTACTATTGCAAGATTTTTTGCGTAATTTGAGGCCTAACAATGATACGTTTTGGTGAAAGGTTCTTGTATTTATTACTGATGCTGCTCCGTATATGGTTAAAGCTGCAAAATCATTAAAAGTATTATAAAAAGTGCAATTTTAAATAGGAATGACAAACACAAAGCTTAAAACTAGGATCAAAGAACATATAGCAGACATCAAATATAATAATAAAACTACAGCTTTAGCCAGGCTATATAACAAAGAACCTTTAGAGATTAACTTTTAAAATAGTAGAATAATTTATCCATCAAGATTTTATTTGTCATCGATTATCCGTGAATCAGTAGGCAATAATCTTTTCACGCAGTTAGAATATATTCACTGATTCAGCCTCCATGGAGGTTCTTAAAATTTGGAAAGAGATGCTCTGCAGAATAATGAAACAATAGTATAAAATAATTCATGTTCACTAGTATCCATTTTTAGGTGCGTTCGTAATTATATAAATACGTAGCACCTATAGTCGTCGTTCAGTCCGTCTGTCTGTCCGTCTGTCCGTCCGTCTGTCCGTCCGTTTGTCTGTCTGTCCGTCCGTCCGCATATAATAGAGCAAAAACTACCCAACCGAATGGTCTGAAATTTTAAATATATGATTGTTGTAAAATTTTGTCGAGCCATTTCAAATTTTATGAAAATCGGATGTATAGTTAAATTACAGGGACAGTCAAAAGTTTTTCTTTACATTACGGCCAATGGGAAAAATTATTGCACGTGCATTTTAATGATGTTAAAGCTTTCCGAATGGTCTCAAATTTTAAACATATAATTATTGCGACATTTTGTCGAGCCATTTCAAATTTTATGAAAATCGGATGTATAGTTTAATTACAGGGACAGTCAAAAGTTTTTCTTTACATTAAAGCCAATGGGAAAAATTATTGCAAGTGCATTTTAATGATGTTACAGCTTTCCGAATGGGCTGAAATTTTAAATATATAATTGCTGCAAAATTTTGTCGAGCCATTTCAAATTTCATGAAAATCGGATGTATAGCTTAATTACAGGGACAGTCAAAAGTTTTCCGTTACATTAAGGGGAATGGGAAAAAATTATTGCAAGTGCATTTTAATGATGTTACAGACTATGCACTTATGAATTGCAAATAAATACACATTCAGTACAATATGGGGTGCAAAAAATAATTATAAAACTAGTTATAGTACGAACGCACCTCATTTGCCATGTTTGACGAGCAATTTCCAACTTGTTAATGTTGCAGTTAGTTTCATTATGCATGAGTTCGCGTTATTTTTGTTTACCAGTTTTCAATTTAAATTTTTTTGCGAAAATATTTGCATCATTATAGATGTTGAGAATGTTGCCATCAGAGCAATGGAACATATCGATCTGAATAAATAAAGGTATTTATTTGCCGTTTAAATGCATCTTTATCACTTTTAGCAAATATTAAATTAGTTTGATGTTTCAAGTTATTTTCATATGTAGTTTTAAAAGTGTTCTATCCCAATTTAATTCATGTTGACATGTTTGGCTGACGCTCTTTATCGCGTCGCTGAACAAATCAGGGAAAACTGTGCGCCAGTAAATGAAATCATTTCTTGCGTTAAGAAAATCTTTCTAAAAGCAAATGTGCGATTAAAATTTTTCAAGGAAATGCATCCTGACATTCCGCTACCACCAGAACCATTATTAATAATATGGAGAACCTGAATTAATGCAGCTTTATTTTATGGAGAAAATTGAAATGCTATACAAAATGCGGTTAAAACATTTGACAGTTCAGCTCTTCTACAATATTTATTGCTAAGGATATTTTCTCTGGCAATAGTGTTCAAAAAATATTATCTGTCATTCAAATCACTTTTCAAGGTTACCCGAAACGTTGTGAAAATTAGAAACGCGTGATATTTCTCTCAATGATGCAGTTACAGAAATAGAAAAAGTCAAAGATCGTATATCGTTAGTCCCAAGAAAAATAGGACAAAAAGTGAAAGAAAAATTTAACAAACTGTTAAATAAAAATTCAGGCTTTCTGAATCTTAACCCTCTCGCTTCGTAATTGTTTTATCAAAATAGCTTCAAAAGTTGCGTATTTAACCCCTTCGCGACGAGCTTCTTTTAAGAACTTTTCGTCTTTTGTCACTGGTTTTTCAAAATAAAATTGTCTAATTTAATCGGGAAAAAATTCTCCGATTAAATAAGGCAAAATTTACAACAACGTTTTGGACCTTTTGTTGTAAATCGCTCAATAGGTGGCGCTTTTATACTGTATTTTTGTGATTTCCGGAATAGCTCAATCGCCAGAGCTAATGCACGGATTTTCATCAAACTGCAGATTCAGTTAGTCCTTGACATTAATTGACATTGTATACATTTTGGTGTAAATCGCTCAACAGGTGACGCTGAAGTGCTACATTTTTTATGATTTCCGCAATAGCTCTATCTCAAGAACTAATGCTTGGAATTCCTACAAACTTCAGATTCCGATATACCTTGCTATGAATTAGTGCTGTTTATGTTTTGGTGCAAATCGCTCAACAGGTGGCGCTGCTATGCTGCATTTTTCAGAATTTCCCCTACAGTTCTATCTCAATAACTAATGCACGAATTTTCATCAAAGTTCAAATTCAGGTATACTTTAATATGAATTGGTGCTAAATTGATGTAATTTATTGTACTATTTAAATGATTTAATTGACGTGATATACATAGAAGAAAGTTTTCTGATGGCCACAACATACTAGTTTTTTCTTGGTATAGGCTCGTTCTGGTTGTTTTCCAGGAAGAACGAAAACATCAATAAAAAAATAAAAAATAAAAAGTAAAAAAGTAAAAATTAAAAACGACAATTTTTGGAAAACCCCTTATCATTTAGCTGATTTTAGAGAACAACTAAAAATCAGCGCAGTTTATCGCCGATATTTTTCTGAATCTTCACGATATTTGACTGGCTTTTTTTTATGAGGTGCTCCATAGAGTTGACTATCAAATCATGAAAATAAATATTTCATACAACTACTCATATTTCATCCAATATATAATATATTTACATTCCAATTACACCATATTATTCCTACTACATTTTGTACAATTTTCTAAAACTGGCGTTAAATTTGAAAAAAAAAAAAAAAAACACTGTATGATATAAACAAAAAAAAAGCATGCAAGAATTTTTCAAACTTAAAAAAAAATCGATATATCTTGATGAATATACGTTCTATTATTCCATAAATGAATACATATATTGTACAATATCTATTCGTAAACTATAGCGATAGATCATTTCATGCATTTTATTTTACGGGGTGATCCGAAACATTTTTTTTTCTTTGATTGTTTGTTGGCTCCCTAACTGTCCTTCTGAACAAATCGCCGTTGATAAATATGAAGTACAACATATTCTTCATAATCCTGAAGTTTCAGAAAAATCCGACAATATATCTTTAAATATTCGACAAAATGTCTAAAACTGAAAGTGTCCGGTGATTAATGGCCATATAGTGTATGTACATATTAATCATCACACTAAATACATTAAACTTGCCTTCTAAACTGTTTCAAGAAAAAAAATTATCAGTTTATTAAGGGGTCTCAGGACTGTTAAAGCTACAAAATTTTCGAAATTTCAATTTTTTTAGATGTTAAACTTCTATCTTTTCTGAACATTTTGATTGTTTCCTTGAAATTCCTATTAGAACAGAAGTTATGGCTATTAGAATTATACCCGCTCAATATCTGAAGTGGAGTTTCCGAAACTTTGAAGTCATATTTCTCTAAAGGACGTTTTTGGGCATAACGCGCAGGATATCTCAAAAACTTCTGAATATTTTTTCATGAAATTTTCAAAACATATGTTTCATGTTAGTTTGTATAAATTGAACCTAATATTTCATATTTATTGTTCAAAAAAAATATTTTTTAAGTGATTATACTGTTGAAATTTTCAAAATTTTGTATTAGCTAAATACAATTTCGTATTAAAAATATAAAAATGCTTTAAATACAAATTTATTTAGGTTCAAGGTAATTATTATAATCTGAACTATAATTAGGTAGAAAAACTTATATTCTAGTTGCAAAATTTATTTTGTAATCGTACCCGTAAACTATTATACCAATTTTCTGATCGACAAATGTCTGATAGTTTGGAGCCCCCTGTAAATACTAATTCTGTATCTTGCAATTTTATAAATACATGAAACGAAAGAACTTTCTTATATCTTTTAATCCCAATAAAAATTGTGTGTTTGAATGATATATTTTTTAAGATATTAAATGTTGAAAATTGTCTTGTTTTTTTTTTCAATATTTTCAATTTTAAGAGTCCTGAGACCCCTTAAATGTGCAATTTATACCAAAAACTTGAAATACGCCAATGTATTTCATGTCGTAAAATAGGAAGGAGATATAAAAGCCTCTAAAAACAGATCAATAATCTGTCTGGACATCTTTTTGAAATGACTAGGAGACTTACAGTCGCCAGATATGTCAGTGTCTAGCTAACAAGCACTTCTTGTTTTATTTATAAATTTACTTATTTCTTTTTTCCTGTTAACTAAATTTTCAAATTCTATATTCTTTTTGGTTAATTTTTTTTAAATGATTTTTAAAAATATTCGAAATTTGTGAATATCATAATATGTGATCGTATTAATCATAGCTGCCAATTTTTACCCTTTTTCCTACCAGTATTTTTGAAGAGAAAATATTTCATTTTTCATCGTCGAAAATTAGGATATGATGAATTCTTTCTGTTTAATAATAGTGTTACAGAGCTAGCGTAAAAGTAAGCAGCTATGTACGTGGAAGAAAAATAAACACCCCCTACTAACTCACAACTAATTATAATACAAAAAATTTACATGTACAAACGATTGGAAGTAATGTCTCCTTGTAAATGATGTATATAAAATTTCCATATGGGGGCATATACAAATAAAAACAAGACAAACTTTGTTTTTTCAGTGGCAACACGCAATTCTGACAATATATTTTAAATCTTCGGTTCAAGCTATGCCTAGAAATGAAATTTCACGTCATTTGGATGATAAGTTTTTGAATTATGGACATTCAAAACTTAGAGCTTCTAGTTAAATTACATTTTCATATTTTTATTAATATCTTCTGAAATTATTATCCTAATGCGATAATTTATTTTGTTTAATTATAATACTAAAAAACCCAAACATAAATACACTGAATCTGTAATTTAAAAAATTTTATAATATGAATTATGAAATTAATATTCGAAAAAAAATATATGAATCGAAACCTACATTTTTTTTAGCTCACAGGCTATCAAAGCCTGAGAGCTAATGTGCCCGCCGGTTCTGTATGTATGTAGGTAGGTAGGTAGGTAGCGCGATAACTCTTGACAAAAACATCCGATTTGCTTCAATTTTTTTTTTCTGGGTTCATTCTGATAAGACGCTTTCCTGATTAGTTTTAGGAGTTCATTGGTTAAGTATGAAAGGGGGGAAAGGGGCTAGTCCCCCCCATTAATTTAGATAAATGGGTTTTTCATACAGAATTAGTCGATTTGCTCCAAATTTGGTATACCGGTTTATTACGTTAAGGAGTTTTCCTGATTAGATTTGGAGGTTCATTAGTTAAGTATGAAGGGGGGAAAGGGGCCTTCCCCCCTTAGTTTAGATAAATGGGTTTTTCATGCAGAATTATTCGATTTCCTCCAAATTTGGTATACCGGTTTTTTATGTTAAGGAGCTGCCTTGATTAAATTTGGAGGTTTATTGGTTTAGCATAAAGGGGGGCGGGCTAGTCCCCCCTAATTCAGATAAATGGGTTTTTCGTGCAGAATCATTCGATTTTCTTCAAATTTAATATACCAGTTTATTCCGATATGGCGCTTCCTTCATTAGATTTGTAAGTTCATTGGTTAAGTATAAAAGGGGGAAAGGGGGGGGGGCAAGTCCCCTCACCTTAACTTAGATAAATAGATTTTCATGCAGAATTATCCAATTAAATTTTTTTTTTTCTTTGGTCATTCTGATGAGGAGCATTTTTGGTTAGATTTGGAGGTTCATTAGTTAAGTATAAAGGGGAGGAAGGGGGGGGGTTGTTAGACCCCGCCCCTTAATTTAGCGAAATGGTTTTTTCATGCAGAATTATCTGATTTGCTTCAAATATGGTACACCTGTTTATTATGTTAAGGAGCTTCCCTGATTAGATTTGGAGATTCATTGGTTAAGTAGAAAGAGGGGAAACGGGGCTAATCCCCCTTCATTTATTTTTTGAGGAGCATTATTTTTGAAATAAGAATATAATTTACAATTAGTGTGAATAGCCTGTGAGCTCAATGCCATCAGTTTAACTGGGCACTTTTCTTTTTATTTTGATACATTTATGTTTATTATGTCCTGCTTGATGCAAATTCTAAATTTCAAATTTTCCTTCCAAATAGTTTTCGAATTATGAACATAAAACGTCATAATGGCGGTTTAAGGGGCCGTCTATGATGTCCAGAAAAGGATAATTTGAAAAAAAAATATTTTACTCATTTTAATTAAACATTCGGGATGGCAATAGTCGAAACATATTAAGCGAGTCAAATGGTCATATTGGCAAGAAATAATACATTAATAAAAGTGACATAGTCATTCAGTAGCATTTCAACAATCGAGTGCCGAACTTCAATTTGGATACAACCCCAAAAATAGGCTCATTTTAAAATAATTAATATCTCGGAAACTAATCATACAAATTTCATGAAAATTTGGATTTAGGCCAATTGAAGGGTGTAGAATTCTATTTATGGTGTCAGACTTTGGTATTTTTATTGAAAAAAACAAAGTTTAGGTTCGTTTTGATATGTAGATGGCCCCCTAAGCAAATTCTATATGCATCATTTAAAAGTATTCTTTATTTCCAATCGTTTGGTACCAGTAAATTTCTTCTCAATTATTCGTTGCATAGTTAGTAAGGGGTGTTTACTTTTTTCATTTTCCACGACTGCACATGTCCAATTGTCCAATAGTTAGTAATAGTATAATTTCATTACGGTGCAAGCAAAGCTGTCAGCTACGTTTTGGCACCACTATTTCAGAAAAATATTTTTCGTCTTATTTTAATTGCAGAAATCAGCTAGTAAATTAGCCGAAGACTACTATTTAAAATAATGATTCTAAAAACTCTTAGCAGTTGTCATCTATGAATCCAAGAGAAATTGCATTTTACTTATTTATTTATTAACCGACTTAAGGTAAAAAAGGGCTACTCAATTGGACAGTATTTTTAATGCATTATTATTTGCATAACTTTCGAATGGGTGCACCAGTTATGATAATTCTTTGGAGGTGTGCATGCATTTGTGTGAATAATTTTGTGATTGCGCGTAATTTTAAGTACTATCTACATTTGGCACATCTGTGTATTTGATTGCATGCGGAGTTCCCAAGTCTCCGGCTTTTTGCACACCACTATTATCTTAGAGAAAATATTGTTCTTTTAATTCGCCCAAATGTTCCACTTAAATATAAGAACATTTTCTGTATTAAAATACTGGTATTCAAAAAGCCGGAGAATTGATAGTTCTGTGCATGTCCTTCCATATTCTAACTTTCGTAAATACATGGTGGTCATAAAAAAACTTTGCCGATATATGGAACTCTAGCGGCCGTTCCGTTTAACCGACCGAGATGAGATTTCAGATATAGTTATTCAGAGGTATGAGCTCGGGATTCTGTGAACGGCAACAAATTGGCGCTCACGGTTACGATTATAGGTACAGAAACTCGAAATTTTCGAATGGCAACAATCATTTTTTTTTTCCTCGCAAAATGCTCAGCGCATGCGAAAACACTAAATAGCGCTGGAACGGTACGTGTATCGCAATAAACGGACGCGTTATGCGCGCACAAAAAACAGCTCAGCGAACGGCCAAAAAACCACACCATCGAGGCGCACGGAGGAAATTTGCATATAACAGAGGCAAGAATCCGTTTTCTACGCTGATTATCTGTCTAACGGCGTTCTGATTGTTGTAGTCTTGCCTCTGTCATATGCAAATTTCCTCCGTGCGCCTGGATCGTGTGGTTTTTGGCCGTTTGCTGAGCTGTTTTGTGTGCGTGCATAATGCGTCCGTTTATTGCGATACACGTACCGTTCCAGAGCTATTTATGGTTTTCGCATGCGCTGAGCATTTTGCGACGAAAAAAAAATGGGCGTAGCCATTCGAAAATTTCGAGTTTCTGTACCTATAATCGTAACCGTGAGCGCCAATTTGTTGCCGTTCACAAAATCCCGAGCTCATACCTCTGAATAACTATATCTGAAATCTCATCTCGGTCGGTTAAACGGAACGGCCGCTAGAGTTCCATATATCGGCAAAGTTTTTTTATGACCACCCTGTACACACGATCATAAAGATACATAGTATGCTAGTTCCATGAGCACTTGTAGTGCAAGTCAAATGCTACGATTTTTGGCTACCGGTAATTAAGAACGGAAAAATGTGACTTATTTTATCGGAGATATCTCATTAATTGAATTAGGCGAAGCAAATTTTTCGAAAATAATGGTGGTAACAAGCATAGCAGTCCAGTGTTGCCAGTGGGCTACTTTTTTAATTCAGATTTCTTGATTGCCACCACTTTTTTGAAACGGTAAAATTACCTTTTTTTCGTCTCAATTAATATGTCATTAAATAAAGCGAATTATACCATTTCAAAAAAGTGATGCCAATGAAGAATCTGAGTTTTAAAAAAGTAGCCGACTGGCAATACTGCTCCGCACTCAAACGGTTAAACGACTGATTAAGTTTCACGGCTATTTCTCCTAAAATATAACAGTTTTGACGAGGAAATTAACACCAATTATCCGTATTGATACACAGATGCCAAAACTGGTAATAGAATTTTAAAATTTGAATCAGTTTTCGAAATATTAATTCTTTTCTAATTTTAATTAAATTTCTGTAGTGACAATATGTAATGGCAACAAAATTACTTCATTTTTTTAAAGGGAGAAGAGGGAAAAACTATAAGGATTATTAGATTTCTTCTTTTTCGTCATTTTCAAATAGAAAAGTTAAACAATATCTTTTATTCAACTGATAGTGAAACAATATTGAGATTAAGTTATGTTTTTCAGGAAAATAAAAAAATTAAAAGCATTTTTTCATATTTCGATCATCCGGAATCAGTTTACTTTAGAAAATAAAAATCGTCTGTTAATTTCAAATTCTATTGACGGAAAAAAAGGTTTCCTTTTCAATTTTAAAGCGAAAATTACATCAATAATTTTAAAAATAGAAAGAAAATTTTAAAATAAGAAATTAATCAACACATGTTAAAAGCAGAAAATAAGAAAGCTACGTCAAAATATGTACACATGAATATTAAATAAGTACAAAAACTTTAAAATAATAAAATTACAACACGCGAAACGCATTTAACCCCTTGAGGGGCGGTGGAATACATTATATCCCACCTAAGTTTAATCAAGATTTGCACCGGAAACTTAATTAAATTATATTTTTAAAGCTTTGGTGGAAAAACGTTGTAAAATTGCTTTTCCTTATTTTGAATTGGAATTTTTCGAAGATTCCGGTGTGAATTCAACATTACAGGAACACAATCACGTGCCCCTCAAAGAATTAAAGGTGATAATTATGTCATTTGTAAAAGGCTCAAACATTAAATATCGTAGTACCTAAAATAATTAAATTGTTACACGTGGAAAACTTTTAATGGTGAATATTAGATCATACTTAAAAAACTTAAATAAGATTTCCAAATGCTTTTAAGTTAAATAATATATGTACCCGTGAATCTTAAAAAAGAAAAAAATTTAAAATAAATAAATAACATGAGACATACATTTAATAGGGAAAATTTCGTCATGTAATAAAGTGATACATTTAAAACGATTTTTATTTCGGTGACTGTTAATCTGACGTCAAATGGTATAATAGTAGTGCGCCAAGCAAATTTATATATATAAAAGCCGTTCTCTGTGTGTATGTCCTTTATACAAATCTTTAATTTTTGACCCATTTGCACGAAACTCGATGTACATACGTTTTAGAACGTGGAAAAGATCACTACTTTAAAAATTTATCAGACCACTGTTTATCCCTTTTTTCTACCACTTCCATAATTTAACATTATAGAAATATCTCTTTTTAAATCTTTTTTAATTCAAACGTTTCTTTCCTGTTGCCAAACCCTAAAAAAATGACACAATAATGTGAAAAAAAAATAAGGATAACGCGTGTATTTTGTTTCTATTTGCCAATAAAAATTCAGATTTTCTAGCTATATTTTTGCGTGTTGATACTGACGTCATTCTAAACAGAAAATTTACACTTTTTTTGTATATAAAATAAAAACTTTAACTATAAGAGTGGGAAAATAACGTAGCACCTCAATTTGAATGTTTCTTTTTTAATTAAAACATCTATTTTAATAAAAACAGTCAAATTTCATGAAAACATTTTAAGAAAAAGAAAAAAAAGGCTAGATATGACGTCACATTCTATCAAATCTTTTCAACGCGTAATCAAACTCATTGTAAACATATGGCTCCTATATTTTGCTTACTACTTCGATTGTATACTACAGCCATATCTTATAGCTATACGTTATCGCTAAGTGTTGTATTGGTTTAGATTCAGTGCTAACATTTTCTGTGATTTATAGCAAAAAGAGAGCGGTTATTTACATTTTCAAAAAAAAATCTTGACAGATGTCTTGATTTAAAATTTATGGAAAATGACATCATTTCGTCTAATCATTGTAGATTTAATTTCAATAAAACTTCAAATTTTCCAAATAAAATTTTAGTAACTACTACCTCATTTGGATGTATTTTTTTGCATTTCCCAGCGTATTGTGAATATATTGTATACTTCTGTTACGCACGCCAAAGAAAACGTGTATTTTAATTTTAAAAGTTAAAATAATTACCACAATGTGTCAAAAGAACATCCTTTTTCTGAATTTAAATTTCACGAGTTCCAAAATTAAAACTAAAAATGTGAGTTTTTTCATAAACTTGAAGTTAAGGCTGTTCATAAAGCTAAGGCTGTTCTCAAATCCAAGGGAGCTATTTTCTGACATATTTTTTAATTAATTTTTGTTCGGAAACGCATGAAATTGACAGGAGTTCTTATTTAGAAACTATGTAATCGAAAGATAGTTTCCATTTGTTGGTAAAGGTATAAGATCTTTCAGTTGATTTTTTGAACTGAATTTTGGACGCAACAGTGCAATAAAGGATAAAAACCGGCCGTCACGCAACCACAATTGCTCATAACTCGATAAGTAATTTATTTATGAAAAAAGGAAAAACTCATTTCAATTCCAAATCGCTTTAATAGTCAGGCCTACAAATTTTAAGCCTTTACGTTTAATGAGTCAGAAAATGTGTCAGAAAGTTTCGCGTTGTTGAGCAGGGAACTGGAGAAGCACCTTAAGCATTTGCAGGTTAGTATTTTGTAATCAAGTTGCATGCCAGGTAGTCGCTTAAAACATAAGTCATTCTATATTGTTTTAAACAAAGGTGCATGCCATAATAGGTGTCAGGCACACTCACTAAAATAAAAATACCCTAGCGCACAGCCCCATTACCGAAGATAAACCCGTCAATATACTTAGAGATAAAAATATTTCTACATTTTTCATTCAGCTAATAAGACTAATCTTTCATAATTGGGTTCACGTGATTATATAACGTTCCCCTATAATTCTATAACTAAGCAACGGAAAACAATATGTTACGCACTAAAATCTTCCCTAAAAAAATAATAGGTCAAGTCGCATGGAAATCCGTTCTGAAGAATTCAAGTTATATGCACCCGGAACAAAATTCCCATTTGAATTTTATATACTTATCAGGTTATTTTGAGTAGTTTGATTTAATATCTGTTAAATTCGTGTTTTATTTTATTTTATTTTTGGCGTTTTAATTTCGTTTGCCAATTTAGTTATTGAATATTACGTGAAAGCAAACAAATTCTGAATTATTTACAATGTTTTTGAACAATTGAGTTAATCTTTTGTATTTGGGTTGCAAGCATATTTAAAAAATATGCATGCTTAAAAATTATTTTAAAACCCATAAAAAATTCGTAAATTGAGATAAACATTACAAACAAATATCACTGAAAGTACTTTTGTTTTCTATAATACGTTGAAACAATCGAATGCACAATGTTTAGACGTTAAACTGCAATAAAAGGGATATTTCTTGTGTTAGGTTGTTGCCACCGAAAATATGATACCAGCGTTCCTCATAGACATGTCTTTTCTTTATACTATTGCATTAAGTGTAAACAGGTTCATCTTTCGTAATCGGGTTGCACTCAACTTTAAAAATATCCATGCTTAAAAATTACTTTAAAATCCATTAAAATCAGAAAACTGAGGTACAATTTTCAAACAAATTTCATTTGAGACAACTCTTTTCTATTCGACTTTGTAAAAAATGAAATTGTGTGATGTTTAAAAGTTAGAAAAATTTCAGTAAAGGCACATTTTATGGGTTACAATTTATGGGGCACAATTTATGGGCACTGACATAGTGTTTTTACTTTATAATGTAGATAATACCATACAAACGAGAATTTCACTAAGTGCTGCGCGATTTGGAGGAATTTCTTTTTTTCGTATTGTCAGGAAAATCACATATTTTTCTCTTATACCCGCCAAATAAAACGTGCATTCTGTTATTAAAGCTCATGAATTTTACTATGGTTGCAAGACAATAACGCCATGTTTTTTTATTGTCTTTATAACGATTTGTGGATGGGAATGTACAAATTTCAGTTATTGTGATTGCCGTATTATTTCGTTTTAATTTATTTTACCTGGAAGGCTTCTTATAATTGACACGGGCGAAGCCGGGTAGTTCTGCTAGTTTGTTTATATATTACATTCATGGATGTAGCATACATACAGGTAACTGTACGCGCAAAATGCTTTCGGTTTATTTTGTACGAATTGCTATTCAGTAAATACATATTATAAAATTCGGATATTCTTATTAATTAATATGAACGGTTCTACTTAATTATCCTGCGGACCAATTTCGCCAAATTATATAAATCGTCAAATTATACAAACTTACATAGTTTTATTTTAAATAACGAAAGAAGAAATAAATTAGTAAAACATTATTAAAAACACTAATAAAAAGTCGAATTAAAATTCAGTTGATGACGTAACAAACACATGTATCGTGTTTAATGTCAAATGAATGTGACATTTACGATCATCCATTATCGGCGTTTAATCTTATAGTTTGGCGATAGTTTTTTGGCCGACGAGATAATCAAGTAATACCATACAAACAATATACTTTGTAAAAATAGCTTGAAAATATTCATGATAGCGTATTAAAATAGAGAAAAGAATCAATGAACAAGCTAAACCTGTTCTTGAAATATCTAAAACTCGATCAAGACATAAATTATAAGCGTAAAATTTCAAAGCACAATGCTTTTCAAAACGTGGATCTGAAAGCTATTCCCAAGCAGACGGAGCTTTTTATACTCAAACATACGTGGGTGCTTCAATAATTATTGTCCCTAATGTATATAAAATATTTGTACTGGGATGGTTGATGTGGAATATCGAAGTCTAATCTCTTAAATGCCTATATGCTCAATTTCAGAACCGTAGCTGCTATATTAACATAGTTTTGAAGGGCGGGATGAAGTTTTAAAGACCTATTTTGGGGGGAGTTTTTAAGAAGGGAGTTAGGGTGAAACGCTGGTTCGGAGCTTATGAGGCTACATTTGGACAGTGGATGAGATATGGCTGCATCACTATGATCCCGAGTCCAAACGACAGTAGTTCGTCTCATCCACTGTCACAAATCTAGCCCCATAAGCTAAAAATAAGCCTTTCACCCTCACCCCCCCCTTTCACTCCTCCCACCAAAACTATGTGAATATAGCAGCTACGGTTCTGAAATTGAGCATATAGGCATCTAAGACATTAGGCTTCGAAATTCCACAACAGCCATCGCAGTACAAATATTTTATATACACTAGGGACAATAATTATTGAACCACTCTCGTAAAAGAAGAATATTGTCCATAGCGTCGTTATAAAACTCAGAAAGATAGCGTCATTTTTAACCTAATCATTTTATCCAAACTATTTTTCAAATGTGTAATTGATCTTATTTATCAATCCCGAAAACAGACTCCATTTATTACGACAGCGATGAATGAGGCCATGGTAACCGAAAAATGCCCATTCAAACGGAAAAAGATGGCAACGCGATTGCAGAAGATAGCCGCTGTTATACTGATAATATCATTCAATCTCCCGTAACCTGGTAATATTTTTTTAAATAGGGCATATTAGTATATTTTCAGAGGCTGCAAATCCTGAACGGGGCTTGGTCGGCGTAGTTCGGAGGGGGATGAGTCCCCTAGTTACTTTATAAAAAATCTATGAAAATGTGAAAAGAGGATAAAAAAAGTATAAGGTGAAAAAAAGTAATAATGAAAGAAAAATTCATTATTATTATTAAATAGATATTTATTAGTAATAAATAATTATTTTTAAAAGTTAAATTGAAGTTAATTAGTAACAAATAATTATTAAAAATTAAAATAGATGTTAATTAGTAATAAATAATTATTAAAAAATATATTAAAAGGGATACAAGTACAGCCAAGATTAAGGTGCCATATGTAAGATAAATAGATGAGTACTATGATGCGTACTAAAATGATTACTCTTTTTTTTAATCAAATGTTTAAACTTTTTTTAGTAGTTCCGACCTCTCTCTCTCCCTACCACACACACACACACACACACACACACATATATATATATATATACAGGGTGTTCCGTTAAAGGGGTCCAATATTAATAGGGGTAATAGAGGAGATCACACGGAGCATAAATCAGTATATAATGCCTGGCCGGATCTCAATAATTTTCAAGTTACAGCAAATAGAATGAAAAATCGGAAATTTGTAAAAAAACCCTCATTGCTAAACTATCGATAATGCTACATAAAAACGAAGCACATATTTAGAAACAGCAGAAAAAATCCTACGAAATGACATAAGTTGTTTTAGAATATTGAGAATTAATGGCGAGTTACAAGCTCTGAAACAGTGAAAAAATACAAAATCAAATATTTAGCAAAATAGTTAATCGTTAATTCCAAAAATGCAACTCTACCTACATCAAGGAAAATGTTATAAAATTTGGTCCATTCCGAAAGCTTTCGAAGAAGCTGACAATAAACCATATCAGTTTAATTGTATGGGAGAAATCAAGCAGTTCCCTAGTTACAACTCTGTACTGTTGCACGCTCGGAAAGGGCGAAACTCCGCCCATGACGATTGTAAACACCCCGTTTTAATATCTTTCAATTATACATTTCTGATCAACCTCTATCAATACCCTTTCATTATTCAGTCTGGTCAAGTGAATGACATATTGTGCAGCTCTCGCCTTGTCTTAAAGCAAACTCCGTGACTGCTGCGTTTCCTCCATGAACTTTCAGGATGATGAAGAAGAAGTACTTTTTATGCAAATTTTCTATGTGTATAGGAAGAAAAGTGTAATAAAACAGCAGTCATCAGTGGGCGTTATGTTAAAGGGAGGCTGTTGTAAGTGGGATTGTAGTAAGTTGATGTATAATAATTATGCCGGAATACTCTAACGAAGAATATGCGGACATGCATCTGATGTACGGGCAAGCTCATGGAAATGCATGTCTAGCACGGCGCATGTACCGTGAGCAATTTCCAAGGAGACGTTGCCCAAGTTCGAAACTCTTCATAAAAATCGGTAGACGATTACGGGAGACTGGATCGTTTAATACAGCAAGCATTGATGCAGGGAAACCTCGACATGTACGAACACCTGCAATGGAAGAAGATGTACTGAATATTTTTAAAGATAACCCCTCCCACGAGTACACGAGCTGCTGCGTCTGAAGTCGGTGTTTCTCACCAAAGTGTGTGGCGTGTTCTGCGTGCAGAAAACATGCACCCCTTTCATGTGCAGCGGGTACAACTGTTATCAGTAACAGATTGTGCTCAGCGGACAGAATTCCTACGCTGGTTGCTTAATGTAACAGAAAATAATCCACAATTTCTGGAAAATATTTTATTTACTGATGAAGCAACATTTACGTGAGAGGGCGTGGTAAACACGCACAATATGCACACATGGTCATATACAAATCCGCACACTGTTTTCCCGTCGAACGCACAACAAAAGTTCAGTGTGAATATATGGGCAGGTGTCTTCGGCGATTATCTCATAGGACCATATTTACTCCCAGATGTACTCAATGGCAGTACGTACTTGGTTTTCCTACGGGATATCTTACCGCAGTTACTGCAAAATGTGCCAGCAACATTGCGCCACAATATGTGGTTTATGCACGATGGCGCACCGGCACATTTTTTCATAGGGGTTCGCAATCACCTCAATTCAACATATCCTGGGAAATGGATTGGACGCAG
Source organism: Maratus speciosus (assembly GCA_963932465.1). Taxonomy (NCBI): domain Eukaryota; kingdom Metazoa; phylum Arthropoda; class Arachnida; order Araneae; family Salticidae; genus Maratus; species Maratus speciosus. Next base: position 203,945,085 of record OZ010794.1, on the reverse strand, counting down.
TGGACCTGTTGCTTGGCCTGCACGCTCTCCAGACCTCAATCCGTTAGACTTTTTTGTTTGGGGACACCTTAAATCGCTGGTGTATGAAACGCCTGTGGATACACCGGAGGATTTACTAGCGCGAATCGTTGTCGCTGCAGGAGACATTCCCAACTCCGTCGGAGTTTTTCGGCGTGTTCGCCAATCTTTACGACGTCGCTGTCGGCTGTGCGATTCTGTTAATGGGCGCAACTTCGAACACCTATTATAATAATGTCCGTTCGTCTGCCTTCCGACATTGAACTGTGCAGCGCAGGCCAGAAGACTATGCTTCACATATGTCATAAAGTACGTGGAATGTAATTCTTTATTTGTCATTTTTCTTTTATTTTCAACACTTTTGGCACAGTATTTTGTAAGTCACAGACTGTGGTGTACTCAAATTGTAAATTACAAAGTTTGTATGAATTAATTTAAAATTTAGTGTCTTTTTTTAAATGTATAATTAATAAAATTATTATGCTATTTGTTATTATTATTTCCTATCATAAATTATGATGCACATATACATACAATAATTGTCCATGTAAAACATGTACTGAAACTTCTTGCATAGTTACAAATCGCAATATTTTTAATTATTTCCGAATTTTCACCACCAGTTTAATTTTAAAGAATTTAACTTAAGCTTTATATCTTTAAAAGACCCCTTTAAAATGTAGACTATTATTGTAAAGTTATTTTGGTTCATTCAACTCTTGAATAATTAAAAATGTTGCATCTCAGAAGAAGCATGATCGAAAATGTATAGTTGAGAGTAATTAAAAAGGCGGTGTTTCCAATCGTGATGGGCGGAGTTTAACCTTTGCTAGTGTCAAAGAAAGCGGAGTTGTAACTAAGAAACTGATTAATTTCTCTCACACAATTAAACCGATATGGTTCATTGTAAGCTTTTTCGAAAGTTTTCGGAATGGACCAAATTTTACTACATTTTCCTTGTTGTAGCTAGAGTTGTCTTTTTGGAATTAACGATTAACTATTTTGATGTATATTGGATTTCGTACTTTTTTCACTGTTTCAGGGCTTGTAACTCGTCAATAAATATTGCTATTTTAATACAATTGATGTCATTTTGTAGGGTTTTTTTCTGCTCTTTCTAAATATGTGCTTCGTTTTTATGTAGCATTATCGATAGTTTAGCAATGAGGGTTCTTTTACAATTTTCCGAATTTTCATTCTATTTGCTGTAACTTGAAAACTATTGAGATCCGACCAGCCTTTATATACTGATTTATGCTCCATGTGATCTCCTCTATTACCCCTATTAATATTGGACCCCTTTAACGGAACACCCTGTATATATATCTGTGAAACTCCTGTGATGCTCCTGCATATCTACGAAAATTAGTATACCAAACTCATGCCGTAAACTTTACCAACCCTAAATTGTTCCTGAGAATAAACATAGTGCAGTCGTGGCGGCGAAGTCGAGGACAGACCTCAATAAACATTGGAAAGAATTTCCCTTTTAATTAAAGAATAGAGGCAGCATAATCTTTAACCCCTTGAAGGACGGTGATGCCGTCACGGCATCCCATAATGTTAATCCTTAATTGCCACATTGGCACCAGATTTTTTTAATGAAAACTTCACTTTTATTAAGTAAGTGAAAATATACCTTTACCTTTTTTTAGGAATAAATTTTCTTGTAAATAGTGGTGTCATTCAACTGTTTCAACAGTTTACAAATACAATTAGTCCAATCAAATAAGCCCGTTTTGGGGCAGTTTGCTACAATAAATGCTACAGAGATAAAAATTGGCACAGTTGCTCATTGATACCTACTAATGACTAGGTAAAAAGTCCTGATGGATAGGAAGTGAGCGGGGGAGGGAGGGGCAAAAATAAGCCCCCCTCCCCTCCTTTTTTAGTTTTTTGAAAATATCTCAGAAACTATTGGTTTTCTTAAAAAAATTACTGCAGCATAAATTAAAGAGCATAAAATTCTCTACAAATGCTATGTAAACGCAGTGGAACCTCGGTTATCCGTCAGTCACGGGACCGGAGCCTTTTAGTGCAGTCATATTTGGAAAGTTTGCCGAAATAAATGCTATAGAGATTAAAATTTGTACAGTTGTTCATTGATACCTACTGATCACGAGATAAAAAGTCCTGATGAATAGGAAGTCAGCGGGGGGGAGGGAGGGGCAAAAATAAATCCCCCCTCCCAATTTTTTTTTTTTTTTTTTTTTTTTTTTTAATATCCCAGAAACAATGGGTTTTCATGAAAAAATATCTGTGACATAAATTAAAGAGCACAAATTATCTACAAATGACAGGTATACAAAGTGGAACCTCAGTTATCCGTCATTCACGGGATCAGAACCTTGACGGATTCTGTCCAGTCAAATTAGGAATGTTTGGCATAATAAATGCTACATTGATAAAATTTGGTGCAGTTGTTCATTGATAGCTACTAATCACTAATTAAAAAGTCCTGATGGATAGGAAGTGAGCGGGGGAGAGAGGGGCAAAAATAAGTTCCCCCTGCCGCTTTTTTTAGTTTTTTGAAATATCTCTGAAACGGTGGGTTTTCATGAAAAAATTGCTCTGGCATAAATTAAACAGCATAAATTCTCTAAAAATGACAGGTATACAAACTGTAACCTCAGTTATCCGTCATTCACAGGACTGGAACCTTGATGGATTTTTCACAAAAAATAACTTTATTTTTAAATTTATTTAATTTCTATTCAAATTTATTAAATATTGTCACAATAAATAAATGAAATAAAACAGAAACCAGTCCAATACTGCAATACTGCACGAGATAATGGCAGGTAATTAGTTTATGAAAGATAAATATTCAGCATCAATGAAGTGTTTATTAATGTGAAACATAACTGCGAGTATAATATACTGAGAAAACTAAAAGTACATACATACTAATTTATAATTAAGTAGATTTTATGTAATTATGAAATAATTATGTCTTTAAAAGGAGTCTTTATCATTCTGGCTTGTTTTTTCCTTCAATATCTTCATCAGTGGAAGTGCATGGGTCGTTAGGATCCATAATCATCACCTCATCTATCCCTTGTTCTATTCATCTCCTCTTGATCCTGAAGACAAATATTTATCATTAAGAAAATGTTTAGGTCATGCGAAATTTTGTTAGTGCGACAAAACATAATAGAAAACAATGAAAACTACTAATTTATCATTAAGCAGACATTACTTATTAAGTCGTAATGTTCTATTTTTTTCTGACAGAAAGTATGGCCACAAGAACTTAGTCGTCTCATTTCGAATTTGGGGTTTTGCTCCTTCTATTATGTGTCCCGACTGCTTGAAATGTCTGCCATTCAACATGGTCAACCAGATTTACAAGGAATGCTTTGTCAGTTTTTTTACGATAACGCTGATTTTAATATTTTCACGCTGGATGGTCTCAACACATTTCATTCCATGGTTGGCATAAAGTGTGTAACACCAGCACATATTGAAAGTGGATCGCCAACACGAAGTTAACTAAAATGCCTACTGCTGAGGCTGTTGGGCAGTTGGTGGTTATTCCATTGAAGCCGTTTGAATTCACGGGCACAGCTTTTAAAAATGTGAAATGGAGGATCTGGGAGTATTAGTAGAAGACGTACACAAAATTGCTAATGTGTTCAATAACAGGGAGATCGACCAAGATGCTGTTGCATATGCAGGAAACCAACTTTTTTTGAGATTGTATGGAACACCCGCCACAGCTACATCCCTTAATACTTTCCGATACCACTCCTTCTCAAAATCTGTATCGATTGTTAAACCTGACATTTAATCCCTCCCGCCAACAGAAGGAGCGCCAGACAACTTTCTTTCCGGGTGTACCACGAGGTACAACTGTTGCTTGGCCAAGATAAACAAGCCGAACTCTGGGTTGGGAACGAAGACAGAATCGTCTAATTCCCATAACAACCAAGGATTCAATCGCACTTGAGGCTGTCTTAAATACCATCTTCTGCAAATGCACTACTGGGTGTGGAGCTAAGTGTGGATGCAGGAAAGCAGCCATTAATTGCACAATCATCTGCAACATCTGTCATGGTGATGTCTGAATGCTACGCCCAAACATGTAGATCAACATGAAGGGGAAAAAGATGAGGAGGCGATTATGAATTCAGTCCTGTTGAGAACAATTTCTAATGCATCATCCACTTCAGCTGATGATGATGTGTCAAAGAAAAAAGTAGAACATTACGACTTAGTAAGTAATATCTGCTTAATGATAAATTAGTAGTTTTCATTGTTCTCTATTATGTTTTGTCGCACTAACAAAGTTTCGCATGACCTAAACATTTTCTTAATGATAAATATTTGTCTTCAGGATCAAGGGGAGATGAACAGGACAAGGAAGAAGATGAGGTGATGATTATGGATCCTAACAACCCATGCACTTCCACTGATGATGATATTAAAGGAAAAATCAAGCCAGAATGATAAAAACTCCTTTATAAGACTTATCTACTTCATAATTACGTAATATCTACTTAATTATAAATTAGTATGTATCTATTTTTAGTTTTCTCTGTATATTATACTCGGAGATGTAATGTTTCACATTAATTAAACACTTCATTAATGCTGAATATTTGTCTTTCATTATCTAATTATCTGCCATTATCTCGTGCAGTATTGCAGTATTGGAGTGTTTTCTGTTTTATTTTATTTATTTTTTGTGACAATATTTAATAAATTTGAATAGAAATTAAATAAATTTAAAAATAAAGTTTTTTTTGTGAAAAGTCCATCAAGGTTCCGGTCCTGTGAATGACGGAATACCGAGGTTCCACTTTTTATATATTTTATTTGTAGAGAATTTATGCTCTTTAATTTATGTTAGAGCAAATTTTTCATGAAAACCCACAGTTTCTGAGATATTTCAAAAAAATTAAAAAAAAATGGGAGGGGAAAACTTATTTTTGCCCCTTCCTCCCCCCGCTCACTTCCTACCCATCAGGACTTTTTATCTAGTGATTAGTAGCTATCAATGAACAACTGTACCAAATTTGATCAATGTAGCATTTATTACGGCAACTTTCCTAATTTGACTGGACAAAATCCGTCAAGGTTCTGGTGCCGTGAATGACGGATAACCGAGGTTCCACTTTGTATACCATCATTTGTAGAGAATTTATGCTCTTTAATTTATCGCGGAGCAATTTTTTAATTAAAACCCATAGTTTCTGGGATATTTAAAAAAAAAACTAAAAAAATTGGGGGGGATTTATTTTTGCCCCTCCGACCGCTCACTTCCTATTCATCAGGACTTTTTATCTAGTGATTAGTAGGTATCAATGAACAACTGTACCAATTTTTATCTCTGTTGCATTTATTTCAGCAAACTTTCCTAATTTGACTGGACTAAATTACCTTGCCCCTGAAAAGGTTAAAGTCGTTTATTGTGAAAACATCTCATAACATTTCCACTAGAAAATCAATCGGCTCTCGAAATTTAGCTGTACCATTTCAAATTAAAGTTGGATGTTAGAAAGGCATTGGAGACTCACATATTAAAAAGCCATTCCACCAAGTGACGGGGTTTTAGTGACAACACAAGCATGTACAAAAATCTGCTTTTACAGGCCAATGTAAGCTATTAAATACTAAAAAGAAAGCGAACGGTTACATAGCAATGAACCAACCAAGTGGAGAAAGGGGAGGAACGGGACGGGAGGCCACAAAATTATTAGTTCTACATTTAAAAATAAAGGCTTCAAACATAAAAGCTTGGAAAAGATAAGGTTAGTTGGGGTAACTGGACCCACGAGGTAACTGGGCCATAGGCTGTTTTATAAAAAACTGTTAATGTTTTTTAAGTTTTAGCTTTTGTGAACAATGCACCTTAATCTCTACTTCCTAAAACAACGTGTGTCAGCTCAATCATAACTCTCACTTTGCTGTGATAGGTTGTCAAAAATTTACGTTTCTTTTTTTTTTAAACAACGTCAATATGGTTGAACTTCCTCGGCTTTTTATTAAAATACTGTAAGCAGTTTTATTAAACAATCTTTTTTTTTTTTTCTAAGATTAGGCATACAACTACATTAATATTATTAGGTATCTATACATATTTACTTCATGTTTCAAATGTAAGCCCGGTGTCCTAGTTACCACATAATTTTTTTAAGAATGGGGTAACTGGGACACGTATCCGGAGTAACTGGACCATGCTGGATCCAGTTACCCCAATAGTTATAAATAATTTTTTTGAGTTTCTCTTACTACGGGAAATAAATTTCTCCATTGTTTTTTGCTCAAAATAATGAAAAATTAAAGAATGCCTTATTAAAATTAAAACGTAATAAAATTTTTAAAAAGCATATTGGGTGGTACCAAACCAAATTTCTTGACCCCTTCAGAGGCGGTGATGCCGTTATGGCATCAAATAATTTTAATCTCTAATTGGCACCGGAATTTTATAATGAAAATTTCATCTTTATTAAGTACACGAAAATATATTTTTACTTGTTTGCAAATAGATTCTCTTGTAAATACTGGTGTCAATAAATTATGTAAACATTTTACGAATGCTAGTATTTTGCCCCTGAAAGCCAGGTAGCCAAACCTTGATATCGTACGAGACAGGGGTCGCATTTCTATAGGGAAACTTTTATTCTTCCTACCACTATTTTGAAAATAATATCTTCATCGCACCTTTTATATATAGTATGTTAAATAAAATGATCATGAATGTAACTCATTAAGGGTTCTGGTAGGAACAATAAAATTTTCCCTAAATAATGCGACCCCAGCGTACAGATAAATTACTTAAGTACTTACGTAGCCGTTTGTTCATAGATTTACCTTGCTATTTTTAGGTAGATTTCGTATGAAATACTACCTACTGGGATTGTTCCTATGTTGGAATTTCTAAAAAATTTTTGCAGATCTACACCGATCATGACCCCTAGAACCCAAAACCACCCTCAGTAAAACTTTATATATATATATATCACTTTCTTCTGGACAAGATAACTTTCGTAATTCTGCACCAATCTCTTCCAAACTGATACATAAAATCAATGGGCATAAAATCTCGGTCAAGTTCGTTAATGGGTAAAATCGAACCAAGGGGAGGGAAATAGGAAGGGGTTTTGTGAAAACAGAAAACCCCCCCATAACTTCTTAATTTTTGTACATATCAAATCAGTTTAAAGTTTTTATTACTTCTAAAAATAGGGCCAAAAATTTATGTATCACAGATTTTTGATAAATTTAAAAATGGGCTCAAGGGGCGCAAAAAATAGGGTTTTTGGGAGAAAAAAATTCATAACTTCGTCAATTCTCAAGATATCAAATTCAATTAATTTTATTATAAATCTCCTTAACATTATCTAAAACTTTTATATTCACAAGTTTTTGAAAGGAGCAATTTGTACCGCAAAAAAAAATTAAAAACGAAAACAAAAAGGGCGTTTGAAGAAGAAAAAAATCCATAACTTCGTCAATTCAAAAGATATAAAATCCCCATGAATTTATCATATATCTTCTTAATATTGTCTACAACATCTATATAGACAAGTTTTGGATAGGACCAATTCTTAGAGCAAAAACAAATTAAAAATATATACCAGTTGAAGAAAAAAAATGATCTTAGTAAGGGTGTATTCAAATCCAAACTGCTTATTTTCTGACTCATTTTACAATTCATTTTTACTCTCAAAAGCTTCCAATGCCAACATGGCGATATATCGCCAAATTTCGCGACTAAAATTAGTCGCCAAAAGTGACGCCACCTTGTCGATATCTCTAATATTTCGCCAAATTCCCATAGACTTCCATTGTAAACTTATCTACTTACTGGGGGGTTTACTTGCTTACAGAAAATCAACAAATTGAGATATTCTGTCCATCACAGAGCCCGTTCTCAGAAACTATGCATGTTGGAGGCGTGAAATTTTGCATATTTACAGCTGAACACCTCACATCAAATGACAAATCATAAAATTTTGAAAAAGTTGTAAATTTAACCCTTTGAGTTTGGGGTCTCACATGTGTATTCTCACAATCTTTTCTAAGTGAGCCCCTAATTAGGTTGGAGGCGTGAAATTTTACATACTTATAGCTGAACACCTCACATCAAACGAAAAACTATAAAATTTTGAAAAAGTCGTACATTTAACCCTTTGGGCTTCCACATGCGTATTTTAAGCAATTTTTTCTAACTGAGTCCCTTATTCTCAAATATCATCTTAAAACATCAAATAAATGTCTCGCGCAATTTTTAAATTTAAACTGTTTTGCAATATTATTTTTTGTTCATTTTACGTAATGTGTAATGTGACGTAAATGTGACGTAATTTCTCCTATTTAAGACTTCTAACGCATGTTAATGAATTTATTATGTTACAACATTCTTTCTCTTTTAAAATTCACGTGTAAATATAGTTTTTATGATAATTTTTAATGAGTTCCTGCTTTTTATATTTTCTGTTTATAATAGTCACGTGTAAAATAAATTTTTAATTTGAAGCAAACATTATTGTTTGCGCTGTTTATACAGTTGGCAACAGTTTAAATTAATACCATTTTCAAAAATATGTAAAAAATATCTCTCGAAATGCTGAAAATTTGAATTTAAAATAGAAATAAAACCTCAAAAAATGAGTCAAAATAAAAAACTAAATGCAGTCTGTACACCGGGAAATTCTGGCGCATAAAATGATCTAAAAATAATTAAATTCCCATCTACAGTTTTTGCTCCTATAAAACTTTTTTAATGAACGATTTTGTCCAACTTTAGCATTGAATATCTCTTAAAATAATTCTTCGATTTGAAAACTGTCTGCAGCAGCGTATTTATCAAACATTTCTCTATAATACTACCGATTTTCATATTTTTGTATGCAATATTTTGCTTAACCCCTTGGGGACGAGCGGCACGCATACGTGCCGCATGCAGCGCTCAGAATCCTGGTTTTTCCTCACCATTAAAATTTTAGTAAAATTTGCCTTATTTAATCAGCGCATTTTCTCGGTTCAAGAAGACACAAATTTCTGTTTTTAAAAAACGTGAAAAAAGATTAAAAATTTCGTAAAAGGCTCCCGTCGCGAAAGGGTTAATATTAACGAAGAAAGACCTCCGGTCACAAAAAATTCAAAACCGGCGGCGGTGACAGCATTAGTTACTTTTTTTTTAGAATAGAGAGAAAATGTAATTTTGAGCATTTCTGTCTGATAGAGGAAACCTAACTGAACACATTTACAGAAGTTCAGACTGTAATTCAAATGAACATTAGCTTTTTGAAGCTGAATTGTCAGAAGCTCCAGGGTCACATTGTAAAATCGTGGCCCAGTTACCCCCACTAACCTTATTTGTTTTCTTCTTTGGCTAAAATAGTCACTACCGGAGAGAAAAAATCTTTATCTACAGAATGACACAGTCAATTCAAAATTTCTTTTACACTTATTTTGACTGAAAATATAAAAAATATCTTGCATTGTGATATTTGGAAAATAAATATCAAATATAGAATATATCAAACATCTTTATATTTTAAAAATAAATATCGGATATATATCCATTGACATATACTAACGAACCCTGGTGCATATACATCAGGGAAAGACGATATTTCTGTTATGCCGAACATTTTTATGTTTGGTAGTATTGTAGTGTTGGGTAAGGCTTTCTGAGGTCTTAAACACTTCCCCGTGACGTCACGAGAGTATGGTTTGAAGGAATTGCACTAATCTTACTATAGAAGGGAAGATTTTCTTCCACACCCGTAAGGCCAGTGGACATCACCGTCCCGCTTGTTTTTAAATATTTTCCGCTGTGACACTATTTTGAGATAGTTTAAACTTTACTAATTACTTTCATTTTAATTTTAAACTGACGCCAGATATTAATAAGTCGAAAATTATACATCAAACGTGGCAAATGAGATACGTTCGTACTACTACTAGTTTTGTAAATCTTCAGATCTTGATGCATTAGCTATTGCACTCTTATGCGAAAATGCATAAATATAAAATTTATCACAATTATATATATTAAATTCAGTAATACGGAGAAAATATGACTCCATATTAAATAGGACTTAATCACCATGACAACTTAGTGTCATTACCTATCATGGGATATCACTGAATTAATTACCTATGATATGATTTAACATAATGAAAAAAACTTTTATAAATATCCTTTTAAGTTTTAATTTAATTTTCGTAAAAGTTCAAGTGACTCGACAAAATTCTGCAACGATTATATGTAGTATTAAATTTCAAACCAAAGTTTGGTTTCAAAAGTTTGGTAGTTTTTGCGCCGTTATATGCGGACAGACGGACTTGCCAGAGGACGACTATAGCAAAGTTCATATGCATCAGGCGATTTCAGATGTTGTAGTACCAGAAACTTCGTAACGTACTGGTCTATATATATCTGAAGATAGAATATTTTATTCATTAAATAAGGCAAATATTACTTTACGAAAATACTGGGGAAAATTCCTTGAAAGTCCTTGAAAGTCCTTGTATAGGTGATACGTATTTATGTAATTACGAACGCACCTAAAAAAGTTTATGCTTTTTGTGAATCCTTTATTAAATTCGAAAATAGGAAAAAGATTTGACAATGGTGGTAAAAGGGAGTGGTGGATAATTTATTGTAATGAAGACTGAAACTTTTTCCTTGCTAGCAGATTTTGTTCCAATTTGTAGAGCCCTGCCAGTGTTGCCAGTGGGCTACTTTATTTAATTTCAAATTTCTTGATTGGCACCATTTTTTTTTTTTTTTTTTTTTTTTTGTAATGGTAATATTCCCCTTGCTCAGTGTTGCCAGTGGGCTACTTTCTTTTAATTCAGATTCCTTGATTGCCACCACTTATTTGAAATGGTAAAATTCCCTTTGTTTGCACCTTAATTTATATTCATTAAATACGGCGCATTTTACAATTTCAAAAAAGTGGTGCCAATCAAGAATCTGAATTTAAAAAAAGTAGCCCATCTGGCAACACTTCCCTTGCTATCGTCTTAATTAATATATCATGAAACAAGAAGAATTTTACCGTTTGAAAAAATTGGTGACAATCAGGAAATCTGAAAAATTTAAAAAAGCAGCCACTGGCAACACTGAGCCCTGCTCGTGAGCCTGAGCATTTTGTTTTATTATAGTTTAGTTTAACGTTAGTTTTTATGTGTACTTTTTCACATTAGAATTCGCGATTTTACTCAAGTATTTCAATGTAAACAACCATATTGCAATTTTATGGAATAATTAAGATAAATCTAATCCGTGTGTGCTTTGTTTTGAACAAAATATTTTAACGAAAATAATTTCATCCTACTTACTTTTGTAGATCATTTTAAAAATTAATTTACTCCAGATTTCGTTTTTTTTTTTTGTTGTTGTTTTTTTTTGTTTTTTTTTTTCTACATATAGCATTTACTTTCGTTATCGCGGCTCGTCGATCTCTGATTTTGTCTGCCCCATGACCTTTCAAACCTGCTCTATTCCGATTGGCTAATCTTGTGATAGAGTAACCTTGGGCCAAGGCACTTGATTGCGGTATATGCAACCATCTTTTCTCCGGGTTAGTTGAGTTAGACGTCCTTTCAGTCGCTGTTAGTATCTAAAACTCCTTTGTTTATAAACAGATAATACTTACAATTTAAACTTAGCCCTTAAATGCATGATTTTTTATTTTGTTTCAAAACAATTATATATGATTCTTTGAAAGGAAAAATAATGAAAAAAAATCAGAGATACATTTTTCGTATAATACATCAACGTTTTCTTATGTTGCACATCTGAAATACAAGTAAAAACTAAAATATTGAAAATTAGTAAATATTTTAATAAGTACGAATCTAAATACCTTATTTTATATATTTATTATTTTGTAAAACTTAACCCTTTAGTGCACAGCTTTGCATATATGCAAACAACAGTGTTTGAATTTAATAGATTTTTTTTTATTCGTATATACCTCATTCACACCAGAAAATTAAAATAGCAATATTTGCTTTCACTAATAACAGACATTCCCTATTTAAATAAAGCGAAATTAACCATAATTAACCATTGAAACTTTCTGGTGTAAAGTCAGGTTATCTGAGCTACCTAATTTCTAGAACGTATTCTATCCATGGAACTGTTAATAAAGAGGGACTAACATATCCTTAAAATAGTGAAGCTTCAACTCTAACCGCTATCGCAGGAGATGTATAGTGCCGGTGGAAACTTCCACCAGTAGATTTATATAGAAATTTTCAACTTATTTAAACGCCTTATTATTACGGAATTTCAGTCATAAATAATGGTAGAAACAGTTTTTCATTTTTACCAGTAGGATTTTACTTTGACCCTAGTTAGGCCCTGCGTTTCCGCCATATTGTGACAATCAGGTAAACAAACTGATAATTTTACAAAGTATACTGACACCAGTAAAAACAAATAGAAATTTTTCGACAATTTTGAGAAAAATTTACTCTTAACCCTAGATCTACCGGGAATTTTATTCAAGTTTTAATAAAACGTTCTACACCAGAATTTTTATTTAAAACTATTTAACTTATTTATTTACCTTATTTTTGTCTGGTTTATATACTTAGTTTATTTTAAAGAAATTTCTGGTTTGAATGAATATTTTGTATGTACCTGTCGGGTCCAATGGACCCGTCTGGTAGACGGAGGGTTAATTAAGACGAAAATTTCTGTTTAATTTTATTGGTGGGATGTTTGCCCTGGCTATAATCGAAACTGTAGAACTATTTTTTAAAAAAACAGCCGCCATCTTGTGACAACCCAAAGCGATATAAGTAAGCGTCCTATCTTAAATGGGAAAAGTAACCGCAAGATTAAAAGCGAGGTCACATCAATCAAGGTCATGCGCCACGTAGCGGATGGAGTGTGAACTACAGGTAGATACCTAACTCTTTTCTCAATCACACCACTAAAATTATAAAGTTTTTTTCATCTTGATTAATAAGTGAATTGTGTATGATAAGGCGAAGAAAACGTCGTGGTGTCAAGTGCATCTAGATGACCCTCTCGCTACACCATTATTTTACAACAAATGTGGCAAACAAAATTCATTTTTTATATGTCTGGCTAAAGATGTAGAAAATACGCGCCACACTAAAAGCCCGCGTATGTGAATTAGCACTCCGTCCACAAGATGGCGCAACTGTGTTAACTTACGCCCGATTCCAGCATTAAGATAGGACGCTTACTTATATCGCTTTGGTGACAACCTCCTCAGTTACTTCACTCGCAACTGGTAGATAGTACACTATATGTCTCCTCCTCTTTATTCATAACTCCATTGTTCTATCATGGGAATTAGAGGGTTAAAGGTTAAGTTTTATAAAATAAATAATTATATAAAATAAGATATTTGGAGACATACTTATTAAAATATTAACTAATTTGCAATATGTTAGCGTAAAACAGCCACACGACAGTAGTTTTAACTTATATTGCAGATGTGCAACAGAAGAAAAGATTGACGTATTGTATGGAAACTGACTTTTCTCTTGATCTCTGACTTTTTTCAATATTTTTCCCTTTTGATAAACCTTTCAGAGAATCATACATAATTTTTTCGAAAAAAAATAAAAAATCGCGCATTTAAGGATTATGAATTATTTTTTCAGAATTATGTTTTTTACTGTTATACTAAAGATCAGACAACAGAAATTTTAAGATATATTTTTAACTTTATTTAGTAGCATATTTTTGTAATGATTAAAAGATTCATATTTCTATATAAATATACTGGTTGCTAAGAATAAAATAAAAAGTGATTTAGATATGCATCACTAACAAGGAGATGGCAAGGGTGTGTGTGTGTGTGGGGGGGGGGGTATTCAAATCAAAATAAGGTTATGTGTGTAATCAGTACTGAGCAAGAGAACTCGTGTGACCAAGCCGTAGCGAGCACTACTTAGTAGTTAATGAGAAGAAAAAAAATTCACACACTTTCAAGGGCAGGAGAACTCTATTCGTAAAATCGTGAAATAATTGAATGACACCAGAATTTTCAAACGAATTTCTTAGAAAATAAAAACTCGCTATTTTCCAAGTTCATTACAAGAGCAAAGTTTTATTAAAATATTCTTGATGCCATTTGTCAGTTTTGGAATTAGGATTAGGTGGCTATACCGTGTAGTCAGCGCCCTTTAAAGGGCTTCTTTTTTCATTATTGGCGTAAAAAATTCTTTGGACCTTCCTAAATCCATTGGTATGTCCAGTTTTTTTTTCTGGCCATTAGAAATAATTGTAAAAATTCAATGAAACACGAGAATGGGAAGCTACGCCCACTCACATTAAAGGAAGACACGACTGGGACGCCACGCCCACTAACATGAATTTTACTGTAATATTTTATACTCATTTATTATATGTAACAAAATGTTATCCAAGAGTTTATATATAATATTATTCATGTGTTTGATAAAACTGTGCAAGAACGTCACACAAGTTAAAAGTGTCTAACTAACTGTAAGATCATTAATTATAACAAATTATCATATACTAATAATAGAAAAAAAATTCCAACTTTATTTTTGTTTTCAATAACTACTGAGTAGTGCGCGCTACGATTTGATCAACTGAGTTCTCTTACTAAGTACTATTTACACACATAACCTTGCTTTGATTTGGACACTTCACACCAAAGCGATATAAGTAAGCGTCCTATCTTAAATGGTAGAAGTAACCGCAAGATTAAGAGCGAGGTCACATCAATCAAGGACATGCGCCACGTAGCGGATGGAGTGTGAACTACAGGTAGATATCTAACTGTTTTCTTACTCACACCACTAAAATTGTAAAGTTTTTTTCTCCTTTATTAATAACTGAAGGGCATTTGATAATGCGAAGGAAACTTCGTGGTGTCAAGTGCATCTGGATGCTCCTCTCGCTAAGCCATTATTTTGCAATATATGTGGTAAAAGAAATTCATTTCCATGAGTGACTAAGAAATTAGGAAATACGCGCCACCCTAAAAGCCCGCGAATGTGAATTATCACTCCGTCCACAAGGTGGCGCAACTGTGTTAATTTACGCCTGATTCCAGCATTAAGTTTGTTCACTTACTTATAACGCTTTGCCTCACACCCTTGCTGCCTTCTTGTAAGCATTTAAGTGATAATACAATAATGAAGCAGATTCCATAACTGACGGATTCTGCTATTTTAAACGGAAGTATAGAGGATGTAGGTGTAAGCGGCAGATGCTACATTTTTCATAAAACTTTAGTTACACTATTTTACTGGTGTGGGTTCTATTAAATAGTAGTTCAATTGAATATAAAGCAGTTTTTCAAAATAATTTTAAAATTTTGTTCAATTTTCCGTTATTGAGATTTTTAATGACTAGAGTCTGATAGCCTCATGGGCAAACATCCACCAATTTTTTCAAAAAAAAAAATTCCCTTTAGTTATTGCATAAATTCTGCGTTTAAGTAAAGCAGCGAGTACTGTTCAGAAAAAGATTGAGGACGATTGAGAATATGAATTAAAAAGGGAAATTCACACTGGAAACACAATCGCTAGTGGCCGGTATGGATAGTTACATGTCTTTTCTTTTTAATGATATCATTGACATGATTTCTCATGTGTCCCTTAAATACCTAAGTTGATCCTCGCCCTGCAATTTCTTTCGACAGTCCTGCCAGCACATGAACCAATCTTCATTCAGACACATAAATCAAAGCCTAAGAAATCGAATGCTTTCCATCCAATAATTCTACGGCCACCATATTCTTCAGCGTCCCCTCACAGCTACAACATAAAACATCTATGCATAAATACGGCCCTGACCACCTGAAAATGTGTTCGCGTGCACGAGTCGAGTTATACATGAGCGAAACTCGGAAATTCCGTTTGATATCATCTCGAACCCGACAATTAAAAAATTACTCAATCTGAAATCAAATCAAAATTCTAAAAAAAAAAAAAAAAAAAAAAAAAAAAAAAAAAAAAAAAAAAAACAGAAAGAAAAAAAAAACTTTTAAATGTTGTTTACTCGGTTTTCTCAGCTCTTCGGAAGGTGGGAGGAGCAATGAAGTATCTAACATACATATTTTTGTGACTTCATTGCTCATCCCACCCTCCGAGGAACTAGGATTCGTGTTTATTTTGAAAAAACCATGTGAAAAAACCACCGTAAAAACCATTCGACACAATGTCAAAGATTCTTTGAAAAAAATGTTTTTTTAAAGATTATATAAATAAATAAATAAAATTTGTTAATAATACAACGTATACGAAGCATTTTGTTTAATAAATACATTCAAATTCTTTAGAATGAAATATTGTTTATCATTTTCTGTTAAATATCATACGTCTGGAATTAAAGTCGATTGCCCCGCCTCCTTTCCTGGGGTGAGAATATTTCGCGTTTAAGAGGATTTATGATTTTCTTAATTTTTTTTTAATCTAAATCCGCTCTCCCCCTCCCGTAAAAAATTAAGTTGGAGATATTCCGTTCTAAAGATTGCCTTTCCTTTGCTTATCGTCAAAGATCGGGAGTTTTTTGTAGAATTATTTTTCGTGACAATATGCAATTTCAAATCATGGACATATATAGCTCGTTAATGAGGTGTGCAGATTTTACTCAAGATCTAGTAAAAATACTCAGATATAATATATTATCGTTGAGCGGTTTATTTATATATCATCATCATCATCATCATCATCATCAACCATTTTCAATCCACTGCTGGATGTAGGTCTCCCCCAGATTTTTCTAATGTTTTCTGTCTAGTGCTTTAGTCATCCAATTTACACCAGCTTCTTTTTCTGATTTCATCACTCCATCTTATTTGAGGTCGTCTTCTTGTCCGTTTTACATCTCTGGGATACCACTGTAGGGTGCTTGTGCTCCATCTATTCTCTTGTCTTCTTGCAATGTGCCCAGCCCATTTCCATTTAAGCCGTTTAATTCTTTCAATGATGTCAAAAACTTTCGTCTGACTTCTTATCCAGTTTATTCTTTTTCTGTCTCTTCTAGTTATACCTAGCATACATCTTTCCATACTTCTCTGTGTTGTTTGTAATCTTTGTACCATCCGTTTTGTTAGCGTCCATGTTTCTGCTCCATAAGTTAGCACAGGCAAAATACATTGGTTAAATACCTTTATTTTCAAACAAAGGGGCATGTTATTCTTCAGAATAATATTGTTCTTCCCAAAAGCACTCCATCCATTTCTTATTCTTCTATTGATTTCATTCATGATACTATTATCCGATGATATTTCCTATATATATACAGTTTTTAGCCAAAAAGTATGAAATTTTATGAAAATTTTATTAAAAGAGGGTGCGAAAACACGAAAACAACATTTAAAAAGCATTAGACGAGGGAAACATGCACAACAAACACAACTTTCAAAATAATCACGACACCTAGCTCGTCGGAGGGTGGGATGAGCAATGAAGTATCAAATATATGTATTTTAGATACTTCATTGCTCCTCCCACCTTCCAAAGAGCTGAGAAAAACAAGAAAACAACATTTAAAAAGCATTAGAGAAGGGAAACATGAACAACAAACACCACTTTCAAAATAAACACGACTCCTAGCTCTTCGTAGGGTGGGTTGAGCAATGAAGTATCAAAAATATGTATTTTACATACTTCATTGCTCCTCCCACCTTCCGAAGATCTAAGAAAAACAAAAAAACAACATTTAAAAAGCATTAGACAAGGGAAATATGAACGACAAACTCTAATAAAATTTAGTGGTGAAAATCAGCCATTTGTCTCACACCGCTTGCATTCCTGCTGCATGCATCTAAGGGTTAATATAATAAAGCAGCAGATTCCAGAATTAAAGGATTCTGCTATTTTTAACAGAAATGCATAGAAAGCGCATATTACACATGCTACATTTTTCATAAAACTTTAGTTACACCGCTTTACTGGTGGGGTTCTATTAAATAGTTGAAATGAATATAAATTAGTTTTTCAAAATAGTTTTTGTTCAATTTTCCGTTATTCAGACTTTTAGTGACTAGAGTCTGATAGCTTCACGGGCAAACATCACCAATTTTTTCCAAAAATTTTCCCTTTAGTTACTGTATAAATTCTGCGTTTAAATAAAGCGGCGACCATTGGTCAGAAAACGATTGAGGACGATTGAGAGTATGAAGTTTAAAGGTATGTTAATTAAAGCGTTCAAAAAGGATGTTATTTTAATAACCCAATTTTCAGAATATAGTGCGGTCGCCAATTATGAACTTATGAACTTAAAATGTACATAAAGAAGTCAATTAACCTCTTAAACACAAATAATTTATTTACCGGTAAAGCTTTTTACCTTCTTCCATAAAAATATTCAAAACATACAATTTCTAATTCACGTTACATGATATATAAAAGTTATCACGAGAATTAAAGATGAGAGGATAATAAAAAATAAATAAACATGGACAATAGATTTAACATCCTCCCACCTTTTGATTATATATTTGTTATTTATGATGGCCGATTATCTGCACGAGGGATATATGCCCGAGGGGGGGGGGGGTGCCCTCCATGGGAATCTTGCTAAGGGAATCGTATTTACGCATGGAAATCCAACGTTCGAAGAAAACCACAGAAAACTCCGAATGATTAGGCCGACGGGTGCGATTGGGTTCGAATCCAACACCTCCCGTCTACCAGCTTCGAGAGCAGAACCTCTCGGCCACTGGTGGGGCTGAAATAAAATGCGAAATTCATACCGGGAACACAATCGCTAGTGGCCGGTATAGATACATTACTTTATTTAAATGATATTATGGACATGATTTCTCGTGGGTTTCTTAAATACCTAAATTGAACCTCGCCCTGCAAATCTTTTCCACTGTCCTGCCTGCGCATGAATCAGTGTTCATTCAGACATGTAAATCAAAGCCCAAGAAATCGAATGCTTTCCATCCAATGATTCTAGGGCCACCATATTCTTCAGAGACCCCCCCCCCCCCACCTCACAGATACAACCTAAAACATCTATGCATAAGTACCGCCCTGACCAGCGGAAAATGTGTTCGTGTGCAGGAGTTGAGTTATACGTGAGCGAAACTCGGAAATTCCGTTTGATATTATAACCCGAAACCAACAATCAAAAAAAATTCTAAATCTAAAACCCAATCAAAATACTAAAAAAAAAAAAAGAAAAGAAAAGAAAAACCTTAAACGATTCGACACAATGTCAAAGATTCTTAGAAATAAAGTTTTTTTAAAGATTGTAGAAATAAATAAATAAAATTTGTTACTAATACAACTTATACGAAGTATTTTGTTTAATAAATATATTCAAATTCTTTAGAATCAAATAGTGTTTTTCCTTTTTTGTTAAATATCATACGTCTGGAATTAAAGCCGATTGCTCCTCCTCCTTTCCTGGGATGAGAATATTTCGCATTTCAGCGGATTTACGATTTTCTTAATTTTTTTTTTTTTTATCTAGAAAATACAGTGTGGAAACTGACTATTAGAGTAATGCTTTATAAAGTGCTAAAAATTGTTTCCCATAAATGTTGAACGATGCTAAATGACAAATATCGATCGCAGCGACACGTGCTAGTTATTCACTGGCCGAAATGCTATCTCAATTAAATCCTTATACAATGTTTACGTTTGAATACCAGATGTCACTGCGATCGCCATTTATCGTTCTGTATTGTTCAATATTTATGGGATACAATTATGCAGCACTTTTTGGTTGGCCGATTTCCACATTATATTTTCCAGACACTATAATTGATGTGTGCAGATTTTATACTGGAATACTAATAAAAGTACTCAGATATTATATATTACGGTTAAGCGAGTTTATTTTATTATTATTATGCTTTTACTTAAATTTTGAATTCTCCAGCTCACTCAGATTGATTTTTAATGCAGTTTGTTTTGTGCATTAGTTAGTATCACTATACACTATATGTTACTGTGGTGTTTAGATTTTATACAGGATCTATTAAAAGTACTCAAATATTATACACTAGCAAACCCCGCGGCTTTGCTCGCGTAATAGTTGAAATATGCCAAGTGATATTTGCATGACTATTTTTTATTAGAAGAACACTTTTTGAAATAATTCAAAAATTACAAAGTAAGCCACACTTTGACTAAACTTCATTATAAAAGTGCAATAGACAGAAATGAGATTTTAATTAATAAGAAAAACTAAAACTAATTCCGATTAAATGATAATTTAGAAAGTATTTTGAGACTTTTATGCTTATTTCATATGCTCGTTTCAGTATTCATTTGAAGCTTTGAATTTTTTAGAAACGATCTTAACACACATACATCTTAAAATTAACCATCATGTCGAATTCCAAGCTTCTTGTCTAACAGTCTACCACCTCTCCACCACATAAAATGCGGAAACAGAGTTGAAATAGAATGTCTTGAAAAATGTTGAAACAGAGACTGTCACCATTAATTTGCCAACATTAACCTTGAAATCGACTGGTATTTCCTAATATTCTATAGAAAACGGAATTTAGACGTTTTTAAAGGCTTTCTTGTTGTTCCTGCCAACCAGGTGATACTGACACCGGCATCAAATATAGCCCGTATAGGATCAGGGACTATAATTCTTGATTCGCAACCAATAACTTCTGTATTGGCTTATTATTTTCTGAGATTCCATAAAAATCGTGTAATTTAGGACTCTTTTAGAATTCTTTCTGCTCCTTCCCTTTTTAATTTCGTATTTTCGACTGTTCTTAGAGGGCATTTATACTTTATAAGTAACTACCGTGCTGTATTTAACGTTTCTAGCCTCTTCAGTACCGCAGAAATCGCAATTTAGAAAGTTTTTTGCTCCTGCAACCTTCTACATAAAATATAGCTTATGTTTGAGCAGGTTCTATCACCATCAATTCGCAACCATTATGTTTGAAATCGGTTTCGTATTTCATACGACTGCATAAAAATGGTAATGTAGAACGCTTATAGAACGCTTTTCGCTCACCTCATCTTTTTAAATTTGAAATTTTCTTTCGACAATTCTTAGAAAGCATTTGCATCTTTGAAGTAATTACCATTCCAAATTTAAAATGTTAAATCCCCTTCAGTAACATAAAAAACGCAATTTAGAAAAATTTTTGCTCCTATAACCCATAGGTGGTAGTGACAACAACGTAAAATATAGGCTATGTTGGAGCGAGGACTGTCACCATCAGTTTGAAACCATTACTTCTGAAATCGGTTTATATTTCCTGAGATTGCGTAGAAATCGCTGTTTAGAACGTTTTTAGAACGCTTTTCGTTCATTTTCACCCCTTTAAACTTCAAATTTTAAAAGAAGTCTTCTCAGATAGTATTTACATCTCATAAGTAATTACCATGCCAAATTTCAAGTTGCTAGCCCCTTCAGTATCACGAAAATCACAATTTAGACATTTTTTTTAAAATGCAACCGAAAGGTGGTAGTGACGCCGACATGAAATAGATCCTATATTGGAGCAAGGGCTGTCATTATCAATTTCCAACGATTACTTTTGAAATCGGTTGGGTACTTTCTGAGATTGCGTAGAAATCGCATTTTAGAATGTTTTTTAGAACGTTTTTCGTCCCTTTTCACCCCTTTTAAATTTCGAATAATTTAGGAAATGTCCTTAGAGATCCTTTATATCTTATAAGTAACTACCATGCCTAGTTTCAAGTTGCCAGCCCCTGCAGTATTACAAAAAACGTAATTTAGATCGTTTTTCGCTCCTTCTCTCCCTTTGGGGTAGTGGCACCGAAATGAAATACAGCCTATGTTGGAGCGAGGGCTGTCACCATCGTTTTCACACCATTATTTTTAAAATCGGTTGGGTGCTTCATGAGATTGCGTAGAAATCGAAATTTAGAAAGTTTTTAGAACGCTTTTCGCTCATTTTCACCCCTTTTAAATTTCAATTTCTTAGGAAATGTTCTCAGAGATCATTTGTATCTTATGAAAAAATGCCCTGCCTAATTTCCAGATTCTAGGCCCATCAGTAACACAGAAATCCCAATTTAGAACGATTTTTGCTTCTGCAACCCCTAGGTGGTAGTGAAGCCGACATGAAATATAGCCTATTTTGGAGCAAGGGCTGTCATCATCAATTTCCAACCATTACTTTTTAAATATGTTGGGTTCTTTCTGAGATTGCGTAGAAATCGCCATTTAGAACGTTTTTTAGTACTCTTTTCACGCATTTTCACCCCTCTTAAATTTCGAGTTTTTGAAGAAATGTTCTTAGAGATCATTTATATCTTATATGTAATTACCATTCCAAATTCCATGTATCTGAACCCTTTAATAACACAAAATTCGCAATTTCGAACGTTTTTTTGCTCCTGCACCTCCTTTAGGGGTAGTGGCAACGACATAAAATGTAGCCTATGTTGGAGCAAGGGTTGTCACCATCATTTTGACACCATTATTTTTTTATATAGGTTTGGTACTTCCTGAAATTGTGTAAAAATCGCCATTTAGAACGTTTTTTAGAACGCTTTTCGCGCATTTTCACCCCTTTTAAATTTCGAATTTTTTAAGAAATGTTCTTAGAGATCATTTATATCTAATAAGTAACTACCATGCCAAATTCCATGAATCTGGACCCTTTAGTAACACAAAAATCGCAATTTCGAACTTTTTTTCCTCCTGCACCCCCTTTAGGGGTAGTGGCAACGACATAAAATGTAGCCTATTTTGGAGCAAGGGTTGCCACTATCATTTTGACACCATTATTTTTTATATAGGTTCGGTACTTCCTGAAATCGTGTAAAAATCGCCATTTAGAACGCTTTTTAGAACGCTTTTCGCGCTTTTTCACCCCTTTTTAATTTCGATTTTTTTAAGAAATGTCCTTAGAGATTATTAGTATCTTATAAGTAACTACCATTCCAAATTTCATGTTTTTAGGCCCTTCAGTAACACAAAAATCGCATTTTTAGAACGTTTTTTGCTCATCCACCCCCTTTTGGCCAGTGGCACGGACATAAGATATAGCATATGTTCTAAGTTGGACTAACACTATCATTTTGATACCATTACTTTTGGAATCGGTTTGGTAGTTTCAGAGCTTACCTCCTACAAATAAACAATTTTTACCTCTTTATAATATTAGTATAGATATAGATAGAAGTATAGATATAGATATAGATTATGGCTAAGCATTTTCATTTTTTTTTAATATGCTTTTGCTTAACTTATGAATTCTCCAACTCACTTGACTTTTAATGCAGTTTGGTTTGTGCATTAGGTAGTATCACTATACACTATATGTTATTGTCGTGATTAGATTTTATACGAGATCTATTAAAAGTACTCAGATGTTATACATTATGGCTAAGCATTTTCTTTTAGGTAGATTTCGTAAGAAATACTACCTATTGCAGTCGTTACCATGGTGCGACTTTTGAAAAATTCCTTCATAACTTTTCATTATAGGACCCCAGGAACCCAAAACCACCCCCACCTAAAAAGTTTATATATATATATATATATATATGTATGTATGTATGTATGTATGTACTAAATTTTGTCGGCACGATAAAAGTCGCAATTATGCACGGATTGTCCTCAAACTCGCCAACAACTTTGATATGGCTAATATCTCGGCGGGGATTGAAAATGGACGAAATCGGCCCAAGAGGGTGGAAATGGGGAGGGTTCAAAATTTTGAATACTGTCTTAACATGAATCTGATAAAACCAGCTCTTACACAACAATGGCAGGAAAAAAAAATAAAAGATTTTCGTTATAGCAGTTGCCAACAATTAAAAAAAAAAACAATAAAATTCTCACCACAAAAATTACTTTTCTTTTGCAAAATTTTCACGTGTAAAATTAAATAGTTTGACAAACTGAAAACAAATTGAATATTACGTCATAAGTTTTCTAGAGCAAGATTTCAGCATGAAAACTTAAAATAAAATAAATAGTTTGACGAATTAAAAAAATATGTATATTGCGTCATATTGGAAATATAATGGACCTCAGCAGGTGAATATGTAACACCATGTAAGTTTGAAGAAACGTATTAAAACATGATAAAAACCCGACTATGGAAATATTAACGCATTTTAACACTTTAAGGTTCTCTGAATTTTTTGTAGCCATTTTATAAACCTATTCCATATACATGTGTGTGTGTATTCGTGTATATTATAATTTTCACAAAAAGTTTAGCTCCCTACAGCTCACTCTTTGTGAAGAAACTGGGTTTTATCTCTAATCTTGATTTAAGTTTTGTTGGAGAATTTAGTACTTAACATCGAAATCTATCTCCGCCTGTAGGCCCGAGCCGGCAGGGATTTTTTACTTTCTTCTATCTTTACAAGAAGAAAGTATTGGATTCGTGAAAATTTTCAACTTTCGGTTTTCGACAGATTTACACGTTTTAGGGTTCAGAGATTCCGAAAATCATGTTTTTACAAAATGTCTGTCTGTGAGTCTGTGCATCTGTGAGTCTGTCTGTCTGTATGTGACACAAATATTGTGGGCTCTCTATCTCAAGAACTAATGCACGGAATTTAATAAAAAGTTATATTCAGTTAGTCCCTGATATAAATTGGTGGTGATTAGTTTTTGGTGTAAATCGCTCAACAGGTGGCGCTGCTATGCAGCCTTTTTCACGATTTCCGCAAGAGCTCAATCTCCAGAACTAATGCACGGATTTTCATCAAACTTCAGATTCAGTTAGTCCTTGACAAGAATTGAAGTTTTGTACATTTTGGTGTAACTAGCTCAACAGGTGACGCTGCTATACTGCATTTTTTACGATTTCCGCAATAGCTCTATCTCAACAACTAATGCTTGGATTTTCATCAAACTTCAGATTCAAGTATATTTTGATATGAATTAGTTCTGTTTGTTATTTGGTACAAATCGCTCAACAGGTGACGCTGCTATGCTGCACTTTTCAGAATTTCCATTATAGCTGTATCTCAAGAACTAATGCAATAATTTTCACCAAACTTAAGAATCAGTTAATCATTGACATTTTGTACATTTTGGTGTAAATCGCTCAACATGTGGCCCTGATATGCTGTTTTTTGTGATTTCCGCAATAGCTCTATCTCAAGAACTAATACACGAATTTTCATCAAATTTGAGATTCAGGTATACCTGAATCAATTATTGCTGTTTATGTATTGGTGTAAATCACTCAACAGGTGGCGTTGCTATGCTACACTTTTTCAGAATTTCCGCTATAGCTCTATCTCAAGAACTAAGGCACAAATTTTCATCAAACTTCAAATTCAGATACACTTTGATATGAATTGGTGCTAAATTGATTAAATTTCTTGTACTATTTAAATGATTTAATTAACGTGATTTGTATAGAAGAAAGTTTTGTGATGGCCACAACATACTAGTTTTTTAATATGCTTTTGCTTAAATTATGAATTCTCCAACTCACTCAAATTGATTTTTAATACAGTCGGGTTTGTGCATTAGGTAGTATCACTATACATTATATGTTACTGCTGTGTTTAAATTTTACACAGTATCTAATAAATGTACTCAGATATAATATATTATCGATAAGCATCATTTAATTGCTGTCATTGTTTGTTTGGTTTTTATATGCTGTTGCTTAAATTATGAGTTTTCTTGCTCACTCAAATTCATTTTTAATACAATTTGGGTTGCGCATTAGATAGTATCACTATACACTCCCCCATCCTCCTCCAACCCCCAAACATAGGGAGAGAAAAAAGGGAAAGGGACGAATCCCATGTATTGCCATATATGAACATTTATTAGAGAAATTCTATTTCTGTTTATGCTTAACACATTTTAAGCCACTGTTTAAAGCTGCGTTTAAAAAGGAAAAGTGCTATTCTAAAGCAATAAAGCCTTTCTTTTCCAACTTCATTTGTGGTTTTTAATAAAAGGACGGGAGATTCAATAACAAAAAGGTGATAAGAATATTAGATCGAACTTGAAGAAAACTTTTCCCTCCTGCAGGATGTCCCTCAGTTTCCTTGTAAAGCCATTAAAGATGAAAAATACCGCGTGACCACAAAAAAGCGCCGCCTGTCCAGAACAAAGAGACCGGGAGGATCATGATACTGGGGCTTATCTGGAGCTTAACATGACGTCAAAAAGGCGATGATGAAGTGGTTAGCACATAAGCCGGCTGATTTCTATGACGATGGGATGTAAAAGCTGGTCGTAAAATACGATAAGTACCATAATATAGTCGGAAATTTTGTTGAAAAATAGATTAAGGGCCAGGGTTTCATGTAAAGATAAAATTTTTAATAAAATGACCTTGTTTTTTTTTTTTTATATTAGGGTTCGTACGGGTACCGTTATTTTCAAGGCAATTTCAATATTTTTTTAGAGAAAAATAAATTTAGTTTAAACGCGCGAATTTTCGCCTTATTTAAGGAGAGATTTTCTGTAAGAAAATACTAGTACCGAAGAATTTCTTAGTCTGGAAATTGAAGGACCCCTACGAACCCTGTACATCAAAATGGTACTTATTTAAAAACACGCCTCGTATAATCCTAATATTGTACTACTTTCCATATATATGTATCTGCTCATTTGGTTATTCCATGAAAAACAAACAAAATATCCTGCACGCGACACTTACATAAATACCTATATCTATTAACTTGTAAGTTGTTAGAATATAAACTATATATTAAAAATAAATAAAACCCGTATATTTTCATATTAGCATAGTTGTTTTAATTTGATGACGCAATGGCATTGTTAAAACAGCTGTAACATGTAGAAAAGCTGTACCACACGTGATATGGAATGACCGTTTAAAGGGACCGGGAAAGCAAAATTCAACCAAAAAATCGATTTTTACTTTTGTATATCATTAAATAGTTTAAACTTTTATCTTTCCAACGATGTGTCACACATGTTTGTATATAAAAGAAATAAGTGTTGAAATTATTCATTCTTTCTAAGAGTACTTCACAGCTTAGTGGCCATTTAAATCTTTAATTGCTTTTTCTCAAAACTTGGATTTTTCATGTTTATCTTCCTTTTTTTCAATATCTATTAAACTTAAGAACTCAGATTTTTATTTAATGCTTATATTATGTTATGCTGTATACTTTAACACAGGGATTTAATGATTTATTGAGAATTATTTATTTTAGGCAGTGAAATCTTACCAAAAATACTAATTTAAAAGTGACTTTCAATAAATAATTAAAAAATAATTTTGAATTTCACTTAGAAAGAAAATGGTCTGTTAAAATACGTAAATCATGTTATTTTAACTACTCTAGAAAATCTAGACCTCTATCTTTCACCATTTCTGAGGAAAAAGGTACATAAATTTGGTGAATTTAACATGGTGGTGATAGGGCTTTCCCGGTCCCCTTCAAAGGTTTAAAAATCTCCACATTTTAAATCCTATACCTAAGTAATCTGCGCGTTTTAGGGCAGTTCCATGAAAAAAGGGAAAAAATGTCCTGCGCGTGGCATTTACACATGGCTGCCAACTCTTCCGCTTTTTTGTATCGCAAAAATTTTATAGAATTTTTTTACTTACTTAATCGGCAGTTTACGGTGATTTAAGAAGGTAAAATTTACCATAAAATTTTTGCGATACAAAAAAGCGTAAGATGTTGGCAGCTATGCTTACATAAGTAATATAAACTATATATTAAAAATAACCGAAACCCTAGATTTTCACATTAGCATAATTGTTTTAATAATGGAGTTATGAATAAAGAGGAGGAGACATGTAGCGTACTGTCTATCAGTTGCGAGTGAAGTAACTGAGGAGGTTGTCACAAGATGGCGGCTGCTTTTTTAAAAATCGTATCTTCAGTTTCAGATTACCGCCGAGGCAAATATCCCACCAGTAAAACTGAATAGAAAATTTCGTTTTATTCGTAGGACTTTATTCTCAGAAATGTGGCCAAAATTTCTATTTGCTCTTACTGGTGTCAGTTTCCCTTGTAAAACTGTCAGTTTGATTAACTGGTTGTCACAATATGGAGGAAACACAGGGCGTGACTACCCCCAAAGTAAACTCCTACCAGTAAAAAACAAAATCTGTTTCTACTATTATTTATGAGTGAAATTTTACAATAATAAGGCGTTTAAATAAGTAGAAAATTCCTATATAAATTTACTGGTAGAAGTTTCCACGGACGTAAACAACTCCTGCGAAAGCGGTTCCAGTTGAGGCTTCACTATTTTACGGATATGTCAGTTCCATTTTATTAAAACAAGGGTCGCATTCTATAGGGAAACTTTTAGTGTTCCTACCACTATTTTGAAAATAATATCTTCATCGTACCTTTCTTTAGAATACAGTAAACCCTCGATTTAACGGACCTCGGTTCAACGGACTTCGGACTCAACGGACTAATTTAAAAAAAAATTAAAAATTAAAGTAAAACAAGTGGGTAAGTGTGATCGCAGATCGCACAGAGGTTTCGTTTAATATCCCTTTTAAAACACTTTATCCTTAAATTAACAAATCAAAATCGTTAATTTAAAATTATTCCCCTCTCCCTAACCTGAGATTCAACACCCGTATTTCAAATTTTTATATTTGACAAATGTCAAATATTTATTTATCACTATTATTTACTGGAAGCCTCCATGATAAAACAGCTTCTAAAACGATAAAACACGCTTCGAAAAAAAAAAAAGGTATTACTACCCCCCTCCCCCTCCCCTACTTGAGAATCAACACGCAACCCTCTTTTAAGCTTTTATATGTAAAAAATCAAGCAATGAACAACGACAAAGCATTTCCTTTTGCTATTTTTAAAAAGCGATTTCTCGGTAAAATAAAAAAATATTTATTATATCTGTGGCGACACAATGTCTCGTGATCAAATGAACGAAACCTTAAAAAGGGGGAAAGAACACGAAACGCCGAAAGCGCGCGCTTTGATTCTCACTGCAGCGTGGTTTTCGTTTTAAGCATGCGCAATGATGCTGGCTACCTATGCGGCCATGTAATATGCTTTTCGTTCTATGCATGCATAAAAGTTACATATGTGTTAATTAGTTTGTATTTCATTACCAATATTGTATTATTGAAAGTAATGTATTGTGTTTATATATACATGTACAGTAGTATATATGTATATACAATATATATTTATGTATATACATATATTGTATACATACAATACATGTATATACACTGTATATATTGTATATATATATTATATATATATGTGTGTAATTTGCACTGTAATAATATATGTAATTACAAGTACGTAATAATATATATATGTACTATATTTATAACAAAATAATATTATAAATAGTACTTTGCGATTTAACGGACTTTCGATTTAACGGACACATCTTAGTCCCAATTAGTCCGTTAAATCGAGGGTTTACTGTATGTTAAATAAAATTATCATGAAGGTAACTGATTAAGGGTTCTGGTAGGAACAATAAAATTTTCCCTATATAATGCGACCCCCGTTAATAGTTCCATGGTTTTAATTTGAGGATATAACAACATTGTGAAAACAACAGTAATATACAGAAAAGCTGTTCCACACATGGAATGGCCCAATCTGTTTGTAATAAAAGTTTGAATTTGTATAAAAGGCTTTGTGTATACTCTGTACTATTTACATAGATCAAAATATTTAAAATTAACTTCTCATAATATCTAGAAAAATATATAGACACAAGCTATAGAAAACTTTTTATTTGTTGCATCGTTTAAAGTTTGTCGATTGAATTATGCCTATATTTATTTTGTTTTTTATGGATTTTTTTTTTTTTTTTTTTTTAATAACAACAAGTAACAATTTTGGAATAATTTTAAATAAAATATTTGAAGTCATATTATCTGATATATATATATATATATATATATACACAGTAGAACCACTTTTAACCGAAACTCTCGGTTAACCGAAATCCATTATTAAAGGGGTTTATTATTATTATTTTTATTATTATTATTATTATTATTATTATTATTATTATTATCACATTCCTTGTGTGCAAAATCCATTTTTAAAGCCATTTTTTTTTTTTAACTATCATATTCTTTGTGTGCAAGCGGTCCTTTCCGAACTACGAGTACATATATAAAGATATTCGATCCCCTTTCGTAGAGTTCCTTTGAATATAACTTATGCTGCAGAGTGGAACGAATAAAATGAACAAATTAGCAATTCTGAAGCCTTTGAATGTGTTGCAAAAGATTTAGCATGGCTGGTGCAGCAGAAAGACTGTGATACTGGTGAACTAATAATGTAAAAAAACTCCGTGATGGAGCTTCAAAGCAAAAGCAATCGAAATTGCGACAAACAAAACATTTTTTCAAACCCTTGTGACATATGTAAAAGGTACTTAATTTCAAAATGAAAATTCAGGTAATTTATTCTTGTTTCTATTTTGCTATTGCTTATAAGCGCTTCTTACCGTAATAAGAAATATTGTATCTATTTTTATCCTTAATCTTAAAATTGAAACACAAAGGAATAACGTTGGAAATATAAAATGCAGAATTTTCCAACGATTTAATACAAAATTTAATTTTTATTTATTTTCATATTGACAATTAAGAAAATTGTAAAAGAAAATAAATTTTAAAGAACTAAAATAAAATCAGCTATTATTTTTTCCTTCCCTTAACTATTTTATTATTTATTTATTTTATTTAGCCCCTTGAGGGGCAGTGGGATATATTGCATCCTACCTAATTTTAATCATGATTACCACCAGAAACTTTTAATTAGATTTTACTTTTTTAACTTTCATGGAAAGAAGTTGAAGAAATTGCCTTTACTTATTTTGACCTTTTTCTTTTCGTAAATTCTGGTGTGAATTCAGCGTTACAGAAAGAAAATTGCTTTCCCCTGAAAAGGTTAATTTTATCTATAAAAATTTAAATAAACAATATATAAATTTAATCTCTCTTATACGAATATATATACATATATATAAACGTTTTTCACATAAATAAGTGCTGCAATAACAACGCAAAATCATTTCACATTTTTTATCTTGCATTACAAGTAGAACAGGACAATGAGCTATTCTTTTTTGGCTATAACAATTGGGCTAAGAGTGGGAACGTAAAATACAGGTATGAATAAAAAAGAACGCCGCCGGCAATTGGAGTAAAGGGAGGAAATCTCGTCCATTTTGACGGGATTCTGAGGTAGACAAATTTTCATACGACTGGGATTTAAAGAGTTGGAGTCTAACAGAATATGAAGTTAAATGAAATTCTGTGTATTCCGCCCACAAAATTTGTGATGCATACAAATAAACATTTTCCAAAAACAATCAAACTATGTTCAGAACATCTTAAAATATGTAAATCCACAAAAAAAAAAGATCGAAAAATTTCACGCTTCGTATATCTTCTCCTTATGCATCTAAAAAGAAAATAAAGATCGTAATTTCGAAGCCTTAAATATATATATTTATAAAAAAAATATTTCAGAGTAATTTATTAAATCAGAATAAATTTCCAGCATGAATGTAATGAATAAAAATCAGACGGGGATTCAGACCGCTGAAGACCTACCCTGTGTATATATTCAAAATTCAACGGAATCTTTATTCACAATCATTATTATACATAATATGTATGATGTATACGAGAACTTTATTTTAATTTGTATCCGAATGTAGTTTAAAAAAGAATACTCACACCGTTTTAATTTAAAGGTTTTATTTTTTATTATTATTATCACAAATTGTAGTCAACTTCTTTAGAAGAGTCTGAACCAAAGCGATATAAGTAAGCGTCCTATCTTAAATAGGAGAAGTATCCGCAAGATTAAAAGCGAGGTCACATCAATCAAGGTCATGCGCCACGTAGCGGATGGAGTGTGAACTACAGGTATATACCTAACTGTTTTCTTACTAACACCACTAAAATTATAAAGTTTTTTTCAACTTGATTAATAACTGAAGTTTTTGTGACAAGGCGAAGAAAACTTCGTGGTGTCAAGTGCGTCTGGATGCCTCTCTCGCTGCGCCATTAATTTGCAATAAAAGTGGCAAACAAAATTCATTTACATAAACGACTGAAGATTTAGAAAATACGCGCCACACTAAAAGCCCGCTTATGTGAATTATCACTCCGTCCACAAGGTGGCGCAACTGTGCTAATTTACGCCTGATTCTAGCATTAAGTTTGTTCGCTTACTTATAACGCTTTGGTCTGAACAAATTATATGAGGATAAGTCACTAATTGTAGTGACTGATGTATAAATCAAGGCCACGCCCCAGCTCTTCCAATGCGTTGTACGGAAGGATTGACGAATGTCTGACGAGAGAACAACTTCTAACAGTAAAACTAGGAAAAAATTCTCCTTCCCTTTCAGCTGCGAAGAAAATTTTAATTTATTTTACCCGTATTTCCATTATGAACGCATTTTTGCAAATAAAAAATTAAACACATACATTTTCAGAAGAAAAAATAAATCATGGAGTTTATAATTATAGATAGAATCATGATTAATTAAATAGTTTCACGATTTCTTTTATATAATTTTTAAAATACCTTTCTTTTATGAAAATTGTAGCATACTTTTAATGAATTAAAATTTGTGAAAATTCAATTATTTACATTCAATTATAAAAGTATTTTTCAGTATTAAGAATTCAAATGCACAATTTATTCTTATTATGTGAAATTGTTTACGCAGACGATACAGATTTTAAAAAAATTCTATTATGATTTTTTTTTTTTTTTTTTTTTTGTAAAGTGGCAGCAAAAGAATGGTAAACAAATAAAATTAATTGTTAAATTCGTTATATAAATATTCTGTAAAATTTTGCTTCGAAAACATATTTATTTATATCAGTCTTATATCATAAATAAAAAATTCAGAGGAAATTCTTAGTTATTTGGCTGAAATTACATTTCTAAAATTAAAATGCGCCAAAACATAAAATAATGTATTAGCTTAATAAAGATGCAAAAATAATATTAAAAAAAGTAATTTAACAAATTACAACGACCATTTGGAAAATGATTTTTTCAAAGACTAAAATTTAAGACATAAAAAATCGCGCGGAGTTGATCATACATTACGTACGCCATGGATTAAACATTAACATTCCTGAGCCCATCATGAACAAATTTTAAAAGAAATTTCAGTTTTACAATTTTCGGTACTGTAATTTTTTAAACTTCTACGGAGCTGGTCATACAGTAGCGCTCAAAAGTATTTTGATAACCTTATATTCTCTCTTATTTTATTTAATATACAAATATAAAAGAAAATATATTCCCTATAATTGAGAACACTATGATTGCAGTTATTCAAATGTATCAAGTTTCAACTTGTTTGTTTACATTCGGCGCCACCGAAGAAATATGACTCCTCCTTAGCTCAAAAGTATTTTGACAATTAATTTGCATTTAATTGTTGAAGGTGTCAGTGGCTATAGCTTCGATTAGTGTTTATATTGACTTATTGTGATAATTTTTAAATGCAGAAATGTAAAAAATATTGAAGTGATTCTAGAAAAGACGCTGTAAATGCACTTAAGAAAGGTAGACTGCAAGCAGAATTAGCTCGCTCTTTTAACGTGTCTCGGCACCTTGTTACTACATGGAATAAAATTTTTAATAAACAGATACATCGAAAATAAGCCTCAAAGTGGCAAACCGAAAAAACAACTTGGAATGTTGACTGTGTTATAAAAATGATACCTACAAATGATTGTCGTTAGTCCGTTGTAATAATAAAAAATGAATTGAAAGAAAATTACGGCATAGACATACACGTTTCATCAGTCAAACGACGCTTAAACCTCTATGGTTTACATGGCAGAAGACCAGCAAAAACACGTGTATTATCTACTAAGAACAGGAAGGCTAGATTTGCATTTCTAGAACGGCATAATCCTTTCAGGGCCAAAGCAATTCCATTGCTGAAGTGTTGAAATTAATGATCGACACCGGAATTTGAAAGCAAATTTATTTGTAAATACGAAAAATCTATATTTCACGCACATAATAAACTGAATATTTTTTAACTAAAATTCTGGTGTCAGTCATTAATATCAACCCTTTAGCAATGGAATTGATTTGCCCCTGAAAGGGTTATGCCGTTTTACAGATGCAACTCTAGCCTTTCTATTCTTAGTAGATAACAAACGTGTTTTTGCAGGTCTTTTGCCATGTATACCATACAGGTTTAGGCGTCGTTTGACCGATGAAACATGTATGTCTATGCCGTAATTTTCTTTCAATTCATTTTTTATTATTACAGCGGACTTACCACAATCATTTGTAGATACCATTTTTATAATACAGTCAACATTGCAAGTTGTGTTTTTCGGTTGGCCACTTTGAAGCTTATTTTCGATGTATTTCTGTTTATTAAAAACTTTATTCCATGTAATAACAAGTTGCAGAGACACGTTAAAAGAACGAGCTAATTCTGCTTGCAGTCTACCTTTCTTAAGTGCATTTACAGCGGCTTTTCTAGAATCACTTCAATATTTTTTACATTTCGGCATTTAAAAATAATTACAATAAGTCAATATAAAAACTAATCGAAGTTATAGCGCCACTGACACCTTCAACAATTAAATGCAAACTAATTGTCAAAATGCTTTTGAGCTAAGGAGAAGTAATATTTCTTCGATGGCGCCGAACAAACAAGTGGAAACTTGATACATTTGAATAACTGCAGTCATAGTTTTCTCAATTATAGGGAATATATTTTCTTTTACACTTTTATATTAAATAAAATAAGACAGAATATAATGTTGTCAAAATACTTTTGAGCGCTGCTGTACATTACTTACGCCATGGATTAAACATTAATATTCCTGGACCAATTTTAAATGAAATTTCATTTTTAAACTTCTAAACATCCCACAATATCACTTTTTATATCGTCATATAGAGAAAAAAATGCATTTTTAATTGCAATTTGTTTAAAAGCTGTGTCTCAATTTGTTTCTAAGTTATTAATTTTTTTTTTGTAGTTTTTATTACTTTTTTGTCATAGTGGCAACAGAACTATCAATCTCTGCTGAAAGTAAGAAAATACAGATTACTGTATGACCAATCAGAAAACGAATAAAATGCGGTATTCAACTAATAAAACGCTTCAGATATGTTTTTGATTTCCTATCCTGACCGAGGACAATAATTATTTTCCCAAATGGTTAATAAAAAATATTGTTACTTTCAAATATTTATCTTATTAAATAACTAGCTGCCCTGTCCGGCGTTGCCCGGGCCCGTAATAATATTTTTAAGCCGACAGTAGTCTCGTCTTTTTTCAGAACGTTATTAGTCGCGCTCGGTCTTTTTGCCGCCGGGTCCCCGCATACAAAAAATGCAAAATAAGAAACATTTTTCGATTAATATTCGATTATTACATTTCACTGAAGTTATAAATTTGCAGTTTCTTAAATTATGCATTTTATTCATGAGATTTGGAATAATGAAAAAAGGAAAAATAATTTGACATTATGGATCGTTGCGTAGACATTTCCACAAAGTTTAACTTTGCTTGTAAAGGTGTACTTGAAGAAAAAAACAGAGATTTCTTGATACTTCACTGTGGTGGTTCAGAAACATTTAAAGTCAGCTACATGGTAGTTCTCTATTCTATTTGTAAGTTGATACGCGTTAGGAGACGATAATTCATATGGGCGGCAAAAAGACCGACCCGCGATTACTGCCGCGTTAAAGAAACCTGAAATTTGTAGCCCAATTTTGAATTTTTATTTAAATTTTTTAGATGAAAAAGTAATTACAAATACATCATAAACTATAGTACTGAAAAAGGAATAATAAAATTGCAAGAAAATACTACTATATAGATTTTTAAAAAGGTAATATCTAGCAAATGGATTTTCTAATAGAGTAAAGCTTGTTTATAAAGGAATGGTGCGATAAAACTGAAAAAAAAAAAAAAACAGGTTTTAGCTCCCTCCCCCCAAAAAAATGCAATTATGCTTTGATCAATTTAAAGAGCCTGCATAAAACGGAATTTATCTCTGGGGCCCTTGTATTGGAATTATTACCGGAACGGACAGATTCTTTGCACGGCCAAGTTTTTATCATTTTATATCCTTAGATTTTTTTTTTTTTTTTGTCGCTATCTAGCGAGAGTTTTTATAAGTGAAAGTAATGTTTTTATTTGTATAGATTTTTAAAAAAAAAACCTTCTTAAAATTGAAAAAAAAAATAAATCGATTGGACAATGTAAAACGTAGTTTTTTTTATTATTATTATTATTCGATTAATTTATGTGTAATTTTTTTTTTCAAACAATTCAATTGATTTAAAATTAAGAATAAGTAAAAACGCTTAAAAAAAAAAAAAAAAAAAAAAAAAAAAAAAAAAAAAAAAAACTAGAAAACAGGAATCCTGCTTTTTCAGAATTTAGTGTCGCCCCCGATGAAAAAAATATATGTATATATAAATAGTACAAAACCTATTTCAATTTTAAGACTTAAAGCACACACTTTTATTTTATCTAAAATGATGTCATTCACATCCGCTTAAGAATTCCACATTTACGATCCACTCTTAAACATCTACAGTAAAGCATGCATAAGGATGTCACTATTGCAAAATAATACACAAATGCAGCAAAAAGATGCCGTCATTAAAGAAACTCGACAAAAAAAACGGCTATCTAATAATTCATAGGCATCCATTTGTTTGTAACATTAATATAGACGATTTCAGTCGTTCATGACGTTTTGGTTGGAAACTGACTCCAAACAAAGCGTTGATATGTTGTATTTTGTATTTTGTTTGTGTGTTGCAGCTATATCTTATATCTATATCTCACATCTAAGTGTTTTAATACGAGATATGTACTTGTAATATTTTCCATAATTTATATTTAAAAAGAAATGACGCATAGCAACCGTTTGTTTGGAGTCAGTTTCCATCCAAAACGACATGAATGAGCTCACACTGAAAGGGTCTACAGATACGTAAAATTAAATATAATTTATAATAGCTCCGTGTTTTAACGAAATTATTCGTTTATATTTTTCCAAAATAGCACTTATTTTCATTACATTTTATTTTGGTTGTTATAAGAAAATGGCAACAAAAAGATATAATTGCTGTTTTTCAACTATTTTCCTTTTACTTTCTATATAAATGAGTACTTGAGTTGCCAAAATTAAACAAATGGTGCTAAAAACTACAAAAAAAATAATATTTCAAAAATAAATAAACATACAGTTTTCAAACAAATTGCATTTAAAAGTACTTTTTTTCCCCAATACGACGGTACAAAAATTTAAAATGTGCGATGCTTAGAAATTTAAAAAATTGCTATAGAGCATTTAATCGCACAATGATACATCTGCTTTGTTTATTGCTGCCTTCTGTAAGCTAATGTTATTTTTTGGAGGCAAAATAAGCTGGGAGAAAGAAATAGCATACCGTCCCGGGGGCTAATTACAAAATTTCTTTTAATTAAATACGTTGAACAATGAGCTTTATTAAATGTAGTATTTTTTTTTCACAATTCGATTCACTTACGTGTAGCTTTTGTTTTGTTTTCTTTTAATAATTCAATTGTTTTAACGTTAACAATATTTGCTGTATGTATTTATTTACTTATTGCCATATTGATTTACAAATGCGAAACTTTTTTTTACTTTAGATCCTTTAAAAGAAGAATGAAATCCTTAAAAATAGCAAAAATGAAATAATTAAAATTTCAACTTAGTCCTATCGAGTTTCGAACCACGGTACGTTCGTACAGTAAGCTAAGGCGTTAAGCGACTACGCAATGATCGATATAAAATATTTAGTCAATTAAGGTTCCCTGTCGAAGCGGAAATGATTTCTTCATTTCCTTTTTTTTTATTTTTTCGCGTCGGTTTCATTACCATAAAAAAATAGATGATTATTGCCCGAATTCTCTAACATTTTAACGGATCGTAAATGTAACTAAAACCAAGCCCTTTTTAAAATTTCATAAAAAAATATGCATATTTTAGAGGTTAAACGTTTAACCGAAATGGAGAGAATTTGCACCGAAATGTAAATCCTCTTTATGAGGCGTAAAGTGACCTGCCTTTGACGGTGTATTTGAAAGGGTTAAAATTCATATTTTTAAAAGCCGATTGCACCATCGATTTGAAGAAGGTTTCAGCTTTATAAGAATATTTATAAGAATATAATAAAATTGCATCTTGGGGAGATGTTGCAATAAGGGAGAAAAACGCTTTTCGGAAAAACGATCCTTTTTTAACTTTTTTTTTCAAGAGGTTAATTACGATATATTTTTTAATTGATTGCAGCATTTGAGACCAAAGAGTACAATCTTTCAAAACATGTCTTCCATTTTTAACTTTACTAAACGGTTTGGACAAGGTTAGTTAATAAATAATGACAAAATACCACCGAAATATTTTTTTCCGCTCTTCATTTGCGTATCAGCGCCTTCAGCGTCTCCTAAGGAGCGAGATGGATTGTTAATGAAAGTGAGTGGCGGTTTTTAATTAATAACTCAGCTGTTAATTAGAATTTTGAAATTCTGAGAACCAGGTACATCAAGAGAGACTTTGGGCTATTCTCACAAAAATTTTGAACCTCGTACGTGCCGCAGATTTTGCTAGCCATCACCGACAGACAGACTTGTGTACATACACACAGAGCGATCTGTTCTTTTATTAGTATAGATGCTTCGCGAATCCAAACAAAGCATGACTTTTGCTAGTTATTTATAGTGACGAGTGCGCACTTACATGGTACTAAGTTCCTCGTTGGATTTTAACACGTACGCAAGCGCATCTAATTTCGTAACGTTAGCACACGCGTCGGATAAATCTCACCCCATTTTGCCTCCAATTATATTTTTGGGTAAATGCGTTTTAAAAACGAATTTACTGTTTAGTACTGTAAAATGCATCACTACTACTTCTTTTTAGGGAAAAAATCATGCTTTTCATATTTTTTTTTTCCGTTTTTGTAAAAATCACATTTTTTTTCCTAGCAAATATGCAAACGATTTGTTTTACACCTTAAAACATGAATTATTTCACCAAATTGATATTAATTACATTTAATAACCTTCCATCAACATATACAAGTAGCTTTTATCTTACTATTTCATTAAAATTATTTCAGTTTGTGTTATCCCATAAGAAATGAAACGTTTCTACTCGCGCGGGATTATTTTATCCTGAGTCTGATTACCAACGGGGCGCACTTACACCAATAAATTTTAAAAGAAATGTTCGTGTTATCTAAACGCCGTATTCAAGTAAAATTTCTGCCGTGCATGAGGCAAAATTTCCTGTTTCTTTTTACTGGTGAGAATGTGCCCCGTCGGTAATCAGGCCCTGATTTTATCTCAAACATATTTCTCCCCTTCTAGTGAATAAAGAAAAGAGATTCCTTCACCAACTCCTTGTCGACCTTGACCCTGAAATGTACAAGACAGGTCAGACGCGTCCTAAAAAAATGTATCCTTTTTGAAAGAAAAACTGCGATTGGGGTGAGATTTACCCCAGCGCGTGTGCTTACGGGTTAAAAAAGAAATATGTTCTGATTCTCATTTAAATCTACAAGAGATATAAATTTACAACTTATTTTAACCTTTACTAGTCATATATCATCTTAAAACTATCAGAGTCCATTGTCTTCTTCTGACACAATTCTTTTTGTACATATGGATTTTGTATCTGCTTTATTGCTGCAACTTTCCCCATGTAATCTTTGAGGCTAAGTATCATTGTTTCTTATTATTTTTTTTATGTATTGTTATGTAAACACCTATTAGGCATAAAGAAACAAGTTCAATGTATTCATTGCTTTATTACACAGTAAATCCATTTTCCATGGGTGTATTATGTGAATCAGTGTTGCTTTCTTTCTTCTTTTTCTCAGATGTTGTTCTTTAGCTAAGAATAAATTTCGCCTTAACAACCACTTCTAAATATTATTAATTTAACCTCTTAATTCTCGCTCCCGTCAATATCACGGGCTGAGGTGTCGTTCGTTATTTCTCGTGCCCGTCATATTTCCGGGCTGGAGATTTAATTGCCGGAAAAACTTATGAAACCAGAAAAATTTAACTAGCATTTCCGTCTGAAGTCTGTGAATACCACTTTTCGGGTTCGATTATTGGCGCAGATTTTGATGTTGAATTTTGAGTTGCATGTTTCGAAATGTACTCAAAAAAATTATTAAAAATCAAAATTTAATGTATACTTCAAAATATAATCTATTATTTCAAATATTATTTGTAAAAATTTGTGTGATGATGATAAATAAAGATCTAAGATGTGAAAAATAAAGGTCTTATTCGCATTAATTTGTATGGTGTAAAACAAACATTAAGACACAGAACTCTGGCATGACGGCTTTTCTACAAATGTGAATTTGTTCTATAACAGGGGTGTCCAACTGCGGATTGCCGGATACCACTAAAATTTTACAGTTATATTTGCCGTATCTAATCGTCGAATTGCTGCGATTCAACTTGTCGACTATTTCTGTAAAATTTTAGTGGTATCCGGCGGGCCACAGTTGGACACCCCTGTTCTATAACATCTTTTAATTTCGCCTTAAAGAAAAACTAATTGCATATTTTATTTATAAACCTTGTAATTATTCAATTTCTGTAATAAAAAAATAGGTACATTTTTAATGGTTTTTCCAAATATTAAGCGATCCTTAAGGGGTTAAATGTATATGTAGTAAAGCCTCCATAAAGGACACTCCCGAATAGCGGACATCTCTATTTAATGGACACTTTTTCGATCCCCAACTGTCATGTAACTGTACATTTTAACCTCCGAGTAGTGGACACCTCTGAATCGCGGTCAAATTCCGCGCTCCCGAGGTGTCCGTTATTCAGAGGTTTTACTGTATTATTATTTGAATTTGAAAAAAAGCCACTTTTTTTCAAAAACGCCGCACCGAATTTCATGAAATCAATATCTGTTGCGGAACTAATAGACTTTTTTTATGGTTTTCTCTCAGTGGCAATTATGACAGAAAACAATAATAATTAATGTATTATATACATACATTTCAAGTTTAGAGAAAAATTACCATATTTTGACGAACACTCAACGTGTGTGCCAAGGGCAGATCCTGAAATTCAAACTTCTCGTGTTCTTTCCCAACAGTAATTTGAAGAATCTTTACTAATAAATTTTCTAGAAAGTTGTTTACAATTAGTTAAGGTGATGATAACTGAATAAACTAGTATGTTGTGGTCATCACAAAACTTTCTTCTATATAAATCACGTCAATTAAATCATTTAAATAGTAAAAGAAATTACATCAATTTATTCATATAAAAGTATACCTGAATTTGAAGTTTGCTGAAAATTCGTGCATTAGTTATTGAGATAGTGCTGTAGAGGAAATTCTGAAAAATGCAGCATAGCAGTGCCACCTGTTGAGCGATTTGCACCACAACACAAACAGCACTAATTCATATTAAGGTATACCGGAATCTGAAGTTTGATGAAAATCCGTGTATTAGTTCTGGAGCTAGAGCTACTGTGGAAATCACAAAAAATGTAGCACAGCAGCGCCACCTGTTGAGCGATTTACACCAAAAGGTACAAAACTTCAAATCATGTCAAGGGCTAACTGAATGTGAAGTTTGATAAAAATCCGTGCATTAGTTCTGGACATTGAGCTAATGTGGAAATCGAGAAAAATGCTGCATAACAGCGCCACCTGTTGAGCGATTTACAGCAAAACATAAACAGCAGTAACTCATATCTAGGTATACCTGAATCTGAAGTTTGATGAAAACCCAAGCATTAGTTCTTGAGATAGAGCTATTGCGGAAATCACAAAAAATGCAGCAAAGCAGCGCCACCTGTTGAGCGATTTACACCACAAGGTGCAAAACGTCAACTCATGTCAAGCACTAACAGAATCTGAAGTTTGATGAAAATCCGTGCATTATTTCTTGAGATAGAGCTATTACGAAAATCGTGTAAATGCTGCAAAATTCAGCATAGCAGCGCCATCTGTTGGGCGATTTGCACCAAAACGTTACCAGCACCAATTCATATCAAGTATTAACTGAATCTGAAGTTTGATGAAAATCCGTGCATTATTTCTTGAAATAGAGCTAGTGCAGAAATCGCGTAAAATGCAGCATAGCAGCGCCACCTGTTGGGCGATTTACACCAAAACCTAATCAGCACCAATTTATATTAGGGACTACTTGAATATAAATTTTTATTAAACTTCGTGCATTAGTTCTTGAGATAGAGCGCCCACAAAATTTGTGTCACATACACACAGACAGACAGACAGACTCACAGAGTCACAGACAGACATTTTGTAAAAACATGTTTTTTGGAATCTCTGACCTCTAAAACGTGTAAATCCGTCGAAAACCGGAAGTCGAAATTTTTTACGAATCCAATACTTTCTTCTTCTTGTAAAGATAGAAGAAAGTAAAAATATGATGAGAAGCAGGATCCGCCACACTGGTGTGCTCCAATATAACATGTATCCCAAAATTGTGCAATCGGTACCTACATAAATATACATAAATATATGAATAAAAATGCATGAAAAAAAAGACGTTGAAATGTTTAAAGGCGGAGCTACATAATTCCTCATGTAACACTAGAACCGCGGAAAATTTTACTCAAATTTTCTAAAAATATTTCCCATCAGAATTTTTATTTAAAAATATTTAACTTCCTTATTTAAATTATTTTTGTGAAGCTTATATTTAACTTATTTTATAAAGAGATTTCTGGCTCTTTTCGACATCTATTCATTTGGTACGGGTCAAAATGACCCGTTACCGCAGGTCTAGTGTTAAAGTTTGAAGTAGGGTTGTCAGTTTGGCCAAAACTCCTATTTACACCAGAAAATGCAAAAAAGTATTTTCAGATTTATTTAATGTCATGTCAAACTTTTAACACGTTAACGCCGGTGTACATCACCGTTGCGTCACACTCGACTGTCCCATCAGGTGGCGTGCATCACCGGTGGGTCCTACCAGATTTTCGCATCAGGTGGTATGCATCACCGGTGGGTCACACTGGATTGCTCCATAGGAGAAATAAACTACAGGTGGGTCACACTCGACTGCTCCATAGGAGGCATACCCTACCGGTGGGTCACACTTTAATATTCGAAAATACACTATTAAAAACAATTCAATATTATAAACTTAACACATTCACGACGGGAAACGAGAATTCTCGTTTTCATTCAAAAAATATCATTTACTAAGGGCGTGCCTTCTACCTTACAAAAATGCATTTGGGTGGAGCAAAAAAAAATTTCATC
The DNA here is from genome assembly GCA_963932465.1 of Maratus speciosus. Taxonomy (NCBI): domain Eukaryota; kingdom Metazoa; phylum Arthropoda; class Arachnida; order Araneae; family Salticidae; genus Maratus; species Maratus speciosus. Next base: position 203,901,915 of record OZ010794.1, on the reverse strand, counting down.
CTTTTCATGTCCACAATTACATTTTTTCTTTTCTGAGTAAAATGAGGCGAAACTCTTATTTTTATTTTTGTATCCATTAGAATAAACAGTAAAGACTTCAACAGAAAAAAATGCTTAAAAAGATTTTTTTTTTTTTTAATTTAAATTATCCATTTTTATTCGTCTTGACTAATAAAACAGTCTGTCCAGATAACTCTAGGCATGGTTTTCAATTTAAGGTTTTAACCAATAATATTTAAAATCACAATTTTAACTGGTTTTATGTAATTATAAAAACCTAGTATTTTAACAAGTTAGGCCTGAAAAACTAAAATATTTATTTTTTATTCTTATATTTTAAGATTAAATTTCTGTATATTGAAATTGTAACCTGTGTTACTGTAACTTTTCTTACCAAAGAAATGACTTCCATTGTCCCAAATAGAGAGTACTTTTGATCTTATTTGTCAGGGCCGAAACTAAGGGGGGCAGAGGGGACATGTGCCCCGGGCGGCAGAACGAAGGGGCGCCAAATGAAGATTTTGCTTGTCGATTTTTCTCACATCTATGCTTAGCACGGTATTTTTTAAATCATCCTGTCTGGCGCATGACAAAGCATAGAAGAATCTAAATATGATATGGCATAAGGGTCTAGTATAAAATGGAATTCTTTTCGATTCCGTTTTCAAGATTTTAATCAATCAATATTTGACAAAGCCAAGGGAAGATCCAATTCACCACTTAGAGGGGGATGGGTCATGGATTTACTTTTTTGGGTGGGAGGGGATCATATATTATGATAATTTTTTTTATATTGAAAGCTATTCCCAAATCCAAACTAACTAATGCCCCACCAGTGGCCGAGAGGTTCTGCTCTCGAAGCTGGTAGACGGGAAGTGCTGGGTTCGATCCCAATCGCGCCCGTCGGCCTAATCGTTCGGAGTTTTCGTGGTTTTCTTCGGACCTTGGACTTCCAAGCGTTAATACGGGTTAGGTTCCCTTAGATTAGAAAGACCCCCACGAAGGGCACTCCCCCCTTTGGGCCTATATCCCTCGTGTTGATAATTGGCCGTCATAAACACAACCAACCAACCAAACTAACTAACTAATTTGCTCATACTTTCGCGAAGTCAGTTTCATTCTTAAATACAAAAAATTTGCATTAATATTCATAACAATATAAAATTTACCGATTTTGTTCAGATACCAAGAAATTAAAGAGTTTCCCATTTTCTTATAAAACCAAAGATTCGTTCAGAAAACGTAGTCAAAGTTAGCATTTTTAGTCAAGTTTTACGAATTGACAGCAGCGCCTGATTACTAATGGGGCACATTCCCACCAGTAATAAGAAACAGAAAATTTTGCCTCATTCATGGCAGCTATTTTATATAAATCCGGTGTTTAGATAAGGCGAAGGCGAACATTTCTTTTAAAATTTATTGGTGAAAGCGTGCCCCGTTGGTAATCAGGCCCTGGTTGACAACCACAGAAATGTCATCGCAAGGGAACAATTGGCTGTCACTTCCGGAAATTCAGTTAAAAAGTCTAACAATTGTCAACGATTAAATATGGCAAAAATTTGTATTGAAATCAGAAGTATTTTAGAGCTAACAAAACCGTACAAATTGGCAGCTATGTGATTATGTTAGTGTCATGAAAATTGCAGGTGTAGCCTCTTCTTTCTGCTCAAAGTATTAAATAGTTCTTTTCAGTCGAACATATAAAGATCTACAAGGTGACGTCACGAACAGGTTCTTTGCTGCTGCTGTAGGACAGCTATCGCTACCTTTAGCAATGCTTTTTCCATTTGTGTGTCCTACTGCTTTTTTCATTGTTCTACGGTAAAAGTCACGTGGTGTGAACTGGTCTATACCTTTGGAATGGATCATTTTCTTCTGATGGACTGATGGCTTCCATTATCAAGAAACAGCCATTATAAATGTAGTGTTAGGTGAAGATGAAAGAGCAGCCGTAAAAAGTTAGAGCTCTGATTTTATGGTCAGAATAGGAAAAAAATGGGCAGAATTTTTTGGGGTTAAAATTCTCTTTGTAAATGTACTTTGCGGAAGAGAGGGGGAGCGCCAAAATCCATGTTTGCCACGGATGCAAACAAGACTAGTTTCGGCCTTGTTACTTGTAGATAAAAAATACCAGGAAAGATATGCTAAAGCCATTTTGAATTTGTTCTACACACATGTGGTCAGTGAGATGAAACATCGTAATTCCAGGTTAGTGTGTTTTCTGTTTGTAATCTCTGTTACATAAATTCTAAATTTAAATATTGTCCTTTTAATTAAAGTTTTATTTTCATTACATGAAATTAAGTTAATTTAATTTAAATAAATCTAAGATTTACATATTTTTATCAAACTATTGAAAATACAATTTTTTTCGTTATTAAATGCAACATTTGCTACTTGTAACTTCTGTTACTACATTTTGGTTACAGATGTAGATAAATTATCAAAAATCTAGTTTAAAATTCATATGCATAATAAAAATCCATGAAAATGCTTCAGTGGTGATTTAAAAATAATAATAAATATTGGGAAAAGGACATAAAATATTTTTTCACTCATTTATATCATGTTGTACATATTTCTTTAGATTGCAAGTCATTTTACATTAAAGGGGGTTGTGCTGTCTTAAGGGGTCTCAGGAGGACTCTCAAAGTTGAAAAAAAAAAAAAAAAGAGACCATTTTCAACATTTAATATCTTAAAATGTATATGATTTTAAAACATCGATTTTATTGGGATGAAAGATATAAGTATGTTCTTTCATTTCATGTATTTAAAAAAATTACAATATGCAGAATTAGCATTTACAGAGGGCTCCAAATTGTCAGACATTTGACGAGCAGAAAATCAGTATAACAGCTTACGCGCAGGATTACAAAATAAATTTTGAAACCCGAATGAAAATTTTGGTGCCTACTTATACTTCAGATTGTAATAATTACCCTGAACCTAAATAAATTTGTTTTTAAAGAATTTTTATATTTTTAATACAAAGTTGTATTTAGCTAATACAAAATTTTGAAAATTTCAAAAGTTTAATCACCCCCAAAAAATATTTTTTTGAACAATAAGAAGGAAATTTTAGGTTCAATTTATACAGACTAACATGAAATAAATGTTTTAAAAATTTCAAAAAAATATTCAGAAGTTTTTGAGAAATCCGGCCGCGTTATGCCCAAAAAGTCCTTTGGAGAAAAATAACTTCAAAGTTTCGGAAACGCCACTCCAGCTATGGGGCGTGTATAATTCTAAAAGCCGTAACTTCTGTTCTAATGGGAATTTCAAGGAAACAATTACATTAAAATGTTCAGAAAAAATAGGAATTTATCATCTAAAAAACTTAACATTTCGAAAATTTTGAAGCTTTAAGAGTTCTGAGACCCCTTAAGTGTAGTCAATAAAATCATGTCTCTAAGTAATTTGCTTACTCCTTACGAACTTTCAGACAATAATATCAACTCTGCTAGTTATATTCGTGTTCAATTCAATAACTATGAGAGGGGAGGCTCATTACATACAGTATCTGAATAAGCGACAGTACCCCGCCGTTAGATGAAAAGCAACATGATTTCGAGCGCCGTCTCACAGCAAAAGACATGAATATCTGAGCCGGCGTGAACGTGTTAAAGTAAAAATTCCCCGAAAAGTTCCGGTCTAAAGTTGAAATTTCGGGATAAAAACGGAGACCAAATTAGCAACCCTGGTTTGAAGATGCCCCGCCCTAAACATTGCATTTTCTTTGCATATGGTTATGGTCTAGATCAGAATTTTTTGGAGTAGCTTTTTATGACGATGTTACACAATTCCAAATCATCGATATTTATATATGTGATATGAGGTGTCTAGATCTTAAAGAGATTTTGGACTCTATAATGATACTTTAACCTATAGGTTAATCTGGAAATAAGAGACTATATTGGGAAGCCTATAGAAATGTCTCTTTGTATATCAACATGTTCAGCAAATCATAAAGGATTTCATTAGATCTTCATATTTTACTCATTAAATTGAAGGCTATTATCTATTTTGTTCTTTTGAAAAAAAAACTGCACTTTGAATACATCAAAACAACCACACGGAGTTGAATCTGAAAATTTGCTTTTGGTATTGCTCAAATTACAAGAAACATATTCAACTCATACCGGTAAAACGAAAGAGATAATTTATATTTAAAACGTATGTGTCAATTTGATGACTTCTAAGTAACACATGATTTTTACAATAACGAGTGAGCGCCTATATGGCACAAAGTTCTCCTCGTTGGATTTTTTACTAGCGTCTTTGTTAGCATCAAATTCCTCTGCGCAACTTCTCGTGCGCAGGTCTAGGTGCTTTTTCACTGGTCGTCCTAACCACAGAGTAACACTAGCGTCTCGGTGTAGCTCCGCTCCCTATGGAGATCGTAGTGACTGGATTCAACTAAATCCAGTCGAAGCTAGATTTGGCGAAGTATTGCTAGTTTGGCGAAGTGTTGCTAGTTTCGCGAAGTATAAATGTTATATCGAAAACAAGTTACTAGAAATTTTGAACACAGATAGAACCTGAATAGTGATGATGATTATTATATATTCCGATTTCGGAAATTTCAATTTGTGGATTCCAAAGGGTTTCCCCTCCCCCCCCCTCCCCTCACGAAAAAATAACATTTTTTAAAATGTGTCTTCTAATTGTAATAAATACTTGCATTTTGTAGGCAGGCGCATTCTAAATAGAATCATACTTAAATTTGAAAAATTCTAAAAAAATATATATACCTTTGTTTCAGAATTAAAACAGTCATAGACACTAGAAATTTTGAATGAACATATAACCTTAATAGTGATGCGCAAATACTCGAATTGAAATTTTAATAAGTAGGGTCCATAGAATGTTTCCCCCCTCCCCTCCCCTGACAAAAAAATAACACTTTTGTTTATGACCCTTCAAATTTTCTTAGCATGTATACTATTAAGGATTTACCTGCATACAAAATTTAAAATACCTTTGATTATTCGAAGTCACCAGAAAGTTGTTTTTTTTTATTAAGGAGGGGGGGGGGGGGGCTTTAGAAGAAACAGGATTACTATTCAAAATGTACCTGCCTGTAAAATTCAGGTATCAATGTCAATCTAAAGAATAAAATTTCATTTTTTTTCTTTTTTGGGGGGGGGAGGGGGTGATATCCAACAGCCTAAAATGCAGGCATGAAAGTGGGAAATAGGAAAAAAGGAGGAAAATCTTTTCGGCCCACATTATGGCGCCAAACTTTTAAAATTTAGACACATTTTAACAGTTATTTATAGGATAAAATTAAATATAATTGTACGTATGATTGTTATTTTCTTTTCATAGCTTAGAAAGCATTAAAAAGAAATTTAAACTTTTAAATCAAAAGTGTTGCATAAATAGAAGAAAATATTCTATTCCAAAAAGAACATTATGAAACTTCCTTTTTCTTTTAAGGGTGTATTCGAAAAAATATTTTTCCACCCTCAACAGCTCGAAATTTTCTGAGACATTTTTACACTCATTTTTAAAAGTAAAAACATGAAACTTGCTGAGGGGATTTTTGAAGAGATGTATAAGAGGCTGTGCGATTTCATTTTTCGCTCAATTCATCAGAATTTGAGTTTTAAGCAATTATTTTCTCAGCATGACCCTTTTTTTCATTCCCAGATCTCCCGCTCCGGAAAATTCGGTTCAAAACGCCAACTTTGACAGCATTTATTGCAATATTTTCTGCATTTGTCAAAAAATTGAGAAGCACGGCACATTATGCAGTTTCGAAATAAGAGAATTTCCTAGTTTAATGCATTTGAGAGCAAAAACGAATTTAAAAATATATCAGAAAATAAGAAATTTGGATTGGAATACACCCTTAAAGTCTAAGAAAACTTCCACTCTGGAGAGATACTTTAATCAAATTTATTTACACGACTTTCATATGATTATAATATAAGCTTCCCTTTGATTTGATAGATCTTTTGCACGGCAATTCAGAAAAAAAAAAAAAAAAAAACCCTTCAAGGATTTTAGTTTACAAAATGTCTGATTATTAAATTTGCAAGTCCCCCCCCCCCTCCCGCACCTTATATGCTTCCAATATTTTCTTTGCATTTTTGCATCAATCCAGAAAATGACCAAAATTATTTTTAAAAAGGTGGAATTCCACCTTTAGGGAATCCTACGCTGCATTATCCGCCATCTTCGCTCAAAAAAACATCTAACCTAAACAGACTTTTCAACGACAGCGAGAGCGAACGCTTATGCTTCGTCTGAAATACAGCAACCTCAAAAATAACTAGCGCCAATTCCTTAGCCAAGAGGTCGGAGAAAAATCACCATAGGGAGCGGAGCTACACCGAGACGCTAGTCAGAGTAACGACCTAAAAAACCCTAGCGATCCAAAACAACCTAAGAGCGTTTTCACTGGTTACAGCCAGGGATGTAGTGGAGGGTATACGGTGGTATACGCCGTATACCCTCTGGATTTTTTTAAGGAACACCGTATACCCTATGTTTCTCAAGAAAGCTATAGTATATGTACGCTAGGGTATACCCTCTGCCCTTGAGCGTATACCCTCTGCTTAGAACGTATGCCCTCTGTTTTATTTACGACTACACCCCTGGTTACAGCTAAACCCTTACGCCAACTAATCTAAGGCAGTAGCGGATAGGGGCAGCTTAATGAAACAATGTTAAAACTTCGACCGCACTGGGTAGCACAGCGATATGGGGAAAAATAAAAAAGTCCCTAGCTGGCTTTGGCACGTTGTTTTGTTGATGTTGATTTTCGTTTGTACTTGGAACTTATCAATGTGTTGTTTTTTCCATCATACTTTTATTAATGTTACTGTTATTATTATAATTTAAGATGTTAATACTTGAAGATAACGCATCATAATTATTAATATTGTAATGTTAAAAAGATTATGAGATGCTCTCATTATACATTTGCTATAAAATAGGAGCTGAAATTATCCTAAAATTAAATTATGTTTAGTTCAATGTAATAACTAAAGAAATTGAACTGTGCCCTATTAATTCGATTTTTTTTTCTTTTAATACTATATATAACAAAGAAACATTTTAAATTAAGACCAAAGTGCAAACAAATAGTAATAGCTTTTAAATCTTTCTAAAATAATTTAAAAACAAATTGAAACCACATTGACATACTAATGTATAGTAATAATGACATATGCATAATTATCTTAGGAAACAAGTATTAAATTATGCATATTTTAATTATAGAAGTATATGCTATTTAAATCATATTTATTGTTTTTTAAATCCTTGGCTGAAAGCAAAGACAAAGATTTACCTTAAGATAAGAAATAATAATTTTATTTTATCCCTTGTAAACTAATTTGCTATAAGCCTTAAAGCGGTTAAAATGCCACATGCATATCCCTATCTATTTATTTATATGCAGTGAGTTATATATCCAATAACATTATTATGACATAAAAGATGAACAGCTTTTAAATTTTAAAAGTTAAAGTTATAGATATTTGTTTACTTATTTAAATAATTCTTACTACAATGTTGGAAAGATCACGTTCTAAAGATTACGTTTTTAATATTATTTTCAAATATTTTGGATAGGTGGCGCCAGTATTAAATGCAAAATCTTATTTTTCCCCTTTGTTTGAAACCAGCTTTAAAGAATACCTTACAAGATTCCCTTCTCTTTTCTTCTATTACGCAGGTGCTTCTTTAACATTGCTGCTTTAACCCCTTCGGGACGAGAGCATTTTACGAAATTTTAATCATTTGTCACCGTTTTTTTTAAAACAGAAATTTGTGTTTTCTTGATTCGAGAGAATGCGCTGATTAAATAAGGCAAATTTTACAGTAAAATTTTACTGGTGAGGAAAAACAAGGATTCTGAGCGCTTCATGCGGCACGTATACGTGTCGCTCGTCCCCAACGGGTTAAGGCTCCGCTGCACCGAAACTCCCCGATCTCGAAATCCCATGTTAGCCTATGGGAAAACTTTCAAGCGCGATGACTCTTTACCTAATATAATCATTACAATACCGTTTACACCATCAGAAAGTAGACGTCAGATGCAGATGATGTGCGTTTTTAAAAATTATCTCCCTAAATTTTAAGTATATAAAAAAATCCTTATAAACTTTGAAATTTCCATTTGATTAAATTTTATCATCTTCTTAAAAATAATTAAAATTTACGTAGACAATTTTTAAAAACGCACATCATCTGCATCTGACGTATACTTTCTGATGGTGTAAACCAAAGCCGCCTCAAGACTACAAGCCAAACACGAGGTTTCGTGACGTCACGACGCGGGGCTTAGATCAGCCGTGAAGAGCACATGCGTTATTTAAAACATATTAATTCTTTCCTTTATATACCAACTTATTATCACAACATATGGGAAAAAAATAAAAACGTATAGTTTAAAGACGCTAATTAAGTGCTTTTTAATCAATTTCGATCACTCGAAACAATAATAATAACGATAACACAAAAACAAAAATTATGAAATAATATCACTGTGTCAGTCAAAATGTGCACTTAATTAAAGTTACATTAAAGAAAAATGATTGGTTAATGAAAAAAAAAAAAAAAATCGAAGTATTAAATTTAATTTAGTGAATAGTTTTCATTATTTATTCTACTTTGAAATTTACAAAAATATCAATTATCTATTTTCTATATATTCTAAAACAAGGCATTAATAAATATATATAAGCAAAATCTACAAATATGTATATAATATATATATAAACATATATATGTAGTTTTAAACACATAGAGGGAATTACTTTGCTTTCAATTATTTCATTTTCAAAAATAAATAAATAAATACCAATATTCTGTCAATCAAAACCCACATTTAAAATTAAATTAAAGTGGATGAAAAATGATTGTTAAATAAAAACAAATTCAAGTTGTATGCTATTTTTATTATTCATTGTGGCTTGAAATTATACAATAAATATCCTATTAAATATTTAGTGATTTGAAACATGCAAAGGAGTATAATAAATTTAATATAAATAAATACTAATAAAACTACAGAGTGCATGAAATTAGGTAACAACACAGATAAATTTTTCTTACTGTAAACTTTACTTAGTAGAAGTGGGTAATTTTCACATAAAATCGATTAAATTGAAAAAAACACAAAGCTCTCATAATAAAACAAAACAAGGTCATGAAACAGAAAATTATTATTTTCTTAATTTTTGTATTATTTTAAGATATTATGCAAGGTACAAGCAATACAGTTTTTAAAAAGTGTACTGAAACCTGATGAGAACAAAAGAAAGAAAGAAAACACTTTCATCCATTGGAATTGAAATATTCCTAATATATATTTATTTTGTTCAGATATTCAAGAATTAAGATTTTGGACTTTGTACTATATATCATTAGAAAACTAATGATTTAAATTTTATTATAACAACTTAGTATTACATTGTTTTCAAAAGAAATTCTTCATACACGTTTTCCTCATAACGAGTCAAGTTGAAATCATTTATTATGGGCCAATTGGGGGTATTTTTTTTAGACACCTTATAACATAAATAGAAAAACAAATAAAAGTTTGCAAACAAATACTCCTTTGCAACAAATCCATGATTTTTTCTACTATTATTCTACTAATATTTTTTCATAAAGTTGTGACCATCTTTTTGTGATACCCTGTATACAAATGTAAATAGTACCTGGTACGAAATTTATGCATGCATACAATACGTATGAAGTTTAGCACTAACCATTTATGCATTATTCGCGAATAATTTCTACCGATAGATAAAAGGGGGGTCCCAGAATGGTGCTTGCTCCGAGGACCTAGATAAACAAAGTCGGGTCCTGACTACACAGAAAAGTAAATTTATAATTATGTAACAATAATTTTATTTATTGTTATTTTTAATTAAACGTTAAAAGTTATATAAAAACACACAAAATTTTTCCGAATTCGGAAGGGGGGGGGGGGAATAAATTGTTTACAGTCATTGTAAAAATAAAGAGATTCAGACATATCATTCCCATATCCGTAATTCTCATGTATAAGCATGCACTGTGTAACAAATATTATAAAATGAATTTTTATTAAAAGTTTAAGATTAAAAAACACCAATAAATTAGTATGTATATTGATCGGGCTTTAAAAGAAATATACAAGATAACAATGTTATGCATCCATAGAAATTATGATGAAAGTTTCTAGTACATTTAAATTTTTAAGTATGAAAATATCTATAAAAATACATTAATTTTGGTATCAAATTAAAGCCCAATCAATTCTGCCTACAGAATAATCAGAGTTATACTATTCTCACGACCAGTGTTTTCTAAGAAAAGTCGATCATTAAGTCACTCTAATGAGAGAAAACAAAACAAATTAAAAAGATAGGAAGGTATGACAAGTTATAAATTACATAATAATTAAGCTTGTAATTAAGACTTTTGGCTGAAAATGTTTTAGCATGATTAGTATCCAAGAAACTCAGTCTGACATAAATTTCAGCTATCTGGTGCCAGTATTTCCGAGTAAATAAAGTCACAAGTTTTAATCGAAATTATTGAATAGCAAGAAAGGTAAAGTTTAAACTAATAATATTTATGCTGTACTTACTGTATACAAAATTTCATCAGTTTTCAGTGGTAAATTTCTGAGTAATAATAATTTTAAAGTTTTTTTTATTAATTTGTTTAAATTAAAAGAACTAATTAAACTTTCCACTTGAAAATATAATAGTTGAAGTAGAAAAATATGTCGCATAGGACATTAAAATTTCAAACTGAATTGGCCGTATAGCTTCCAAATTATAAGGAGAAATGTGTTGGCCCGAACAGAGCTGTCTAGCTCTGGCACATATTAAATGAAGCTATTTTTACATATTTATAAAGAATATAATTAAACAATGAAAACTTTATTAATTAATAACTTTTGTGATAATTCACCGATTCACACCATTCAAGCACCAAATTTTAGCAAATTACGATAGACAGGGAATGATATAAGTCTCGATACGATTTAGTTATTTTTGCCACTTTAAATTACTGCTGTTTTTGAAATGAAACAGAAGTACAATAATATCGTTTTGCTTTGAAACACGTACACGGGATTGTTGACAATACGATACTGGGATTTAATAGTTAATTTATTTTAAAGAAGTTAAAAATAAAAGATATTCCGAACACAAAAAATAGAGCTAGTACTAATAAAATATAAGTAGTTAATTTGAAAATAAAACTTACCTTCCAAAGAATATGTTCTATTAGTTAAGTAAACAACACGTGCATACGTTACATTTTAATTCTAAACAACCAGATACATGTTTCAAAATCTCGGCATTGGCGCCAGCCCCGGGTCGTTACGTCACATATATGGGGGAATGAAATCGTGTCTGGCTTGATAGTCTTGAGAAGGCTTTGTGTAAACGGTATTTTAATAATTATATTAGGTAATAATTAATCGCGCTTGAAAGTTTTCCCATAGGTTAACATGGGATTTCGAGTTCGGGGAGTTTCAGTACAGCGGCCCCTTAAGCTGTCCCCATCCGCTACTCTCCTTAGGAGCTTTCGCACATTTTCTCCCAGGAACTTTGTTGAAAGATAAAGCCGTGTATGATCGGCGTAGTATTTTGGTTTAAAGCAAAACCTTTCAATCGTTAGGTTTTAAGTTGAGCACTTGCTGCTGTTTTATCTTTATAGAGTTTTGTTTTGATCTTTATTGAATGAATTAAAGAATAATTATAAACATATAAAGATCAGTTGCTTTGTATTTTTTTATTGTCAATTAGATAATTAAATTAAATTTTACTTACAATTAAGTAAACAAAATTAAATTAAAATTAACTTAAATGAAATTTAATAATTTTTATTACATAAAATTTTATTTTAAATAAATTTCAATAATTAAAATAGTTTTTTGAATTCATATAAGCTATTTTTTAATAATTAAATGAACATTTATTAAAATGCAATACCTCCGAGACTTACATTTAAAATATTTTTATGTTAGTGTAGTAAATTCTACTACACTATTACTAAAGATTAGTAAATTCTACTAATTTGATACTTAAGTTCTCATCTTTTAAAATCAAGCATTATTTTCATATATAAAAATCGCTATTAATTTAATATTATTTTTTTTACTAATTACTGATTCATCTGTAATTATAAAGTAGTGGAAGATTAGTATAATTAAAAATTTTCTTCTTTTTCTTATATTATTATTACTATTTAAATATATAATTAATATTGATTTTAAATATATATAATTAATATATATATTTAAATATATATAAATAATATTATTATTTAAATATATAATTAATATCGATTTTAAATATATATAATTAATATCAATATTTAAATATATAATTAATATTGATTTTAAATATATATAATTAATATATATATTTAAATATATATAAATAATATTATTATTTAAATATATAATTAATATCGATTTTAAATATATATAATTAATATCAATATTTAAATATATATAGATAATATTAATATTTAAATATGTATACTTTATATTAAATAATATTATTATTTAGATATATAATTAATATTTGTTTAAATGTATGTAACTTATATTACCATTAATATTATTATTTTAATATGTATAATTTATATTAAATAATATTATTATTTAAATATATATAATTTATATTAATATTATTTAAATAATAAATTAATATTTTTGTTTAAATGTAAATAATTTGTATTAAATAATATTTTTGTTTAAATGTATATAATTTGTATTAATTAATATTATTATTTAAATATATAATTAATATTTTTAAATGCATGAACATATTTCTTTCCAAGCAGAAATTAATCCAGTCCAGCACCCAACAATACTATTTTACACCTAGTTCAAAAAATTCTGTTTGTTTTTCTAGTGATTGCTAGTCAATGTTAGTGATAAGTGCCAGGTGCCAGGACACTTCTCTTACAGCGGCTTTACCTCATCCCTTGGCTATTTCTCTTTTTTAGAGAAGGGGGTGAAGAGGATTTGCCTCATTGAACTTAAAGTATTTTTTCAATATTAATGTGCAAAAGTATGCAAAAACTTAGCTAAACATAAAAATGCATTACCACATTTAAAAATATACTTCCAGCTTTTATCGCTCAATGGCAGTACGACCATCGTACTACTTCTGTCGCACTATAAATGAATGCTAACCATTATGCATATTATATTCTACAGTAAGCATCTTGTAATGCACCTCAATGCTTGTCTATCGGTTTCATTATGTTAGAAATAGTGTAATATTATTAAAATATGTTCCAAATATTTTTTCCCCACAGACATTAATTGAATGTTTTTTAGTGACTGTGTACATTGATGATACATGTTTTGACATTAGTATTCAGGCCTTTTTTATTTCTATTTTAGTACCCATGTCTAATCATTTGAAATCGAAGACCAAAAAATTTTGTGTCATCAGAACCTGATGCTGAAAGCACATTGTATAAAAGTGTTAACATTTAAAAACTATTTCATTAAAAATTTTCTTCTTACATAGAAATAAATTATTAAGTATTAATCCTAAATAGTCTCTCATGACAATGCTTCGCGATTTTCATGTCCCTGAAAAATAGTTTTCAATAACAATTTCTAATATTTATACCCAATCGAAGACTGGGATAAAAACTTTGCTCAGACTAAGACCATCTCATTTTTATTATATACCATACTATACAGAAAGCATGCTTTAGTGTATTTCTTAAATTCACATCAATTACATTTTTGAAATAGTGTGACATCATTCAAATTTACCACAAACGAATTTTCCCCCATTCTCCTTATAAACGCTACATATTCCATTTTTAATAGGAAACATGCTATAGTTAATTTCAGTAGCATATATCAATGATACGGAAATTTGAGTTTACGAGAATTACAGCACAGATTGACAAACTGAATTCATAATTACTCTTCAAATGTGTTAGAAAGTACTAAATGTACTTTAATTTTTCAGTTGGGTCCTGTAAGTAGACTAACTTCTGGTGTCCATTAAAGAAAAAAGGCTCTACTTTATTTCAATGATATATTAACATTTTTGCAGTTGCTTTGAAAAGTTTTCAGCGATATCGAAAGATTTTCAGATATGTTATTAGAATTTCATCTCGGTTTTAACCCAAAGGAGAATTGATTTAGAGTTGAATTTATGATGTCACCACAAACCCATTCATATAGAATAATGAGTCAAAATAAGTCTACACGAAGTTCTGTAACTACTTTGTGCGCAAAAATATATTTTGATGTTTTGTTCATAAAATATAAAAAATTGACAGCTACACGAATGAAATGAGTTAATAATTAGAATAAAATGCCAGCAAAGAATCGTAGAAATTTTGGAATGAATAAAAATTTATTTTTTTATTAATAAACTGCAACAATATTTTATGAAATCAATAATATTTTATGTCATCTTGAAGATGCAACGCAAAACACGAGGTTCTACCAAAACGATATTTATTCATTTTACAATATTTTCTTATTTATTTTAAGATTAATAATAATAATAATAATAATAATAATTATATATATATATATATATATACATCGCTTCCTCCTTATAAATTGCTAAGAAAAAAAATCCTTCTTATACTAAAAGGACATAACTATATAAAAGCTTGTAAAATAATAAATAAAAGACGATAATTTATGCCCATTTTATAAGATCATGAAATAAAGCATGGTTCAATGAAAGTAAAATATCACTTTAGTTTAAACGGGGTAATTATCTGGTCTGGTTAGTAAGCAAGACTTAGAAAATACAAATTTGTATTTGAATATTCTAAAAAAAAAAAAAAAAAGAGTATTCAGAAAACTAAACTACTAACGCAAAAGAGAGACTGAAATTAATTGCTGAGAAAACTAACACGGTAATTAACTACTGCAAATAAAGTACAAGCTAGAATCTTCATATATAAACTATAATACATATCCACTGTTTTATTTATTTTAAATGTATAAACCTCTTAGTATCGATATCAAAATAAATGCGCTACACTTTTAAAAAAGTATATTTCTCATAATTAGCACTTATTATAGCGAAATTACTTTTACAAGTGAAATTTTAAAACAATTTGCCGCGTACTAACTCCAGCGAAACATAGCGAAACTACTTGCTACGAAGAACGAGCGAAGAAAGTGTAAATAAACCTTGTCGAATGCTCCAAACAGACCTGCGCGCGAGAAGTTGCACAGAGGAATTTGATGTTAACGAAGACGCTAGTGTTGGATTTTAACCCCTTGAGGGGAAAGCAAAAATGGCCTCTAAATATTGAATTCTCACCGTAATAATCGAAAATTTTTATTTTTAAATAATGACAAGCAATTTTTTAAAGGTTTTCCCCAAAAGTTAAAAATATAAAATTTAGTTAAAATTTTCTGGTGAGAATTTTGTTTAAATTAGGTGGGATATATTTTATCCCACCGCCCCTCAAGGGGTTAACCCGTACGCACTCGCACACACGCCTACTTTTGTAGCGTTAGCTCACGCGCGGAATAATCTCACCCCATTTTGCCTCCCATTATATTTTTGACTAAATACGTTTTAAAAACGAATCTACTGTTCTATATTGTAAAATGCATCAGTACTTCTTTTTAGAGAAAAATTAATGCTTTTCATATTTATTTTCAGATTTTGTAGCAGTTTTTATAAAAATCACGTTTTTTCCAAGAAAATATGCAAAAGATTTGTTTTACTTCTTAAAACATGAATTATGACACAAAATTGATATTAATTACATTTAATAACCTTTCATCAATATATGCAAGTAGCTTTTATCTTACTCTTTCATTAAAATTATTTTAGCGTGTGTTATCTCGTAAGAAGTTAAACGTTTGTAGACGCGCGGGATTATTTTATCCCCTCCAAAGAAAAGACCTTCCTTCACCCACCCCTACTCGACCTTGATCTTGAAAGGTACAATGCAGGTCAGAAGCGTCCTCAAAAAATTTATCCTTTTTTTTTCAAAGAGAAATGCGATTGGAGTGAGATTTAACCCAGCGCGTGCGCTTACGAGTTAAAAAAAGAAATATATTCTGATTTTCACTTAAATCTGCAAGTGCTATAAATTTAGAACTTATTTTAGCCTCAGTCATTTGTCATCATACAACTATCGGGTTGTATTGTCTTCCTCTGACACAATTATTTTTGTATGTATCGATTTTGTATGTTCTTTATTGCTGCAACTTCCCACATGCTTTGAAGCTAAGTATCATTGTTTCCTTTTTTTTTTTTTTTTTTTTTTTTTTTTTTTTTTTTGTATGTATGTATTGCAGAGGTGCCAAGTTCGCACTAATCTTCCGTAATGCGTGGATTAGTTTAACCCAGTTTAACAACGTTTCGAACCAGAAAAATTATTTGATGAACCTTTATTTACTTAATTCCAGTTTTCTACGTGTAACTTATTTAATTTCATCACTGAAAAAAAATTCTGGTGCGAAATGTATTAAACCAGGGTTAAATTAACCCACATATTACGGAGGATTAGTGGCAACTTGGCACCTATGGTATTGTTATGTAAACACTTATTAAGCATAAAGAAACAAGTTCAATGTATTCATTACTTTATTACACAGTATGTTCATTTTTCATCGGTGTATTCTGTGAATCAGTGTCGCTTTCTTTCTTCTTTTTTTCTCAGATGTTGTTCTTTGGCTAACAATAAATTTCTTCTTAATAACCGCTTCTTAATATTAATAATTTAAATATATTTATATATTATTATTTGAATTTGAAAAAGCCTCTTTTTTCAAAAACGCTGCACCGAATTTCATGAAATCATAATATGTTGCGGAACTAAAAAAGACTTTTTCATAGTTTTCTTTCAGTGACAATTATGACAGAAAACAATACAAATTAATGTATTATATATATACACATTTCAAGGAGAACAATTACCATATTTTGACGAACATTCAACGTGTGTGCCAGGGGCATATCCTGAAATTCGAACTTGGCATGCTCTTTCCCAACAGCAATTCGAAGAATATTTCCTAATAAATTTTCTAGAAAGCTTTTGCAATTAGTTAAGGTGATGAAAACTATTAAATAAAAAATCTGATGAGAAAAAGCATGCGCAGATTGGAAAGCAGGATCCGCCACACTGGTGTACGCCCATCGCCTATATAACATATATACCAAAATTGTGCAATCGGTATCTATGTAAATATATACAAATATATGAATAAAAATGCATGAAAGAAAAAAGGAAACAGATGTATTATAATTCCACATCCACCATCTTGGATTTTTTTTTCTTGGCGTGAAATAAAAATTGTTTTTTAATTAATAGTTATAATTATTACATATATATATTCCAGTTTTTTTCAATATTTTATTAATCTATCAACAATATTTAATCATTGGCGACATTTACTACTTGACGAAAAAGGAGCTTTTACGCAAGAAAAAAATCCAAGATGGCGGATGCGGGATTATAATAGATCTAAACCGAAAAAAGACATTGAAATGGTTAATGGCGGTCCTGCAGAAATCCTCATTTAGAGTTTGAAGATCTCCGCCCTAAACATTGAATTTTCTTTGCTTATGGTTACGGTCTATGATCAGAATTTTTTGAAATAGCTTTTTGCGACGATGTTACACAATTCCAAATCATCGATATTTATGTATGTGGTATGAGGTGTGTATATCTTAATCCTTTCAGGGGCAAGTAATTGTGATTCTGTAATGCCGAATTCAGACCGAAATCTCCCAAAACTTTTATTGAAAAATAAGGAAAAGCAATTTTACTGCTTTTTTCCACCAAAGTTTGAAAAGTCAAATTTAATGAAATTTTTCGGGTGCAAATCTTCATTAATCGTAGGTGGGATATAGTAATATATCCCAACGCCCCTCAAGGGGTTAGAAATATTTTCGACTCTATAATGATACTTTAGGCTATAGGTTAATTCAGAAACAAGAGACTATTTTGGGAAGCCCATAGAAACGTCTCTCTTTTTAACAACAGGTTTCTTTAAGCAAATAATAAATGATTTCCTTAGATCGTCATATTTTACACATAAAATTGAACGCTGTTATCTGTTTAGTTCTTTTGAAAAAAAAAACTGCACTTTGAATACATCAAAACAAAACAAACCACGTGGAGTTTAATCTGAAAATTTGCTTTTGATATTGCCCAAGTTGCAAATTACAAGACATATGTTCATCTCATACCGGTAAAAATAAGCAGTTAATTATTATGTGTAATTTATGTGTAACGCATCCCCTAAATAAATGATTGTAGTCAGCCGCGTACAGAACAGTAACAAGTGAGCGCCTATTTGGTACAAGTTCTCCTCGTTACGAACGTCTGGGGAGAGATGACATCATCCTTTACGGCATCAATTCATGTTTATGAGGCATTCTCACGATCTTTTGACTTTCAGGAATAAAAATCTGGTGAAATTAAAATTGCTAAAATAACATTTTAAATTGTTAGACGAATGCCTTAATGATTCAAAATAAAGAAAAAATGGTCAGCAGCGAAATTTGTTTTATTTAACTGAGGTTTAAGTTAAACTTGCAAGTTTAATTTTCCTTACAATTTTACCACAATAACTTTTTATTTTCTTCTTAATATTTACTTATGATGAAATTCCATAGTACCCACAGGACATTCAAATAAAAAATAATAACAATGTAGTATTTTTAGTAAAAATTTTTGGTATAACATTGCCTTAAATGGGTGTTAAAGAAGGGACTGTAAGGAAAAAAGGGACGGTAATGGGAAAAAAAGGGATGGTAAGGAATATTACGACCTACTTTTAGGCCAATCATGTTAAGACTCAGTGATAGCCGTAATGTTCATTGATTTTTAGAAACAGTTATTTACATTGGATTAAATAATAATAAAAAAAATGCAATTTAACAAATTACAACTACCATTTGTAAAATGATTTTTTCAAGGACTAAAATTTAAGACATAAAAAATCACACGGAGTTGATCATACATTACGTGCACCATGGATTACATTTTTCGGTACTGTAAATTTTTAAACTTCTACGGAACTGGTCATACATTACGTACGACATGGATTAAACATTAATATTCCTGGACCAATTTCAAATGAAATTTCATTCTTAAACTTCTAAACATCTCACAATATTACATTTTACACCGTCGTATAGAGAAAAAAATGTACTTTTAAATGCAATTTGTTTGAAAGCTGTATCTCAATTTGTTTCTGAGTTAATAATTTTTTTGTAGTTTTTATTACTTTTTTATCATAGTGGCAACAGGAGTACCCATCTCTGTTGAGAGTAAAGGGAAAATACAGATTACTGTATAGACCAATCAGAAAACGAATAAAATGCGGATTCAACTAATAAAAAGCTTCAGATATGTTTTTCATTTCCTACCCTGACGAGGACAATAACCATTTTTCCAAATGGTTAAAAAATTAATTTACCTGGAAAAGTGCAGGAATAAACCTCGGGGGCGGTAAGACTACCAATAAAGTCACCATGCTTGAAATTGATATTTAAATGCTGATTTAAATTCTGCAGTAAATTTCCTGTCAAAGAATTTTAGCCATTCTTTCTCTATCATACTTCTGCATGAGAAAAAAGTTGACAAAAAGTCTGCGACTGCATCTGAAGTGATTTTCTGTGTAATTTAACAAGAGGGACGGTAAGGAATCTAAAACCCAGGGACAGCGTTTAAAAAATAATATCAACCGTAAAAATGTGTGCAGGTTAATTTTTTGCTACATATTTATATACAGCAATTGTCCCAGTTTAAGAAAAAAGTACATCGAATTATTTTATTGAAACAATTTTATACAGACAGCTCCAAACTTAAAAATCAGCATCAGGGACAAGGGACGGTATAGGAGTTTCCTGGATATTTGGACCCTCAACATCGTCCAAAAACTTATTGATCTCGTTAATATTGTTATGCAGTCAAGCACTGGAATGTTCCCCAGTATACGAAATAAAAAATCCCACAAGAATATGTACTAAAATAAAAATTATTATTCAGGAACTTGTAAGTCAAAAGATTGTGAGTATACCCCTTATCTATTTCGTCAATTGGAAGTGGACACGATGATAAATTATTAACCGTTAGGTTTAGAAGTTCCCCTCCTTTAGGGTGATTTTAGTAAGTTAATGCTATCGAGCACATTTTTAGATATTTAGATTCGATCTTAGATTTAAATATTGCAGAATGGCAATCTAATCTAAAACTATTTTTTGGAAACAAAAGTTATAAAGGTATTAGATTTCTAAATTAGATGTCTCAGTTTACATTTCCAAAAGTTCTTTATCCATTAGATACAGGTGTTTGTGGTTAGCAGGCAAGTAAATACTGCTGTATGGATATTAGGATAACGTAAAATGCTTTTCCAAACTGTTGCTTATCCTTATAAATCGCAGAGTAAAAAGAAACCGAAGATATACGATAATCATTTACTCAATCAATAGAAAATTACAACTGTAAAATAAATTACACAACGGGGGTTTCACGGGGGCAGAGTCCCCCTGGAGAAATCTGCTTTATTATATAGAAATTACCAGAATAAATAGCTCGTGAGAATTTCAGAATATCATTACATAACAACGTGTTTAATTTAACTCTTCTAATGTCTGAAACCGTCGAAATATTTTTTACTTTTATAAATGTTTATGCAATTTAAAAACTTTAAATTGCGTTTTTATAGAAAGATTAATATTACGCAAAATGTGCTAAAAACCATGAGTTGCAGAGATGACGTTGAGGCTCTTGATCTGCAGATTTACTAGTTGTATATTAACCCGTACACACACACGTACTTTTGTATTGTCAGCGCACGCATCGATAAATCGCACCCCATTTTGTCTCCCATTATGTTTTTTGATAAATACGTTTTAAAAACGAATCTACTGTTCTGTATTGTAAAATGCATCCGCACTACTTATTTTTAGGGAAAAAATCATGCTTTTGATATTTATGTTCAGTTTTTGTAAAAATCGCGTTTTTTCCAACAAAATATGTATATGATTTGTTTTATACCTTAAAACATGAATGATTTCACAAAATTGATATTAATTACATTTAATAACTTTTCATCAATATATACAAGTAGATTTTATCTTACTCTTTCATTAAAATTATTTTAGTGAGTGTTATCCCTTAACCCTTACCGGCGCGGGGTAATTCTGTTTATAAACTCATGAAATAATGGACTGACACCGCAATTTATAAACGAATTTATTAGAAAATAAGAACTTATTTTCATGTACATTATAAAAGGAAAATTTTAATTAAATATTCTTGGTGCCGCTTGTCAGTTTTGGAATTAAAATTAGGTGTCCTTTTTTAAGGACACCGCGCCGGAAAGGGTTAAGAAATGAAACGTTTGTACACGCGCGGGATTATTTTATCCCAAAAGCCATATTTCTCCCCTCGTAGTGAACAAAGAAAAGAATTCCTTCACCCACCCTTTCTCGACATTCACCTACAAGACAAGTTAGAAGCATCCTTAAAAAATTTATCCTCTTTTTCGAAGAAAAGATGCGATTGGGGTAAGAGCTACCCTAGCGCGTGGGCTTACGGGTTAAAAAAAGAAATATATTCTGATTCTCATTTAACCCTCACCGGCGCGGAGCAATTTTGTTTATAAACTGATAAAATAATGGACTGACACCGCAATTTATAAACGAATTTATTAGAAAATACGAACTTGCTTATTTTCATGTACATTATAATAGGAAGATTTTAGTTAAATATTCTTGGTGTCGTTTGTCAGTTCTGGAATTAAAATTAGGTGTCCTTTTTAAGGACACCACGCCGGTAAGGGTTAAAACTACAAGTGCTATAAATGTAGAACTTATTTTAGCCTTAGTCATATGTCATCATAAAATTACACTGATAAACAAAAATTGACTTTTTATTTTTTTCTTAAATTTAAAGCTAATATTCCAATTATATACACCCTTGAGTAAATAAAAATTGTATTAGAAATTTTTGCTTGGTTCTTTTTTTTTTTTTTTTTTTTTTTTTTTTAAAGCGTAGGATATGTATTTATAGGTTATTACAATATATCACAATTTAGGAGATCGTACAGTAATGCATAATAATAATACATAAATGTTAAATTTACCAGCAGTATACTTGTGCACTGTTTATACACATTTTTCATATATTTTACACACATTTTACGCAGCTGAACACAATTTGAGTGTATTAAATTTGATTACATTTGTACCTATTTTTGCGTTTATATTTATGTTCAGTATCTTCTCACTTGATGATCCAACAGTAATCGGCAAGCATTGATGCATTCCATTGCGATCGATAACGAGACTCCATAACAGAAATTTGTTGGTGAAATCGTTCACCATGCTTACCGCTAATTCCTCCCATTTTATCTCGGAAAAAGGCAATGTGAGAGTGTAAGAAATTGAACTTTTTGACATGTGGCACTTTAGCTTTTTAAAATTGTTTACCATATTTTGAACTATACGCTTGTAATTTGTAGCTTTGTTTTTCCCTAAGAAATTATGCACAACGCCCTTGAATGAAAGCCATCAAACTTCAGATTCAGGATACTTTGGGGCTGATTATGTTTTGGTATAAATCGCCAAACAGGTGACACTGCTATGCTGAATTTTTTATGATTTCCGCAATAGCTCTATCTCAAGAACAAATGTACGATTTTTCATCAAATTTCAAATTCAGTTAGACGTTGAAACAAGTTGTTCCTAATAAGGTTTGGGTGTTATTTACCCAATAGATGGCGCTGCTGTGCACGTTTTCCCCAATTTTTGCAATAGCTCTATATCAAAAACTAATGCACGGATTTCCATCAAACTTCACATTCAGTCAGACGTTGGACAAATTGTTGCTGATTAGGTTTTAGTATAAATTACCAAACAGGTGGTGCTGCTATGCTGAATTTTGCAGGATTTACACTATTTTAGCAAAAAAGCATTATGTCAGCAAAGCATTGCTTTCATTACTGAACTTCTACAAAGTAATTCGTGTCAGTTTTGAAATATTTCATAATAATAATATAAACCGCTTACATTATAAAAAATTTCGATATTTCGTAAAATACATCGACATAAAATTTGTACTTTTTATCTCAAGAACTAATGCATGGAATTTCATATCTTTAGAATCCTCATGATGGGCATAGATTGCCATTTAATGTTGGCACTATGATAGTGAATTTTGTAGTATTAACATGTATGAGATAGAAGAAAGTTTTGGGATTGGCAGATCTGACTAGTTTTTTTGTCTATTGTATTTGTTATTTAAAATTTTCTAAATTTCTACTGCCACACTCTGAAACCTCCCCCCCGTCCCGGCCATTTGAATGTTTACAACATGTATTTACAAAAATGAAACTCTTTATTAAAAAATGCAAATTATAATTTATTAGTTTAATTTGCAGGTCCTTACATTTTTTTTTATTTTGGTCCTTGAAAGTCCTTAAAAGTCCTCCATTTTTATTTAAAGAATAATGTACGAACCCTGTATTATTCTATCGATATATATCTAGTTCTGCTTTCCCCTTCCCCTGTAAAAAGTATACAAAGTTAAAATAGTCTTTCATATGAATTAGTGCTGATTATGTTTTGGTGTAAATCGCCCAACAGGTGTCGCTGCTGTGCTGCATTTTTACATGGACGGTTACATGGGATTTTACATCTTATTGGTCCCTAGATGTATTATAAGTAGCAGATATTTGTTCCCTTTCAGGCAGTGGCGTCGCTAAGGGGGGCGACCGCCCCGGGCGCCAAACTGGGGAAGTTTAAACAGAAATTATTTCTCATACTTTGGCAAAAAATTAAATTGTTGTTTTTTTTTAATTTTGTTTTGTATGTGAATGTTTTCTTTAGTAAGATATTTTGTTATATCCAAATAATGAATAAATAAAAAGCTTCTGTAAGTGTTTCTAGGGATGGCTGAACACACTTGGTACCTAAGATAATTATGTACCTAAATTGAGGCGCAATGTAATTAAATAGGGGTCGCCAAATTGAGAGGAACTTTAAACCGAAATTATTTCACATACTTTGAAAATAAATAAGAATTGTTGACCTTTCCTTTTGTGCGTGTGTGAACGTTTTGAAGAAATTCAATGAAAGTGGGAGGAAAGGAGAAATCTACAATTGTCAATCGCTGATGGAGATTTCTAACTGTATAGCCTCCAGTTTATAAATCAGAAAGCCTGTTGGCGACTTGGATTCACATTTTTGGTATCAAAAGAACATTGTTCATTTGTACAGTAGCTGACCCTCACGTAGATTTTTTCAAACGAACCGCGAATAATTAAAATTTCAAAAAATAATAACTAATTTCTCAAAATGAACCTCTGGGATTGGTCCCTACTGCGTCGGCAGCGTAGACCAGACCTGCTACGCACGCACCTCTAAACACTAAAAACCTACTTTCAAATTTATCTTTCTCAAGTGGAATCTCCTATCTAGTGAAATCTATAATCGGGCTCCGCGCATTTTAATTTCGTGTATTTGAGTAAAACTATTCCTCCCGGTACAAGGCAAAAATACTTTTTTTCATTTTGAGGGAAAATAGTGTGGTTATTTTTTTATTTGGGGGGGGGGGGGGGGTCCGGAAAATTTCTTCCTGCCCCGGGCGCCAAAAATCGTAGCTACGCCACTGCTTTCAGGGTCATTAGACTGTAGAAACAAAGTACTTTAAAAGGCAATAAAATAACATAATGAGATATATTTAAACACAGATATCTCTGAAGCGGAAACCAACTTCATCTTTTTGTGAATTCCTAAATTCCCAAGGGTATGGTTACTTAAATCTGTTAAAATTTTTCAAGAAAAATTTTCTTGTTTATCAGTGTTATCGGAGTCTATTGTCTTCCTCTGCCACAATTCTTTTTGTATGTATGGCTTTTGTATCTTCTTTATTGCTGCAACTTCTCCCATGTAATCTTTGAAGCTAAGTATTATTGTTTCTTCTTATTATTTGTATGTATTGTTATGTAAACACTTATTAGGCAAAAAGAAACAAGTTCAATGTATTCATTACTTTATTATACAGTAAGTTAATTTTCCATCAGTGTAAATTCTGTGAATCAGTGTTGCTTTCTTTCTTCTTTTTTCTCAGATGTTGTTCTTTTACTAAAAATAAATTTCTTCTTAACAACCGCTTCTAAATATTAATAATTTAAATATATTTATATACAGTAAAGCCCCGATTACCAGCGAGCGGATGATCCGGGGTGCGGTTTATCCGCGGTGCGATTTTTTTTTTAATTCAAGCCAACAGCAAGGAAAATTCAATAAGCCCTACTAATAAATATAAACAGAAAAATTCATGTATTCGAAAGTAATAGAAGAATATTTCTAGATTCGGTTACCATATTTAAAATATCAGATATAAAGTCTTTATGTCTTTTCATGATTTTATTCACAAAACGTAAACACAGCAATTAAAATATTTAACAATTAAATAAGATTATTGTGATAAATTCCAGGGGAGAATATCAAGAATAGCTTCATTTTCGAGATCAAAATTATTCCACAATAAAAGAAAAACAATAGTTTTCTCGCCATTTCGGAATTATTGTGTAACAGCGTGAGTGACAGTCAAAACTCAGATCAGAGTCATGTGATTCAATAAATTCTTAACACCTACAGTGCGAAGGTCAAAAATTTTGTAGTACGTACATTCTCTGATCACCTTGACGACACGAGAGGGCAAGTCCACTCTGTGAAGTTCGCGTATAGAAGTCACACTCAACGTTTTCTCCGAGCCTGCCAGCTGCCAGTAAGGGTGCTTAGTGATCAAACGTGTTTTATGTTGGTCTGTGCTTAAATTTAGTGTTTCGTTAGTTCATGAAATTACGTAATACATGATGGCTGACAAACGAAAAAAGGTTGTGTTAACGATTGCACGAAAACTTGAAATGATTTCTAAAATAGAAAATGGCGGATCAAGGAAGCAGATGTGTTTGAATTATGGGATCCAGGAAACAACCGTGTGAGACGTTTTAAAGCAAACAGACAAACTGTTGGTCTTTGCATCAGTGTCGGAAAGTGCTTCTGGGATGAAAAAAATGAAGACATCACCTATAATCATAGATTAAGGACCAAGATGGGACATTTACGGCAAAATCTGTAATGGCAACAGTACTAGCGTCACTATATCGGCAAGGGGGAAGAACTAATAAACCTCCGAAATTTACTTATGTTGAAGAAATATGTTTATCCTCGATGGTTTGAATATCTATTCGTTCCTAAAACGAAGCAGGTGTCAGACGATATTCTATTCATGCTTGCATTATTTATTTAGCTGCTTTTTTTTTACCGTACTTGTATTGTTCATTTTTAACTTACAAAATGATAATTAGACTAATAATATAAAAGAAAGCCGCCAGAAAATTCTGTTAAGAATGCAAATATGTAAGTTTATAAGATTAAATTGCAAAATATCAAATTCAGGCATTGTGCCAATTTATTCATATCGAATAAAATTTTATTGAGTGTAATGTCAGTACATCTATTTATTTTTAACTTTTAGATTTATGCAATTTTAAAAATTTGTCGAAAGGAATTTTCCCTATCTGTAATATTATTATTATTATTTCTTATATGTTAATATTATAAACATTATTGAATTGATTGTACGTTATTTACATTAAAAACAATATTTTTATTTTATCTGTAAGAAAGTGAAAATGCATAAATTTTAAAAGATTATTGTAACGATTGTTTAATAAATTTATAAAACACGGGCTATAAAAATTTTCCTGCCAAAGGGGAATAATTATGAAATTTTCTGGGGCTTGTAGAGTTCAACATTTCGTATATTTTTATGTTACACCATTGCTTTTGATATATAGCATTCAAGACGAAATTTTTACCTAGTATTCGTTGCACTTAAAACCGCTTCACTAATCATGTAAAAAAGAAAAAAAAAACATATATCCGTGCATGAACATAGAATAGATATTAGATATATAAAATAGAATGTCTATTGTATGTTCATGTATTGGTGTAAGATTCTATCGAAAACGTAAACTTGCAATATTAAAACAAGTTGGAAATTGCTCGTCAAACGTGGCAAATGAGGTGCGTTCGTACTATAACTAGTTTTATAATTATGTTTTGCACCCCATATTGTACTGAATGTATATTTTTTTGCGCTTCATAAGTGCATAGTCTGTAACATCATTAAAATGCACTTACAATCATTTTTTCCCCATTCCCCGTAATGTAACAGAAAACTTTTGACTGTTCCTGTAATTAAACTATACATTCGATTTTCATAAAATTTGAAATGGCTCGACAAAATTTTGTAGCAATTATATATTAAAAATTTCAGACCATTCGGAAGGCTGTAAAATCATTAAAATGCATTTGCTATAATTTTTTCCCATTGGCCGTAATGTAACGGTAAACTTTTGGGTGTCCCTGTAATTAAACTATACATCCGAGTTTCATAAAATTGGAAATGGCTCGACAAAATTTTGCAGCAATTATATATTAAAAATTTCAGACCATTCGGAAGTCTGTAACATCATTAAAATTCACTTGCAATAATTTTAACCATTGGCCGTAATGTAAAGAAAAACTTTTGACTGTCCCTGTAATTAAACTATACATCCGATTTTCATAAAATTGGAAATGGCTCGACAAAATTTTGCAGCAATTATATATTAAAAATTTCAGATCATTCGGTCGGGTAGTTTTTGCTCTGTTATATGCGGACGGACAGACAGACGGACTGAACGACGACTATAGGTGCTACGTATTTATATAATTACGAACGCACCTAAAAAGAAAGATCACAATAAGGTAAATTACTCAATAATAAGCATACTACAAAGAGGGGGAGTTTCTTCCCCATTGTCACTAAGGGCGCTACGATCGCAATCGCATTACCAATACGCTCTATGGGAATGTCCGATCTTGGATGTTAATCTATGCCTATAATAAACTTGACTCGGCATTAGCGCAATGGTTAGCTCAGGTGCGAAATGAGGGCATCCCCGTATCCGATCCTACCACTGCAGCTAAAGCAAAAATCTTTTTCGATTTGTTAGGCCTGGAAGGAAATTTTGATGCATTGTCCGGTTAGTTACATCGTTTTAAGAAACGCCATAGAATTAGAGAGATTGGTCTACACGAAGAGAAGCTAAGTGGTGATCAACAAACAGCTGATGATTTTCAACTTGATTTTGAAGAGTTTGTGTTGTCTGAGGATCTGTCATATGAACAAATTTATAACGCTGATGTATCAGGGTTTTTCTCGAAATGTCTTCCCAGTCGTACTTTAGCATTTGAAAGTGAATATCACGTTTTGACACCAGTATTTTATAAAAGATTTCTTTAACTTATTTAATCTCAGAAAAAATAAAACGGAACAAACTTTAAAATATTACTGGTACCAAAATGCAAGGGACAGTACACAGGCTGAAAAAAAAATCCGCCTTCGGTCGCCGCCATTTTTGTGTCAGTGCTCAGGCCTAGTATTCAGGGGGCAGTGATTCGACCAACAGGACGTCAGCTACCCTTTACAAACCCATATATTTGTATATATTTTGTAACAATCGTTACAATAATCTTTTAAAATTTATGCATTTTCACTTCCTTACAGATAAAATAAAAATATTGTTTTTAATGTAAATAACGTACAATCAATTCAATAATGTTCATAATATTAACATATAAGAAATAATAATAATGATATTACAGATAGGGAAAAATTCCTTTCGACAAATTTTTAGAATTGTATAAATCTAAAAGTTAAAAATAAATAGAGGTACTGACATTACACTCAATAAAATTTTATTCGATATGAATAAATTGACACAATACCTGAATTTGATTTTTTACAATTTAATCTTATAATAATAAGTCTTTCTAGTCTTTCTTCGTTTACATCTTTGATTAAAAGATGGCGCCACTGAACTCTTTATTTGGGAGTAAGAGATTTCCGTTAGAATGTTTTGAATTTTGAATTGATTTCAAAATGTAGCATGTAAAGAGTTTGTTGTCGATTTATATTTTAGAAAATTTTTCTCCTGATGAAGGTTTTAAAGAATAAACCGAAACGTAGAGTTTTATGTTAAACTTGTGTATAAATTGTACGTTGGATAGCAACACCTATTTGTTTTGTATTAATCTTATAAACTTACATATTTGCATTCTTAACAGAATTTTCTGGTGGCTTTCTTTTATATTATTAGTCTAATTATCATTTTGTAAGTTAAAAATGAACAATACAAGTACGGTAAAAAAAAAAAAAAAAAAAAACATGTTGGAAATTGCTCGTCAAACGTGGCAAATGAGGTGCGTTCGTACTATAACTAGTTTTATAATTATTTTTTGCACCCCATATTGTACTGAGTGTATATATTTTTTAACTTCATAAGTGCATAGTCTGTAACCTCATTAAAATGCACTTGCAATATTTTTTTTCCCATTCCCCGTAATGTAAAGGAAAATTTTGACTGTCCCTGTAATTAAACTATGCATCCGATTTTCATAAAATTTGAAATGGCTCGCCAAAATTTTGCAACAGTTATACATTTAAAATTTCAGACCATTCGGAAGGCTGTAACATCATTAAAATGCACTTGCAATAATTTTTCCCATTGGCCGTAATGTAAAGAAAAACTTTTGACTGTCCCTGTAATTAAACTATACATCCGATTTTCCTGAAATTTGAAATGGCTCGACAAAATTTAGCAACAATCATATATTTAAAATTTCAGACCATTCGGTTGGGTAGTTTTTGCTTTGTTACATGCGGACGGACGGACGGACGGACAGACGGAGGGACTGAACGATGACTATAGGTGCTACGTATTTATATAATTACGAACGCACCTAAAAAAAAGCAGCTAAATGAATAAAGCAAGCATGAATAGAATATCGTCTGACACATGCTTCGTTTTAGGAACGAATAGATATTCAAACCATAGAGGATAAGCATATTTCTTCAACATAGGTAAATTTCGGAGGTTTGTTAGTTCTTCCCCCTTGCCGATAGTGACGCTAGTACTGTTGCCATTACAGATTTTGCCGTAAATGTCCCATCCTGGTCCTTAATCTATGTACAAACCCTTTTTACGTCATACTGCATCTCCATCTATCTTTTGCCTCCATGAGTACGATATTTGCTCTAAAGTCGTCACTCTCATAGAAAGGCACACTATAAGACGAAGACGATATAGCCTCCACCTGCAAATTTAGCGAAAACATTTCGAATCATTTGAATTTGTATTACAATAATATATTATTAATACAATGAATTTTCTGAGGTATTTTTGTAAAATAAATATTAACCGCCTGCAAACAAATTTTAGCTTCGAACTTGAAGTTGCGGCCATATGCTCCATGGCTTTAATTAACAAACTCATTCCGGAAGATTAAAAATTAAATGGAAAAATATTTTGTTTACATCGTGAGAGGTTCGTGTCCGGCAGGTGTATTTTCATGTTAATGAAGACTGACAATATTAACTTAGATTTTCTCATAAAATCAGTCCACGAAACACTTGAAAGAACTAAACGTTTAAAGATTTTAAAATGAATTAATATAATTATTTCGATTTTTGCTCTATTAATCACGTGGACACCTGAGGCATTAACCCGTAAAAATATCGGTCAGGTCTAAGGAACTCGTGTAATATGTTTTTTTCCAATTGATGATAGACTCATTGATTATCATTAGAAAAATTTCTTATTTCGTATTAGATTTCTCTGATTGATCTGTATGAAATAGCACTTTAAGTTGCATCAGCAACTAGATACCAAGATTTTGGTATTGATTTTTAAGTGTTCGTCGGCAAACTTAGTTAAATGTGAGTAGTTTTTTTTTTTTTTGCAAATTTTTATAAAGCTTATGGTGAACGCGGGAAATTTTCAACATGAACGCCTATTTTGTCTTTTCTTTCATTCGATTTGTCATGTCTCATCAGCGTTTGTAAACATCTTGAGGTTTTCGAATTTATCGAAAATACCTGATATTTTGATATATATCCGATATTTTCAAAATAGTCAACTCACTGTTGACAATGAATATTTTCAAGCATAATATAAATTAGAAACTAATAAAACATATTGCACTTAAGGGTCATTCCATGGTAACTTACGTTGCATTTAGAACGATTTACTTCAGTAGGTTTCGTAATATAACATCAAAAATAGAATTAAAAATATAAAGTTGACATAATTTGTTAATTAAACTTATTGAAAGCTCAATTTAAATGAAATTTATTTCATTTTTGTGCTATTTATTGAACTCTGGCAGTTATATTTATTATGTAACTGACATTACAGAAAAAGGAACATAAGTTACCATAAAAAATATAGAAACAGATGTGTTAATATCCCGGGGTCCGCCATCTTGGATTTTTTTTCTTGGCTTGAATTAAAAATTATTTTTTTATTAATACTTATAATCATTATATTCCATTTTTTTTTCAATATTATATTAACCTGTCAACAATATTTAACCATTGGCGACATTACTACTTGGCGAAAAAGGAGTTTTCATGCAAGAAAAAAATCCAAAATGGTGGACCTTGGGATAATAACACGTCTAAGCCAAAATGGCTCATTTTCTAGGTAATTTTCATTCAAATTGAGCTTTGGATAGGTTTAATTAACAAATCATTTCAACTTTAGATTTGAATATTTTTGGTCTTATATTACTAAAATTACTGCAGTAAATTGCTCTAAAGTTACCATGGAATGACCCTTAACATGAAAACTTAATCAAGCAATATTTTAATTAATACAAAATAGTTTCTTTTTAAATTGAAGAATTTTAACATAAATGTAAACTTGTTTTACTTTTTATTTCCTAACATGTTATACAGTTTAGACAAGGGGTGGCCAACCTTTTTGGGAAGAGTGCCACTATCCGAAGAAAAAAAATTATGCATGCCACTTCCACTTTTTCCAACATACTAAAAAATATAAAAAGGAGAAAACATATTATTTATAGGCTGATTATGTGATTGTTATGCAGATAGCACATTTTTTTCCAGTAAGTCTGAGTAGTGGAGATTTAAAAATATAATAAATGAAACAAAAGTATAACTTAGGTTTTATTTCTAATAAACATTTTTAAAGGTTCTGCCAGACTATAAGTATATAAAATAAGAATGAATAACTTGAAACATTTAATTCTAAATAATTATTAAACAGTCAATACAGTGAAATTCAGATGAAACGGAGGATTTGTGGAATAGAGTGCCTGTATATTGTTCGATTGAATTCAATGCAGCGCTGTTAATGTTTTTTTATTGGTGATTTCAGATCCTTATTAGATTAATATAGAAACTCTTTTAAGTTTACTGCGAAAATTAACTTTGGACAGTTAACAGGGAACATTTCTATCCGGATTTCTACCTATTATTTTTTTTAATTTTTCAATAAGTCTTAGTGTGCCACTGTTTAAACTCCGCCATACCACACTGTGGCACACGTGCCGTGGGTTGGCCATCACCTGGTTTAGACTCAGCTGAATTTGGAAGCAACTCAAGAGTGAAAGGTACCATTCTGTCATTGGTTGATCCGAAACCGTTCTTGGCTTGCTTTACACCGATGATTTGGCGATCAAATGCAAGCACTTTGAGAAATATTGTACCTAGTTACTTCATGCTATTTTGGTGAGAATTTTGTGTGGACGATCTTGTCCATTGGTTAAAGCAGTTGTCTATGCAGGTTCTGTCCTCTCTGATACTTTTATATTTTTGTTTTGAGCTTTGATTTTTATTAAGTTAATAAAGATTTATCAACTTTTATTATCAGTTAATTTCTAATTTATTTATTGTCAATTAGATAATTAAATAAAATTTTAATTAAATTAAGTTTTAATTGTAATTAAGGTAAACAAATAACAAATAAAATTTTAATTATACCTAAGTTAAATAAAATTTATATTTAATTTTTATAAAATAAAATAAAATTTAGTTTTAAATAAATTTCAAAATTCATATAAACTATTTTTTTATGAATTAAAGTGAACATTTATTATAATTCAATTGTAATATCTCCTAAACTTACATACATTATTTTTGTTGTTGTCATAACTTATTTAATATCAGATAAATATTAAATTAACAAAATTAATTTATCAAAATTTTCTTATAAAAGTAATTGGTATTTTTCATACAAAAAAACTTTATTGATTTATTATCAATTGCTTTGTAATTTTTTATTATGTACAAAATACTGTTAGTGAAATTTATTTTTAAAACTAATATTACTTATAAGCTATTTATTTTAATTCCTTAAAATGAATATTTTTGAAAATATGTTATACCTTACACTTATATAAAATTTTTTTATGTTATATTATTTAAAACAATGTATCTGAATACATAACTATATTTAGTTTATTTTATTTGAAAGAAAAGTTTTATTAATTTATGAATTTATATTAATAATATTATTAACTTAATATGTAATTAATTATTTAAACCAGTTTGTAATAGTTAATTATTAAATACTTTTTATTAAAATTTGCTAAAAAAAATTGTTTTTATTAAAAAAATCTGATAAACTATTTTTCAAAAGAATATATATATATGTATATTTTTTTTTATTTGAAAACTTAGTCAAAAATATAAATTGTTTTTATTAAAAAAAAATTATCATAAATTGCCCCTTCACTATTATCACCCTAAATATTTCTTTATTATTTCCTGGTTATTTTACATTTAATATTTTAACTAAAAGAAAATTTTTATCATTATATTTTACTACTTCTTATTGATGTTTCCCCCATAGTGAAATGTATCTATACAGAATGTTTTTATGCATGTATTAAATAATGTCTTTACAAGAAAAGGTTTCATTTCAATGTAACATTTTCTTAATTAAAATCAACTTGTTATTTCATCATATGACTTAAAAAAAAAAAAAAAAGATTTGAGGCTGTTAAACATTTAAAATTTTTTTATTTCTATTTTTAATTTTGTAAACTGATTATTATTTGCAATGGAACTGCCATATGACAGATAAGTTAAAATTTACTGCAAATCTATATTTTTACGATTGCTATTTAATACATTATAACTTAATATTGATATACATTTTTTTCTGATTTGTTTTATTGATTGCTAGATTATAAAATATGCAAGGCAGAGTTATAGAAAGTAATAATTTGATTTAAATATTGAACATTTTATTAACTGCATAAAATTATTAAAAGCAGCTATTTATAAAAATTTTGGTTTTATTACATTCGGGTAAGTGCAATTTAAAAATTAAATTTGATTGCTTAGGTTTTCAGTTAAGTCAAAAGAATTTATGCACTGTGAGCAGAGCATTACTGAAATTGCATTTTTAGCAATGTATAGGTACATGGGTGTCCATTACTGGAAATTGACTAATTAAGCATTTCAGTAATGGACGCATGTCTTATCTTAAAACCTTAAAAATAAATGAAATTTTCTAAA
This sequence comes from Maratus speciosus, assembly GCA_963932465.1. Lineage (NCBI taxonomy): Eukaryota > Metazoa > Arthropoda > Arachnida > Araneae > Salticidae > Maratus > Maratus speciosus. The sequence goes on along the minus strand of OZ010794.1, from coordinate 203,867,527 downwards.
TGACTATTAGTATATAAAATTCAAAGTTTTCTATTGCTATCAAAGCAAAAACATGATATATAAATGAATATATATAAATGTATTAAGTGAATGTATTAAGCTCTTAGCATGTTCATTAAGATTTTCACTGAAAAACAGTGGAACTTCAAAACATTTTCTGCTCCCCGATTGATTTGATTAAGATTGTCAACGATAACCCAGATTATAAAACATCCAAGGAGAAGTTAAGAAAAAAAAATAATAAAAGCTAAATTTTTATTGTTTATTTATTTATTTATTTTTTTTATAAACCAAAAAAATTGAAGAATCTCCATTACTGGCACATCTACCCTAAAATAGAGGAAAGTGTTGTAAGATATAGAACTTAGTGCTAGTGATTTAAATCAGCTTGATTTTATTCATGATTTTAATCACTTGATTTTTTTAAAATCATTGATTAAAATCTCATAATTACTTTTTTTAATTTTTTCATTAATAATGTTTAACTATACTCTAAATAAAAAAAGTATAAATATATGTTATTTAAATCAAACAAAAAATAAAGGTTACGTTCTCAATACACTCTTAAGAATGTTCTTTCGTTTTCAAAAGCAGTCATCTGCTTGCTTTTCTTTGTGGACACTCACTTTACAGGTAAAGGAATTTTCTTGAAGGGTGTGGTATCTCCCAGAATAAATACATAACAAAGAAAATTTTCCTTCTTTTGACCACTGGCCAACAAGTGTTAGTTACAAATCTGATTTTCAAGCACTATTGAAGTGAAGAACTTGAATCAACTACTAAAAACTCTTTGCTTGAAGTTACTTTTGCACACTGAACTGTAGATAGCAATACTTGCTATAGAACAGGGCAAATAGAAAAATTTAACACAAAGATGGCAGGTAGGAAAAAGTATCCTGTACGGCTGCATTTTATAGAATTAACACTTTCAGATAAGGCAGAAAAATTAGTTTTTCTCTACAAAGCATTTAAGTTGCCTTAGCTAAGAATTTCATGATTACATTTCCCGATTTAAGGTAAATAAATATAATTAGTTACTTCGAAACTTTAGTCTTTTTTTTTCTCTGAAAATGTCATTATAAGGAATTTCTATTTTAAAATAACTTAAATTTATAATATCGCCAGCTATAAAATTAGTATTTTTATTGTTATTTTGATCTTGATTTGTTAAAAGAGCAATTCCATCTCAGCTCAGGCAGGACATGTCAATTCACCATCATAGATTTTTTTCAAAAAATTACAGTAGTTACAACTAAGTAATACATAAAATTTCCCAATGGGATTTTTCCCCCCAAAATTTTTTTTCTGTGGTTACAGCACTTTAAAGTTTATGATAAAATTGACAATTTTCGAAAAAACAGAAAAACGCTTCATTTTGAAACGAACACAGTATCAAAAATATTTAACGTATCCAGTTAATTTATTTTTTACAAATAGTTATTAAGCTGAATTTTACTTTAGCCTAGTTTTAAAAAATATGGTGACATTTTAAATTAATTTAAAAAAATTGTTTCTAAGTACAAAAAATGGAATTATTACTGATTTTAAGATTTTTTTTTTCAGAATGAAAAAAAATATTTTAAAGCTAAACATTGGTGGTAATCCAAAGACCTTCAATGGGAGTTTCACAGTAAATTTTATTTTAATCCTAAGATGCATGTAACTTTTGCAATTCAAATTTAAATTATGCAAAATTTCGTAAAATCTCTATTTTTGAGATGCAATTTCTCAAAAACACCATTTTTTAAAAATCTGATAATATGCTCAATTGATACCTTATTAGTTTCTAATAAATACCTTATAAGCAAATCGTGTGTTTTTGCTTAGAAAATTTTATATGATTTTTTGAAAATATCATGTTGTGTATATTTTTCAAAAGGCCAGAAAGTCAAGCTTTTCCTTATTTCACTCAATTTATAATGTGATTAAATTTTTTATATAAGAATAATACGTAGTAATTTTTAATAAAAGGTGTAGCAAAATATCTAGTAGTTAAATCCAGAAAAATTAAAAAAGGAAAAGTAGTTTATGCGCAATCTGATCCTTATATTGGACATCCTTTATCAATAGAAGCACTAAATGTTGCATTGTCCTGCTATTTAGAGGATAACAAAGATTGAACTAAAGATAGACCAAACAAAAGTGATGTTATTTGTATTAAAAATGATGGTGCGAAAATTAAAAGAGTAAAACGTTTTATGACACAGTCTGTTGAAGAAACATAATTTAATGAAAAAAGAAAATCCTTCTATGACAAAGGTGGCCAACCGTGGCATGCCAGACAATACTAAAATTTTACAGAAAAAGTCGGCTTCTGAAATTACAGAGATTCGATGATTAGATAAGGAAATGATTACTATAAAATTTTAGTGGTGTCGAGCATGCCACAGTTGGCCACCCCTGCTGTATGAAAATAAGACTATCAAAATTTCATTCATTATATCCAAAATTTATCTAAATTCAGCCAATACAAGTAGTACGCTGTTCTGTTTACTACTGTAATTAGAAATTAATATGTGTAGCTCTTAAAAATTTAACAGGCATTCAAGTTAGAGAAGAAGATCTGATGATGAAATGCTAATATAGAAAAATAAGCAATGAAAATTGTTGACTCGAAGAGTGTGGTGAGTGCCCTGAGGTACAAAAATTCTTAGTCGAAGCTTTTGATTTGAATGAAGAGGAAGGGGTTGTGTATGCTATATGGGAAGATGATGACTTAATAAAAAAGTTGGTATGGATTAAAAAAAATTCTAGAAGATGTAAGGCACTGGGTGATAAAAGCAATTCCTCATTATCACTCAAGGAAAAATCAGAGACAAAGAATTATTGAGGTTATCAAAAAAAAGAAAAAAAAAATCTGTGCTTGTGATACATTCTGACTTTGCTAAAAACTGGTCGCTAATACTGACAGATGAAGTACAAGGCTTTCACTCAAAATACTCAAATACTCAAATATCAGGCAAAATACTCAAATATCATTATTTACCTGTACAGCATATTTTAGAGAAGAAATAGAGTTTTATTGTAGTTTCTGATGATATAACTCATGATACAGCTCATGCTGTTTGTGCCATAGAAAATATAAAAAAAGAATTATCTAAGTTGTACCAATTACAAACACTGGAATCAATTGTGTATATATCAGATGGAGATAGAGCACATTTTAAAAATAAGTATTATTTTGATGGATTGCACAAAAATAATGAAGTTGTACTAAAGAAGTGGATTTTTTCAGCTACTGGCCATGAAAAAAGTGCATGTGATGCTGTAGGGGGATTATGTAAGCATTATGCAACGAAATTTAATCTCCAAAATGAGCCAATAAGAGCCATCCGAGATTCTGTCTCATTAAAAATGCATTGACAAAAGTTGAAACCTCCAGCCAGATAACAAAACATTATTCAATGCACGATTTATAAATCGGTGATTTCATTGAGTGCTTTTATGAAAATAATTGATGGATAAGACAAATCAATAGCATATCATGAGAACTGAGGGACATTACAGCATCATTCATATTCCCCATGGTCCAGAAAAAGCATTCCTGTGGCCAGAAGAATCTGGAAAGAAAAAAGATAAATGAATCGAGTAACACTTAAAATGTGGCGATTAACTTTATTGTCCTCACTCGCCAAATTTAATGGGCACCACTCGCCAAATGTGATGGTTGCAAGATGTATCGATGCTCTTTCCTCCCTGGTATCGATTCTAGATTTCTTTCCCGATTCTTCTGGCCACTGGAATGCTTTTGATGGACCATGGGAGTACATGAATGATACTGTAATGTCATTTAGTTCCCATGATATGCTGCTGATTTGTCCTATCCACCAATTACTTTCATAATCAATATTTCATAATAAATTAAGTGAAATAAGAAAAAGCTTGACTTTCTGGTCTTTTGAAAAATATACACAACATGTTATTTTCAAAAAATCATATAAAATTTTCTAAGCAAAAACACACGATTTGCTTATAAGGTATTTATTAGAAACTAATAAGGTATCAATTGAGCATATTATTAGATTTTTAAAAAATGGTGTTTTTGAGAAATTGCATCTCAAAAGTAGCGATTTTACGAAATTTTGCATAATTTAAAATTGAATTGCAAAAGTTGCATGCATCTTAGGCTTAAAATAAAATTTACTGTGAAAGTCCCATTAAAGGTCTTTGGATTACCATCAATGTTTAGCTTTAAGATATTTTTTTCATTCTGAAAAAAAAATCTTAAAATTAGTAATAATTCCATTTTTAGTACTTAGAAACATTTTTTTAAAATTAATTTAAAATGTCACTATATTTTTTAAAACTAGGCTAAAGTAAAATTCAGCTTAATAACTATTTGTAAAAAATAAATTGACTGTATATGTTAAATATTTTTGATACTGTGTTCGTTTCAAAATGAAGAGTTTTTCTGTTTTTTCGAAAATTGTCAATTTTATCGTAAACTTTAAAGTGCTGTAACCACAGAAAAAAATTTTTGGGGGAAAAATCCCATTGGGAAATTTTATGTATTACTTAGTTGTAACTACTGTAATTTTTTGAAAAAAATCTATGATGGTGAATTGACGCATATCAGTACTGCCTGCCTGAATTGAGATGGAATAGCTCAAAATATATATTATTTACTACTCATTATTCATTAGTACTTTTCTGTTTCTGGATGCTCATTCTGGGTTTAGTCTTGCATTTGTTTACTTGTGAGTTATAATTCTTTTATATATTGTACTAATAACATATATTTAAAATAATGTGTTATATATTGGAGTTGGTACAGTAAGGCAATGAATGGTATCTTTAAGGTGTTAACACATTTTATTGAGAGCTCTTAACCCGGCAGGAAGCGTGCCAGGCCTGATAGACCCAGAGTGCGTACGGTTTTTACAATTGTCACCACTATCTTTTTAAAAGTAATCCTCAACTTCTTTTATCGCAAAATTGTCTCCGACTAAATAAGGTGGCGACTATTATTTGTATTTATTGATGACAAAGTAAAAACCATTTATACCCTGGGTATGCACATGTTCTCCCGGCTTAAGGTAGGTGATGCATTATTACACAGAAATATAAAAATATTTATACATAAAAAATTAAATACTATTTTCAAGTGTTTATCTTAATTACATTTATAAAACTATTGAAAATGGCATGTTGTAGCCTTCAAAGTTTAAAAAAATGTCATTAATTAATTTAAATTTGAAAAATCTGTTTTAAAATTTAAAAGATCCGATTTAAATGAAAATAATCCGATGTTTTTTATTTTTAAAAAAATCATGATTTTTTCGTACCCTACTGTGAGAAAAGTCTGGGCAGACCCCTGAGCAAGATTACGGATTCTGCGTAATAAAAGTACTTGGGTTGCATGCATCTGCATCTCAAAACAATTTGCAATTAGAGAGCATAGCTTCCACTTCTGCATAACTGACTCCTAAATCATCATTCCCTGATTCATCTGTTTCAGGTTTCTTTGGACTCAAAATAGTTTCAATAATTAGTCATCCATTAATTCTTCATAACCAATCGCTTTTCTCAGACTGACTCTGGTTTAGTGTCCATTTGAGTTTTTGTAATTTGTTTCTAATTAAAAAAAATATATTTGAGGGAGGTGGTGGTGGTTGTATCAGATATATTAGAGTGAAGGATTATGGTTAATATTAGAAGGAATATGGTTAATATTATGGTTAATATTAGAAGGAATATGGTTAATATTAGAGTGAAGGATAGTCGGAAGTTTACTGTTATTATATTTCTTATTTATGTATAGATTAAACAAATTGCTCCTCAATGTATGTTTAAAAAGGTGTAATATAAAACAGATTATTTGTGCATTTGATACATTTTGATAGTTATTTCATAAAGATATAACAATCTGATGACATTTTAAAAAGGCAAAAAAAAGTTGTCAGAAAGTGTCTTTGAAAATTTTGTTTTTCTTGCCAATCTTGCGCTTTTTCTAATGTGCCAAGACCTCTATAAGAAAGAAATACCATTTTTTGTGACATGGCCTTTTTTATTGAATGATATATGAAGGATGCCAAAGAGGATTCAACTGTTCCTGGATCAAGAAACATACACGAAGAAAGGGGTAGGGGGAAAGGATGAGACTTCAGTCGCTGTCCTGCAGTGATTTTTTTTACCTGATCCAGGCTCCAGGGATGATTCTGTTCTGAATTTTCTGAAAATTAAAAAAAAAATCATTCATCATTCCAAAAATTTGGGTATAAAAATATTGCGAATTTTGACAAATGTTTGACGAAAGAGATCGGTTTTGTCAATCGTTCTCAGAATAAATAGCCAATTTTGTCAAAAGATTTTGGGAAAAAGATGAATTTCATCAAAAAATCGCAAAAAAAAAAACAACAACAAAAAAAACACATATTTCGTCAAAAGATCATGAAATAAATGTAAATATCGTCAAAAAATTATGGAAAAAATACAAATTTTGTCAAATGATCGCAGTAAAAATGCGATTTTCTTCAAAGGGGCATGGAAAAAACACATAGTTAGTGCCAGAAGGGAGTTCTCTCCCTGCCCCCTTCCTTCCTGCTGTAACATTTCAGAAAATTTGCTGTGAATTTCAGAAAACTTATTTTTACTCAGAATCACCCCTGACCTGATTGTCAGCCCAATTTAGTCCATTTCTACAACGCCGTGTAAGGTGGTGTTGCTTTCCCCACCGTCACCTCCCGAAATAAAATTCTAGGTACCGTACTGCCAGGATTCGGATTAGGATATCTTTTGTCATAAAAAAAACGTATGAGATAGGATACTGATAAAGGGCAAAACTGGGAAATTTCATTAGTGGCCAGTAGTTACAGTTTTATAAGTGACACTCTTTTTATTTGAAAGGGGTAAGTAATAAACTTTTGTTAAAATTTCATGGTATTATTATAAAATTAAATAGCCTAAGTAAATATGTTAGTACTAACATATTGCAACCAGCAAAAGTAGAATCATTGATGGAATGCAACAAAAGACAGCATTATTACATATACACATTATTAGATTTTATACACATTAACAACATTCTTACCTTGTAGGAAAGGTGGCCAATGACAGACAATTTTTTAATAGCCAGTGTTTTCTTTTACATGCCAGTGGCCGGCACTGATTTTGCCCCTTAGGTACTTTGTTTTCCTCCTAAAATAATATTTTTTATATAATTGTTTTGACATCCTACATAAGTAAATTTTATTTATTTTTCTTGATACCTTGAAGGAAATGATGATATTATAAATAATATGATAATTTGAATATAATTGAATGAAATAATAAATATCTTTTTGGCATTATGATTTATTTACTTTTTTAAATTTTAGATTTACATCATGTCTAATGCACAGTGTCAACACTGTGGTTCTACTGATATCGATACTGATCCATCACGTGGTGATTCTGTTTGCACACAATGTGGTTCAGTCCTTGAAGATTCAGGCATTGTGACTGAAGTCCAGTTTGCAGCAGATTCTCGTGGTGTTAAGAGAGCTGTTGGACAACTGGTCAACTGTGATGGTTAGTACATTTGGTTATTTCTGTTGCATAATTGTTAAATAATTTTTTTTTGTATTGATAAGCTTTTACTCAATTAGTAGCAATGGTCTGTCCAGGTTTTTCTAACTGGGTCCTGTTTTTGTGAAAGTTTTTTATATTGTGAAAAATCAGACATTTAGTCATGTGTGAATTAGAAATTATTATATTCAGACTCTTGTGTATTTATCTTTTATGCATAAGAAAGCTAAATAATATGTTTATTTTGTGAAGATTGGATTTATTTTCAAATGATTAAATTTGTTTAAGATTCAGTTTGAAAGTGGAAATGTCTTGTGAAAGGTCTATTTTTAAGACAAAGAATTTTGTGAAGGGTTCTGTTTTGGAAAGAAAATTTTGAGAAGGGACCTTTTTTAAGATGAGAATTTTTGTGAAGAATTAATTAACATTAACTATTAAATAACAAAGAATTCCTAAAAAGATCCCTGGGTAGTATGTCTGTTTTGTTTAACTAATATGGTCAATTACCTATTATCAGGGTCCGACAAACCCCGGGCGACTAAAAAATTCTGCCTGGTGACTAACTTTTTTACCTACTTATTAATTTTAATTTTTTCCCCTTTAACCAAAAAAATTCCATATGCAGAAATATTTATTTTTAATAGCACGATTATTTGCAGTGATAGAAAATACACCATACCGGCACAACAACAACTCCTTAATTTTTCCGAAATCAGAGTTTTTGCTAAGCCAAGCTAAAGTGCATGCTGAAAGAACACTGCTTAGCTTAAAAAACCTTAAAAATACTCCAGCAGAAAATGAAAAAATTAAATGATGTTTCATTAAGTAGAATGTACCAAAATGTGCAGTTGTCTCATATATCTCACAAAAATGACAAATTGACAAATGATATTTCAAATCAAAATCTCAAAGGCATTGTTAATTTATGTATATAATTTCTTGTTGGGAATTAAAGGTAAGGATATTAAATTGTCCACTGTTTTAATGTTTAATTTCATAGTTTGTTTCTATTTAATTTTTACAATGTAAAAGTGGTATTATCTTAGTTAGATTTTTTACTTAGTTTGATTTTTTTTTATTGAATAGTTAACTTGTTCACTGCAAAATGACACATGGATCACTCAAAAATAGCCGGATATGATTATAAATAGCCAGTGTTCCGTTTTGCAGGGAATGTGTTAATGTCGGAGAAATGATTCTCCAAGCTGATTCCTAAGAGTTTTCCCTGGCGCCTGCGAATTTTCAACTTTTGTCAGTCCCTGCCTATTATATATTTTTATTAAATTCAGTTTGTGGTCGTTATTTTTGACTGAGCTGTATTATGATATGTAACTTTTTTTTGCTTCTCCATTCATAATGGTTTGGCCATATTTCATTTTATCATGTTTCTTTTATTTACTGCATTGAACATTCATTTTATTTGTGTTTTGTTTTTTACTGAATCTATTATTTAAATGTTTTCCTTATTGTATTTATATGTACAGTAAAGTCTTGGTAACTTAATACCTCACAGGCTATCATATAATTAACTGATATGTTGAGGTAGTGCTGTACAAATGTTTGGCTTGGAAGTTGTTTATTTCCCCAATATTTAATAAGTAATCTTGGACTTATATAATAGCAAAGTTTTTGTCACATTTAAAATAGGTAAGAAAACGATTTTATAAACTACAAAATGAGATATTCAATTTTTTAATGTATTCAGGGGCTGATGTAGAGTATTTTACTCAGATCCCATTTTGTAAAAAAAAAAGTAAGTTATTTTTGTGGGAAAAAAAAAAAAAAATAACCAAAGGTGGAGTCCTGTTACGCATTCAAACCAAGCATTTATTGGTAATAACTTCTTTAACCTGGGAGAACTTGCTAGTGAGAATTTCTCTCACGGTGCCCAATTGCTTTTCTTTTACTTTACATTCGCTTAATATAATTTTTTTTGCTTGGCTTAGTACTTTTACTCACAAATAGGTAAAATAATTAAAATAACATTTTTAAATTTTAATTAAAATGAAAAATGGTTTAAATAAGAGTCTTAAAAAAAGTACGATGGTGAGAGAAAATCTCATGCAGCGAGTTCTCCCGGGTTAAGTCCTTCTGCAAAAATTTTCCTGTCTGGTGGATAATTTTGTGAAAGGGTTTATTAAATGGATTTTTGTGAAAAGGCCTTAAATAGGCCCCAAACTTTGCCTTGATTCACATCTGATATTAATAAAAAAAATTATATAACACAAATAAATAGAACATATCTGAAGAATTTTTAATCAAAATTTCCTCCCTTTTTTTTTTTTTTTTTTGCCTAGGCATTTTTAAAGAATATTAAAATTCTTCTACTTTATTTAAACTGCCTTTTTAGCATTGTTTTTTTCAGCACAAATATTGACCTATCATATTCTACTGCTGACACAGTATGGTGGTGCTGAATATGACAGGCAGTATCTGATATATCATTGTCAATATCCAAATCTTTATGTTGAACACTTATTTCAACTGGCACAACTCATAAAACATGATTTTTGAGCTATTACTAAGAGTAAATCACAGACATACTTCCCTATTTGTGATCAAGATCACAAATATCTTTAAAATTCAACCAATTAGAGCAATTTTATCATTTTTTACAAATTACGTTATACAGTCGACTCTGTGAAACTAGCCGATGTATAATCCACCATCCATTTTCAAATGGAACCCATGCTTTCATAATTAAGCTCATTAAAGAAATTACGTATAGTGGTTTTTGTGAATTATCAATTCTTAAATGCTTGAAATTGTGATTTAACAAGTTTTATGTGATTTGCATGATGTATACTAAAATAATAAATTTAGGTAAGCAAAAGGAACAACTAAAGGCAAATATTAGAGGAGTAATTTACATTTTTAAACTATACATTCATGTAACAGCTGACTAAAGAAATGTATGAAGAAATCAGTAATTGATTTGGTCTTATTTGAAAGGTTCTTTTGCTAAATGCACCTTTAAACAACTGGGATAGATAATGACTATTCAAACTAGGGTGTAAAAAAATCATGATTTTTTAAAAAAAATAAAAAAAAATCTGATTTTTTTGATTTAAATCGGATTTTTATGATTTTTTTTCCCAGCGTTCGAATACTGAATAGCTACCAAGAGTTTTAGGTTTCCAAAACAATTAAACCACTAATTGCTAATATAATCTATGTTTTTACACTTTACTTAATAAAATTATAATTATTACTTAGTAATTACAGAAATTATAAAATCTGCAAATTAGTAGTTTCATTAGGTAGTGTCATACAATAATGTTATATGCATTAATATTGTAATAATTATGTAAAACTTTATAAGTACTAGTGATATTTAACATTTATTAAAATTATTAACTACATTTTATATTAACTAGTTAACACTACTTCAAATTAATAATTATTAAACAATTAACTCTCTAATTAGGAACATATTATACATTTTTAAGCCTTAATTTTTAAAATGATAATAATGTAGTATTCATTTTAGAAAGAAAAAGGGACAGAATGCTAGCTCCAAAAAAAGGGTACTATTTCATGAACAAATGTAAAAGAAAAGAATAATTTTTAGTATGATAAATAAAGTGTCCTTAATTTTTAATAATTTTATGAATAACAAATTGAAAAATACAATTAAATAACATATTTTAATAATATCCTGTATTTTCTAAAGAAATAAAGTTCTATATTTTCCCAAGATCTTGGCCACATAAATTTAGAAATACTGTTGAATGGGGAAGTTTTTTACAAGAAATCTCTGGCTACAACTACAGGTGAATTTCAACTTTTTTTTTTTTAAGGCACGATGCATTTTGCCAATTTCAAAAGGGGCATGGTGCGGCACCATTAAAAAAAAATGTCCTAAAAGAAATAGTATAAGTAATTACAGGATTAATAATAACTGCAAATAAGTAATTTCATTAGTTAGTAACACAAATAATAACAAAACTAACAAATATTATTTGCAACTCGTTTTGCATTTGTATTTAGGAAAATTACTGTAAACCACCAAAATCTAAACTTACACAAATGTATGTGTATGATAACCAAAAGTATTATGAAAATGAGTTAAACCCATTCATATAGGAAAAACCTAAGTTAGCCACTTATATCTGAAATCCTTAAAATATTTAAGTAACAGCATTATTACCTCTCAGTGTGGACTATTAGCCTTCAATGGTTCAATTTTTTTTTTCTTTTTAAGAAAAATTTTGCTGTCTTTTCAATCCCTATTTATTATTTTTTATTTAGTATATATGAGTTACAAAGTTAAAAACATTTATTCAACTTATACCGAAGAAGCTCTTGCTGAGCTTAGCATTTTTATACCAATTATTTCTTTTTTACTTTCTTCTATCTTCAATAGAAGAAAGTATTGTAATCGAAATTTTTTTCGACTTCCGGTTTTCGACGGATTTGCATGTTTTAGGGGTCAGAGATTCCAAAAAACATGTTTATAGAAAATGTCTGTCTGTCTGTGTGTCCGTCTGTCTGTCGCCATTGTACCATAAAAAAGTGTATGAAGTTATGTATAGAATTAAACCAAAATTTTATTATAAGTTTTTGGCTATGGCAAGCAGGTCCTCCCGGAATTTGAAAAAAATTCGCCGGTAGGGGGCGCTGATATAACAATTTTTGTGCGATTTTGAATATTGTACCATCCAAAAGTGTATGGAGTTATGCATAGAATTGAACCAAATTTTTAGTTTAAGTTTTTGGATATGACAAGCAGGTCCTCCCTGAATTTGGAAAAAATTCGCCGGTAGGGGGCACTGTAAATGCATTTTTTGTGCGATTTTGAATATTGTACCATTGAAAAGTGTATGAAGTTATGCATAGAACTAAACCAAATTTTTATTTTAAGTTTTTGGCTATGGCAAGCAGGTCCTCCCTGAATTTGGAAAAAATTCGCTGGTAGGGGGCGCTGTAATAGCGATTTTTGTGTGATTTTGAATATTGTACCGTCCAAAACTGTATGAAGTTATGCATAGAATTAAACCAAATTTTTATTTTAAGTTTTTGGATATGGCAAGCAGGTCCTCCATGAATTTGCAAAAAATTCGCTGTTAGGGGGCACTGTAATAGCGATTTTTGTGCGATTTTGAATATTGCACCATCGAAAAGTGTATGAAGTTATGCATAGAATTGAACCAAAAAACAATTTTAAGTTCTTGGCTATGGCAAGGAGGTCCTCCCTTAATTTGTAAAAAAATCGCTCGTAGAGTGCGCTGTAATAGCGATTTTTGTACAATTTTTGTGCCATTTTGAATATTGTACCGCCGAAAAGTGTATGAAGTTATGCATAGAATTGAACCAAATTTTATGTGTTTATTTTTGGTCATGTCACGAAGGTCCTCCCTGAATTTGGAAAAATTCTGCCGGAAGGGGGCACTATAATTGCGATGTCTGTACCATTTTCATTATTGTACCATCGAAAAGTGTATGAAGTTATCCATATAATTGAACCAAATTTTTTGTGCATGTTTCTGGCTATGGCAAACAAGTCCTCCCTGAACTTGAAAAAATTCCGAAAGAAGGGGGCGCTATAATTCCGATCTCTGTGCCATTTTCATTATTGTACCATCGAACAGCATATAAAATTATGCATACAATTGAACCAAAATGTTTGTGCTTGTTTTTGGCTTTGGCCAACTGGTTCTCTTTGAATTTGGAAATATTGCGCGGTAAAGGGGCTCCGTACTAGCGATTTTTGTATACTTTTCTTGATTTTTCGTAGTTCTATTGTGCATCGGCGGCTCATGCAGCGGCAGGAACTCGCTTCCTGCTATGCCGGCTATTCGCAAACAGCTGATAACGACAGAATAAGGAAAAATTAATAATTTTAACAAATATCATGATATAGATTAACTCGTTTTTAGTCCGTTTAATTGACTTGAGCAGAAATGTAAGATGAAAATCAAAGTTGGTATAGTATTGAACTAATAATATTGAAGTATTGACATGCATAACTAGGTTTTGAAATATTAAGATGTATAAGATAGAAGAAAGTTTTGGGATTGGCACATCCAACTGGTATTTTCTAACTTTACTACTATTTTACTCAGCAAGAAGCTCTTGCTGAGCTTAGCATTTTTATACCAATTATTTCTTTTTTTCTCTTGTACATTCATTTACAATTTAGCTTTGAAAAGATGTCATTCTTTCATTCTTCTTTAACTTGAGATTGCTATTATTAATTACTATTTATTCTTTTACTTGTAGAAATGTATTACACTTGCTATGTGTAATTTTATATAAAATAATGCATAAGTTGATTACCTAAAGGAATTTATGACATTGCAAATTATATTAGATTTAAATATAATTTTTAAATGAAACTTTTTTTAATTTGGATAAAAACTTAAAAACAATGTTTTTTATAAACTCAACTGTTTTTAATTTTTTACAATACTCATGAATTAAGCTTAGAAACAATTATTTAAAGCTCTTTTTTTGTTTATTCATAAGTCGAAATACCTGTAGAAACTTTCAAATTATGTTTATGTTAGATTTTAATACTTTTTTTGACATTTTAAACATTTAGAAAATTTTTGATTTAAATCAATGATTTTTTAAAAAAAATCGTTTGATTAAAATCATGATTTTAATCGCTGATTTAAATAAACTGATTAAAATCGTTGACACCCTAATTCAAACAGAAAAAAATAATATATATATATTAGGGTGTTTCAACAGTAATGGGTCCGAAAATGTTTTTCATTTTGATATTGCATACCCTTTTATTTTATGAGGTTTGATGATATAAGTTTATTTGTAAAATTTCTAGAAACTAGGAAAAAGTTAAGTGACCTCTCAAAGCCATCGAACTTTTAAAAAATTGGCATTTTTTTTCGAAAATCTCCAAATTGACATCCATTTTTTCAAAAGCAATAAACAAAACAATTTTTACAGTAGGTTGAAGTTTGAATTTAATATTCATGATCTCTTAAGATAAGTTTTTTTAAGTGTTTCTTCAATGGCCAAGTAATGAATTGCTGATGATATTCTACTGTGTGATAGAGGAGTTGACCTTGATCCTCATCTTACATGAGTACATTATTGAATTCAGTGTCTAATAACACGCGCATACTGGCACAGCACGTTTGGCACAATCATTTACCACGAATAAAGAATATTTTTTTCTTTGGCAATATTATAATCGTTTATCTACAAATGAATCAACATCGTTTTTGTTAGCCATATTCCCACTTTTCTTATCAATTGCATTATTTCTTTATTTTATTCAACTAAATATATTTTTTTACCTTGAAACTTGTTTAGTTATGACTTACCTTTCATCTTTACAGCTAATTTATTTTTGTCCATTTGTGTAGCTATTTATTTGTTTTAAAGAGAACTTGCATCGTATCATCGGACTTTTACATCGCGATGTTTTTCCAGCCGAGCTCTATCGTATATCGTTTTCGAACTGAGCGGTAACTCCGTTGGCCGGTAGGTGGCGTTGCCTGTCCACGAGTGCTCTTTTTCGCCTTTGGCGCGGCACGTGCCTATGCAAATTACTTTTTCCCACGTGCGATGGAAGGAGGGCGTTTCAGATTGCAGCTTCTCTGCGGAGCAGCTCTCGGTACTTGCCGATATAGATAAAAGGAACGGCGTGATAGCTGTTGGGGAACGTTTGTTTTGATACATGCTGGTCGTCTTTCTTTCTGTGTTTTGATGTCTGCCGCTCTGATGTTTATTTAACGGATATGAAGTTTGTTATTGAGTTTTACGTACGATGGAGTTGCTGAGAGAATGTTTTTAATCTTTGGATCTTCGCTAATTCTACGATGTTTTTCTTCAAGTTTAAAGATGAAATAGAGTGATGAATTCTTTTACGACAGGTGACATTTTTCGTTTGCATTTTGATTTAGAGTGAATATATTATGGCATGAGCTCCGGAGGGATTATCTTAAAGTATTGTTTTATTACGTTAATTTTTCTGCACGATATAAAGTTAATCAATATTTGTTTGTTTAATTTCAAACCCTTTATTTTTAAACTATCGTATTTTATCATGAAAGAATTTTAATAAAGTTAAGTTTTCTTTTATTTATCTGGTCATCATTTCTTCTTACACTTACTGCATAAAAACAACCATATCTCTCTCTCTGCATATTTAGGGGATGCTTCTTACTGCAAATTTTTATCTGCTTAGTTTTAGGATGTATTATTGAAGTGCTTTATAAAAGTAATAGATCATTTTTAAGCACTAGTTATATGAGTAGTCTCATATAACATTTTTGGTTATGGGCATCTAATACCCACGCAGAGATAGTTTCTGTTTAGCTATGCTTTATATAGTGCAGTAAAGTGTAACTACGGCCCAAGGAGGATTAAGAGATAGTTTTATTAGGGGGGGCCGTTAGTTTTCGTACGATGACCGATAATTAGAAATTTTTTTTTTAATTTCGTTTTTGAAGTAATAATTTGAAAAGAGAAAGGAAATAGGTTAGAATTGGAGAGTTTTTAAGTAATTTTTAATACAAAATGTTTTAACTATAATTTTTTTTTGGCTGGTCCATAAAGTTTTTAAATTTGTGAAATTTTTTTGGTTTAAGTATAAATTTTTCAAAATGATGATGCAGAATCAGATTCAGAAATTAAATGCTAGTAATTATGCCAATTGGCAATCTGATATGAAATATTTATTGATGGAAAGAAATGTTTGGGATATAGTGGCAGAAATAGAGAAACCTCCTGAGCTCAATGCAGATAGTAATGGTGTCGCCGATAAAGATACTAAAGATTATCATATTAGACAGAGATTAGCACTGTCTATGATTTATTTAAATGTGGAACCTAATTTCAGAAGAATTATAGAGGAATGTAGTGATCCAGTAAATGCTTGGAAAAAGCTCCATACTCATTTTTACCCAGACACAAGAAGCCGTCATATGCAAGTTTTCACTGAGTTATGTGAATGCAAAATTGCCAGTGGTGAGAGCATTAATTTATATGCTGCCAGGCTTTTACGAGTGGCGAACCAGCTTAAAAATATAAATAAAAAGTTTGATGACGTATACGTGACATTTCAATTATTGCGATTCTTGCCTCCAAAGTTTGATTCCATGGTACAGGCAATTCTCAGATGGAAAGAAGAGGAGTTTATTTTTAACGATGTGGTGACTTCATTGGTAGCCGAAGAAACCAGGCTTCAATTAAGAGAACGTGATCATAGTAAAGTGTATCCTGAGGCTCAATCATTACAGTACCAGAGAAAAGCTAGAAAGAAGTTGAGCTGTTATTTTTGCAAAAAAGCCAGGTCACGTTAAAAGCCAGTGCCATAGCTTCCGAAGGAGTATGTTGTCCTGTAACAGAGATAGTTCACCGTCAGCCGAATTTTCATCTCATCGTGATACTTCATTAGTTAGATCCTTTAGCCCTCATAGTGATAAGAGAGTTCCACGACAATATACAAGATCTCCTGCTAAGCATCAACACAGTGATTCTCGTAGACTTGATGACAAAGTGAAAAGAGGCCGATCTAGAGACATTCGTCAGAGAAGCCCTGAACGTAAGTCCTATCTGTCGAACAGTCCAGAACGTAAGTCCTATACTTCATTCTTTTTGTCTCAAGCTAACTTAGTTGATGGAGATGCTGACTGGGTCTTCGACACAGCAGCTTCGCATCATTTTTTGTAAAAATAGAGATCTTTTTATTGAATTTATCCCTTTAAATGATGAGCATATGGCTGTAGCCATTGAAGGTGTAACTTTTCCTATAGAAGGGTGTGGAACTATTAAATTAAAGTTTGGGCAAAGAATCTTAATGTTTAAAGATGTAATGTTTTCTCCTAAATTGAGGCGTAATTTAATATCTGGTCCTCGTTTAGATATAAATGGGGCATGTTTTTCTGGTGAGAGTGGCGAGGTGAAGATATCATGCAACGGACAACCCCTTTTTAAAGCCATTCTTAAAAATGGTGTTTACTATTTATACCCCCAAATTCCTAGCAAAGTTACTAAGAGAGTTAGTTTTGAAGCATCTTCTACCAGTAAGCATGATATGTATGTTTGGCACAGAAGGCTGGCACATGTTAGTCCTTATTTGATAGCTCATACATGTAGAAATACAGGTGCTAGGGGTTTGCCAAATTTAAGAGAGGGGGAATTTAAATGTGAATCATGTAAACTTAACAAGTTTAGGAGGACATCTTTTAAATCTAGAAATTTTATTCGATCCAAATCTCCATTGGAACTTTTGTATACTGATGTCTGGGGTCCAAGTCAGGTTGAGGGCAGGCAAGGAGAAAGGTATTTCGTTTCTATAATTGATGATTTTTCCCGTAAAACTTCTTTATACCCTATGAGAGAGAAGTCGGAAGTTTTTGAAATTTTAAGGCAACATATTAACCGTGCCGAAAGATTTTTGGGTAGACAGGTTAAGGCCATAAGATCCGACAATGGGGGAGAGTTTGATAATAACAAAATGGAAGAATTTTGTCTTGAAAGGGGAATAAATCATGAATTTACGAATACTTTTACTCCAGAACAGAACGGTATTGTTGAACGGTACAATCAGACTGTAGTAGATGGGGCTAGAACCATGTTAAAAGAAAGTGGCATGGATTTGAATTTTTGGCCAGAGGCAGTTCTCCACTTCACCTATGTTTGGAACCGTTTATGTCACAAAAATCAGACCAAAACCCCTTTTGAACTTTTTGGCAATTATAAACCTTCTGTCAGGCATTTAAAACCATTTGGGTGTTTGGCGTATGTTGGTGTCCCTCGTCAGAAACGGCAAAAACTGGATTCAAAGGCTAGTAGAGGATATCTTGTTGGCTACGCTTTTAGAACAAAGGGTTATAGAGTTTGGTTGCCTGATAGTGACAGAATTGTTGAGACCATTAATGTCTCTTTTAACGAACAAACCAGTTATAGGGATGCGCTAAGTGGAGCAGTGCTGGGCGATACTCCAGGAGAGTTTCAGTGGGTTCCTGCTACTAGGAGTGATATCGAGGATGAAGACGTTGTTGAGGAGGTCAGAGCCACCACTGACAGCTCCAACGACTCCCTCGGATCATCTTCTAGGGCAGAGAGTGATGGTCAGGGGTCCTCTTCAGAAAGTGATTCCCCTAGTAAACCTCACACCACATTACGAGATACTCACTGGAGAAGAAAAGTTGTTCCCAGAAATACTGGTATTCGTAGGGATATTTATTATTTTGATATTGATAATGATTCTGATAGGTTAAGGTCTGCAAGGGAAGTGGAGGATTATTGTAAGGAGAATGATTTAATTTTTAAGCCTAATTTGTTTGATTTTAAAGGGAGCAATACTTTTGAGGGAGTAGTTTCTGAACCTAATGTTAACTCTAATGTGAATATTTGTCAGTCACAATCTTGACTATATGACCCAGTTATTCCTAGAACTTACAAACAAGCAATAAAATCTGATCAAAGGGATGAATGGCAAAAAGCTATGAAAGAGGAGATAAATACTATGTATGATAGAGGCGTATGGCATTTAGAAATTTTACCTTCAAACATCAGCCCTGTAGGTTGTAGATGGGTGTACACTATAAAGAAAGATGACATGGGGAAAATTGCCAGGTTTAAAGCCCGTTTAGTAGCTCAAGGGTTTAAGCAAATTAGAGGAGAATCCTATGAGGAAACTTTTAGTCCCGTGGTTAACTTTAGTGTCATCAGGTTTTTCTTTTCTTTATTAGTATCCTTTAAAGGCTGGTTACACACCCAATGTGATGTCAAATGTGCTTATCTTTATGCTCCTCTTACTGAAAATGTTTATATGTCGCAACCCCCGGGTTTTGTTGAGGTTGGTAAAGAAAGTTTATTTTGTAAGTTGGATAAAGCTATTTATGGTCTACATCAGTCGGGTCGAGTTTGGTTCTTTGAGATAAACCGTGTTCTTTTGGAGATTGGGTTTAAGAAATTTGAATGGTGTAACTGTGTTTACGTTTTAGACTCGGATTTAGTGTTATTATTGTATGTTGATGACATTGTTTTATTTGGGAAGCATCAAAGGATTATAAATAGAGCTTTAGAACTTTTAAGCAAATATTTCGATTTAAAGGTCTTGGGAAAAACTAAGAAGTTGCTTGGTGTGGAGTTTGAGGAAAGTGATGAAGGCTTGCGGATTCACCAGCAATCCTATATTAAAGATGTTTGCAAAGGGTTTGAGTCGTACAGGTTTCCCATTTCCTCCTTACCCATAAGCAAGGGCTCTGTTTATTCTAAATCTGATTGTCCTAAGTCTGAGGAAGAGCGTAGAGAGATGTCACAGTTACCATACAGAAGTGTACTGGGTTGTTTGTCCTTTATTGCTAATAGATCCCGTCCCGATATTTCATATGCGGTAAATATAATGAGTCAATTTCAATCAGATCCAGGAATGACACATTGGTATGGCTTACTTAGATTGTTGGGATATGTTAAACATACTATTGATATGACACTTAATTTATCTTGTACAAAACCTCAGTTGATAACTTTTTCTGATGCAGATTTTGCTGCAAATCGAGATGATAGGACCTCGCTGGGTGGTCAAATTGTATTTTTAGGTAACTCTCCCATTTCTTGGCGAACATTTAAAGAGAAAAGTGTGAGTTTGTCAACTATGGAAGCTGAGTTTATTTCAATGACCGAAGCGACAAAAGAACTTCTTTGGTTTGACAGGATTCTAAGTGAATGTTTTTGTAGAAAGGTTGTCACTGGGGAAAAGATGAAGTCAGTTTTGTATGTAGATAATAGGGCTACTATTGATTTTGTAAAATCGCCTATTGAGAATCATAGAAGTCGTCATATCGATGTTAAGCTGTTCTTTGTACGGGATCTGGTTGAGAAAAATACTTTTGATTTACTTTTTGTCCGCAGCAAGGATAACCTTGCTGATGTCTTCACTAAGCCGCTCACCAAGTTTGAATTAAAAAGATTTATTGAGCATATCTTTAGATAATTTTGAAGTTTTGTATTTCTTGAAATTTTACTGTTTTTGAATTATAATGTATATATATATTTTTTATATTGTTGGTATCATATATATATATATACTTTTCTTTACGGTTTTTGCTTGGTGGACATTTAAATCCCGCCTGAATGTGGTGATACTTCTCGAGGTCCATTTCCGGGTGTCCGAACGGCCCCAAGGAAGCGTCTCGCAGGGGTGCCACTGTAATCTGTCTGAGTGGCATCTGGGGGTGGATTTTCGAGTTGACCATTGCCACAGGAGGGTCTTTTCGCGGGCAGGTTAACTTTTATTTTTGTAAGTCCCATTTTGATTATGTTAATATATGGAACTGTCACTAATTCCCGTCTACCTTGCAAATTACCAGCAGATTTAAAGATTGTACTTTTTGATGGAAATATATGTATTTGAATTTATTAGGGTTTATAGATTTATGTATAAGAAAAATTTAAATTTTTTTTTTTGCTTGGGCATCCCGGGAGCCTAGGCAGAAATGTATAAATATTCGTATGTTACAATGGTGGATGTTGAAAGATTCCTTTTTGTTAAAATAGTGGTTGAAGTGTAGTGGTTCTGTCAAAGTGTGAAAAATCCCTGATCTAAATAATTTACAATATTGTTACAGGTTCCTTGTCTCTATGTGAGAATAAGAGTTGATGAAATCGTGGCGCCACGTAAGGTTGTATGAAAGTTGAATGTATGATATGTATTGTATTCTAAGTTTTTTTTTTATGTGTAGGTACCTTGTAACTTTAATTGTAATCACTAAATGTCTTATAGACATGTGGAAGAAAATCTTGTATTGACAGCTATTGTTGTAAAAATATTTTTGATTATATTAAAAGTTGTCTAATTGTATTACAGCTCACATAATGTCGTACGGACATGTGGAAGATTATCCTGTTTCGGCACCTGCTATTGTAACTTCTTTTCGCATTTAAATGTCATGAATTTGCATAATATTTGCTTGATTTTTGAATTGAATTTAATCTTTATAGATTTTTGTTTGGAGATTGAAAATGTTGGCACTGTTTGTCTATCTCTGGTGATAGTATGAGACTGGAATTGCTATGTTGAGATGGTTTTTGATGTTGTTGAAATTTTTGATATTTTGAACTGTTTTGGAAGTTCTGTATTTCTTGAAGTATTAAATTTTTGGAATTTGATGTTGAATTGTTTTTAAGGGTTGAATTGTTAATTGTTTTAAAGTTTGATGTTGTATAATGTTTGTTGTAGAATTGCTATTTAATTGAAATTTTGGAATTTTGAATTGAGTTGCTGGTTGATTTTATTGATATTGTTAATAGTGATATTGTTATTGTATGATACAAACTTTTATTTTACAGTGAAATTACATGGATTGTTAGTCGCTCTGGTGCTCATGTTTTTCGAATTTACTTTTAGGTAGTTTTCGCAGGTAGTTTTTGTTTTATTAGACTTGTTTCAGTTGACTTTAAGTTTTTTTTTTTTTTTGGACATGTAATTGACTTTGCCTTCTTGGTATTTGGTAGCATTGATAAGAGGGGGGGCATTTGTTAGCCATATTCCCACTTTTCTTATCAATTGCATTATTTCTTTATTTTATTCAACTAAATATATTTTTTTACCTTGAAACTTGTTTAGTTATGACTTACCTTTCATCTTTACAGCTAATTTATTTTTGTCCATTTGTGTAGCTATTTATTTGTTTTAAAGAGAACTTGCATCGTATCATCGGACTTTTACATCGCGATGTTTTTCCAGCCGAGCTCTATCGTATATCGTTTTCGAACTGAGCGGTAACTCCGTTGGCCGGTAGGTGGCGTTGCCTGTCCACGAGTGCTCTTTTTCGCCTTTGGCGCGGCACGTGCCTATGCAAATTACTTTTTCCCACGTGCGATGGAAGGAGGGCGTTTCAGATTGCAGCTTCTCTGCGGAGCAGCTCTCGGTACTTGCCGATATAGATAAAAGGAACGGCGTGATAGCTGTTGGGGAACGTTTGTTTTGATACATGCTGGTCGTCTTTCTTTCTGTGTTTTGATGTCTGCCGCTCTGATGTTTATTTAACGGATATGAAGTTTGTTATTGAGTTTTACGTACGATGGAGTTGCTGAGAGAATGTTTTTAATCTTTGGATCTTCGCTAATTCTACGATGTTTTTCTTCAAGTTTAAAGATGAAATAGAGTGATGAATTCTTTTACGACAGGTGACATTTTTCGTTTGCATTTTGATTTAGAGTGAATATATTATGGCATGAGCTCCGGAGGGATTATCTTAAAGTATTGTTTTATTACGTTAATTTTTCTGCACGATATAAAGTTAATCAATATTTGTTTGTTTAATTTCAAACCCTTTATTTTTAAACTATCGTATTTTATCATGAAAGAATTTTAATAAAGTTAAGTTTTCTTTTATTTATCTGGTCATCATTTCTTCTTACACTTACTGCATAAAAACAACCATATCTCTCTCTCTGCATATTTAGGGGATGCTTCTTATTGCAAATTTTTATCTGCTTAGTTTTAGGATGTATTATTGAAGTGCTTTATAAAAGTAATAGATCATTTTTAAGCACTAGTTATATGAGTAGTCTCATATAACAGTTTTTTAGAAATGAACAGACAACTTTTAGGACTGTAAAAAGATTGATTGCTTAGCTGCAAAATCTTGTAGCATTTAACCAAGTTTCTTCTTTGGTTTTCTGAAACTGAAACAGTTGCCTTTTTCTCCTCAATTAAGGCTCCGCTGCACTGAAACTCCCCGATCTCAAAATCCCATGTTAGCCTATGGAAAAACTTTCAAGCGCGATGACTCTTTACCTAATATAATCATTACAATACCATTTACACCATCAGAAAGTAGACGTCAGATGCAGATGATGTGCGTTTTTAAAAATTATCTCCCTAAATTTTAAGTATATAAAAAATCCTTATAAACTTTGAAATTTCCATTTGATTAAATTTTATCATCTTCTTAAAAATACTTAAAATTTACGTAGACAATTTTTAAAAACGCACATCATCTGCATCTGACGTATACTTTCTGATGGTGTAAACGGTATTTTAATAATTATATTAGGTAATGAGTAATCGCGCTTGAAAGTTTTCCTCATAGGTTAACATGGGATTTCGAGTTCGGGGAGTTTCAGTGCAGCGGCCCTTCAATACATGATCTGAAAAGAGTGATAACCCAATCATGTTCTCTCTTAGGTACCAAAGTTTTCTTTTATGTTTTATCAAGACCTTTCTTGCCAGTTCATTGTCTATTTTTTAAAAATAATTCCAGACATTTAAGAGAATCAAATCATTCTAAGATGCACTACAGCTTAAAGGTACAGAGGACCACGCTTTTATATAAACTGTCGTTATAAACGGGTGCGTTTTAATACACATACCTCATATTTCCTGAAGTTGAACTGCTCACGAAAGCAAAATTTTTTAATGGAAGAAATTCTTTTTGTTATCCACCGCGTACGATGGTATGCACCAGGAGGGCTGAATGTAACTTTGTTTTTGCCCTTAAGAAATTGTGATGTGATTTCACACGAAATAGTCAGGGTTAGTTTTATGAACTTCAGATAATCATCACAAGTTTGAATATTTCTGTGACTGTTTGTAAAGGAAGGCTACAATGACACTTCTGTTTAGCTGTAGCTAGTGCTTTTCATCTTCAGTTAAAACACAACCATCAGTATCCTTATCAATTGCTGCATAGCTGGCAATATTTATCATGGTCAGTAATCTTTAATTCTACCCAAAATAGCGATTTGAAATCCTGATTCCTGGTGAAGTGAAAATAAGTCAAATACAGCAGAAGCTATGATTCTAAGGTTATGATGCTTCTTTTGTTAATGCTGTACAAACATTTTATCCTCATGAAACGTAATCATTTTCTGTACTTCTAGTTGATCATGAAGATGTTTTATTTTGATATTGCATACCCTCTTATTTTATGAGGTTTAATGATATAAGCATATTTGTAAAATTCTAGAAACTAGGAAAAAGTTAAGTGACTTCTCAAACCTGTCAAACTTTTAAAAACTTGGCATTCATTTCGAAAATCTACAAATTGATGTGCATTTTTTCTAAAGCAATAAAAATAATTTTTACAGTATGTTGAAGCTTGAATTTAACATCTTGTACAAACGATAATAATGTTTGACCAGTAGTTGGTAATAATCGGTTATAACGTTCTTTATGAAAAATGGAAATCAGATTTGAAGACCACATTATTACTTTTGGTTTTTCTACTGGAGATATGTCACTCGTCTTCTTTGACAAAACAAATTGCTTAAATTTGTATTTGATACAACAATTTCATCAATTTTCACAGTAAGTATGAGGAAACATGTTATAAAGAAAGTATTAAAAATGGAACTGGAACATCATAATTCAGATTTCAGAACATGTAACCAACCAACATAAAATAAGCTCCTTTCTCTAAAAGTACTAAACATTTCTCTTTACTGCGTTTTTGAAAATTTTCTTCTTCTTTTCACTTTAAGTGATTTATAATAAAGGTTTTAATAAACTATATATTTCTACTATGTGCAATTGCAACCTCATAAAAATAAAGCTCATTCTAAGGAAATACTAGATACCTCACTTCACTTCCATTTTTGCACTTTTTATTCTTCACTTCACTTTATGCGATTTATAATAAAGATTTTAATAAACTATATTTCCATTGCATACTGTGTGGTATCATAGATAGAGGAAATTATGAGGAAAATTAATGCGTTATTGCAATTATTTCCATGGTATAATGACAAGCTTAAAAAATATAATTATGAAATCTTTAAGCTTCTTGAGAGGTCAGTTATTAAAATAAAAACTTCAAATTTTAACAATGTGTTTATCCCATCATTTCTCACAATTTAAGCCCCTATGCATGTCCTTTTCCAAATTTTTTTTTTTGGAACACCCTAATACATATATATATATACACTAGGGGGTTCTGCCCCCTGCAAGCTACTCTCACCTATGCTCAAATTATTTAAAATTAGAAAAAAATTAATATTTCGAAAACTAATTCGAATTTAAAAATTCTAATACCAGTTTTTAGATCTGTGAATCAATACGGATTTTTGGGTGTTAATTCTATCGCAAAGTATTCCATATTTTAGGAGAAATCGCCGTGAAACATAATCAGTTTAATCAGTCATTTTATAGAATCATTACATAAATTCGTTTCAATAACTGTGTGGATCTCACAGAGTTGACTGTACTTAGCAGATTTTTCTATGTCAATTTGCATCAAACCAAAATTTATCTGCCACCCAACTATAATGGACTAAAGAAAATCTAACCCATAAAAACAGCAAAATTTGCATTTATGAAGAAAATACAATAAAAAGTTAATACTTAAATTAAGTATTAGCAATTTTTAAGCTGTTAGTTTAGATTAATCTAATCTGAGAAGCTTAAAATAATCTGCAGTTCCTGTTGCCATGCTCTTTTACTTAACATATTTAAATAATGTTCTTTTCTATTCATATGACCCTTATATTCATCGAAATTTTTTCTACATTGTGGATCTTGTGGCCTACCTCTCATACAGTCATTTGCAGCTCACATCCACACATTAGTTCAAAAATCTTAGATTAGATGTAATTAGCAAAGCTTTATAAAACCAAAATCAATTTCAGTTAAAATATAAAATATTTAATTTGTTTTACTGAACCACATAAATTAATCATATTTACATACTTGCCAACCTTTACACTTTAGGTGTAAAATTTACACTTTTGGACCATTTTGTACACTTTTACACAGGATACTTATTTTTTACACTTTTTTGCAAAGTTTCTATTTTGTTTCATTTTTCCCTCCTCAAATTATGAATTACTTTCTATAGTTGCTTTTAATATCGATAAATTCTGAATGCAAATGGGATATTTAATGTTGTCAGATGAATGAATTCAGGTTTCATTTCCAAAAATCCCCAGAAATAATCTTTTCATTTTCATTGTATGTAAACATAATGTTCTTAATATATTTGCTTAAGAGAACAGCAAAAAAAAAAAAAAAAAAAAAAAAAACTATGCATATGGCTTTAAATAAGTTTCTTAATGAGTCTGTCTGATAATGGTTTTCATGTTATTCTCATCAAACTGTCTTTATAATGGTCACCGCTGTAATATTTAACAATATTCATCTGTTATGTAATAAAAAGGTTTTAAAAAATATGTGAAATACCCTTCATGTGTCATTTTACACTTTGCTATTTTCAAACATTGGCAGGTATGCATTTATGATTTTATCAGTATTATTATATTCTTTATGATTTTTCAACTAAGTTTTTATATAGCTAGCAAATTTTCATCCCATAAATGTAAAATCATAATCAATTTGTATTAAAGGCTCTTGAAAAATAGTAAAATTGAGTCTCATAATAAAATTTAATTCCATAAAGAAACATGTAAAACGCAATGCTAAAATGGATTAAAAGCTCTCAAAAATTACAAACCAGTGAAAATTTTATTAATAAAATCCGTTTTTCTGGCTGTAAGTTTTTAAATATGTTTTTTAATCAAAAGTACCTTATTTTATGCCATATTTATTCTTTTTTTCCTAAAGTTCTTAAACTCATGGAAAATTTTAAATTTTTCAAATACATTGAACTTTTTAAAATTCAAACTCAAAAAAGGCTTTAAAAAACCCTTCAAAATTTCAAAATCCGAATTAACCGAATCCGAATTAAGAGAAAATTGAGAAGCAATTGTCATAAATCAGTAAGGAGAAAGGAAAGCTGTAGAGTAAACAAAATAATTTTAGTTCTTTAGTGTTAACCTCATGCCATTGGTAAATTTTGAGGCTCTCTACTCTCTAGTACTCAATGAATATCTTTTGTTTCAGGAGGAAAATGTTTAGCAGTCGTGCTTAGTATGATATCAGTTATAGATGCATTATATCAATAATGATATCAATTGTAGAAAGACAATAATAGTGTATGTATGAATAAATATAATTAACAAGGAAGATAGCCCATCAAAAATAACAGAAAATGGGATATAAAGATTTATACAACACATGTGCAAGAATATGAGTAGTTTTTCTTGCTTGTTCCGCAGTGATAGATAAAAATAACACATTTTAAAATGTGGAAATATGTTGCCAAATTTTCTTTTTTGCCATAACTTCTATACTTGAAAAATACCGAGAATTTAATTTCTGTATCTGGCTATGTAAAGAACATTAAAATCGAGCAGTTAGGTGCTCAGATAGCACAGCGCCATCTAATGGCTGTTATTTTATTAGTAGCATCGAGATGAAGATGTAAAGACTTACATTTTCGTATATTACACTTTAAATTTTGACCCATAGATTTTGAAAAAACCTTCAATGCACAGAGTTTAAATTAAATAACAGTGAGCTTGATTATGAAAGTTTAATAGGTTTTCAATGGAAATTTAACCAAATTAGCCCGTTATTGCCAAGTTGGCTTCATATATGACAACTTTTGTCACCAAATTTGGTGATATTTTGCCAAGTTGGTCAAAATTTGGCCTATTGTGGCAACCCTGCAATTAGTAATTTTCACCAATTACTCATTGTTGAAGCTGGTACCAATTTCTCTATAGGAAGCCTAAGGGTGCCATGGGTGTGATCAATGAGGCGGCCCAAACGGAATTGTGGGGGACACACACAGACTTGGATTTTATATAAATAGATACATACTTATAATCAGTGTTCAAACTTAACTGTCATTAGTTGTTGCTACAAAATTAGTCTGTCATCGAATTTGACATCTAGCTTTTTAAAAAAACATTTATTAACTATTATTTTAATGGTTAACACACATACACAAAAAATTAATGTACCTTTTGATTTCATGTTACGAGATTCAAATGTAGATGCATTATGTTTTTTTTTTTTTTTTTACTAAATTGGTTGTATTAAAATTTTGTTTTTGTTTTGCTTAGAAATGATCAAATTTTAATTTTGTTTTACATGATTAAGTGCATTTTTTTTATTAGTTTCTAAATATAGCAGCAATGATTTGATTTCTTCTGGATATTTGAGGAAGAAAACAGATAAAGTTACTCCTTTTTTGTTGTTTGTTTTCCTCTTTTTTGTAACTTTTTTACTTTTTACATATCACTCATCTGCAAGAAAAGTGACACATGATGGCAAAACTGAATGTCACAGAAGAGGCAAAAGAAGGATGCATCTTCAAATCATCTTGCACTTTTTTAGTGTCACATGAAATTGTAGCTCATAGCTCTGCATGAAGCAGCAAAAATGTGTATAAAAGCATAAAACCCTTAAGAATAAAGATGTAAATGAGGTTTGAAGGATATAAGTAATTTTACCTCTCCACTCAATTTGCCTTGTGGTCATCAATGGACATACAGGGTTATTCTAAATGATGGCCCATTTTCAAAAAATTGTATTTATTAAAGTACAAATCCAAAATGAACAATCTTTATACCAATGAAAAGAGGAAGTTTCAAAGTTTTATTTAAGACATTATAAATGTTCAGTGCATCCATCATTTGCACGACAAACATCTACACGATAGTCAAACTTGTCCCACACACGAGAAAGCATATCTGCTGTTACTGAGTGCACGGCTTTCAAAGTGGTGATGGTTCAGAAGTGGCCGGTAGAAGCAATAGGCCGAGATTTCATTTCACTGTCAGTTGTGAGTGAGATGGCTACTGTGGAGCACAAAGTTTTCTGTGTTCTCGAGTTCGCAAGAAGTGACTCACTAATTGCAGTGCAGCAGTCATTTCATACTAAATTTGGTATTAATGGTGGACACATTGAACATTTATAATGTCTTAAAAAAAAACTTTGAAACTTTCTCTTTTCATTGGTATAAAGGTTGTTCATTTTGGATTTGTATTTTAATAAATACAATTTTTTGAAAATGGGTCAATCATTTGACCCTGTATAGTGTAACAAAGCGATTTTCTGCATAACTACAGTTATGAAATTACTTTTATGACAGACCCATTAGTGGAATAAAACACAAAATGAACTTTTGCAAGGTGTGTCTCTTTTCTGACGGGTGAGTGATATGTTTTAAAACTGTCTGCTAACCCAGAAAAATGTCATTATGTACTGTTTTCAGAATCTCCTGTATTATTTTTCTCCAAAATTGACTGTTATGACTCAAGTAAAGATGTATAGTATAGTTTAAAATGTTTATTTTTCATTTTGTTATTTTTATACATATTTTGTAAAATTATTTTATAGATGGCATGCGTCATGGTCTTATGGTTGGGCATTATGGTCTGGGAAGAGAGTCTCGAGCAGTCACACTTAGGAATGGTAAGAATTTCATGCATATTTCATTTTATGTATACTTAATTATCCATTTCATATTGTACACATTGTCATGTGTTGTCAATAAATTTTACATTTTCTATACCATTTGGCAACTGAACTGCATATAACTCTTGCAGCACCATTAAAGATTTTCTGCTTGAGGGTTCAGAAAACCTCATGTTATTTTTATGGTCACTCTGTACTGTACATTTGAAAAATATTGAATTATTCATCTATTTATGTATTTAGTGTATATTACTTTTGAAATTTTGTAAAAAAAAAAAAAAAAAAAAAAAAAAATCCTTAAAATGATCCTATAATTACTATTTAAAAATGTCTGTTACAGGGTGTCTACAGAATCTGGAAGTCGGGGAATCATGGAAAAATCAGGGAAGTTTATCAATCTGGAAAAGTCAGGGAATTTTGTAAAAATACTCGAAAACCAGGGAAAATTGTCTATATTTCAAAATATTTGCATTTTTACCTTGCCAACGAGACTGATTTGTCTATGTTATATACCCTATTTTTTCACATGAGTTTTTGATATTTAATGCAAATTAAGGTGATCAGATGTCCTCATTTTCTGTAGATAGTGCATATACATCGAAGGCAATTTATACATTTTTAACATTTTAAAATTATACATTAGCATAACCTGACCAGGTGGCCAACTTAATCCAATTAGCTATCCCGTCAGATGTAGATAAGTCTTAGAATAGAATATTTTTCAGAAAATGAGGAAATTTTCTGGTCATCCTATCTCTATTGGCCATTATAGAGGTCTGCACGGGCTGACATTTCCAGGCCCGGGCCCAACCCGACTGAGAGAAAAAAAAATTTGGCCCGGCCCGGTAGAAAAGTTAAAAGTTCGGCCCGAGCCCGGCCCATAAAAAAATTTATTGGCCCAGCCTGAAAAAAAGTTAAAATCTCGGCCCGAGTGCATTTTTACAAAACATTGATTTTTACGTAGATTTGGTTAAAACTTTGTCTCGTATGAGGAGTTCAGGCCAAAAATATTTATCTTAACTTTTCTTTTCATGTGTATAATCTTCATTTTTATAGAAGTGCCACGGGGTGCGATAGTTATTTTTTTAATGAATCTCTATTTCTTGTATGTAAATGTTTCAGTTATCATTAATATTGTTAATCCATATTCCATTCCATATTCCGTATTAAAAATCTCAAAAAAGCTATACAGTAAAATCTAAGATGGAATTGTATAGAAAAGAAAAAAAAATGCGTTATAGACAAGTTCTCTTTCTTAGCAAGTGTAAATGTATTACATATTCTTTTCTTATGTAGTAGTATATTAATTTGGCATAGATCAACACGTTTTTCAGTTTAAAACAAGATTCCGTCATAGGTGGGTTCTTTTTCACACGTTTTACTATATTTTAATAAGCGTAGAAATCTACTATTCCTTAAAAAGGATGAATTTGAATGCTTAGTTGTAGAATAATGGTGATTTAAAAATGTATGCATTTTTTTTTTTTTTTATTGTGCCAAGCCTAATATTACTGACCTTTGAACGGACTAGATCACGCCGAGACAATGATTTTCATACGGGCTGGTTCAAAACTAGGAATGAAAATTTTTGGTCGTGAAGATTAGGAATGAAACCAGTATGGCTCTGTGCAGAAAAATAAGTTAGGCCCGGCCCGAACCATCAGGAAAAAAGTAAGGCCCGAGCCCGGCCTGGCCCGAGTCTTCAGAAAAAAGTATGGCTCGGGCCACGGGCCGGCCCGTGCAGATCTCTAGGCCATTATATGAAGTTGTTGGACTAAATTTTGAGTTCAGATTTATAAAACTGTCAACCAATACTTAATAAATATTAGGCAATTTTTATGTTTTCTCTTGTTTTTTCACCCAAATGAGATATTAGCAAGTGGGTTAAGTGTGTCATACAAGGAATCGGAATACATGAAAAAATAGCGTATGTGTATTGTTAATAATGGAAGTCAGGGAAATCGTGGAAAAATCAGGGAACATTTTTTTATAATTTCTGTAGACACCTCGTGTTATTACTAGTAAAATAATCCTATAATTACTATTAAAATCCTGTACTGTTATAAGGTTTTTTTGGAATTCTTTTAGCAACTTTTGAATTTTATGCAATTTTTAGTTTTTTTTCCCCTTCTATGGGGATTTTTTGACATTTGTGAACAAATTTCAGTTTAGCCTACTATAGTTAATTTTCTTCTCTGCAAATGTTGATCTTTTACGCATTTTTTAACTAAAAAAAAAAAAAAAATTCCACATTAGTAATAGGAATCCATTTTTTGTTTGGATGGATTTTCATTTAAAAATATAAAGTCATACAATTTTGAGGGTGTATGCTGCCAAAAGCAGTAGGGCTCTTAACATTAGATTTCTTTGGAAAGATTTTCATTAAAAATATAAAATCATTCTATACTGATTTTATGTATATTTAAGGTTATTATCCTGGCAATTTTGAGTGGGTAGCTAGTTCATAATATGTTTTAAATAATCATTTTTTCTTTTCTGATGGAAGCCAAATTATTTTATGAAATAATGTACTTAAATGTCTTTGAGGGGGGGGGGGGGAGAGAAAGATGGGCTAACTTATGTTCATAATAAATTATATATATACTACCGTATCAACAACCTTATTTGTATATTTCATTCATTGTTATTATTTCAAGGGTTCACATGTAAAACAAGATAATTAATAAAATGCAAGTTTTGAGATATTCAATGTTAAAAAAATCTTTAACTCAATTAATTATGATTGCCCTCTTTATCTGCTTCAAGACCAGCA
The DNA here is from genome assembly GCA_963932465.1 of Maratus speciosus. Taxonomy (NCBI): domain Eukaryota; kingdom Metazoa; phylum Arthropoda; class Arachnida; order Araneae; family Salticidae; genus Maratus; species Maratus speciosus. The sequence goes on along the minus strand of OZ010794.1, from coordinate 203,835,059 downwards.
TCCCATACTCAAATTTTACTCTGTTTCTTATATAATCATGAAAATACTCTAGTTAAATAAGGCAAATATTACTTTTCTTTATTATATGCACTAAAAACAAATCCTTTCATGCATCCATGATCCTGAGTTCACCTTCTTGTCTAGTCATTACAATGCTGGCTACTCTGCAAGAGGTACTGTGTTCGAATCCCAAGTTAGGCATGGGTGTTTGTAGTGAGTTTGATTCCATTTTAAATGGAGGTCCTGTCTGTTTAGCCCTCGTGTATAAAAAAAGGATAGTAACACTCATAATCAACTTACCCATGGGTCCAGTAGAGGTTAAAGCAGCTTATTTACTAAGATTGAACCTTTAGTTAACTATGTGCATTATTTTTTGTTTGATAGATTTGATTTTGTTGGACTGTATGAATCTTAATAGGAAAAACTTGTTGCACTTATCTAAAACTTATGTTGATTATGGTGGAAACTATTGAATGATGATTAACCCTTGCACTTTTTAAAAGGATTTCAAGTTACAGTTAAATATTTTTACATAAAAAATAGTTTCCATGTTTTTCACACAAGTTTTTTTGTCTAATTTCCTATTAATTTCAAAATAAATGGCTTCATTGTGGGATTTACATCCTAAATTTCAAAATTACTTCCAAGAGAATTTTGAAAGTTGGAGCCTCCCGTCCGACAAATTTTTTCAATTTTTTATTCCACCCTCCCCCCTTTTTTAACCCTTCAATGTTTTCCCCAAGATAAGTCAGGGGTAAAAGCACAGTTTCCTTATACCTGTTGCCGGTGAAGTGGTTAAACAAGAGTATAAAAATCTAATTGAAGGAGCGATGCAGTAACTTTGAAATTAAGATCACAAAAACAGTTATTAAGGGCAAATAAAATTTTGATGAAAACCCTCTGAATTAATGACATGGATCTTTTCAATATTGCTTTGTCATATGTTAATACATACAGTTAATTTATATAACATGTTAAAATAAACACAAAGTTGAAAATAATTTTCTCCACACCAAAAAAAAAAAAAAAAAAAAACCAGTATTTTAAGTTGTTATTATTATTTATTAATATTAATAACTATCTCTTGATTTGTAAATCAAAGCATATAAGGATACATTTTATTATCAACAACGCAGAATGTACTGTTAAGAATTTTTTTTATAAATCTAAACATTGAACCTACAGTGTTTTGAATAAAGCTCTTTGGATAATACTATTTAAAAAATGATTTATATTTTATGCACTTATTTTTCCAGCTAAACAGAACATCCAAAATCTTGCATCCAAGTTAAATCTCAACAATCACTTTATTGATACAGCTTTTGGATTTTACAAGATTGCTCTTTCTAAGCAGTTGACTAAAGGTCGTAAAAGCAGCCATGTTATTGCAGCTTGTGTGTATATGGTTTGTCGCAAGGAAGAAACACCTCGTATCTTTTCACTAGAAAATGTTAAATTTTTTCTGTGATTTTATTATAAATATTATTCTAGATACCTTTATATATTTTTAGAATGTATTTCCTTTGTCTTTAAGTTGTATCATAATTGCAGTTATATTTATTCAGATTTTATTTTTTTTAGTAATAATTATTTTGAACTTCAGTAAATTTTTATTTTAAATAGTTTCATATTTTGTTATTTTTATTTTAACAGTTTTGATTCTTTGAGTTTATATTCAATTCATTTTTATTTTATTTTTAAGTATTCATTCTTATAAATATTTTTTACATTTTTAATTTGCAATTTTGACATTTCAATTTTCCATTTCATGTTACTTAATATTGCTATGCAGTCAGTTGATATTTAAATATTGCTTTAATACTATGCATATGCTTTTTTGCAAACTTTTGATTATTTCTTTAGTGCCAAAATTAGTGGTTAAAAAATATGAGAGATTTTGATAATATTTATTTATTGGTATTCATCTTGCTGGAATTAATAGTAATAAAAAAATGCCTGTGTTTATAAAGAATATAATATTTTATTAAATATATTAAATTGTATGAATTTTTAGATGCCTTTTGTTTTTAAGAGTAATTTAGATTAGCTATAAGTAGGGGCTGTAGATATATAATGTTATCAACTTTTTGGCAATTTTGGATTCCACCCCCTCCTTCTTCTAATGATATCATTAACAGTGTCTAAAATTTTTCTTTATTTTTAAGATTTTTTTGTTCTTTTATCTTTTTATACGTTTGCAGTAATATACAAGTATGGTTATACATTTATTATTCACATACTGTATTGATTTAAATGAAGAAAATAAATTGATAAAATATAATATATGAAATAACTTTACTTTAAAGAAATACTATTTAAAAGTATTTAATAATATTTTTTTGTTACATAATGCATTTAACAATAATAATGTCCTTTTGCACTCACTTCCTGAACGAGGGTAAGCAGAACTTTGTATAAACAAAAAAGTTGAATAACATTCTTCCCCATTTTTTACTGAAAAAACTGTCAAATATAATTTCGAAGCTGGTTTCTCTAAAAACGAATTATATGCACATATGGCAGAAGAATAGTTGGGATATTAAATACTTTGGAGTAAAACGATTTTATAATCATTTAATGGTTTTAATAATAACTTTGTATTTTCCTAAAAATAGTAATATGAAAATAGTACATATATATATATAAAAAAGATAACAGACTATATTGATGTAAAAAAAAAAAAAAAAATTGCTTGGATCAAAAATGATAATGTCATCAAAAGACAAACACCCGCTTCCCCAGAGATATCTTACAATATCAAGTGCCAGACCCCTCATTCCCCTTAAAGTGATAACTTTATATAGGTACAGCCCCCTATATTTGACTAGTCCATTGCTATACTTTATGAATATTTTGCTTGAATTTAACCTAGTTAGTTAAATTCAATGATGTTGCAATTGATGTTATGTTTTGAATTTTTCTCTTTTTATCTGATTGAATAAAAATTATAAATCAAGCTGAAATTAAAAAGCTGAATGCAATTTATATTAAAGAAATTTTAAAAAGCACATTTATTATTACTTTTTCATACTTCAAAGATCAGACCTTCTTTTCAAGAGGCAAGCAGTATAATATATGCATACACGAAGACACACACACATATATAAAAATTGCTTCTGTAGTTCCTGAAAAAAGGGGTATATAAATATCAGCTTTTTTCTGTGTTCTGTTGCCTCCTCAAATCATTCTGACTCAAAGTTAAAAAAAAGAATAATTGTTCATTCAATTTTTATTATGGTTAATCCTGGGATAACGTAGTTAAATATGGCATTTCTAATCCCCTTTTTATTTATTAAGGGTTAAATCCATTCCAAAACGAATGACTCACAGTGAAGGTAATGCAAGTTTTTATTCATACAGCTAGTGATTTACCATTGGTTTATATAAAATTTCATGTATATAGTCTGTGATTACCAATGTAGGTCATGCAAAACCACATTCAATATTAAAATTAGATGATCGCCTGATAAATTGTTCTCAATAGCTGAGGAGCCATAAATGATAAAAATTATGTAAAACATATGTGTAATTTAGGTATTGTGCTCTAGTGGTTTTTGGTTTCCTGTGTGGGGTGTATCTTTCTTTAGATCTCTTAGATTTTTATTATCTGTTTTCTGTGATGCCATGCATTATAGGGAGCTAGATTTTGTCAATTTGGGTTTACTGCCGACAGGATTGGATGAAATGGTGTATCTTCTATGAATGAACTCACAAGCTCCTCTGATGATTCTGTGGGTCATTCATAGTTTCTTATTTTGCATGCTGATTTCCTGTGTTCATTTCTAAATCATATTTGGGGCTTTACCAATTTCTTCATATATTCATGATTTCAAATTTATTATATATATATATTTTTTTTTTTTTTTCAAGTTCTGTTACACTTTATTATAACTGCATTAACAGCTGTCAATCCAGGCAAAATTTGGAGCCTATTTTGGGCCCCTTTACAAAATTCCCCTTATTAAAATAGGCCCCTTCATAAAATTCCATTTAATGAAAACATACTCTTCATTAATTATTTTTGTTTTATTAGACTTTAAAAAATGTGTAATTTGTATACAAAACAAGTTCACCAGAAAGGAGAACTTTAGCAAAAGGACTTAAACAAGTTATTGATAATAAATGTTTGATTCGAATAAAAGTAAGTGGATTTAATCTTTCATCACAAAATGTTATTTTTCACAAAAATATAAATTTCAAAAAAATAACTTTTACTTTTCACAAAATGGGCCCCAAGAAAAAATCCTTCATCGACATCTGACTAATATGTCATAATGGTAGTAATAGAGTTCACTCTAGACAGAAAAAATATATAGTAATAATCCTAGCATTAGTCACTGAAAAGGGCACTCTTGAAGCAGAAAAATTGATACTAGTTGAATAAGAAGAGCATTTACTTCTACATAAAGGTATATTAATTTCAAATGATTTAATGAATTGTAAATTAAAATTAAAAGAAACTATTGAATTAGAATATGACTGAATAATCCCCTATGTTTTACCTAGCTAGCGAAGTGAAGTTTTATGACTTTTGCAAATTCTTGAGAACATTCATAGATTTAGAAATACTTTGGTATTTTTAATTTAAATGAAAATTTTTTATGAATAATTTTTTTAAATGAATATTTTAATATGTGATCTTTGATCACTTGCCACTTACTTCTCTATTTTTAAAAAGGGTAGGATGCTGCACCTTTAAATAATGGCCTAAAGGGTGCACTAGTAATAGCTTTATTTTAAAATGCCAGTCATAAAAATATAAAAATATTTTATTTTTTCTTTATATTTTTACTGCAGTTAAGAATCTTGATTATGATTTTGAAAAAACATCAGTATATGTTAATTTTATGTTTCTTTTAAGACTTTAAACTGGTTAAAGTTTAGGTAAAACTGTAAATGCATTTTAATTTTGTATACTTTTGGAAGCTTTTTCGTTTTAAGAGTTATTTGAATAGAATTACATGTAATTATGGTTACATTTAATAATTCACATATAACTTATCTATTTTTTCAAATTATTTCAAGAATTTAAAATAAATTTTTTTATTTATATTGAGAGAAACAAAAGATAAATTTGCAGGGATGCAAGTGCTGCGCATTTTGCGCATATCTGCGCAGAAATACAATTGCTGCGCATGTCTGCGCCGAAATAGCGTTTTTCCTTAAATTTGCGCCAAACCTGCGCCAAAACGTAGTTAAGTACCAAAATGAAATTTAGCACGATTTCGTTGATCCGAGAAACAAAAACAAATTCCATTTTTAACTTTTTCCAGGTGGTAAATTTCCCCCTAGAAATACATTAAAATCCGGGCCTTTATGTGATTTTTTTCTTCCTCTCTTCGGCAAAAAGTTGGCGGCGGATTTGCTTGGCGTACTCTCGGTATGGGAGAGTCGGTCGCACCCGCAGACTTCCCGATTTTTCTCCCGCTAAAATCTCGGAACTTCACTCCGGATGAGAGAAAGAAATCTGAAAGTTGCCAATTAAGCGATCGCCGCCAAAAAACGACACCCTCTTGACGGTGAAAAAGGAAACGTGTTGGAATTGTCTTCTGCCGGAAAAAACAATGGGATTCTCTCTACGTATCTGACGTCACACCTCTTGGCGGCACATGTGTGGAATCCTACTAATCTTAGTCGAACAATGAGATTCTATCTGTGATTTAAAAACCAAAACCTAAGCTGCGATGTCTCTACATGGCAAGCAATCAGGTAAGTCTACTTATTTTTACAGCAAATTTAATAGTTTTATGATGTGAGTTATTAGAAAACTTTTAAAAAAATGTTCAGAGCAAGCTTAATATAATAATTTATTCAATATAATATGTAAAATAGGAGTTTGGTTAGGCAGAGAATAATATGGCAAAATAAGAATTTTACAGTATTTTCAGAAAAATAATTCACTTTAACAATAAAAAAGAAAACACCGTTCGATTTCTTTTCCTCTGCATGAAAATTCTTGCAGATTTTTATTATTTAGTCGCCGTACGCGTTGGTTTTCTGTTTTTGAGATATTCTTTTCATACTTCAGATGTTCTTTTTATTCATTTAACATAACTGTTTTCTGTATTATTTTATAATTTACTGTTCGCAAAGCGTATGTACATCGTGAGCGTCCATAAATAGTTAATACGGCGATTGTTACAAAGCGGCGCGATCATAATACATACGGGACCCTGAATCCTTCGCGCCCATATGGATGGTGATCTTTCGGGGAAGAAAAAAAAAAAAAAAAAAAAAAAAAAGCCTTGCTACGTTTATATATATATATATATATATTAAAAATCTGCATGAGGGTCGTCCGCGTATTCGCGATTTTACAACTTTTTCATTTTTCTGCGCCGTTTTCATTCGAAAATTTGATGCAGTTTAATCTCTAAATGTGTTAAAATGAAAGTATAATTTTGTAAAAATGTTAAATATTTGACAAAAACAACGTTCATTTGTAGTGTTGGTGGCGACGGAAGGGGGGGCTTGCGCTTTCTTCCGAGGATCCACTATTTTTCGCTTTTTTCCGATTTTTTGTCGTTTGTTTCTCGCAGGGGTGATTTGTTCCAAAAATTTAAAAATCGGTCCGAAAATTCGACATAAAAAAAATACTAATTTCAAAAAATGGCCGCCGAAAAAAAAATTCGTCAATCGTTCGCAAAAATAGTCAATTTCGAAAAGGATCGCAGAAAAAAAGCAAATTTCGTTAAAGTATCGCAAAAGAAACGTAAATTTCTTCAAAGGGCTGCGAAACAATGCAAATTTCGTCAAAGAATCGCGGAAAAACTCCGAATTTCTTCAAAAGATCGCTGAAAAACCGCGAATTTCGTCAAAAGATTGCGGGAAAACGCGAATTCTGTCAAAGGATCATGAGTGTAAAATGCGAATTTCATCAAAAGGTCACAGAAAAACGTGAATTTCGTCAAAGGATCGCGGAAAAACTCCGAATTTCTTCAAAAGATCGTGAAAAAACCGCGAATTTCGTCAAAAGTTTGCGGGAAAGCGCGAATTCTGTCAAAGGATCATGAGGGTAAAATGCGAATTTCGTCAAAGGATCGCGGAAAAAACGCGAATTTCTTCAAAAGATCTCGGAAAAACCGCGAATTTCGTCAAAAGATTGCGGGAAAAAGCAAATTCTGTCAAAGGATCATGAGTGTAAAATGCGAATTTCGTCAAAAGGTCACAGAAAAACGTGAATTTCGTCAAAGGATCGCGGAAAAACTTCGAATTTCTTCAAAAGATCGCGGAAAAACCGCGAATTTCGTCAAAAGTTTGCGGGAAAACGCGAATTCTGTCAAAGGATCATGAGAGTGAAGTGCGAATTTCGTCAAAAGGTCACAGAAAAACGTGAATTTCTTCAAAGGATCGCGGAAAAACTCCGAATTTCGTCAAAAGATCGAGGAAAAACCGCGAATTTCGTCAAAAGTTTGCGGGAAAACGCGAATTCTGTCAAAGGATCATGAGGGTAAAGTGCAAATTTCGTCAAAAGGTCACAGAAAAACGTGAATTTCTTCAAAGGATCGCGGAAAAACTCCGAAAATTTTCAAAAGATCGCGGAAAAACCGAGAATTTCGTCAAAAGTTTGCGGGAAAACGCGAATTCTGTCAAAGGATCGTGAGGGTAAAATGCGAATTTCGTCAAAAAATCACAGAAAAACGCGAATTTCGTCAAAGGATCGCGAAAAAAACACGAATTTCGTCAAAGGATAGCTAAAAACGCGAATTTCGTCAAAGGATAGCTAAAAAACGCGAATTTAGTCAAAGGAGCGCGAAAAAATTTGGTGCAACATTATTTTTCACCAGCTTTTCTCTTGCTGAATAGCAGGTTAAACATTAGCTAGCCATGTTTATTAAGTGATGGTTTGAGTGAAAGCATGTTAAAATTTGAATTGGACAACTAGCTAAGATTGCTGTGTAAAACATTGCACATCAGAATTATGAACTAAAAATAAAAATTTTCATTTCAGAATTATAGTATTTGTATAAATTATTAATTTGATTCTCTCCCCCCCCCCCATTAAAGCAGCATTTAAACAAAAATATTGTCTATTTTATTGCAAATAAAATAATCGTATTAATTCAATTGTCTTATAGGTGCGCTATTTTAAATAATTTCTCATTTTCCCATTTCATGTGCCTTTTCTTATTTTATCTTTTTGCAATCTCATGCCTGTCCTCTTAAAGAATCTATCTGAAAATGCAGTAAAATTGTTTTGAACAAATTTTCGGGATATGATGATTGCTGGTTATTCAGTAGCAATCTAATACAACTCAAAATCTATCAAATTAATAGAAAAATAAAAGAAATACTATTAGATTCTTAGACTTTTGGATTAAATATTAATTTTTTCTGAAATTTCCACCTTCTCCTCCCATTGATCAAACCATAAACTTTTTTATTTCTAAAGATATTTCTGACCTGTCATCCTGCAATACCCCTCCCTGAAATTCCTTACCCCCCCCCACCCCAATACAAGGCTATAGTCAAGGGGGATTTGGTGGTTCACCCTGCCCCAGAAATTTTGACTGACTTTATTGCTTATATAACTTTAACTTTTAAATTTAGAGTTTCTTTGGAGGGGAAGGCTGTAAACCCCAAACATGTTGGTTGCACTGGACTGCTGAATATTGTTTATGTATTGAGTCTTCAAAGGTAGATTTGGTTGCTTACCCCCCCCCCCCCCCCCCCAACCACCGCCCCTTACATCTATCATTGCTTAGAGTAGTATTTTCCATTTATCTGACAGAATGCTTATTGTTTTTGTTTTTTTCTTTCCAGAAAGATGCACTCGCTTTAATCCAGATATTTTAAAGCAGCGAGATTGCAACAATGATCTAATATCTGATTGGTGTACATCTGGTTTCAAACCAGAAGAAGGGTTATGCACTATATGTGACATGATAATAAAGTGCAACCAACATGGTGTGAGTGCTATTAAATGCCATGCTGAATTAAAAAAACATGTGGAAAACTGTAATAAAATTAGAGATAGTTCTGGGCAAATAATAAAAAAAAAAAACTGTCCAGAAAAGATTGGATTTAATGCAAAAGAACTGCCAGCAGCTCACTGAGCAAGATAAGGTTGCTGTAGCAGAGACACTGTTTACTTTAACAGTTGCAAAATGCAACATTCCATTTTCCTTCAGTAACACTGCTAGTGAAATATTTCCTAAAATGTTTCCAGATTCAAAACTTGCAAGTGAATTTTCAGTTTCCAGGACTAAGCTATCATATATTATTTCAGATGGGATTGGACCATTTCTTAAAGAAAAGTTGATTGAAGAAGTTAATAAATGTGGTTCTTTTTATTCCATTCAAGTAGATGAGACCCCTGTGCATGAAAAAAGAGTACAACAATTTGATGTTCTAATACGTTTTTACAGCGAAGTGCACAAAAAAGTATTAAATAAACATCTAGAATCATTCCATTTAGGGCATGCAACTAGTGATATTCTTTTTGACAGTATTAAGAAGTCACTACATGAATTATCTTCACAAAAAATGGTTAGTTTCTACCGTGATGGACCTAATACAATGAAATTATTGAAGAAAAAATTGCTGGCATTGAACAACAACTTAGTGGATGCAAGCGAGTGCTCACTGCACAAAATCCATAATGCTTTTTCCGAAGGATTGAATGCTTTTGGCACTGATATTGAAAGTATTCTAATTTATATTTATCACTTTTTCAAGAATTCAGCTGTACAGAGCTGTGATTTCATAGAGTTGCAGAAACAAATGGATTTGCCAGAACACATTTTCATTAGGCATGTGTCAAGTCGTTGGCTTACAATTGAAACTTCGCTGGAAAGGTTTATTGAGCAATTTTCAGCTCTAAAGAAATTTTTTGGATTTTTTCACCAGGACGGCAATCAATTCGCCACCAGAAGATTCAGAAAGTTATGAATGATAAAAGCTTATTTGCACAAGCTTTGTTTTTGCAAAATGTTTGCCCACTTTTCACCAACTTTTTAAGGGTATTTCAGAGTAAAGATCCTTTGATTCCAGTGCTTTATGATGAAATGGTGAATTTGGTTAAAGCTATCATGGGTAGATTTCTTCAAACAAAAAGTTTCATGGACAAAACTGGTTTTGATCTTAAAAACTTTGATGTGAGTAAAGGTTGTCACTGGAAAAGGCCAGAAGTTGGTTCAGATACTGAAAAGGAATTAAAGCTTTTAGACGAACAGGGAAGAAAAGAATTCATTATGGGTGCACGATCCTTTTATATTTCCTCGGTGAAATATCTTTTAAGAGTTTTACCCCTTGAGAATAAATTTTTAGAACGTCTAAAATGTATTCATCCTGCGTTTGTAAAAAAAGATTCCTCGGTTTCATGTATAAAAAAAAATTGCTAAAGAGTTGCCCAATGTAATTCCGATATCATCAATTTCTTCTTTGGCCGATGAATGGATTATACTCCTAAGTGAAAATATTTCTAGTGAAGGATCATCAACTGAAGGTTCAGACATTCAATGTTTCTGGAACTCAGTATTTTCGGTGGCAAAACCAGATGGCAATGCTAAATTCCAGCACATTCAAACTCTTATAAAAGCATTATTGTCTATACCTCATGGTAACTCTGATTCCGAAAGAGGTTTCAGTGTAAATAATCTACTATTGAGCAACCGAAGTAATCTATCTCTTCACACAATCAATGGATTGAGAAATGTGAAATCTCATCTTGAGGACTATGATAGTGTCACTCATGTTGATTTATCGAATGATCTATTACGATCAGTTAAAAATGCTTACAAGAATTATAATCGTCGTTTAGAGACAGAGAGACAGGAAAAAGTATTAGATGAACAGAAAAAAGAAAAAGAAAATAATGAAATTAAACTGAAAGAAGAAGAAAAAGAGCTTAACTGCAGACTGGAAGCTTCCCAAAAGATGCTTGAGAATGCAGAAAATTTGATCAAAAATGGACTGAAAAGAAAGAATTTTCCCGATATAGAATCTGGGCAAGTTTTATTAAATGAATCCTCAAGCAAGATTAAATGTATTCTTGAAGATTTAGAAAAAAATAGACAGGAGCAAGGGGCTCTCTCCAAGAAGAAGAAAATTAATGCTTTCCAACTTACTTGGAAAGCAATTGGGGGGGGGGGGGTATTTTTTCTTTCATCATTTTCTTTTTGGTTTTTAAATTTCTCATTTTGTCTATATTTTATTGTGAATTCAACATTGGTTTTAAGTGTGCTAAATTTGTGCCTTCATGAAATAGTTTCAGTAAAATATTCAGTTGATATTTTGGTCCAAATTTTTATTTTAATGTAAAATTTAATATTTCATAATTATATTTATCAAAATTATTTTCACTGAGCTAAAATCTCATTTTTTTAATGATATAAATTGTTGCTTTATTGGTTTTAATGCTCAGTATTTTTAAATATCTGAATTAAAAACTTGGCTCTAAATAAATGAAAGGTGAAGCATCCATATATTACTTTTTCGTGTAATAAAAAGTTTGTCGCAAACTTGTATATTGATCCATCCATTCATTCATTTAAAAGTAGCAAGTTATTTGAGAATTGTAAAGGGGAGGGAACTTTATATTGACTTATGTCATGAAATTCTTATTTGTAATTATGCTTTTCTGTGTATGAAGGAAGATTATTCACTGCATTGTATTTTAAATAAATTTAAATCTTACTGAGCAAGTTGTCCTTCCATTTTTGTTAGTTTGTTTAATTTTGAAAGTAGAAATCTGAATAATAGTGGATAATACATTCTAAAAAGGATTGGTCTGCAGTATGTTTCTAATTCAGGTTAGTTATGTTTTATTCATATACGTTTCTTTGATTAGTTAAAATTGCTCTAAAATAATATTTTTTAAACCCAAGTAAACATTTTTTTTCTTCTTGCTGCTAATTTTTCATTATTATTCTAATCAGTACCCAACTGTCATTTAGAATGTTCAGAGTTAGCAATAAGTGTGAAGAAATTTTATCCGAGTAATTATTCTCTCAGATGTCAAAATATTCTCAAGATAGCAACCATTTTAATTTTTAGAAGTTTGTTAGCATTAGAGTTTAGATCTGCTCCAAAAACAGCTGTAAATGCTAGAAAATTAGATTTTTACTGCTCCAAAATCGGATGTTTGCTGCTCCAAAAATGGATTTTACTGCTCCAAAATCAGGTTTTTGCTGCTCCAAAAATGGATTTTACTGCTCCAAAATCAGATTTTTGCTGCTCCAAAGCTGCTCCAAAATCGCTTTAGTGCACTTTCATCCCTGAATTTGTTTTGAAAAAAAATTAAAAATGATAAATATATGCACAAAAAAATACTAATTTCTTTTCAAAAGTAAGCCATTCTAATACCATTAACTATAAAGATTATAACTGAATTTAAATTAAATTAAATTTTTTCACTTTTTTGCCTTTTAAACACTGTAACTTGGTAATGCACTAAAATCTTTTTTTCTTTAAAATAGAACATTCATTCCTATATGCTTTAAATGCAATACATACAAAATTTCATTCTATTTTTATTTAATTCATAATTAAGGTATAATTTTTATTTATATAAATTTAGTGTTTATACCAAATACAGTTAAAGATACTTTACAGTCATATCTTTCTTTAGGGTGGGACAGTTTCCCCCCAACACTGTCACATTCTGTATCTCAAATATGTCAGATCTTTTTATATGAATATGCAACTGCATAACATATTAAAAACTTGCAAACATATACCTGATCTACTTTTCAATCTTCTCCATTATTATCGCAGATGTGTATCTTGCCTGTTAAGAATTCTTTTCAATCATTGAGGAAATGTCAAAAAGTGAAATTATGCATCAATATTTTTAAAACTAATTCAAATATATTTGATCTTTTAAAGACAGAAGCATATCATTACTATAAAATATTTTCATAAACCCAAAATTAAGGACTTGCTTATTAAACACAAAAATATGTTATTGAAAGTCTTTTGCAAACTAAACATATTGATAATAGTGCATTATTTATGTTTTCAATATATATGAAACTTACTATATGACATTGCATATGAGAAAGGCTTTTCTACACAAAATAAAGTGAAGTTATGAAGGATTTTTCTTCTTTTTTATGGAATTATTCCTTATCTTAGTGATGACTTTGCTGACATATTTATAAGAATTTCTTTTGACATTCTTAAAGATAACATAAATTGTTATGTAAACCTTAGAATTCCATAAAAATATTAAAAAAAAGTATATAAATTTCGTTTTTCAATGCAACTAATATATTTTTTAATGTAAATTAATATTATAAGTACATAATATAATATTATTATACTGAAAGAAAATATGTTTTTAAAGTTATTCTCTAAGTTTTTAACACACTCTTAAAATTTTTGAAAGGGAGTAAAATTGTTCCCTGAAATAATTTTCTGTTTAATACTGCTACTTTGCATTTTAAACTTTTTGTTTTTTAATATGTTATATTGAAAAAAAAAAAAAACATTTTTTTTATTATTACCATAAAAAATGTTTTTGCATAAAACTAAATTGGCTAATGTTTATCCTTTACAAATAAATAGATATGCTTTTAGATTTGAGTGATATTCTTCAAGTAAGTTTGTTTTTTATTTATTTCTTTTTAAGTATTAATATTACAAAATCGCTCATTTGCTTGATATCTATCAAAATTTCATTTTATTTTTTATTCCAGATAAGTGTGTATGAGCTTGGAAAAACTTATCTCAAGTTATCTTCTGCACTGCACATCAACAGTCCAGCTATTGGTGAGTAAAGAATATTTTCTGAAATTTTATATATTCTGATTTTATATTTTGATTATTATGATTTGATATGAATTATATATCTGATTTTTAGTTATTTGGAAACTAATAAATTGAAAGATAAATCAATTTTTTTATTTAAATTATTAATAGCATGATCTCATGTTAGATATTTTTTATTTTAACTCTGTGATTAATTTTAAATGAAATTATGCAATTTGAATTTAACCTTCCTCTGAGTATGCTTATTCAAAATTTATGGCAAAAGTTATTTTTCAGAAACTCTGTTCTCACAAACGGTGCTGGAATTAAAATTTCATCCTTACTACCAAAAATATGTATAATTTCTTTTCTAATATGTCTCTTATTACTGTACTGTTATGAAATATCTTACATTTGTGATAGCCTAATTACTGTGCCCCCCAAAAATATCATGTGCTTGCTTATGCAAAGAGTTTGAACATGCTCGCCGAAAAGTTAAATTAGCTACATTTTGATAATAAACAATCTGCATTTAAATGCTAATACTATGATCTGCTCCCCCCCCCCCCCCCCCTTTAATCTTTTTTATAACTAAATGCATTCCTGGCAACTCTGAAATTTATCAAGAAATATTTATATTATATTAGCCATTTTTTTATATTTATATAAATTTCTCAGTCTCTCCCCCCCCCCCCTTTTAACTGATGGGATTGACCAACTAAATTGATTGAATTATGATTCTGTTCTTAGAAAGTGGCACCTAGACATCATAATGATGCTCGCAGTAAATATTTTAATTCTTTTAAAAATAACTCTTGATTTTTCTCAGTTTTATGATTAGAGAATCAGACTGACTGATAAAATTTGAAGTGGATCTCTGTGATAGATTGGAACCAGGAAAAGAAAAAAATATATAATTAAATATTAGTCCATCAACATCAAAACACCATAGCTTAATCAATTTTACTGAGTTGAACATTGATACAAGGTCATTAAGTTTGTTCATCAGAAGATGCAACAAATTTTACTATTTATAAATGGTCGTTTAGAAAGTTCATCCAACAACTTTTCAAAAATAAGCTTTACTTTGAGATCAATTTAAAAAAGATACAGTGGTATCCTAGTCCCTCACTTTTATTCTTCCAGAATCTACCTTTTTCTTTTTTTCTTCTCTCCTAAGTTGGTTAGTATGCTGACAGAAGGATGGATATATTTGTTACAGAAAAGCTATTTTTAAGGAATCAATTTCTTATTTATTTTCTCATAAGCAAAATCATATTCATAATATTTAGGACACAGGCAATGGGAAAAGGTTCAGATAACTGTGCATAATAGTCTAAAACAGCTGTCAGCTAGTTGTTATCTATACCTAGCTTTAAAATTATGATTGGAAAGGTATAACTTTAATATCAAATCTCTCCTGAAATTCTTTATAAAAACAGGGTTAAGAATCTTCCGTGCTTCTGGAGATTTCTTTTTCTTCTTAAAAATTTATTTAAATACCCACTTTTTTAAAAATTTTGCTCTTCTTCTTTGCCCCCAATTTTAAAATCTATGAAATGCTTTATTGAAAAAAAAAAAAAAAAAAAAAAAAAAAAAACTAAAAAGCTTTATTTTTCTTTGTTATTATAACATTAAATTCTCCCTAAATTTCTGCATAGTTAGAAATGTAAATTACCTCCTTCCAAAATTCAGTTTATTTCCCTTTATTATTATTATGAATAGGAAATAATCATTCATATTCATCTAATTTTCTCCCTTTGAAATTTTTGTTCCCCTCTTTGTCCACCGTTTTATTAAAAGAAGGCTAAGCTAAAAGTCATCTTCTTTTTTTTCACTTTGGCTGTTCTCACCCCTAAAAAAAATAAACGGAACTCTAATTCATAATCTATTATTCGTTGTTGTATAGAAAAAAAAATTGATATAAGAAAGGATTTTTAAAAAATGTCGCATGATAATTATGAGAAAATGCATTGATTTATTCTTAAAAAGTGAAGTAAATATTTATCACTAGCTGTTACTCGAGACGTCATTTACATAGCATTAAAAAATATATAAGTGAATTAATTAAGCAAAATGTTTCACTCATGATAGTTTAAAACATATATAATTAACCTACATTTTATTGGAGACAATAAGGTAGTTCTGATTTATAGGGGCCTTGACATATATCAGACCAAATAAAAAGGGAAATTTTGTGCCAGATAATATAAACAATCGGAAAAATGAAACTGCAACCACTTATACTGTACAACCACTGTAACGCTTTGCACCTCATGTTCTACAGAAATCATGTTTTAGTGCACTTCAGAAATTCATATCAAAAAAAGAAAAATCATGCGTCAAGCCTAGATAATGAAAAACTGTCCAACACTTCTAAAATACATAAACAAAACTCCGCCTTCCCATTCATTCGTGCAACTGTGCATACGATCTATATGATTGTATGTATTCTAAATAGTATGATAAAATTTAGTTTAGTTAGAAAAAGCGTAATGAAGATCAAAAATCACCTTTATCAATTTCTAACAATAGGCAGAAAAGTACTTGAATTCTTTTGTACAACCCTGTATATTACATTCAAATTTTTATACATGTCACTGTCGCAATGAAAATTATATGACATTGCTTGTTAATTAATTTCAAAATAATTACACAAAATAGCTCAACCCGGTGTGAATCAAAAACAAATAATTAATTGTATTTTGCTAAATATTGCTTTATTAAATAATAAAGAAAATTAATTTGGGAAAATTCTTAATAGCATGTATATATTGAAATTCATAATTTATAATGGGTATACAAACAAATATATGTATGATCATATAGGTATCATTTCGTTCGTAAAAGTATAAGGTTTACGAATATCGAATGTATTTTGTAATATGGCCAATAATTAAAAATTTTATAATATTTTATGTGTATGTAAACAGAGTGATAAAAACTCATAAATATTTCAGACAAAAATAAGGCAATTAAACACAATGAAATGCACATGGACGCCATATCGAGGCAAGCGAAGAATAGCATCAGTCACAAATATTTATGACGCTCTTAGCACAAAATTTATGACTGACAGGGCTAAAATTTATTGGTCCTCATCATGTGTGGTAGGTATCCGACGCTCCCGTGCAACGTCATAGCCCCTGAAGTCATAATGAAAAAATTAGCTATGCGACAGGCAAGTAAGAAGACGCCCACAGGAGGGATGAGGAAAACAAACCAGATGCAAGAGATCAAGCGTACCAATAAGAAAGAAGCATCAAGCAATGAATGAAAAAAAACATATTGTCTAAATGATACCTCCCACATCTTATTTTATTGAGGAAGATTTTTTTCAGGAAAAAACAATTCAATTCCTTTTTTGCTCTCTCTTCTGAAGGATGCTCCAGTACTTGACTTGCGACTTTTCAAAAATATGTTGGACCGCAGAAGTAAAGAAGTCTGCAAAAACCTTCATCACCCTGTTTCAAGTACACATGACTGCTGATAATTTCATCACCCTGAATCGATGAAGAGTAAGTTCATCTAAGAGAAACGAAAATATGAAAAGGCCTCATGAATCGGAAAATGCAGAAGAGCATAAGGACCGACAGAAGGAATTCACAGGTTGTAAGATATTTTGATGGAAAGACGAAAATTAATTCTGAAAGAAGAAAGCACACCTAAGAGAGTCGACCAGCATCTAGGAGCGCGTGATCATTTCTGATGACCATAAGTGGTTGAGATTGAACGCTAAACTGAAAGATTCACCGATATCAGAAGAAGAAAGTTCCAGCTATCACTGTGACGGATTGATATGCTAAGCCCAAAGTAACAATTTAAAACTGTGATGTGTGGACTAAAATGATACGTGCATTTAAGGACTAATAGTGATCTCCAGGATGTGCCTCCACCCCTTTTGACTGAAGTATATGGTGAGAGTTAATTTTGTTACTTTTAATATTTGGCCATTATTTTTTTTTACTTTATAATGTGTGAATTTAGCAATTTCATTGTCTAGTATGTTATATACATAATTTTAAAGCAGTTATAGATAATTATCATTATTAATTATTAGAAGAATCATAATAATAAGATATGATAGTACTGTAGTTTGTTAATATTTTGGCTAAGTAGCCCATTCTTTTATCTGTGCTGTGAGAGCTTTAACTGTGAATTATTTTGAAACAAAATTCACAAAGATGATGCTTATAAAGAATAGTTTTATGAGATTTAATGAAACTTAAAAAAATGATATGAAATTAATATTGATAAAAAAAAAATGATATTTGATATATGAAATTTATGTGATTGAAAATAAAATTTTATTATATATGTATATTTTCTGTCTTTTCTTCGAATCATTTTCTTATTCTTTTCTTTTCAGAGGATAATTAAATTTATGAGACTTAAGAATTTAAAATTAGTAAAAATTAAATTGGATATTTGTCTGAGCAACCATCCAGTCCTAAATTACATTTCAGGACGGTAAATAAGTCGTTCCTGAGTTATTGACAACTTTAATTTATTCAAAATCTCATCTCCTTCTATTTTATTGATTAATATTATCCCCTAAGATCTTTTCACAACACGGATCGGGATAATTATTTCTATATATGTACTAACCATTACATTGTCACGTGACCTTGTGTGTTGGGGTTAGATCGTCACCACAGTCAGATATTAAGCTTAAACTTAATTCAAGCAAAAACCCGCTTAAAACTGTTGAGAAATCATATTTCCAGGAATTACTATGCAGAGGTAACCATGTAACCAGTTTTTTGTATAGCCCTGTATGTGATTTTATTTAAATTCTACCAACATCTCTTATTATACTAAATGCAGCTGAGCCTGAAAATGCATAACTCAAATTAAAAAACACCTTTAAGGAATTCATTCTCCTTCTCAGTAATGCTTCTGAATTATTTTCTGTAGTCCTGTATTTGGTGTATATAATTTAAACACATCACATACTATGCAAAAATTTAGTTCACGTTAAAACGCATAACATTGAGCCTGAAAATGCTAACTCAAATTAAAAAACACCTTTAAGCAATTCATGCTCATTCTCAGTAATGCTTCTGAATTCTTTTCTGTAATCCTGTATTTGGTGTATATAATTTAAACACATCACATAGTATGCAAAAATTTAGTTCACCTTAAAATGCATAACATTGAGCCTGAAAATGCAGAACTTAAATTAAAAAACACCTTTAAGCAATTCATGCTCATTCTCAGTAATGCTTCTGAATTCTTTTCTGTAGTCCTGTATTTGGTGTATATAATTTAAACACATCACATAGTATGCAAAAATTTAGTTCACCTTAAAACGCATAACATAATTGAAAACTCTCTTCAGAAATCATTTCTAATAAACAATACTTCAGATACAGTATAGTATCCAAAATCTTTTATGTGCCTCTGTAATCCAGCGATAAATGTATGGGATGCAAATAATATTCAACTGCAAGCACATTGTAGTAAACCTCAGTAATGTATATCAATTTTGAAATTGTGCAACACAATTAAAATACGCTGCAAACAGTTTTTTCCCCGTGGACCATTATATAACTGACCTCTTTTGTGCGACCCTGTAATTGAATGATAAATGCTTTGCAACCCTTTTTCTACACATCATCATGTTTTAGTGCACTTCGGCATTCATATCAATTTCATTATTTTTGTAACAGAGTAACATCATTAAAATATGCCGCAAATGATTCTTCTTCTTAGACCATAATATAACGAAATACTTTTTAGTTAACGTGTACTAAGCATACTGTAAGTGCTGCACTTAATATATTCGATGGTAACAATGCTCTTGTGCACCTTAATAATGTATATAAATTTCATTATGTTTAAAATTATGTAACACTATTAAAATGCACAGCAAATGATTTTTTTCTCCATAGACCATAATGTAACAGAATACTTTTGAGTGCCCCTGTAATTGAGCTATGAATGCTACACATTTAATTCTTAATACCAACTATGCTATAGCAAACCTCAATAACATATATCAATTACATGTAAATCTGACTGCATTAATGCGAGTTAGAGCATGGACAGACAGACGAAAGCCAGCAGACAGACTAACTGAACACATAAACACTTTTCTGTTAGAAAGTGTTAAAAAGGAGGGCCAAGTAAAATTGTGAAAATCGACAGATCTTTCTTCGTAAAACGGAAAAAGAATGCTGGGAGTATTCTATTTTTTAACTGTATTTTTTGTGAAATTAGTAAAGATTTTATTTCAACATCAAAGCATATCCATTTTATTTTCCATATATGATGTCACATTTGTCTCCTTTCCGCACTTACTCAAAATTCATGCACCTTGCCTTATTAGAAGTAATTGAAATTTTCTGTTTTTTTGTCTAATATAACGTCACATTCATATATTTTTTTAATGTATTTCATTTTCTTTTTTCTCGTGAATATCTTTCAAATGAAAATTAATCGCTGAGGAGAAATTATTATGTTTTTTTATTTTTGCAAAAAAAGAAAGATGGTTAAATTTTACAGGAAAATTGCCAATTGATTCTGTATGAAGAATAATGAAACTTTAAATTATTAAGAAAAATATTTGAATAAAATAAATGAAATATAGCCTATGTTCATTTCTGGTAAATAATCTATTTATATGCAAAGGTAAAAAATCATTAATTCGTCCATTTTGATGTTGACTTTATTCAAACTTTCTGACATGCTTTCATATTTATAATATTATAAGGATTACTTTTTTCAAGGTATTGAGTTTTATTCCACGTAGAGTACAAAGTCTAAAGTTCGGACTTTCCAGCGGCAATGCTCAAGAAAAGAAGGAAAAACAAAATTATTGAAACAAAAAAAGATCTAAAGCTAAGAAACTTTATTACTAAATCAGAACTTATGTCTATGTAACAGAATAAAATAAAGACTTCTTAATGAGAAACCTAAGTTGATAAAGCAGCGCACATTAACTGAAATGTTCAATAGTTAAGTAAGTTAGAATTTGTTCTTAAATTGAATGTTCCCTTAAAGCTATTCTCAAATCCAAAAGGGCAAATTTGTGACATAAATTTAAATTTATTTTTGTTTGGAAATGCATGAAACTAGCACGTGTTGCTGTTCAGAAACTATGTAATCGAATTGTTTTTTCAGTTTTTTTGCAAATGCAATAAATCTTTCAGAAAATCGTGTCAAAGTGGGCATTTTGAACCAAATTTCCATGCGAAAGAAGAATAAGCACTCAAGAAAGGGTAAAAAACATCTTTGTCATGTGAGCAAAATTGTTTATAAATCAATGGGTAATTCATTGATCAAAAAATGTAAAACACAGTTCCATTCCAAATCACTTCCATAATCTAGCCTTTCAATTTTATATCTCTCTGTTAAAAAATGAATTTGTAAATGTGTCAAAATGTTGTGAGCTTGTTGAGCGGAACAGTTTAGAACAGCCTTAAATAAAGGTTTTTGTTTTATTTTTTATTTTGTTATGACTTATTTAATTAAAATGGTTGTTCAATTTTGTTATAATATCTGTTATACGCGATTTTTAATATATGACCATCACATTTTCCATTTTTAAGTAGTGAAATTTGTTTTTCTTTTTATTGGAAAAGCAGTATTTTTGATGACCCAAAATTCGGAAAAATTTGAAGTTTGGTCTTGGTAAAATCCCGAGGATTCCAGACTTTAGACTTTGTACTGTATATTGTTTTTACAACTTTAATTTTAGAAAAAAATTTCTGCATATTATGCTG
Organism: Maratus speciosus; assembly: GCA_963932465.1. Lineage (NCBI taxonomy): Eukaryota > Metazoa > Arthropoda > Arachnida > Araneae > Salticidae > Maratus > Maratus speciosus. Next base: position 203,813,640 of record OZ010794.1, on the reverse strand, counting down.
TTTTTCTTTTCAATTTTTACAAATTAATTTTGGATGTTTCATTTGTTTGATGATAATTTTTTCTGTTAAAGATGTAATATGATTTAATTAAAATAAATGGATGGAATTTTGTGCCTACATATTAATGTACAAATAAACAATGTGGCAAAAAGCACAAATTATTTTTAAATGTTGATAGCAGACAGCTGTTTCAGAGTTTCTAAAACTCCATGTTTAGTGTAAGTTCAAAAGCATTAAAAATAAATGCATGAAAACATTAAAAAGACAGGGAGCAAGTTGAGTAACATATGGTAGAATGTTTTTGAATTTGCACTGATGATGGAGTTTTAAAAAGTCGAAAACAGCTGTCTGCTATACTAAAAAAAAAATGTGTTTTTTGTTTATTTGTACTATAATATGATTTCATAATATCTCCCAGAGAATTTCAGGAGGGTGCTATACCCTGTCTGCACTTTAGTTTGAAAAATAGCACCTGTTTTGCATCTCTGTCAAGAAAGGTTACCCTTACTGCCATTTGTATTAAAAGATTGCTTGCATAGTAAAAAAAAAATTAATCATTGTCATGACTTGAAAAGACTGGTGAATATCAGTGTCTTTATAAATCAAAAGAGTGTCTTTAAAAATCTAAAAAGTGCCCTTAAAAATCAAAAAATGTCCTTTTCCTATCAGTAATATCCTGCCCTTTTTTAAGCCTGTGGGTAAACTCTGATGATTTATACCATATTTTTAGGAGATTCTTAAGATAATATTTTGCATTTAGAAAAGTCTTTAAAAAATGATATTTTTTATATTAATGTTATTAATGTACATTTTTATTAAGATTGTGTGTCGAGTCTGGTTGTTTGTCATCTTGAATTTAACTCTATAACTATAAAGAAATTATTTTTATTTATAACAAGCTGTAATACCCAGCATTGCCCGGATCAGAATATATCACACACTTAATGGCATGAGGACCAGTCTCCCTATTTCAGATATATACAGACGTTTAATAATAACATTAAACATACGATGTATATAGTGTACACAAACTTAATTAATCAATGATGCGATGAAGTATTGCAGTACAAAGTCTAAAGTTCGGAATCCTCAGGACTTTACCAAGTCCGAACTTTGGGTCAAAAATATTACTTTTCCCCATAAAAAGGAAAAGAAAATTCACTACATAAAAAGGCAAAATATGATGTTCATAAATTAAAAATTGCATATAACAATTATTAATACTAAATTAAACAATCATTTTCACTAGATAAATCATAACAAAATAAAAAGTAAAACAAAAACATTTATTAAAGGCTGTTCTCAAATCCAAAAGGGCAACTTTATGACGTAAGTTTTAATTTATTTTTGTTCGGAGATGCATGAAACTAGCAGGTGTTGTTGTTTAGAAACTATGTAATCAAACTGTGTTTTCCATTTTTTTTTTTTTTTCCAAATGCAATAGATCTTTCAGAAAATAGTGTCAAAGTGGGCGTTTTGAACCATATTCCCGGACGAAAGAAGAATAACCACACAAGGAAGGGTGAAAAACGTCTTTGTCACATGAACAAAATCGCTTATAACTCAATAGGTAATTTATTTATCAAAATAAAATGGAAAACACAATTTGATTCCTATTCGCTTCCATAGTCCGGCCTTCCAGTTTTATGACTTTCCGTTAAAAAATGAATTTTCAAATGTACCAAAACATTTTGCGCTTGTTGAGCAGAGCAGTTGATAAGAGCCTTAAGGGAACAATTTAAGAAGAAATTGTAATTTTCTGAACTATTGAACATTTTAATTAATGTGGGCTGCTTTATTAACTTAGGTATATCATTAAGAAGTTTTTCTTTTATTCTGTACATAGACATGAGTTAAGATTCAGTAAAAAAGCTTCTTTGCTCGAGACCATTTTCTCTTTCAACGATTTTTTTTTTTCACTTCTTTCTTGAATACTGCCGCTGACAAGTCCGAACTTTGGAGAATCCCGAATTTTGGGTGTCCGAACTTTAGACTTTGTACTCCTTGATATTTAAATAAAACACAAGTCAGAATCAGAAGTTACTTAATTTAAAATGAAACTTACTTTTTATTACATATACATATTTACATTTTTACTTTCTTCTATCTTTACAAGAAGAAAGTATTGGATTCATGAAAATTTTCGACTTCCGGTTTTTGATGGATTTACACGTTTTAGGGGTCAGAGATTCTGAAGAACATGTTTTTACAAAATGTCTGTCTGTGGTTCTGTCTGTATGTGACACAAATTTTGTGGGTGCTCTATCTCAAGACTAATGCACGGAATTTAATAAAAATTTATATTCTAGTTGTCCCTAATATAAATTGGTGCTGATTAGTTTTTGGTGTAAATCGCCCTACAGGTGGCGCTGCTATGCTGCATTTTTCACGATTTCTGTAATAGCTGTATCTCAAGAACTAATGCACGGATTATCATCTTATCCTTGATATGAGTTGGTGTAAATAGTCCAACAGATTAAGCTGCATTTTGCAGGATTTATGCAATTTTTGCAATAGCTCTATCTCAAGAAATAATGTACGTATTTTCATCAAACTTCAGATTTAATTATTCCTTGATATGAGTTAGTGCTGGTAACATTTTGGTGCAAATTGCCCAACAGATAGCTCTGCTACGCTGCATTTTGCAGTATTTACACGATTTTTGCAATAGCTCTATCTCAAGAAATAATGCGCAGATTTTCATCAAACTTCAGATTCAGTTAGTCCTTGACATGAAATGATGTTTTGTACATTTTGGTGTAAATCGCTCAACAGTTGGCGCTGCGATGCTGCATTTTTTGCGATTTCCGCAATCTATCTCAAAAACTAATGCTTGGGTTTTTAACAAACTTCAGATTCAGATATACAGTTGAACTCGCTTATAGCGAGCACGAAGGGACTGTGATATTTGCTCGTTATAACCGGGTGCTCGCAACAAATGGGTTTCGTAAAAAATTGTAAAAATTCATGTATACTTACTTTATTATAGATACTTTATCTAATTTTTATTTCTGTACAGTACAACAGAAATTGGTTAATTTGCTTTGAACTGCCTTATTGTCTCTTTCTTGTATTATTGTTTTTTGCAGAAGACTTGTGGCCCAAAAAACATCGTCATTTGCACCCCTGGCTCCAAAATATGTTTGAATTTTTCTGTGCACTCAAAAGCCATTGAGTATGTTGGCGGCAGTTTAGCTTGAAATTCTTCACATCCGTCGTCATCATCGTCGCTTTCATCATTTTTTTTTCATCTTCTTTAGCTTGAATTTCAGCTACAATATCCTTGGGAGTGGGTATCTCGGAAGTGATAACATTGGCGTCAACAGAAGTATAATTTCCAAATTCTTCTCGACTCATTTCCAAATTTTTCAAGTAGTCTATATTTTCTTCCTCAGATATCCCCCCCCCCCCCCATCCCTTGAGAAATGTCCAATCTATCCTTACGGAAGCAATTGGTAATGCATGTTGATGTCACCTTTTCCCATGTATAGTTCATTAAACGCATCACTTCCAGTATGTTTACATTAGTATTTGAGGTTGTTATTATTTTTTCAGTTCTATCGAGAAGCATAGAAATCAAGTGCTTACGAAAGTTTGATTTAAAACTTCTGATGTCCCCTTGGTCCATAGGCTGGATAACACTTGTAGAATTCGGTGCTAAAAATTCAATCCTGATGTTTGTAAGTCTAGTGATTTCAGGATGCGCGGAACGGTTAAAAAATAAAAGGATAATTTTACGCTTTTCTTTCTTTAGTTGGCTCTCCCATTTTTAAATGAATTTTGTAAAAATGTCCGCAGTCATCCAGGCATTCCTGCTGTGGTCATAATCAATAGAAAGCTTTTTTACATGCCTAAAACAACTAGGGTTTTTGGACTTGTCAATAACCAACAGTTTCTTTTTGTCAGTGTTTGACATATAAGAGCACACTAAAGATGTCAATCGATTTTTGGAGAGCTTGCCTTGGACGCACTTTTCACCCTTTAACTTAAAAGTTTACTGCGAGATTACATTATACAAAATGCCCATTTCATCGGCATTATAAATATCATCTTTTGTTTACCTTCTCTGAGGACTGGCCACTTTTCACTAATCCTTTCGCGATATCCTCCATGTTTGCAGACTTTGCTCAACCACAAATGTTTCCAAAGGTTATCCCATATCCATTCTTGAATCGATTAAGCCATCTATTCGAACATACAAATCCAGAATAGTCAAATTGTTCAGCAAATTTTTAGGCTTTAACTTTAAAAAGTGGACCACTTACAGGTAAATCTGCATTACGTGGCACCTTCATCAACTTCAAAAGAGCTTCGTCCAAATCGTCTTTAGCACATTTCTTCAAACGTTTACAGTCATTCTTATTTTGAGCGTATGCAGCCATTAGTTTTTCCTTGTTCTTTAACAAAGTTGAAACAGTAGAAGAAGATAAACCATACTTTTTGCAGATTTCAGAATTTTTTAAGCCATTCTCTAATTCTCGTAAAGTCCTTACTTTTTCGGCAACTGATAAAATCTTATGTTTCGACATTGAAGATAAAATTTGACGAGCGTACTGTATGAATGCAAATCGAATAATGACTAACACACAAGTCTCCTACGCAGAGTAAATTTCCGTCCAATCACAAACCTCCATCCTCTCCTTACGTCTACTCAAGGTCGTCCATGAGAGATCCTAGCACGTGCCCTCCACACCATGAAAAATTTTGCCATCACTTGTTCTCAGGATTTATGACTCATCACTAACTTTGGGTTGACTTCAGAATGTTAAAGGAATTTTCCCAAGAAAAGATTAACTGAGCTGGAGAGGTGGAAGTCAATAGAAATTTTATGAATGACAAACATATTACTCGCTATAACTGGGGTTTGCTCGTTAAAAGCGAGTTGTGCTCCCATAGACTTAACATTGTACCAACCTAGCATTTCTGATTTCCTCTTTAAATCCAGGTTCTCTTTAAATCAGGGCTCGTTATAAGCGAGTTCGACTATACCTGGATATTATTTAGTGCTGTTTATGTGCTGGTGTAAATTGCTCTACAGTTGGCACTGCTATGCTGCATTTTTACGATTTCCGCAATAGCTCTATCTAAATAACTAATGCTTGGATTTTCAACAAACTTCAGATTCAGGTAGACCTCAGTATGAATTAGTACTCTTTATGTTTTGGTGCAAATCGCTCAACAGGTGGTGCTGCTATGCTGCATTTTTCCGAATTTCCACCATAGCTCTATCTCAATAACTAATGCACGAATTTTCATCAAACTTCAAATTCAGATATACTTTGTTATGAATTGGTGCTAAATTGATGTAATTTCTTGTACTATTTAAATGATTTAATTGACGTGATTTATATAGAAGAAAGTTTTGTGATGGCCACAACATACTAGTTTTGTATACAGTTACTTTTTTTTTTAATTTTAAGATTGTGTAAACACTCTCTTATGCTTTGGCATTTTATCTGTAACAAAAACTTTGAAAAATAAATCAATAAATAAAAGTAAATTGTTAGCAGTATATAATAAAATATATATGTATATATATATATATATATATATATTCTCTTGGATAAAAAATTTAAGAAAACAATTGAATACAAAGAAGAAAAAAAGAACAGAATATTTTTTTCGAAATCACTCGAATTTATCATTTGAATATTCACTTTTGACTTTTGGGTATTTTTCTCTTTGATCCTCTCTTGATTGTTGCTAAAATGGCTGACGAAAACGCACTGAGCTTCGACTTATATACCATTGATGATCGCATTTTTGCACATCCTATATTATTCTAGATCATTTTAGAACATTTCAGATTATTTTCGAACATTCTAGATTACTCTTGTTTATTGCAGAGCATTTTAGATTATTCTGTAACATTCTAGATCATTTTAGAACATTTTAGATTATTATCGAACATCCTAGAACATTCTAGATTATTTTAGAACACTTTAGATTATTCTGGAACATTTAAGATCACTCTTGATTATTGTAGGGTGTAGGCCAACACTGATGATCAAATGATTTTGATTTGAAATTCTGTTTATAGTAATTTTAAAAATTAATTCATTAACTGAGTTGAAAAGAATTAAAGCATTTCATGATATATATATCATTACTATACTAGTAATTATTTTTCCCCAATCAATTTATAAAAAGTTTTTGTGCTTCATAAAAATCTATGATTAAATACCGTGTATGAGGGGAAGGGGGTGGATGACACAATTTTTCCCCAGAAATTTGAAATTTTTACTTGTAACCAGATTTTATCCTGCTTGTAGAGCACAGTTTATTATAATTTATGCAACAGTTAAACCAGCTGTAATTGAACTGCAAGGAATGGAAAAGTGTTTCAATTTTTGGCAGGTTTCTATTTTACCCATTGCACCTTCTGTTGAAATTGAATTCATTTCTCTGGACTATTCAATTTTTTTGTTTAATGCAAGGTTCCATTGTCACAGGTGTTACTGTGCATGCTTTTTCATTTTTCAGATGTTGCATTTTAAGGTTTTGTTGAGTATTTTACTTTTATTTTAAAAGTTTAAATGTCAAGCTAAAAAATCCATTTATCTTTACATTTTAGATCCTAGTTTGTATATATTGAGATTTGCTCATCAGCTGAATTTCGATAAAAAGACCCATGAAGTTGCTACAACTGCATCTAGACTTGTTCAAAGAATGAAGAAAGATTGGATGCATACTGGTAGACGGCCTTCAGGCCTATGTGGTGCTGGTAAATATAAGATATTATGAATATATTTTGTTGAAGTACATAGTAACCTGCATACTTTGCATAATAATATCTATTTTGGCAATAATTCTTTAATCTACGTTTTGTTTTGACTACATAACTACTACCAGAAATTAAATAGTATTTTGTGTTCCTTTCTCAATTTACTAGACTGCATTTTGTCATTTAATTTCTACTCAATGCCTTATTAAAATTCAGTTTTCTCTGAGTTAAATTAATCATTACTTTTATCATTTCCCTAATCTATATAATATAACACATTAACTTCTGTCCATTGAAACTAATTTAAATTATATCTCTTAACCATTTATTTTGCTTCTTTTCACCAGAATAATTTATTTTTGGAGGGGTGGAGGGGAACATGCAAACAAAATTAGGAAGTATAAGATAATAAAAAATTTAAAAATGAGGGCACATCAAAAATTTGGGGGGGGGGGGGGGGTGGACCGCATTTTTACCAAGTGGAATAAAAGAATTGAATGCATAGAAAATAAGGAATCACAAAGTGATCCAGAATGGTAATGTGAAATAATTATGTCTGGGGTTGGCTAGAAAATAGAGATTGCTTCGCGATACCAAACAGAATATTTTAGCCTATGTCTGAAATCACAATTTAAGCTAACATCAGAAATGAGATTTAACCATTGGTCTTAAATTTATTTAAGAGTAAAAATCAATTTAAAGCTGACACCAGAAAAAAACATTTATCTATTGGTTTTAAATTGATTTAAAACAAAATACCGATTCAGAACTAACATCGGAAAATTGATGTATCTACTGCATGCGTGGCAAGCTAGTGTTAAATCGATTTAGCAGGACCTGATTTAAGTGCACATCGCAAGCCTCAATGCTCTCCGATTTAAGAAAAAAAGATGATTTAAGAAAATGAGGATTTAAGTAAAAATTAATTTTTGTAAGCAAGAATCAGAGTTTATGAGATTGGAATGTGTATTTTTTTTAAATTAAGCACTTATATGGTTAAAAGTTAAAAAGAAAAAGTAAAGTTTAATTCTTAAAATCCAAATTCATGAATTTTCAGTTTATATGCTGATGCAATCTTTTGATGAAAAATTAAGTTTTCACATGTTTGGATAATATTTTAATATATATTTTTTTTATTTTCTATTATTCTGTAATTAATTAAAATATTTTAAAGTAGAATCCTGCAGTGTTTCAAGATTGTTTTCTTGAAATTGATTCCGTATTTATATAATTAAAAAAAAATAAAGTTTTTTTTTTTTTTTTTAATATTTAAAATCCAAATTCATTGGCTGTCAGATTATACTTTTATGCATTCTTTTGACAGGGTGTCTACAGAATCTGGAAATCAGGGAATCATTGAAAAATCAGGGAGGTTTATCAATCTCTAAAAATCAGGAAACTTTAAAAATACTCGAAAACCAGGGAAATTTGTCTACATGCTAATCTACGTTTGGCATGTTAAAACTTTATGTGTATTGTGTTATGTGGATTGAGTATTTTGCTGAAATTGATTCACTATTTGACTATTTTTTTTTTTTTTTTCAAATGTCCTAAGGTTAATATTCAAATTTATCTAATGTAGACATATTTGCATTTTCACCTTGCCAATGAGACTGATTTGTCTACATGCAAAAATATTTGCATTTTCACCTTGCCAACGAGTCTGATTTGTCTATTTTATATATCATATTTTTTCACATGCTGATTAAGTCTTTCCCAATATTTTTAAAAAGATGCACATGTTATGAGTTTTTGATATTTAACGTAAATTAAGGTGATCAGATGTCCTCATTTTCTGTAGATCCTGCTTATATTGAAGGCAAGTTACCCATTTTTAAATGATACATTAGCATAACCTGACCAGGTGGCCAGTTTAATCCAATTAACTGTCCCATCAGATGTAGATAAGCCTTAGAATTGAATATTTTTTAGAAAATGAGAAAATTTTCTGGTCACCCTATATCCATTGGCCACTATATGAAGTTGTTGGACTAAATTTTGAGTTCAGATTTATAAAACTGTCAACCAGTACTTAATAAATATTAGGCAATTTTTATGTTTTTATCTTGTTTTTTTTGCCCAAATGGGATATTAGTAAACTCGTTAAGTGTGTTTTACGAGGAATCGGCATACATGAAAAAATACCGTATGTGTATTGTTAATAATGGAAATCAGGGAAGTCTGATAAAGATAGTCAGGGAAATCATGGAAAAATTGGGGAACTTTTTTTATGATTTCTGTAGACATCCTGTTTGATGAAAAATTCATTTTTCACATGTTTTGGGAAATATTTTAATATATATTCTTTATTTTCTGTTATTCAGTAATTAATTAAAATATTTTAAAATAGAGTCATGTGTCGGGTTTGACATCTGATTTCAACGCCGGCCATGTGGATTGAGTACTTTGCTGAAATTGATTCACTATTTGACTTTTTTTTTTTTTTTCAATTGTCCTAAGGTTAATATTCAAATTTATCTAATTTCAGTCTATATTTTTATGCATTATTTTGATGGAAAATTAATTTTCATATGTTTGGGTAATATTGGAGTATTTTAGTTTTAATTTATTATTTTGTAAGTTAATTAAAAATACTTTAATAGAGTTCTGTAATGAGTCGGGTAACTTGATTTTTACAGCAGAATGGAAGTGAGAATGGGGGAGGGGTGGAGGAGAAATGGATTTATTAGATTTTCTGAAGATCTGCTTTACAGTGCCAGTTTCAAATGTGCATTTCTTGAAACATTACAACATGCCTGGTAACTTGATGGCCAACATCTAAGATTTAAAATGAGAGCATATTTATTTAGATATTGGAAGTTTTGATTTTTATGCAGTTGAATTTTTTTTTTTTTTTAAGAGATTTCTATATATTGTCTTTTTTAAAATTTTAAATCTTTAATTTTTGATTTTGTTTAGAGCTGTTTCTTAATCTGAGTAATGAAATAATTAATTTGAAATCAGAAACAATTCTACAGGCACATCATTTCTACAAATTTCACCAAGTAGATGTTGCTTTAATGCCCAACCAGTTATCCAGAATACACCTGGCCTCAACCATTCTGGATAAATGTTTCTATACTGTATTAAAATTCTAAATTCATCTGGAATCCTAGATTCCATATGTTGAAATGGACAGCTTATTTAACATTGTCAATAGTCAGTCTTTCTGATACCTCTTAATCCTTTCAGGGGCACCGTTTGCAGTCTGCAAACGCTTAATTTTAATGCCCAAACTACCAAAATGGCACCAGTAATTTTGTAGTAAAATTTTGATCTCATAATATATGTGAAGAAAAGCTTTTGATTATTTTCAAATAAATTTGTTCATAAATTGTGGTGTGAATTAATTATTTGAATATTTTTGCTGCAGAAATGCCTTGCCACCTAAAAGGGTTAAAGGGTAAAAAAAAAAAAAAAAAAAAAAAAAAAAATTGTAAATCTCTGCCAATATAGTATATGCTTTTTAAGTTTTGCTAACATTTTTTTGTTTTTGTATTTGACTTATTTGTGAAGCCAAATTCATGTTCTAATTTTTACTTCTTTTTAGGGTTTCGTTCATCTGGCGAAACCCTGTTCGTCTCGTTCATCTGTCTGTCTGTCTGTCTGTCCGTCACAGAGCCCGTTCTCAGAAACTATATATGTTGGAGACTTGAAATTTTGCATACTTATAGCCGAAAACCTCAAACGACAAATCCTAAAATTTTGAAAAAGTCCTATAGTTAACCCTCTGGGTTCCAACTTGGGTATTTTAATCTTTTTGTTCTAACTGAGCCCCTAATTGAGTTGAAGGCTTAAAATTTTGCTTACTCATAGCTGAACACATCACATCAAACGACAAATCATAAAATTTTGAAAAAGTCTTATATTAAACCCTCTGAGCTCTAACTTGTGTATTTTAATCTTTTTGTTCTAACTGAGCCCCTAATTAAGTTTAAGACTTGAAATTTTGCATACTTATAGCTGAACACTTCATATCAAACAAACAAATCATAAAATTTTGAAAAAGTTTTATATTTAACCCTCTGGGCTCTAACTTGTATATTTTAAGCTTTTTTTTCTAACTGAGTCCCTATTTAAGTTGAAGACTTGAAATTTGTCATACGTATAGCAGAACACTTGCAATCACACGAAAAATCATAAAATTTTCAAAAAGTCTTATATTATTTACATACCGGGCTCTAACTTGTGTATTTTAAGCACTTTTTCTAACCTTCCCCCCATTGCACTTGATGGGTACTTTTCTAACTTTTGCCGACACCCCTTTGACCACTCTTTCATATTATGCACATAGCCTTACATATTTCAGTTCCACTTTTTACCACCAGAGGGCGCCTACCCATCTCAGGTGCTATAGACCCAATCCCCTTGACTAATATAACGGAGTTTCATTCGGATAGAGGTTTGTGTAGAATAGAGTGCGCCCCCTGGTTGCGAAATGTGGAACTAACAGATTTCACAAAAGGATAAATTGTTTTGAAAGGAATATTAAACGAAACCCTCTGTGCGATCTGTGATCACACTTACCCACTTGTTTTTTTTCTCTCTAGCTTTGCTTGTTGCTGCAAGAATGCATAATTTCAATAGAACTGTTGATGAGATAATTAAAGTAGTCAAGGTGTGTCAAGCTACTGTTCGAAAGCGGTAAAAATAGTTTTTATTACATTTACATATTTCTTTTTTGGATAATTACTGTTGATTCTCTGAAACCCATCACTCTATAATCTGCCTTTCATTGTAGAATTTAAACAAAGTAAATTGTGGCAAGCAATTAGGCTTATAGAACAGATTTTATATAGTAGTGATTTCATCCATTTTAGGGTTAACGACTGGAAAACAGGGAATTGTCAGGAAAAATGACAAGTGCTCAAAAATTCAGGGAAAATTAAATTTTTTTTCTAAAGCCTGAAAAAGTCGAGGTTTTTTAATATGCTATCATGTTTCAAGATTTTTCCGAGATTCGTCCGCAGAAAAGTTCCAATTTTTCAGTTGCAAGTAGAATTTCTGATAAATTCACATTTTTAACATAAAGATGTTATAGCTATACAGATTTGTCACCATATAGACGATATTTCTGTAAAAGAAACTTTGAGCCATGTTAACTAGGATGAGACAGGGTTCCCAGTGTCATGGAAAGTCAGGAAATTTCAAAGCAGTCAGAGAGATTTCAAAATATATAGCAAAAGTCTGCAAGTGTCAATTTTAGTTGTATGCCCGTTTGGTCAAGTAATTTTTTGAGATTTGGTCAGGGAATTTGCCAGTCATGTTTTGCTGGGAGCCCTGTGAGATGTCATGAATATTTAAGTAAGGAAAGGAATGAAAATTATGAAGCAAACCAAAAAGAAACACTGTAGCTGAAATTAAAATATTAAAAGATAAAATATTGAAACAAGCTGCTTCTGAAACAACACAAGTAAATGATTATGACGGCAGAATTGTCTATAGAAATTTGAATGTTTAATGTGTGCAAATTCAATTATTTAAATAAAAAGTTACTTTGAATCCATCTGAGTTGTATTTTAGGCTTTTTTTTTTAATTTGTTTAATTGTTTTTAATTTATCATTTTTTATATTTTAAATAACATATAAATTTCTCTTAGTTGACTATGTTTTTTTTTTTTTTTTTTTTTTGTATTTCAATAAATGATTAGCTGTAAATTTTATTTTGTTTAGACTTGCAGAATTTAGTGAAACTCCATCTAGTCGACTTACTTTAGATGAATTTCTAACAATTGATTTAGAAGAAGAGCAAGATCCTCCTGCCTTTAAAAATGCTCGCAAAAAGCTACAGCAAGAGGTAATGTAAACTTGTCTTTTGTAAAATTTTTCAACACTGCTTAGTCAAAAAGCTCTTTATATGTAAAGCAAGACTTACTTTTTTATTTTCAGCAGTAGAATTGATAAAAATGTCACTGGTTCCAAGGACCAGTAAACATCAGAGTTTACTGGTCCACAGACATCGTCACTGGCCTGATACATAAAATTCTATTAAGTACCTTTAACCCTTTGAATGACAACTCCCTCCCTTCTCCTCCTCCTCCTAGAATATAAACCAAACTTCTTTTCAGTTACCCAAAATTTTTGGCATAATAAAATGTAAAATTATAATTTGTTAAAAATTAAATAAACAGTACATAAACAAAAACTATAAAATTATTAATTATGTATTTTATTTCTGATTATTTATTTCAACTGACTGTAAGTTTTAATGCAATCTTTTATTTATTTATTTATTTTTTTAAATAAAATAAAATTCTATGGTTTGTGTTTGGTTGCGGTTTTTTCAGGGGCAGGGGAAAATTTATGTTTACCTGTCAGAGAGGGGAAAAAGTTTCTGGTTCTCCAGACAACTAAATTTTTTTAATTGGTGGTCCGATTGAATGTTTTAGTGGTCTCGGACCAGCAAACCACCAAGGACTTTGAATGCTGATTTTAATTACAATAAGAGAAAACGTATGAAATAAAGGTGTTTCTTTTTATAGGGATTGTAGCAAAATTAAGAAAATTGCCTTGGCACAAGAAGAATAATTTTCATCCAAACTTTCCGTCAATTTTAAACAATTTTGGACCATTACACCATAGATAATCAAAATTTAAATATATGAATTTTGAATAAACAACAAATTCTTTTCTATATTGGTATACAAACTGTCATGCAACCAATCTCTTTTTAACCTTTTTCTTAAGTTAAGTAAAGTGAAGAGACTCTCCCCAATGGTAAGTGAATAGAAGTGAAGACAGGAGACCAGCAGTAGCGGTGGTTTTCGTTGGATGTGTAGTATGCAGAAATGCATCTAAGTTAATATTGGTTTCGTTTTGAGAAATAATATGTGTGGTTTTAGTGTGTGTGTTGTTAATATGTGTTGTTGATCCTAAATTATAGTATAAGTGTATATAGTTCTCGGCAAGTGTAAATATTTTGTATATAGGATTTTATGTTTGATAAACTTTTCATATTAAATTTCTGGTGCCATCATTGGTTGTCGTGACATTACACAAACATTTAATATAGATTCAAAACATAAAAATATTCTACAGTTTCAGCACACATCCGTTGCCTTCCTCAAGAATGTAAATCAATTAAGCTGGATATTTGTTGTCGGACGACGTTTTGACATTGTTGGTCTAGCTTAATTCATTAACATTCCTGAGGAAGGCTGCAGAAGTGTGCTGAAACTGTAGGATATTTAAAATTTTTGGTACTTTTCGGTTAGCCGGGCACCAGTCTTATATAAACATACATATATATGTATATATACTTATATGTATACATATATTGTGTATATACACACATATACATATATATCCACATATATGTATATGTATACATATGTATATATACATGTATATAGACATATGCATGTATACAAACACTGGCACCCGGCTAACCGAAAAGTACCAAATTTTTTAATCTGTATTAAATGTTTGTACACAAATATAGCAAAGAATTTGTCATTTATTCACATTTCCTTTTAAAACTCCTTCCAACTTATTCACTCTTTCATTCATGCAAGCTATTTTTTTAGTTTCTGCACAATTTATTTAAAGCACACATTTACATATACAAACGCCACTTTTCAATTATTATATACATACAGGGTGGCCATCTTGCCTGGATAAGTCAGGGAATTTAACAGAGTTGAAAAAAGTCAGTGAATTTTGATTGAAACTTGATTAAGATTTCAATGTAATGTTGAAATTGACCACTAGCTGCATGATTTCACAAGAAAAGCATTCGGTAAAATGATGTAGAAAAGGCAAGGAAAATAATAAAGCTCAAGTGCTGGCTACCCTGTTCAAACAGAAGGAATTCAGAACGAATTTTTTAAATGCATACATAAACAACCATAAAAGAAAATTTAAATTGAAAGACAAATTTCCTCAATGCAACCCCAAACTTAGAATTTGCTAATATTTTCAATTTCCCTGGCATTCTAAATGAATGGGAGGGAGCCCTGTATTAATTTAAAATCAATGAATTTTAGTATAAATAAATAATTGCTCTTAAGTCATATCTGAACCATATATAAAGTACCTGAATTCTTTTCTTAACTTTAACAATAACAAAGAGATTCTTAGAAAGATTTTTCATTAGAGCAACTATTCTTTGTATGAAATGTGTTGACATATAGGAAGTGCTAGAAGTGCATTTTGGTTTGATCAATGACACGACACACAATATCCACTGTCAATGACATTCTCAATTATGGAGCATCTAATTAAGGGTACAAACCACTTATTCAGTTCAAAGTGCACAGTGTCTGTCCCCAAGTTAAATCGGTTTGTTCTTCATAACTTTAACAAAAATGATGGTATCATGATAATATTTCCAACCTTCTCCTTGTGTGTTTTATGATGAAAATACAAGAAGTACTGGAAATAGTGACCATTTCCATCAACGCAATACTGAGTTAGATGCTCTGTAATTTGGAATTTCATTGACAGTGGATATCGTGTCATTGATCAAATCAAAATACACTTCTAGCACTTCCTACAATGGCAACACATTTCATACAAAGCATAGTTGTTCTAATGAAAAATCTTTCTAAAAATCTCTTCATTATTGTTAAAGTTAAGAAAGGAATTCAGGTACACTTTGTGTATGGTTCAGGTTAGAGATCTGCACGGGCCGGGCCCTGGCCATACTTTTTTCTGAAGGCTCGGGCCGGGCCGGGCTTAACTTAATTTTTCTGTACAGAGCCGGGCCTGGTTTCATTCCTAGTCTTCACGACCCAAAATTTTCAGTCCTAGTTTTGAGCCAGCCCGTATGAAAATCATTGTCTCAGCGTGGCCTGGTCCATTTAAAGGTCAGTTAAATTAAGTCTGGCCCAAAAGTTTTTGCAAAAAATGCATGCATTTTTGAATCGCCATTATTCTGCACTTAAACATTAAAATTTATTATTTTTAAAGAATAGTAGATTTCTACGCATATTAAAATATAACTAAATTAAAATACAGTAAAATGTGTGAAAAGGAACCTGCCTATGACGGAACCCTGTTTTAAACTGAAAAACATGTTGATCCATGCAAAATTAGTATACTAATAAGTAAGAAAAGTATATATAATACATTTACACTTGCTAAGAAGGGAACTTGTCTATAACACATTTTTTTTTTCTTTTCTATGCAATTCCATCTTAGAAGATTTTACTGTATAGCATTTTTCCGATTTTTAACACTTCTATACATGGAATATGGATTAACAATATTAATGATAACTGAAACATTTACATACAAAAAGTGAGATTCATTAAAATATAAATATTGCAGCCTGCTGCACTTCTATAAAAATAAAGATTATAAACATGAAAAAAAAGTTAAGATAAATATTTTTGGTCAGAACTCCTCGTACGAGACAAATTATTAACTAATTTGATGTAAAAATCAATGTTTTGTAGAAGTTCACTCAGGCCGGGCCGAGATTTTAACTTTTTCCGGGCCGGGCCGAACTTTTGATTTTTTTATCGGGCTGGGCCCGGGCCTGGAAATGTCGGCCCGTGCAGACCTCTAGTTCAGGTATGCAGACCTGCCAACTGCTACAAAAAAATCGTAGTTGCTACGATTTGGACCTATAAACTACGATGCTACAAAAATCGGTCTTAAACTACGATTTTTTGCAAAAAACACAAACGCATTTTTTGTTTCTAGTTGCGATTTTTATCTCGCGCAGCATATTTTTCAGGAGTGATTCTGTTAAGAAATTTCCAAAATTTCAACGTATTCATTTCCGAAAGTTTAAAAAAATCCGTTTAAAAAAATGACCATTAGTCTGAAAAAAATCTGGGCTGCAAAACAAACTTCTTAACATAAAACACTCTTTATGTATATTAACCAGGAGTGAATCGTGTTTCTGTAAATATTTATACAGGAATTCTTTTCCTTAGAAACAAGGGTGCCATTTTAAGAATTTCTGAAAGGGGGAAGAGTGGTTCTTTGAGGGACAAGGTCGCACGATTTGCGAATTTCGTCAAAAGTTCATGGTAAAAAATGCAGATTTCAACAAAGAATCGTGATAGAAAAATATAAATTACGATTGTGGGGGAAAAAAATGTGAATATTTTGAAATGATCGCGTGAAAAAAATCGCGAATTTCGTCAAAATTTACTGCAGTGGGCTAAAAGATTGGAACCAGACCCCTTTTTACTATATTGAGTTGAAAGACTGAAACCTTATTCCTTTTACGAATGTCAAAAGATGGCTGCGTGACACGAAAAACCAACCAACCTCCAGATTAATTTAAATTTTGTGTGCTACGATTTCTCATTTTCAAAGGTTGGCAGGTCTGGGTATGACTTAAGTGCATTTATTTGTACTAAAATTCATATATTTTAAATTAATACCCCAATGTCAGGGAAATAAAGTATTAGCAAATTGTAAGTTTGTTCTTGCATTGAGGAAATTAGTCTTTTCAATGTAAATTTTCTGAAGAAGCAAATTTGTTTAATGATTAATAAGTTTTCTCCTTGTCTTTTGTCTATTCTCCCAAATAGTGAAAGGAAAAAAAAGTAAATGAACGAGGAATAAATGGAGGGGGAGAGGATCTCAGACACAGGAAAGAAGACTAGACTCGGCAACATCAATTCAGCCTATGTTAACGAATGAAGTAACTGAGAGCGTGATCTAGGGACATTTTCTGACCCTTCCAATATGGCGGCCAGTGCGGGAGCAGTGAAACTGAAATTAGCGATTATTAAAAATAAATTAACATGTATGCAATCCAAAGGGTTCTCGATTATTCCTGTTTTCATTTATGAGTAATACTGTTAATTTCAAGTGATTTCTCAACTTTTATTTAATATTTATTGAGGAAATCCTTACTTGAAAATCTGAAAGAATAAAAATATCAACTGTCTAGATTGCTGCTGCTGCCATCTGTTGAACCAAACTTGATGAACTTGAATAAAAAAATGTTTAACATCAAAAATGTTTAAAAAATATGCTAGATTAAATGTTATTAAATGACTGAAATACTCGAGAAAAATGTGTACACTGACACTGAAGTACTAAAATACTTCAGTTTTACTCAGTAATAAGCAATATTCCTCCATCATTTATTTACTTTAGAGTTAAAATTCCAGATCTTGAGCTAGGTTTTTTTTTTTTTTTTTTTTTTTGTTTCTGCATTAATTTCATTAGCATTAAGTATTCTTATATAAAAAAAATAAGAAGAATAAAATTTAATGACAAAATTAATTATTATCTCCCCCCTCCCCTCCTCTCAAAATACCTTAAGTAAAATTATGAATAAGAAAATGCAGACAAAATTAATTACTATCCATCCCCACCCCAACCTCTCATTTTTTTATAACTATTATTCATAATTTTAGTTCACGTTAAATCAGAATTGATGTTTCTAAATTCACTAGATTTTGTTTACCAGAGGATTTATTAAAATAACGTCTTAATCGGTAGTCTTCAAATGACTAATCAGTGAATTAACAACAAATTTCTGCCTGATAAGTGATTTTTAATTATTTAAAAATTAATTATTTTGCAATATATATATATATATCATTTGTTGTGACTCTCAAATTATTAAAATGCAATAAAAGTTTAGCGATAATAAAAAAATTTTTATAATAAAGATAGGTACTTTTAAAAGAATTTTTATACTTCATGATCCCTTGATTAGTTTTCAGCTTTACAAATCTTATTGATTTTTATAAAAGTAATGCAATTCATTTAAAACACTAGTAATAATTTTAATCTAAGTTCTATATTTCGTTATTTTTTGTTATTCTGGTAAGTTCTGGATTTAAACTTCAGCATTGAAAAGCTTACAAAATCAAATGAATGATTTTTATAAAAGTAATACAATTAATGCAACTCATTTAAAATATTTTTTTATAAATAATGCACTGAGACAAAATAAATATATATATATGCACTTAAGATACACATACATTTTTACATGTGAGATTTTAAAAAAAAAAAAATCTTTTACTAATTTATTTTCTTTTACCACCAACAGATGGCGGAACCAGTACATTTAGCTGGCGATCCGCTCCTTCCAATATGGCTGTTTGGTTACAGTTGAGACTTCAACTTTTTGAGCTCTTGCCATATCTAGTTAGTTCTTTAATCTGAGGAGAGGATATCGAACATCAGAATATCTAATCAGTCAGAATTTCTCTTTCCTTATGTAACTTATTTAATATACAGTTTATTTCTCCTGTTTTATTCTCTTTAAGCTAAAATAATTAATTAATCACTTGCCATTCCTTGTATTTATTGTTTAATTGGTAAAATTATATGGTGCTTTGAAAAAAGAAAAGTATACAGATTATACATATTTATGCCTTTTTTAGCAAAACCTTAATTGTTTCTTTATAACCTTAATTATTTCTTTCTAAATTCTTAATATTGTTTCTATTTTCTTGTCAGGGGTCGATGCAGAGATTTTTTCTTGGGGCCCATTTTGTGAAAAGTAAAAGTTTTTTTGTGAAATTTATTATATTTTTATGAAATTTACTTTATTTTTCTGAAAAGTAACAATTTGTAACAAATATGAAATCCAGTTACTGAAATTTGAACCAAGCGTTTATTAATAATAACTTCTACTAAAGTTTTCCTTTCTGGTGGACTTGTTTTCTTCACAATTTACACATTTTAAAACCTAACAATATAAAAATAATTAATGAAGAGTATGTTTTTATAGAATATAATTTTGTGAAAAGGTCTATTTTATTAAAAAGGATTTTGTGAAAGGGATTGTTTTATTAAGAGGAATTTTGTGAAGGGATTCTAAATAGGACCCAAATTTTGCCTGCATCGACCACTGCTTGTAAATATCAATATATTTCTGCTTTTTCATTTTGTGTTATTTTGCTGACAATGCCATAATATATCTATCAAGAATAAATAGAAAATATTCTTTTATCAATTTTATTACTTTGGATGTGACTTTTTTTGTTTCTGCTTTCTTTTCTGTGTGTGGAGCACAGAGTTCATGCCTTTCTGATAGCTCTTGTGTTTCCATTGAGTTCAGGCTGGCTTTAACAATTTGGAATTCTTTGCCCTTCACTGCCTATATTTTCAAATTCGGTGGTCTCAAATCCTGTTTACAGAACATGCAGTATCATAGATTTCGGTCTATCTGTTAGTGACGACTGACTATGTAAGTAATTGCACCCGGTTTGGCATGGTTGGCAACTCTCTGGTCTTTGCCTACTGTGATGGGAAGTGATTGTTTTATGTGGATGCTTCTGTATGATTGACAGCTCTTTGATGTTTGCTGGCTGTGTTGTGGAGCGAATCGTTAAGTTCGCCCGTGTTTCTCTTTAAACAGGATATTTTCAGGTCCCGGGTTTTGGGAAGATATTGATGTGTGCCTTCAAGGAAGAACATTATGGTATTTTCTACACCCGGTGCAGTCATATTTTTGAGTGTCAGTTTCATCATAATCAGTGGGTAGTAAATTTTCAGCCTCTTTTTTAATTTGCCATCAGATGCATGATGTGTTTCTCCTTTTTAAGTTGTTACTACTGATGGGATTGCTGTCGATTTGGCTGGACTTTGCATAATACCTTCGGGAAATGGGGGATCGCTGTGTTATTCCATATTGATCTATATAGAACCACTTAATCTTAGCTCAGTAAACGCTTTAATTTTATCAGTTTTATTTTAACAACACTTCAAGCTGCTACTGCAGTAGGAATTGTTCTGCTATAATATTTTCTTTTGTACTTTATTTATATATTTAAATAGGGCTTTATTAATTGAAGGTATCAAGTAACGTATTATACAGTAGAATTCATTGTTAATTAATTTCATTAATGACATTACTTTCCCTTAGTTTTTAAAATAGGAAAAAGGAAAATAAAAATAATAATGCAATAATATTTATTAACTTTTTTTTTTTAAGTAAACATATTTCAGGAGTTTTTCAGATAAAGCATCATCTTATAGTAATAACTATGTTACATAAGTTAAAAGCAAACATTTTTTTCTTTTTTTTAATGCACTTTAATGTATTGCTGACATAATTTTGTATGTGATATTAATTAATTTTATTTGGCTTAATATTTGTTGATTTTATTTACTTGGCAAGAATAGACATTTAAAATAAATTTTTGACTGTTATTATAGTTAGAGGATGATAATCGCATGAAAGAAATAAAAAACGAAGTTAATGAACTCCAGCAATTGATTGAGAAAGCCCTTGAGAGTACAAAGAAACGATCTCGATACTCAAAGTTGGCATCATTTGTAGGTTTGTAAATGCAGTTTCACAACTAAAGATCATTTCATAATGTTGTTTTATGTGTGTGTTGATTGTGTAATATAATTGGGTATTTTTGCATTAGATGGATTATTAGAGAGATTAGTGTAAATATGAAAAACAAATATTGCTTTGTAAGCATTTTGAGAAATATATGCATAAGATGACTAAGGTAGAAGATGAAAATGATAATCCTAAAGGTAAATGTACAGTTGGTACTTCTCTGTTAGCCTGGTGCAAATATCCCCAACAGCAGATATTTTTTCTTTTTGGCAATGTCATATTGGTTAAGGAATTTAAATAGATACATCAGTATGGAAAATATCTGTTACTACCATTACATTTTGATTTATAGTGGGAAATATGACTGTAAAATTACTTAAGCAATGTTAATGGAATAATGTAATATAAATATAGCGTACAAATATCTATTTATATAAAATCCAAGTCTCTGCGTGTCCCTCACAATTCTGGTTGGTCCGCCTCACTGATTACTGTCATCACTCCGATGCCGTAAATAAGGGAATTGTTCGACTCAGGAAATAATCTACGTTATATATCATATCTATTCTCTTTCATTTTCTCTAAAACCTTCAAATCTGTACAATTACAATATTTTAAGTTCTAAATTAAAAATAAGCAGCTACCAACAACAGATTATAAATATAAACAAACGAATATTTCAGAAATTTTGATTAATTTTACAAATGTAAACAATTGTAGCGCGTCATTCATTTTTGAAAATTCATTGATAAAAATTAAAAAACTTTTGCGCATTGAATACTTTAACTCCTGTGGTATTAATATGCCTTTGACGTCATTTGCCTACGAACCAATGAAAATAGTTTTTAATTTAAAAGCAAAGTCAGCTCAACTCTGTTTTTGGTACTTTTATGTTATCCGGGGACAAATCTCACCAATAACCTTTTTTTTTCCCGTTTTTGCTAATAGTAGTTTTTTGCGTGTGTGATTTAGAAACAATACTTTGAAGTTGAAGTAAAATGCTATGGTAATTATTATTATTATTATTGTTACGTTTTTTAAAAGGAAATGAGTAAAAGGTAATTTTAATTGTATGCAATATATGTATTTTGAATGTTTGTATTTTAAATAAAAGTTATGCTTTTTAAAGGAAATGTGTTAAAGATTTTTATTTTACGGGAAATTGATGCAATATGAATGATGCCAGTTGGAACAATATTTGACGATTTGTCACATCTCCAAGCTAACCAGGGTTCCCAGTGTCATGGAAAGTCAGGGAATTTCAAAGTAGTCAGGGAAATTTCAAAATATATGGGAAAAGTAATTGAATTTACAAATATTTTCTAAACAGTCATGAAAGTTTTTTGGAAAAAAAATAAAAATTACGCGAAATTCATCAAACGACCGGGGGGAAAAAAATTGAGATATTTGAAGAACGATTGCAGAAAAAATAGCTAATTTTGACAAAGGATTGAGAAAATAAGTAGCAAATTTTATTGTATGCCCTTTTGGTGAGAGAATTTTTTGAGATTTGGTCAGGGAAAGTCAGGGGTTTTCTTGAGATTTGGTCAGGGAAAATCTGGGAATTTGCCAGTCATGTTTTGCTGGGAACAGGAACCCTGCTGACGTAAAAGTACTCTATTTTCTGAGTATTAATGTAATGAACATAGTCTTTAGATTATTTTCTTCAGGTTAGTATGTTTAATTTATTTTGTAAAAAATGATTTGATGAATCATTAATTAATTTTCTTTTTTTCTTTTCTTTTTTCAAATTTAATTACTTTTCAACATTGCATAACTTTAAATTTTACACCATTGAATATGGAGGGTGTACTTTCAAATGTAAAACGGTATTTCAACTTACTGTTTTTTTTTATGATTTATAAACCAAATAGCTGGATTACGGAATAATAGTATGTGAATATTTTTATCAATTATTTCAAATTTTAAGGGAAGACCACGATTTCTACCTACCGTCCTAAGACAGGCATTTACACTAGTAATTATAACTATTAAGTTAATATAAACTATTAACTTTTAGAATGAATACTAACTACTTCTGTATTTTATTGTTTCATTTATGTCTTTTATATTAATGTTATAATAGGGTCTTCAAATGATAATGAAAGTCTCCCATCAAGCACTTCTAATGACACTTCACAAGATGTAGACTTCTTAATTGCAGAGAACACAGTTGCATCTCTGAAACCAGTAATTGAATCTGATATTACTACTGATTCTGGTATATCTGAATTGACTCCTCTGCTTATACAAGAAACAGGCTCAATTTCTGATGTTTCCTATATTTCTGAGCCCAGCACTCCTAAAGGACCAGAACCTACTGCTGAAAGTATAGGTTTAAAAGAGAGTATAGAAGATTGCATGAAAATTCTTGAACCTACAAGTAAATTTTCTTTTAATTGTATTTCTTACAAATTAACCATTATATATTAAATTGATTTTATTAAATTTCCCAATGGACAACAGATTTCATGGGAAATTTATTGGTACTATTTAACTTCTTTCGGTTGAGCCATCAGGGTTCATACTCATCAAAGGATTATGGGATTCAGGGAAAAGTCAGGGGATAAATTTTGGTCCTAAAAAATCAGGGGATAATACAAAAATTTCTCCAAACCTTGGAAAACCTGACAAAATGGTTGGCTACTTTGGGAAATTGAGGGAAATCATTGCTATTTGTGTGCTTTGTGAAGTCATAATGAAATCAAACTAAGACCCTCCTTCTACATCATGATATATGGAATTGGAAACTAGCCACTCCTTACAGATTAATTGTAATGTATGTTATATTTAATCTGTTCTCCTTCTAATAACTCTGTGGCATCCATTCAGCCACTAGACACACCTTCTGACATTGTGAGGTTTGAAAACTTTTAAAGAGGAACTTCAGAAAAATGGACATTTTTAAATTGATATTGGCACTTTATAGCCTTCATAAGGCTTTTCAAAGAGGTAATAAAACCACAAATTGGAAATTAAATTCTTACAGCAATCTACCAAATTTTTAAGTTGTACACAAATTAATGATTTTTCTTTAAAGTTCTGTTCATATTGTTTATATTAGGTGCTGTATAAACTTTATTTTTGAGATTACTGTGTTTGTATTTTATTTTTATTTTGAATTGAGAAGGGAGGTCATTCATGATACTGATTTTAAAAATGTTGTTAATTGTTGACATGAAAAAATTATGCATCCCGGAAAATACATCAGGTGATTCTCAGGGGATTGTTTCTCAGAAAATGAGTATGAACCCTAGCCATGTAATTAATGTGAAATTTCCTTGTAATTCTCAATCATTAACCACTTAGTAATTTTTTTTTTGGAGCAACTAAGAAAAACAGCTTTTTTTACATGCTTTCTTTTAACTTACAATTATGTTTGTATGTGGCAGTCAAATCTTGTTACTCATTTTTCACCCACTTCCTGTTGACATAAAGCTTGGAAAGTTAGAATATATTTGTATTCCTGAGGGCAGTACATGAATTGGTTATTGATTTAAAAAAAAATTCAATCACTAAGGGCTACAACGGGCAGGGTTGGCAGGTTTTTGACACATGTCAGTTTTTGACAGTTTAAACTGCGGTTTAAACCGTCATGTCAAAAACCCCTTGTCAAAAACCTCGTCAAAAACCTCAAATACTTACAGTGATCTGTAAAATTTAACATTAAATGTCACACATTAGATGTAATATTTAAAATTCACTATTACTGTAATTGTATAATTAGTATATAGTATTAGTAATAATTACAGGGTTGGCAGGTTTTTGACATGGGTCAGTTTATGTCGTGTTTAAACCATAGTTTAAACCGTCATGTCAAAAACCTCAAATACTAAATTGATCTGTAAAAATTCAAATTAAATGTCACACATGACAACATTACATGTAATATTTTAAATTCACTCTTACTGTATATCAGAAATTAGTACATAGTAAAGTATTATTGTTAAGTACAACTTTTTAACAGGGTAATTTTTTGTAAAATTGTGTTTTTCTAAAATGTAGACATTAAGCTCACCTGAGTTGTACATTTTTTCTCTTACTTAAAATCGTTTTAATTTCGCTTACTTTTGAGAGCTTAAAGCATTAGCTAGCTTTTTTTATGGGAAAAAAAAACTTAGAAAAGTGTAGATTTTTTTGTATATATAACAAGATAATATGCATCAATGTTATTCTAGTCTAGGCAATAACCATTCCATTCAAAACTGAAATTGGATTATTAATGTTAAACATTTACAAAATAAGAGAAGTAATTAAAAAAAAAAGCTTAAAGTCAAAATCTTTTTAAAACATGCTTTCTTTCAATATATAAAAATGTTTATGATTTTAAAACTGAACAAAATTGGCTCGGTCATCTAAAAGAAAATTCCTGTAAGCCCATATTGAAAAAGTGCATAATAGAAGGGATCAAATCATGAAACCATACCATTGTTTGGCTTATACTTTACATCCCAACCATCAGGGGCAAGGCTTGACTGCTGTATCAGTTGATTCAGCTCGCGCTTGAGCTATGGAGAGAGTTTATGGATGCTTACCCATACTGATTGTGTATGAAGCTAAAGAATCCCCTTTCTAGTCTTCCTATTTTAGTGCTATAGGGAGAACTCCATTGTTTGGTGGAAAGGTATCATTAAATGCAACAGCTTTTTGAGCCTGCTTCAAAACTTGCTCATCTAGCAATGCTTTTGCTATCAAGTCCTACTAGCTCAGCATCAATTAAGAGACAGACGATTTTCTAACGCTTCATACACTCTAAACTCAAAAATCTTTCGTGTGTAAATAAATGTGCTAAACACGTGGTGTGCTGCAGCATGTTGCGGGGTAAAATTGATCCGAATTATTTAATTGTACAAAATTATTTTCTTCTGGTTGAAAAATCAAAGAAAAAAAAATATTTTATTGCAAATAATATATTTTTTAAATTATTAAATTTCAATAAAAGATCATATAAATCATTGACTTATTTAATGTTTATCTATTGTTAAAATGTTTTAGCGTGTTACATGTACTTGGCAGTTTTCGACGGTTTAAACCAGTTTTTGACAGTTTAAACCAGTTTATGACAGTTTAAACCAGTTTTTGACGCTTGTCATGTCAAAAACCCAACCCTGACAACGGGGGTCAAATTTACTTAAATGGTTACTCAATTATAGTTTGATTTCCTATGGAAAAATCAGTATCAGCTTCAACAATGAGTATTTGTTGAAAAGTACTAATGATAGTTACCATAATAGCACCAAATTTTGGCCAACTTGGTGGAATATTACCAAATTTGGCAACAAAAATAAGTAACCATATATGAAGCCAAATTGGTGATAGCTGGTCAATTTGGCGAAATTCTCATTTAAATCCATAATCTTCAATAATCGAGCTCACCACAATTTAATTTAAACTTCGTGGTTTTTTTTTTTCAAAACTTTTCTGCTTTTTAGTGCAAACACACTAAAAAGCAGAAAAGTCTTGAAAAAAAAAAGTATTTTTTGTACATTTTTGTGAATTTTAATGAAAGCATGTTTTTTTATTAAAGAAATTTTTACATTTATATTTATTTAGAGATCTGTTTATGAGGAATTTGGCTCCTTTAAAGGACTTTTCATATATATTTTTTAAATCTTAGTTGTCAATCCATGACAAAATCTTTCATCTCAAGTCCCTTCACAAAGTATTTTGCCTCAAAAATAAACTTTTCTGTAAGTTATTCCATCTAAGAGAACCCTTCACTTTAATCATGTAAAAATAATATTGGATCTGTCATAAAACAGTTGAGTTGCCATAGACTCTGTTTATAATCAAGCTTTGAATATCTATATATTTGAAACGCTAAACGTTTTTTTTTTTGACAGTCCGTGAGAAGAAACTTCTGCATCAAATTACACAAATCTTTTTTTAAATTGAAGATATTTGGCCGCAGATTTGTTATCGTCCTTTCATTTGTTCAAATATTTTATTAATTAGCCGTAATTTTAAATTAAAATTATACAGTTGCACATGCGTTGTATATAAGTACAAGTCTGCCTTTGGAGTGACACACTGCACATGTGCAAAAATGCTGGCTTTGTTGAACTATCACATCCCAGGTCGAAGTTGTTTTATGTTTGTCTGCTATTCGATCTTACTTTAAACAAGCTTTTCTTTCTTTAATAAAGTTAATATTATTTGGCTCTTTCAGCATTATTAACAATTAAAAAATTTATCATGTCTATATTAAGAGCTAGATTCAGTTTATTTCGGGAGTGTCATATTGTTTTTGTCATATTACATACAGAAGATAAACACAGTGATTTGAGGCTAAAACTTATGTCTGGTCTTATGAATTGTCAATAATTAGTCACGGAGATTGGGAAACTAGCATATTAAGTTGTAGCTACTTCTTTGAAAAAATAAAGAACATAAATATTAAAACGCAAAATACGTCAACTGTTTTTCGAACCTCTTTAATTTAGAAGGAAGTAAAACGAGTTCCTGCTAGCATAGCGGGTTAATGCAGAACTTTAAAACTCTGAATTTTTGTGAAGGACACAGGTTCGAACCCAAGCATGGCAAAATGTGTAATATTTTCGTCGATAATTCATTTCAATAATGACATATTTTATTAGGAAGAGAAGTTATATGATTTTTATTTTATTATTATTATTATTTAAGGCTTTATAATTAAATAAAATTTAACACTCAATAATATTTTGAAAAGATAATGATTTTATATTTAAAATATTTAAGCTAAAATATTTTACTTGTAATTATCAATTAAATAAATTGTGCTGATCTAAAATTTTCGTTATATTTTCTGACTATTATCAAGAATATATATGTGTGTGTGTGTCAGAAAGAAAAGTTTGTCATTCATTTGCATAAAAAAATAAAATGGAAAGAAAAAAAAATATTCGTATAAGAGCTATACAAGAAATTACCTTGATATCCAGGTTTGATATTTAAAAAATGAATAAAAATGTAAAATTAAATTCAAGTAATAAAAAAATATATACTATAAATTGTTAGCTGCATCAAGTTTCAGATTTAGGTTTTTAGAGAATGAGACAGATAAAAATAAAATTCATGGCAGCTTTTAATGACCGTGTAGTTTTAATAAATAAATAAATAAATGAAAATCAATATTGTTATTTTTAAAAAAAATGAAGTCATAGTAAGAAAAAATAAATTCTTTACCCGGTGTTTTTAGGTAAATTTTTGATAAAAAGCAAGCATAATTAGTTGTCTATACTCCTATTATAAAGAGGAAAAAATTGTTTATTTGTCGGAGGTAAGCTCTGGAACTACCGAACCGATTCCAAAAGTAATGGTATCAAAATGATGGTGTTAGTCCAACTTAGAACATAGGCTATATCTTATGTTGGTGCCACTACCCCAAAGGGGGTGTAGGAGCAAAAAACGTTCTAAAAATGCGATTTTAGCGTTACTGAAGGGCCTAGAAATATGAAATTTTGAATATTAGTTACTTATAAGATATAAATGATGTCTAAGAACAGTTCTTAAACAATTCGAAATTTGAAAGGGGTGAAAATGCACAAAAATCGTTCTAAAAAACGTTTTAAATGGTAGTTTCTACACAATCTCAGGAAATACCAAACCGATTTAAAAAATATTGGTGCCAAAATGATGGTGACAACGCTTGCTCCAAGATAGGCTATGTTTTATATCGGTGCCAATACCCCAAAGGGGGTGTAGGAGCAAAAAACGTTCTAAAAATGTGATTTTAGCATTATTGAAGGGCCTAGAAATATGAAATTTTGAATATTAGTAACTTATTAGATATAAAGGATTTCTAAGAACAGTTCTTAATAAATTCGAAATTTGAAAGAGGTGAAAATGCGCGAAAATCGTTCTAAAAAACGTTCTAATAGGTGGTTTCTACACAATCTCAGGAAATACCAAACCAATTTAAAAAATATTGGTGTCGAAATGATGGTGACAACACTTGCTCCAAGATAGGCTATGTTTTATGTCGGTGTCACTACCCCAAAGGGGGTGCAGGAGCAAAAAACGTTCTAAAAATGCGATTTATGTGTTACTGAAGGGCCTAGAAATATGAAATTTTAAATATTAGCTACTTATTATAAAGGATTTCTAAGAACAGTTCTTAAACAATTCGAAATTTGAAAGGGGTGAAAATGCGCGAAAATCTTTCTAAAAAACGTTCTAAATGGTGGTTTCTACACAATCTCAGGAAATACCAAACCGATTTAAAAAATAATGGTGTCAAAATGATGGTGACAACCCTTGCTGCAACATAGGCTATGTTTTATGTCGGTGCCACTACCCGAAAGGGGGTGCAGGAGCAAAAAAAGTTCTAAAAATGCGATTTTTGCATTACCGAAGGGCCTAGAAATATGAAATTTGAAATATTAGCTACTTATTAGATATAAAGGATTTCTAAGAACAGTTCTTAAACAATTCGAAATTTGAAGAGGGTGAAAATGTGCGAAAAGCGTTCTAAAAAACGTTCTAATGGTGGTTTCTACACAATATCAGGAAATATTAAACCGATCTAAAAAATAATGGCGTCAAAATGATGGTGACAACCCTTGCTCCAACATAGGCGATGTTTTATGTCGGTGCCACTACCCCAAAAGGGGTGCAGGAGAAAAACGTTCTAAATTGCGGTTTTTGCGTTACGGAAGGGCCTAGAATCGTGAAATTTGGAATGGTAGTTAGTTATAAGATATCAATGATCTCTAAGGACATTTCCTAAAAAAATCGAAATTTAAAAGGGGGTCAAAATGCGCAAAAAACGTTGTAAATTCCAATTTCTATGCAATCTCAGGAAGTACTGAACCGATTTCAAATATAATGGTGTAAAAATGATGGTGACAGATCTTGCTCCAAGATAGGCTATATTTTATATCTGTTTCCACTACCCCAGAGGAGATGCAGGAGCAAAATGCGCGGAAAGCATTCTAAAAACGTTCTAAATGCCGATTTGTCAGCAATATCTCAGGAAGAATGAATCTGTTTTCAAACGTAATGGTAGGAAATTGATGCCGACAGCCTCTGCTCTAACATAGACGCTATTTTATGTCGGTATCACTATCACCAAGACGTTGCAGGAGCAAAAAAGCGTTCTAAATTTCGATTTTTGTGATCGGTATGGGTTAGAAACTTAAACTTGGGCAAGTACATATTTATAAGATATAAATGATCTTTAAGAACAGTTTCGAAAATATAGAAATTTAAAAAGGGGTGAAAATGCGCGAAAAGCGTCCTAAAAACATTCTAAATTGCGATTTCTACTCAATCTAAGGAAATACCAAAGCTATTTCAAAAGTAATGGTTGCAAATGAATGGTGACAGTCCCTGCTATAACATAGGTTATATTTTATGTTGCTGTCACTACCATCTGAGGGTTGCAAAAGCAAAACATGTTCTAATTTGCGTTTTTTGCACAACTGAGGGGTCTAACACTTTGAAGTATGGCATGGTATTTACTTACAAGATGCAACTGCTTTCTAAAAACAGTCGAAAGAAAATTCCAAATTTACAAAAATGAAGTGAATGAAAAGCGTTATAAATTACAATTTTTAAGCAAACTTATAAATTACCAAACCGATTAAAAAAATAATGATGACAAATTTTGGTGATAGAACCTGCTCAAACATAAGCTATATTTTATGTCTGTTCCACTACCACCAGAAGGTTGCAGGAGCTAAAAACATTCTAAATGGCGATTTCTGCGATACTGAAAAGGCTAGAAACTTTAAATATGACATGGTAGTTACTTATAAAATATAAATGCCTTCGAAGGAACGTCGAAAATAAATTCGAATTAAAAAGGGGTGAAGTGAAGGGGAGGTGCGAAAAGCATTCTAAAAAAGTCCTAAATTACGATTTCTATGCAATTTCAGGGAATATAAACCGATTATAAAAATAATAGTTGCGAATCAATGGTAACAGTCTCTGATCCTACACAGGCTATATTTTATGCCGGTGATTCTACCACCTGGGGTTCACAGGAACAACAAACGCTCTAAAAAAGGACTTTAAAAGCTTTTTAAATTACGTTTCTGTGGAATATTAGGAAATAACAAACCGATTTCAAAATTAATGTTGGCAAATTAATGGTGACAGTTCCTGTTTAAACATAGCCCTTTATGTTCAGAGAGGTGGTAGGACTTGGAATTTGACATGATAATTAATTTTAAGATGTAAGAAGATGGTTTCTAAAAAATTCAAAACTTCAAACGAATACTGAAATGAGCGTATTAATTGAGCATAAAAGATTCAAAATATTTTCTAAATCATCATTTATTTAGTTTTATTTCGTTTTATTAATTTAAGTCTCATTTCTGCCTAATGCAGTGTAATAATGATGTTTAATCAAACTGTATTTTAAATAGTAATTTTTGAATTATTCCTAAAAGTAATAAGTACCTTTTAATAAAAAAAACCTTTTAATGAAATAAAATATTACCTTTTAATAAAAATTAGACATATAAATATCACTTGGCATATTTCAAATATTACGCGAGCAAAGCCGCGGGTTTGTTAGTAAATTATAAAATTCTTTCACTTCATTGAATAGGTTAGACTGGCAGCACCATCTATCGCCTTAAAGAAATAAAAATCTCTTATGCAATATAGAAATTCGTCACATAATTCGTCATTCAATAATTAATTTAAAAGCAACTAATTAAAAATTCAAGAATTTTTCTAATGAAACATTCAAGTTATTTATCGTCAAATCTTGATGGGCACTAACTAGTATAAATTAATCTTGTTAAAACTATATAAAGAAGAACCTTAATATAATAATTTCAGTTTCACAAAATTTTATGAGATTTTCCACAAGCATAAAAAACTCACAATTTCATGAAAACTGGATCCTGTTAAAGTCTCAACTGAACCTTCATTTTATTCCAATTACATATATGCATTCTACTTCTTGCCTATAGCTGATAAATTGAATAGCGCGATAAGTGATTACTGGAACAATTTTAATTATTGGGTGCATAATTTCTTTTGTATTTTAAAAATTAAGTTAAAGCATCAACAGTCTGACATGTTATCAAATTCATGAAGGGTTAAGGATCCATAGTTAATAAAGTGGTCTTATTTGTGCAATATAAAATATTTTTCTTAGTAACTTGCCACAAGACTGCAATTTTTTATCCCCCGGTATGCTATTTCTTTCTGCCAGCAATTAAAGTGTAGTCTCTAAAAAATAACATTCTGTTGTATAAGCCAGCCATAAAACAAAGCAGATGTATCATTATACGTTTAAATACTCTACTGCAATTTTTTAAACCTATGAGCATCGCACATTTTCAATTTTTATACCATTGTATTGAGAAAAAAAAGTACTTTTAAATGCAATTGGTTTGAAAACTGCATCTCAATTTATTTTTGAGACATTAATTTTTTTGTAGTTTTTAGCACCATTTGTTTAATTTTGGCAACTTAAGTACTCCATTTCTGTAGAAAGTAAAGGAAAAATAGTTAGAAAATAGTAATTATATTTTTTTGTTGCCATTTTCCTATAAAAACTGAAAAAAAAAAAAAAAAATTAAATACGTGCTATTTTGAAAAAATATAAATGAATGATTTCTGATAAAACGTGGAGCTATTATAAACTAAATTTAATTTTTTAAGTATCTATATTAATGTTACAAAAAAATGAAGGCATATGAAACATTAGACAGCTGATTTTTTTTGCTGAGTTTCTTGAATGACAACATCTTTTTTTTTTTAAGAGTATTATTCAGTGATAGTGATATCTCATATGCATACTTTACTGTAGATGTTGTTTAAGACTGGATCGTAAATGAGGAATTCTTCAGCAAATGACGCCATTTTATATAAAATAAAAGTTTGTGTTTTAAGCCTTAAAACTGCATATGTTTTGTACTATCTATATTTATATACATATATATTTTTTTTTCATTGGTGGCGACACTAAATTCTGAAAAAGCAGAATTCCTGTTTTCTAGTACTAATTTATGTTTATATTTTCTTGGGTGAACTTTTAAAGTTAGGCTCATTATAAATTTGTATTTTAAAATGTAGAATATGAAACTCATCTATATAAAAAAACACTTCAAGCAATATTTATAAAAAACAATTTTAAAAGTTAGACAAAAAAAAAATCATAGTTGTTAAATTGAAATTTTTAGGTGTAAAAGATGATGAATGACTGCTAATTTCAAACCCTGATGTAGACAAAAGTAATTGTTTTGTAATTTTGCGACATGGCGCTAATCATTTAATGTCACTATTTATTTATTTATTTACAGTAGCTTGACAACATTTAATTACTACGAGGGCTGTTCAATAAAGAATAATCATAATTTTTTTTTTTTATTAGCATACCTTATTGCACACAAATTTACTTTTTATGTTCCATTTTTAGCTTAATGTGTAATGAATATGTGTTTTTTTTTTTTCCATTTATAACTAGTAGTACGTCAGTGGCAACCATGAAAGTTCAGATTCTTTCAGTATCGCCTATGGGAATGATGAAGGCAACACGCAACGAGCAGTGTTGTCTTGCCTACTGGAAATTTTGCTTTCTCTTGAAGAAATAGCCAGTCAAAGCGTAGGACACTTATGGAGAGTCTGTTCTTCCCTTTATCGCAGTTAGAGGAGATGTTTAACGAAGAGAAAAACAATCATCTTCAAAGGGAGATAGACCCGAAATTCCTGTAACTGCACTTACAGAAGTGAACATTAATACTGTTGCTATTATTGTCAGAGAAGGTCATTAGATATGAGAACTGATAGAAATATTATAGTTATAATTGTGTGCCAGTAGCATATTGATAACAGAAAAGTGAACATGATGCTAGTTTTTTGCATAGTGAGTTCCAAGACTCCTCATACCCAAACAGCATGATGTTCACGTGGAAGTGTGTTCAAAATTGAAGGTAATGCATAGTTGCCAACTTGTACGATTTGGCCGTACAATGTATGGATTTTGTTCTAAGTGTACGGATGAACAGTAAAATTTCACAGTTTTGCATGCAGAAAAAACAATGGCGAGGATCACGGAAAAACACAAATTTTGCCAAAGATTCGCAGAAAGAATTGCAAATTCCGTCAAAGGGTCGTGGAAATAAATGCAAATTTTTTCAAAAGATAGCAGAAAAAAACATGAATTTCGTCAAATGCTCGTTGAAAGAATGCAAATTTCATCAAAGATAGTGAAAAAAAATGAGATTTTCGTCAAAGAATCACAGAAATAAATGCTAATTTCGTCAAAGGATTGTGAAAAAAACACCAATTTTATCAAAAGATTGTGGAAAGAATGTAGATTTTGTTAAAAGGTTACAAAAAGAATGCAGATTTCATCAAAAGGTCACGGAAAAAGTGCCAATTTTGTCAAAAGATCGTGAAAAGAAAGCGAATTTCGGCAAAGATTGCGAAAAAACGAGGAATTTTGGATTGTGGGAAAAGCACACATTTTGTGAAAGGATCTCAGAAAAAAACATGAATTTTATCAATGGGCTGTGGGAAAAAAATGCATAATTAATGCCGGGAGGGGATTCTCCCCACCTTTGTTGTAACCCTTCTGAAAATTTGTGAATTTCAGAAAGTTTTATTTTACTCAGAATCACTCCTGAATTGAAGAGAAGTAGATCTAATTGGTAGCTAGCGTGAATGCACATGTGTGTGGTGAACATTTTTTTATGTTTCAATTTGTTTACTTGGATCATTTTGTACTATTTATTTTCAATTAGTATTTTCCATTATTGTTACAAAATCAAAAAATCTAAACTGTAGCAATATAATCAAGCTTTTATAGAAGCAAACGCGAGAGAATTTTCGTGTGTAACAGAATTTTGTAAAGGAAAACTTTATGTTCACTGCACCCTGTGTAAAGTAGATTTTTAAATTGCTCATGGACCTAGAAGTGATATTACGAAGCGTCTTAGATCAAAAAAGCATTCGGAGTTCCTGAAAAAACAGAATTTAATTATGAAATTTGGCAGTTTAAAAAAAAAAGTGACTATTTATGAATATAGTATAGAAAATGTTTTTATGAAATGATATAAATATAACTTTTTTCATTGCATATGTATGTGTTCTGTATTTTTAAGCACGTAAGAATACATCGTAAAAATTGTAAGGTTTTCAAAATTGACATATTGGCAGGTATGGTAATGTTACAGGATGATGAGATGAATTCCCTAATGTGAAGAAACACATTTGTGGAAAATATTTTTCATCATTATAAGCATTGGTGAAGACGGCTGAGGTGATTTTGAGGGACCTATTAAAAATGGTTTCCAGCATATTTTTGAAGTGTGAAAAATGTGGGACAAGTGCATTGCATTGAATATTAACTACTTTGAACAGCACTATTAAAATTTAGACAGTGAGTGAGGATATGTTGATATCAAAAATATTATGATCATTCTTGATTGAACTGCTCTCGTACTTTTAAAAATTGAATACTCAGTATTTTGTGTGGTTTCATTTGTAAATAAAAATAAAATCTAGTAAAATTTTGTTTAATGTTTATCATTTTATCAAATGACACTACTAGTCATGACTCCTGGCCTAGCCACTTTTCCAATGAGTTGAAAAAAATTCAATTCATATTACTCCTTACAAAATTACTTGCAAAATTCTTTCATATTACATGAGGAAAACATGAAAGAATCTTCCCTGCTTTATCTAACTAGATTGAGAAATTGAATTCTCATTCTGAATTATAAATACATTGAATGTTAGAAATCTGTGATATTTTTTTATTTTTTCAAAACAGCTCTGTGGTCATACATTCATGGTTCATACATTTTAGCAAAAAATTTAAAACATGCTTGAAAAGAAAAGTCCATTTTCAAAAGACTGAAAAATTTTGAAAAATGGAATTAATAGTCCTTGAAATTTCAAATGAAATTTGGCGTACTATCTTAAACTGTGTGTAGATACAAAATGTATTACTATAAATGATAAGTAATAATGTTGTTTAATAAGGAGAAGCTTACTTTACCCCCTTAATTTCAAAGCAATATTCTTTACAAGCAAATCTTTAAATACTGATACAAATGCAACATCATAAAAAGAAATTTCATTGAAACGTTACTTACTGTTCTTGTAGTGATGTTATGACTTTTTTTGCTCCCAAAGAAAAAAAAAAATCAAGCTGTGTTTTTGTAACTTTTTATGATATATGAAATTTTTTTCCATGGTGTAGATGTATCTTTCAGGGTTCCCAGCATCATGGAAAGTCAGGGAATTTCAAAGTAGTCAGGGAATTTACAAATATTTTCTAAAAGTCTTGGAGAAAAAATTAAAAATGACGTGAAATTCATCAAATAGTCTCTCATGGAAAAAAATCGCGAAATTTGAAGAACGATCACAGAGAAAAATCTCTAATTTTGACAAAGGATTGCGAAAATAAGTAGCAAATTTTGTTATATGCCCATTCGGTGAGGGAATTTTTTGAGATTTGGTCAGGGAATTTGCCAGTCATGTTTTGCTGGGAACCCTGTCTTTCTAAGTGAAAATACTTTTTTCTTTAAAAATTCTCTAATATGTTCTCTTGAAAATACCTATTACTAAAATTTTTTGAAGATCTGACAAGCAATATAAGGATTTTTCTCTTGTTATATGTACTCTAAAACCATTTTAATTCATACAATGTTATATATATTTAAATAGTCCTTGTAAAGGGCTTGAATTTTATTTGTTCTCAAGTTTCAAGAATGAACTGTGGGCTTAGTGAGATTTACAGCCAATTGATTATAAAAACATTTTATGCAATATTTATCCTTTTATATAGGTTATGACGGGTTTAGAAAATGGCCTTAACAATAAAAAGAAAATCACATGTACTTTCTAAAAATGTTTCATTGTTTCATATGCACAAGTAACTTGTTTAATATTTACACAATTTATTTTATTCATTTGCATTCAGAAGTTATTTATCTATTCAAGGGTCTGTCCGGGGGAAAGATTGAGTCCGTTAATGGATTCTTGACAAAATTTGATGACAGTAAAACAGACTCTTCACAAAAATAAATTTTAGAAACACTCTTCACAAAAATAAATTTTAGAAACACTTCACAAAAATAAATTTTAGAAAACAGACTCTTCACAAAAATAAATTTAAGAAATACAAACTCTTTAAAAAAATTTTTAGAAAAAATGCCCTTTCACAGAAAACCTAGCCCATAAAGCGCACCCGCATAGTAAGTGCAAAATTCTGCAAATATCTAACTTAGTTTGTTCATTTTACCATTTATCTGAACGTAAACAAACTAAAGCCTCTTTCGTTTATCTCTAGCTGGCTTCCTCTCTTTCTACATTCTATCCTCATTTGGAATCAACGCCGATTGGCAGATAAATGATGTCATAGCAATAGTAGGTGTAGTGGTCATATTTTCGGTAATTTCTTTCACTTTCTTTTTATTTTGCTGCTTTTGCTTCTTGTGTCTGCCATCCCGCATGGTAATTAGTTTTTTTTATGATTTCGCAACACCGGTCATTTTAATCTTCTGTTGTTTCATCTTCATGTACAACTCTTCTCTTATATTTCCTAAAATATGAAGCGTGGATGTCCCTGCACATGAAGAAATTCTCAAAATTAACATTAATATATAAAAAAAATTCCATCGTCAGATGCCAAGGGCTGAGATACAAATGTTTTGTGAAATTACTTTTTTCATAAAAATAATTAACAAAAATAAAATTAATTCACAAAAATAGAACCTTGGAGAAAAAAACCTGGACAGACCCCTACTATTACTATATACAAACATAAATAATTTTTCTTATAAATGTAATCATTAACAATTTTTTAACCTATACATAAACAAGCATAGCTCTTTTTTTTTTTTTTTTTTTTACAGCTGTTTATATCATTTGGCAACAAATCTCACTTTCCTAAGTCCAAACTGTACCAACACCATTTTAAAGCACGAAGGCTTCTATAAAATAAAAATACCCTTTCCCTAAAATATATTGTTCTGCATTTTAAATTATTTGCAATTTAAATTTTAAGATATGTGTTGTGTAATAATTTTATTTTTTTTATCATAAATGTATCTTTCTGCTAATTTAATATTTATAAAGTGTGACTAAAATTTTTTAGGTGAAATTGTTGATGATAAACTTGATACAAGTGGATTGGATGAAGCAGAATTAAATAATGTAATCCTTTATTTATTTTTTCTTTTTAAACAAAGAAGTTAAATTTAATTTTCAGTTTTAATGAATCTTATAATTATTTTTGTTTTAGTATCTTATGGATCCTGATGAATATTCAAAAAAAGACTTCTTGTGGCACAAGTTCAATGCAGATTACTTACAAGAGATGAAAGGTTGTCTTTTTTACAAGCAGTTTTAAATGCCTGTGTTTTATTATATACTAGCTTGTACCCATCTCTTTGCAGTAGGGTTACCAGATTTATCGGTGAAAAATAGAAGATTTTTATAAAACTAATTTGCTTTGGTTTTATCAGACTACCGTACTTTTTCACATTTTGCTAAACTGTATTCAATGTGCCAATGCCTGCTTTAATTTTCTTTTCTTAAAAATAGATAATTAACAATTATAATTATTTTTGATCCAACTATTTATATTATAGTATTCTGACAAGACACTTTAATTTTGCAGTCAATTTTTTGTAAATCTAAAAGTGTATCAAAATCTTTGAAGCAAATAAAAATGTAAAGTGAGGAAGATTCTTGAAATTATAAATGTCAATATGTGATTAAAAAAAATAAAGAAGTTGTATGCAAAAGGCTTAAATGTACAGTGTACAATAAGAATAAAAAACATACAACTTATGTGAAAAGTGTAGAATCTGGCAACCCTGCTTTCATGCTTTGTTGTTGACATGCACTTACTAGTTTTGTATATATTATGTATATTAGGAGGGAGGAGTGCGTAGGTGCTTTTTAAATTTTAGCCTAAAAGTTCATACTAAAGTTCACAATAAAGTTCATACAACTCATGGAGAGCCTGGAAATCAAGGAATATTCATGAAAAATGTTTTGGTTCCAAATCTAAAAAAAAATCCTTTATTTTATCTAAAATGTGGCAAAACTGTTCAATTTGAAGACACCCCCCTTCCGCCCCAATCCTGGTCTATTTTTTAAGTTAATTTTAGCCAGCAATCATTGTTACACACTGTCCTTCTTTGTTGATTTGCTGATATCGAAAAATTACAAACTCTGAAAATGATTCAGGAAATTTTTTCTTTCCAGAAACCTGAAAAAATTCCTTATCTAATACATCTGTTATCTAATTCAAGCGATAAATCAAAAAGATAATGGGTGAAATATTGCTACTTGCAAAATTAATTTTGTTGTAAAAAGAGCTTACTTACAAGCATAGTTTGATTCATTTTATCCATGTTCATTACTATGAAGGGAAAATTGTTGCTGCTTATAGTAAAAATATTATTAAGAGGAGTGAAAAAAATATAAAAGGTTTCTTTAATACAATTTTTAAATGCCTCATTGCTCATATTCTTTCAGAAGCTGATGTTGACAGTTTTAAATAATTATTCTTATTTATTCTAAATATTCTTGTGTCTATGAAGAGCTTTCCTTTTTTCTAAAAATGATGTTGTGTTAAAAAAATATATATGTATCATAGTATTATAAGCTTTGCACTTTATTCTACTTCATTTTAGTATCTGATTATGTATTTCATTTCACTAGGTTAAAATTGTGTTTTTGTTAAAAATTGAATATGAATTTTGTTCATGATTGCATAAAAGAACTCTCGCCCCACTCCTCTAATATGTATAATTGTTGTCATTGGGAATAGTTTTTACCAACAATAATTTTAGATCTAATTGCATTATTAATTAATTCATATATTGATAATCATGGGTGTATTATTTATTGCCTCATACTTTTTTTAGTATAAAATTTACTGCATTAAATGGTAACTAAAAATTTTAATTTAATTTTCTTTTTCTACATTTATTTTTTTAGAAATATGTCTGAGCCCTTTTATAAAACAAAAGTAAAATAAAAGTAAAAACAGGAGAAGTGTGAGTAAGACTCACACACTGAGTTCCATATTGTTAAGTCATATTACCCAGTTTCTTTACAAATATACAAAAATAAGAACTGCCTGTTTATACTTAGATGCCTCTTGTAATTGTTGTACGGTACAGCTGTAATTTATTTAATTACCTGTTAAATCTTTGTTTGTGATGATTGAAGAAAGAATTGATTACATTCCATTATATGTCAAACTTAGAAAAAACATTGTCTATAACTGTATTTCTCCTATTAGTATTTTCGCTTATTAATGGCTGCATGCTTTTTAAAAAGGTAATCACTTATTAATTGCTGCATGCCTTTCAAATAAAAATATAAATAAATTTGGTCTACAATACAATAACTTGGCATGGATAATTCGAATATGGAAAAATATTGTATTAAGGCTATAACTTTTTATTGTGTCGAGTTAGAAGCTCAAAATTTTCACAAAACAATGGGACCTTATTGATATTAATTTCAACTTGATACCTTCAGATGTTCATTGAAAAAAGCAAAAAGAAGGGTTTTGACCTTGGTAGACAGACAGTCAGACATGTTCATCACATAATAAATTGCTATAGAATTATAAAATAATGATTTTAAGATTTTTCCCTTTACATGTGCTATAAAACCTTTCTTCATGCAAAATTTCAAGATTCTAGGTGAATGAGAAATACCCTATGGGTTTTGAGAGTGGATTTCTGTGGTGAAAAAAATGTTTCAAGGCTGTAAATTGTTATTGCATTGAGTTAGAAGCTCGAAAGTTTTACAAAAGATTGGAGCCATAGACCTTATTATTTGATATTAATTTCAGCTTGCTATCTTCAGCCTTCCCTGAATAAAATTATAAAATAATGATTTTCAGATTTTTTTTCCTTTACATGTTAACATGTACTATAAGACCTTTCTTCATGTAAAATTTCAAGATTCTAGGTGAACAGGAAGCACCCTATAGGTTTTGATAGTGAGTTTGTATAAAAAGGCAGCAAGTTCTTGTTATTGCCATTGAGTTATAAGGAAGTTTTGCAAAACAATGTGGATAATGACCTATTTGACAACAATTTCAACTCGATACCTTCAGCCTTCCCTGAAAAAAAAAGGACCTTGACAGGCACACATACAGTATGCAAAATCTCTCTCAAAACCTATGTGGTAGTGATGTCGATTCTGGAAAAATCGAAAATCGATAAACATCAACATCGTATAAAAATGCATTGATCACGATGAGAATCAGTTCCCAAATTCTAGAATCGATTCTTTGATACTCATTCAAATGAGCTTAAAAACAGTAATTCCAAAACTTAGCGATCATTTGGCAGGAAATTTTATGGGTATTGATATAATTGGTAACGGGAATAGATCGATATTTCTGGCGCTAATTTCAGATCAATATATGAATTTCAGAGCAAAGGGTGATTGTGTGGACAATAAGCTTTCCAACGATATAAGACATATGATGGGGCCAGAAAAAAAGAGAAAGTGCTCACGGTGGGCTAAATAAGCCTTTAATGGCCAGGGGCACTAAACCAAGGGCATAAAATGCTCGGCAATGTTAAATATGCCTTTGGTCAAAGTTTGAAAATGGGACAGCCAAATGGCAGACCAAGACCTTTTCAACAAGGTATTGCATGATGGGTCTGGAGATGGTTGAAGAAGTGCCCTGTCAAGTATTTTAGTAACGGTTGAAAGGAATAATGAAACAAAAAAATTTTGAAAATCAGACGATAAATGTCAAAAACCTGAGGCTAAATATGAAAAGTTTCAAAAGGGGGCACCCCCTGATGTTAGAAAGATGAAACTCGAATGAGAAGGTAGGGGAAAGGGAGAAGTTTTTGCTATGAGTTTCATGGACAAAAAATATGCAATGTTTAAAGAAATAAAACTTTAAAGCACCCTCTTGCTATGAAAAATGGAAGTTAAAATTATGTAACATATGGCAACACTTTTTTTAAAAATTTATATGCAGATTGATATAAGTTTGTTGATTTTCTCATGAGTGGAAGATACTGTACTAGACTGTAGAAAAACCACTGCTGGGTACCTCTCTTTTAAGCATTTTAGGCCCTGGGGCTTAAAATTATCAGTAGATTTCCAAAAGAAAGTGGATTTAGAAAGGTTATAAGATGACCAATTTTTTAAGATATTGCATGAGAGGTATAAAATAATTGGTTCATTCCATGTGAAATCAACCAATGTAAAGAAAAGTTGTTGCACCATAGTCACAGATTTTTTTTTAAATTTTTATTACAGACAGATGTAGTAGTGAAACCATCAAATCTAAAATTTTAAGATAATTTGTGCAATATTGACTGAGATATAGCCTTTTGAAAATTGATCATTTTTACCAAATGGCGGCCATCTTGGATGCTATCCCTATGTCTATAAATGTCCATAACTTGACAACTAATGACTCAAATTTTATATTTCTGGTACCAATTTAAAGCTATATGTATAAAGAATGCATATATGATATTAAAACAATAGTAATTTTTTATTTTAATACTGTTTATTACATTCAAACTGAAAATATCACCCTCAAAAAATGACTTACTGTAATGGGCCATTAAAAAAATGACCATTCATAATTTTTTTTCAAACTTGCTAAAAACATTGCTCCATATGTGTACTTTAAATAGAAAAAAAATTGGAGAGGTAAAATTTTTCGTTTAAAAAAAAATAGCTTTTTACACATAGGATGTCACTTACTAAGCAGTGACTATCTTAAAACATGTAAATATCCCTGATTTAAGAAATAATGGCCAAAACTAAATATTTTTTAATCCCTGAATTAATGTAAAACTATAATGAAATATAATCTCATAAGTTTTTTGTAGGACCACCCTCCAATTGCTCCCCCCCCCCCCAAAAAAAAAAAAAAAAAAAAAAGAAGTCATTGCTAAAAATGTATAATTGAAAAAATTTAACACTGAAGAAAATAAGAAAATAAATAAAGAATATAATGTATAATTGTGAAAAACCTTATGCAATATATATAAATGAGATTTTACTGCATGTGTATATGTGGAATCTATTCAAAACGTTTTCCATGCAATGTAGGTGAAAACTGGGAAATTGAGTTAGTAGCCAGTGGCCGGTAGACTCAGTTTCATTAGTGGCCACTTTTTAAAGTTAGTGGCCACTATAATGTTTCAAACTTTCTTGACATCTAGATAAACTATAATCGTTGTATATATACGCATTTTTCTATAAATCAGAGTTTTATACCAGCCAACTACTCGTGATAAGAATAGGGAAGCAATCGAAATTCAAGAAAATTACACTTTAAAACCACAAAATCTATTATCATATTGATTTTTTTTAGAATATACTTTTAGATTATTTGTATATGTTCATAAACACTATTATCAATCAAATTACTATTACTTTCTTTATATAAAAAATAACTAAATCAAAATTCCAACAGTTAGGTGTATACAATAAAAAAATAATCAAAACACAATAAAATGTTATTTGTATTTTATTTAATAAGTAAATGTGTTATTAACATACTACACACATTAATTACATACAGCAGAAATCTAACCTGTTGAGTGTATTTCGCAGGATTAAACAATATCTCTTGAAGAAAAATAATCTAACTGGTGAACATGTGGCAAGAGTCGAAATTATTGAAAATACTGCAATGTTCTTAAAACATGCTTGCATTCGGTGAAAAAAAAAAAAAAAAAGGAATAAATTATTTGAAATGCATGTGAAATCAAAGCTGATGAATATATTTTGCAGAATAAAACTGTATTTCTTGAAAAAATAATCCAACTGAAGGGCAATGGCAAAAAGCCGAAATATTGAAAATACAGCTAAATCATTGTAATCTGCTTGCATCCGGTAAAAAAAAGAATTAACTAGTTTGCTAATTAGATGTAATCAAAGTAGAGACGCATATTTCTATGAAAAAAGCTATATTTCATTTGGCGATCGATAACAGATTTTTTATCGCCACAAATATTGAAAATACAGCTAAATCATTGTAATCTGCTTGCATCCGGTAGAAAAAAGAATTAACCAGTTTGCTAATTAGATGTAATCAAAGTAGAGACGCATATTTCTATGAAAAAAGCTATATTTCATTTGGCGATCGATAAGATTTTTATCGCCACTTGGCGAGTGGCGATCGATGGCCGATTTTTTAATCGCCACTTTTAGAACTTTAATCGCCACGTGGCGAGTGGCGACCGCTAATTTTCACCTGTACCATGCAAGAAATTCAATTTTTATACCTAAATTTCTATTTCTTACTTTAAAAATTGCTCACTTAAAAAGTTTTACATTTGTATGTGACTTTATAGAAAAATTCTGCTGTATGCATGTATTTACATCATTCAAGTTGCATTAAATATTCAAATATAAATATGTCTGTTTATGTATTTTCTATTTCAATAAATTTACATACTAAGAATGACAGAATTCATGAAATGAATGCTAATCTTGCATAATCTATTTTCCTTATTATTTGAATTCAAAACATGATGTAATAATGCATCATCTTCTATCCTGATGTAATATTGCATCATGTTATATGTTTATGCAATTTTATCATAATGTATCCAACAAATCTTTTGTTGAAAATTTTTGAAACCTTTTGTGGGTAAGCTTATTATAAACTGCATTATATATAAAATTTTAAATAAAAAAAATATTTGACATAATTTATGAATTATTGCATCATGTTGTATGCTGATGCAATTTTGGGAAAAGATTGCTGCTGTATCGTCATCTGTTTTCTAATTGGTTGTAATTAAAGTATGATGAAATATTA
Source organism: Maratus speciosus (assembly GCA_963932465.1). Classification (NCBI taxonomy): domain Eukaryota; kingdom Metazoa; phylum Arthropoda; class Arachnida; order Araneae; family Salticidae; genus Maratus; species Maratus speciosus. The sequence goes on along the minus strand of OZ010794.1, from coordinate 203,768,958 downwards.
CATCATAATGTACAAAAACATTTGACTATCCCTTTTAAACATCATTTCTGTTGATGTTTTCAATGTAGTATGCACTGGCATAGAATAGTTATTTTGTTCTTAAGATTCTACAGTGGACATGGAGTGTTTTGTATGCAAGAAACTTGGTGTTTCATTGAGTACTGATCTGATTCCTGTTCTTCAATTGCCTTCACGTGATTTGCAGTTATTAAAAAAAAGATTGCATTATGTAATCCCAGATGAAAAGTGCTTTGTCCATGGAAATAGTATATGCAAGGTTCACAAGGATAAATATCTAAAATGGTATATTTTAAGACAGAGACAGTGTTGTGATCCATTTAATAAACATCCAAATAGCATCAGAGCAAAATCACTAAAAACAATATCATTAGATATGTCTAAAACAAATCCAGATATCCTCATTCCAGGAAAAAAATTGTGTGTTTCCTGTTATTCATCAGTAAATATGAAAAAAATGTCTATTGTTGACAGGATAACCACCTCAGGAACAGAAAGCCCCTCTGATTCAGATTTTAATGAACCCACAGTAGTAATAGAACAATTAAACAAAAGTTGTGAATTGTTAGAGTTATCGCCAATAAAGGTAAATAGGCGTACCTCAAAGAGAAAACTTAATTACATGCGAAAGAAAGTTTCAAAAATAACTAAGTGTGTTGCAACTAAAGCAGCTACAGTATTAGGTGTTGAAACCATAAATAAGCCTCAAAATAGTAAAGACACAACTTGTCCTGACTGCACATCTATGATGGATAAATTATTGGAGAAGTTTACAAACGCATGTTTTAAAGAAAAAGTTCAAATTCTAACACTAGTTCCAGATTCATGGACAATACAGCAAACAATGACTTATTTTAATACTACACAGTATCTTGTAAAAAAGGCAAGGAAGTTTAAAACAACAGAAGGGATGTTATCGATGCCTAGTGGAAGAAAAAGTGTTAAACTGAGTCCAGACGTTATAGAAAAAGTTATTAATTTTTATTATGATGATAATAACAGCCGCATGTGTCCTGGAAAAAAAGATTTCATATCTGTTCCAACTGAAAACGGCAGAATATTAAAACAAAAGAGATTGATTTTGCACAATTTAAAGGACTTATGTATTGCATTTGAAGAACAACATGACTTAACCACTTCACCGGCTGCCCCGAGATAAGTCGGGGGTAAAAGCACTGTTTCCCCATACGTGTCGCCGATGAAGTGGTTAAAAATTGGATTGTCTAAATTTTGCTCACTACGTCCAAGAGAATATGTTACTGCTGGAAGCAAAGGTATTCATTCTGTCTGTGTGTGTGTATACCATCAAAATATTATACTTATGCTTCATGCTATTCATATCAATGACTACATATCACTGCTAAAAAACTTGTTTGTTGCATTGAATCTGAAGAATGCATGTTGCACAGGTGTGATAAATGTCCATCTCCTGAAATTTTAAAGAAAGATTTAATGGGTTTAGATGATTGGAAATGAGTAATGATATTATTTATAAACAGTGGGTAAAGACTGATGGAGCAGAATTAAAAAAAGTGATTATGCCTGTTGGGGAATTTGTTGATGATTTAATTGCAAAACTCCTTGCTTTATGTTCACACCACTTTTTTGCAAAATCACAAAGTTTATATTTCAAGAAAACAAAGGATGAATTGAATACAGAAACTGTTATTATTTCAGCTGATTTTTCTGAAAACTATACTTGCATTGTGCAAGATGCTATTCAAAATATCCATTGGCAAAAAGAACAGGTTACAGTTCACCCCTTTCTTGCTTATATAAGGGACAGTATCACTGATACTGTGAAATCTATTAAGTATTCTTATGTGTGCAATAAGCGAGCATTTAGTTCATGACACTACTACATTTTGGGCTTTTCAAAAAGTAATTGTCAATTATTTAATTTCACAAATTCCACGGATTAAATACATAAAATATTTTAGTGATGGATCCTCAGCCCAATACAAAAATTATAAAAATTTTATTAATCTCTGCCATCATGAAGAAGACCATGGTGTGAAAGCTGAATGGCATTTTTTTGCCTCTTGCCACGGAAAAGGAGCTTGTGATGGAATAGGTGTCACCATAAAACGCATGGCCACCAAAGCAAGTCTTCAGCGTCCATTCAAAGATGGTATCTTAAATGCATTTGATCTGTATACATTTGCAAAAGAATATGTTAAAGGAATTGAAAGTTTTTTTATAACAAAATCTGAAATTGAAATTGCCAATAATCAGTTAGCAGATAGGTATGCAAAGGCAGATACAATCGTAGGAACAAGGGTTAATCACAGCTTTGTGCCAATAAATAAAGGCCAAATACTGGTTTCCAGGGTATCAGGCTCCTCAACAAATTTTATTGCTACTGTGAGATTTAGTGAAACCGACAAACCACAAACATTTAAAAGTGAACAATATGTTGCATGTGTATATGGTGTTAATTGGTGAATTGGTAAGATTTTAGATTACTGCGAAAATTCAATGACTATAAAATTATGTTCATGCATCCTCATGGTCCTAGTTCATCACATTCATGGCCAAAATGTTCAGATGTTTGTTGGATTCCATATGAGCATATAATGAAAGTAGTGTCTATCCCAATGACTGCTACAGGAAGAACATATACTGTTGCTCCAGAGGAGCATACAGCAATTCAACTCTTATTCTTAAACTTCAAGACAGATTAAATCCTTGGTAATTTTCAACAACATATTATCAAGTTCCTTTCAACAATATATTATAAAGTTATATCCATGTAAGTATCCTGTTCTTATTTTATGTAAATATGTTTCATATAAGTTTTATCTAAGTCTTCCTTTTATACATATTTGATGTTTTTGTTGTACATTTGTATCGCACAAGATTTGTGTACTCATTTTGTCAAGATTTGTTCATTTAAATTGAAATTGGCAGTGAACTGAATAACTAATGTCAACTCAATCAACTCATTAATATTAATTTTTAATCTTTTATTTGAATTCAACTGATTTACAGCTAGTATTTCTGCCATATTTCAAAAAAATATGTTTTATGGCTCTTTTTCCTTCTAAATATTTCCCATTATGTATATATTTTTTAGAATTATACATATTATCATTTTATATGAAATAAAAAGTATTGAAATGAAAATTTACTGTTATTTTAATATGTATGTGTTTTTAGTATAATTAACTGCTGATTGGTATTTCTAAATTGAATTATTTATATATTGATGCTCATACATTAATTTATATGCCAGAAAAAATATTTTTAACCATTATTTGTTAAACCAAAGATACTTACGTGTTTTAAGATAGTCACTGTTAGGTAAATGACATCCTATGTGTAAAAAGCTATTTTTCTTTAATGAAAAATTTTACCTCTCCAATTTTTTTTTTCTGTTTAAAATGTACATATGGAGCAATGTTTTTAGCAAGTTTGAAAAAAATTTATGATGGGACATTTTTTTTATGGCCCATTACAGTAAGCCAATTTTTGAGGATGATATTTTCTGTTTAAATGTAATAAACAGTATTAAAATAAAAATTTACCATTGTTTTAATATCATATATGAATTCTTTATATAAATAGCTTTAAATTGGTACCAGAAATATAAAATTTGAATCATTAGTTGTCAAGTTATGGACATTTATAGACATTGGGATAGCATCCAAGATGGCCGCCATTTGGTAAAAATGACCATTTTTTAAAAGGGTATATCTCAGTGAATATTGCGCAAATTAGTTTTAAATTTCAGATTTGAGGGTTTCACTACTATGTCTGTCTACAAAAAAAATTTAAAAAAAATCCGTGACTATGCTGCAACACCCATTGGTTGAATTCGTGTGGAATGACCCAATTTTGAAAAATCTCCTGCCCTGCGGAGTGTGTTAAAGTGTCTAAAATAATATAAAATACAGGACAATTAATAATTAAATATAGTAAAGATTAAAATGTAATGCTAAAAGGCTTGAGAAAACTAAAATAAGGATAACATTGAAAATAAGCGGTATTCTGATGCTAAATTCCATAGCAAACAGTGCACAAAAATTCTTTATACAAAATTTGACAGCAACCCTGCCTCAAAAGTAATAAAATCGAAGGAATTCAAGTATTGCGCTGCAGTGCAATACTTATTTATTTCCAGTGTCACTTCTCAATGTTAATTTAACATAGAAAAGCCTATGGAGATCATAACTTTTTCATTTTTTCTTCCCACCTTTTTGTCCCTGATGCCACTCATTTTTATTATTTACTAATTCTAATAATATTATAAATTTAAAGTGTAAAAACGTTTGCCTGACGTCAGGGCCAAAAAAAATGGTGAAATGCCTTTGCATATGGGTGAATTATAAACCAGAGAGAAACATGAGCAATTTTTTTTTACGTTATTCAAATATTTTTCTTAATAATTCCAATTTTCGCTTTTTTCATTGAATATCGACAGACATTTTTCATAGAAAATGTAACATTTTTACTTCATTGTTGCAAAAATTTCAAAAGTCGTAATAATAATTTATTTCCTTTTAGTTGAAAGATTTTCACGTGAAATGATAAATTGAGCTAGTTTTTTTTTTTTTTTTTTTTTTTCAAAAATTAAAAAGGTGAATATGGCGTCATAGTGGAAATAAAAAGCATATTTTCAGAATAAGTTTTTACTTTAGTCAAGTTTATATTTTAGTAAAAAGTTTCTAATGGATAGCTATTTTTACGCAGGTAGCGAACTTAGTGGGGAATTACATAAATTAAATTTTAAAATGTATTTTTTTTTCCGAGATGAGAACTATTTATACCCCAAGTTAAACTTAGGTAATAATTTTCTGATGTGTTTACATCACCCCTTGGGAGAGAATAAGGTTTAAAAATTTAAGTAAAACTTTTATTTTTTATTTTTTACTGTATCACAGCTATAATATTGTTAAGTATTAGCAGTAAGGATTCAGCACAATTTACATTTATATTCATAGCGTTCCTGAGTGGGAAATAAGGTATCTAAATTTAAGTGAAGTTAATTTTTTATGTTTTGATTATAGATTTTTTACGTTCAGATTAGAAGTTTTTGGCCAAACTACCACAACCTGCATTACTACAGTGGTGAAACATTTTGAATTACACATTGGTAAACTGCATCTCACATTGTGATGCAATACCGCGTACATCAAAGCCTGATGATGATACTCTCTATTAATTTTGAAATGCGTTCATCTGAGTGCAGTAGTTATTAAAAAACTTGACATATTAAACAAAAACATAATTTGAAGAACAAATTTAAAAAAAAACAAAATTTATTTCCTACATTGTTTAAGCCCGAGAAGGGACAGATATTAAGTTATTTCATTCAATTAGTTCTACATTTAATGTTAAATTTTTGTAACAAATTAGTTAAGCCAATTGAAGATTAAAAAATAAAAATAAAATTCATACAATATGATACTTAAAACACCCTAAAAAATTAGATTACATTCAAATGAAATCAAAATAAATCTTAGACCTTTTTTTTAAGTTTTGCATTTTGCATGCATCTTATCATTTTATACACAATTGTCATAAACAAAATACAAAATCTGCAATACAAATATTTTCAATTAAAAATGGAAGAAGTCTAAGATTTATTTCGATTTCATTTGAACGTAATCTAATTTTTTAGGGTGTTTTAAGTATCATATTGTATGAATTTTATTTTTATTTTTTAATCTTCAATTGGCTTAACTAATTTGTTACAAACATTTAACATTAAATGTAGAACTAATTGAATGAAATAACTTAATATCTGTCCCTTCTTGGGCTTAAACAATGTAGGAAATAAATTTTGTTTTTTTTTAAATTTGTTCTTCAAATTATGTTTTTGTTTAATAAATATACAGTCCACTCCCTATAATCCATAAATGCCTATAATATGCACTATATTTCAGATGTCAACAAACATGTAAACAAAGAGTTAAAATCTTTTTTTAAGCAAGATAACTCACATTTTTTACTGCAATAAATATTGACTAATATAATGAATTTATTAAGAATTTTAATTTAAATGCGCTAAAATTTTTTAATGCATTTCTGCATTAGTTAGAAAGAAATATTCTGTGTATCTTATAAATACCTATTAGACTGCTGTATTCTGAATGCATTTGTTGGCTATATAAAAGGTACAATTACTTTCAAAGAGGGGTTAGCACTTTTGGATAAATGTCTTAATCTTTTAGAAAAACAAACTTTTGTTATTTATCAAGAAATCCTGACTCTTGTAAAAGGCTTCAAGATTAAATTGCAGAGTATAAATTAAAAGCCATAAAGCAAACCCTTATCACTGCGATGTTTGAGGTCTAAAAATGAGTAGAAATGTTTCTATTAATTGTGCATTATTATATTAATTAAATGTATTTCTAATATTGGGTATAGTTTATATATATATATATATATATATATATATATATATAAGCAGTTTCTTTTATTTCTGTGTTATTTATTTACAATGTAGTTACTATATTTGTTGATAAATTCCAAATATTACAATGTAAACAAAGAAATGACCTATAATCCACAAAATTCTATAATCCGCAAAACCCTTGGTCCCAACCTGTGCGGATTAGAGGGAGTGTACTGTATATAAATACTAGCAGCCTTCGCCTGCTACGCTGGTCGGTTTCTTCAAACGAAACTTTAATCAAACGAAATATATTGGTGTATTTGATCTTGTGTTTTATAGAAATATATAGATTTATCTCCAATGATCTTCCGCATTGCTGAAAACAATATGAACACCATTACGGTTTTATATCTTCTAAAGGCTCAGACAAAATGTGGACTGTTAAGAAGCAAATCTTTTAGCTGATTATTTGCAATTGAATATGAAAAAGAACGGAAGAACAATATGTAGCATATTAAAATCATCCCTAAAAATTTAAAAATACAAATCTCATCAAAATCCGTTTAGTAGAACCTTCTAATAAGGCTAATTTTTCATAATCAGGTTCACCAGATTATAGAACATTCGCCTATAATTCTATAGCAAAGCAATGTAGAACAATATGTGTTATATTCTAATACCTTTCCTGAAAAATTATATAACAACCAGTGCTAATTCCATCGAGCTTAACTCAGTAGAACCTTTTAAAAAGGCTAATCATTCCAAATTCGGCTCACTGATTAAAGAACTTTCACACACAATTCTATAACTAAGCAAAGCAGAATGATATGTGGTATATACGAAACCCTTTCTTGAAAATTTATCTAATTAACAATGCAAGTCTCCTCAAAATTCATTCAAAAGAACTCAAGTTATAAGTGGTTGGACCGAAATTGCTCTTTGTATTTTATATGTGGAGTAGATAGTTAAATATATTTTTCATAATCGCGTAACGTGATTGTAGATCTTTCAGGAATGTAGCGTTGGCTATACGCCGTAGACCTTCTGGATTGTTTTAGAAACTCTACACACCCATCATAGGTATAACATATATACTCTCTAGTATATACCCTCTGCCTGTAGATATTATCCTACTTTTTTTTTTTTTAACTATACCATTGAGAACTTTCCTTATAGCTCCATAACTAAAAATGTAGAATGATATGTTAAATATTGAAACAATCCCTGAAATATTACCTAATTGTGTAACTCCAATTAAAATATGTTCAGTATAACTTTAAATAAAAGGTAACCTTTCACAATCGGGTTCACCTAGTTTTGGAACTTTCTCTTGTAATGTGATTTTTTGCAATCTGATTTGTTGTCAAATTTTTAATGCTTCAGAAAAAACAATAACCTCTAAAAAAATTCGCTACAGAGAAGTACCATGCATGCAAGAAGTAGCAACCATCTACAAAAAATTGCCTAACTAACAATGTTAAGTCCCACCAAAATACATCCAACAAAACTCAAATTATAAACGGGTGGAAAGAAAGACAAATTTGCATTTTGTATAATTACTGTAGATGTATCTTTAATAATTGCGTTCACCTTACTCTATAACTTTTCCAATAGCTCTATAACTAAGCGATATATAATGAAATGTTATATACTAAAACCATTCCTGAAAACTTATGTAACAATGCCACTTGGATTAAAATCTGTTCAATAGAATTTTTTTAAAAGGCTAACCTTCAATAATCAGGTCCACTTAATTAGCCCCCGGTATGCTATTTCTTTCTCCCAGCTTATTTTGGCTCCAATAAAAATAAATAATGTTACCTTGTATACGCCAGCCGTAAAACAAAAGCCAATGTTTCATTGTGTGATTAAATGCTAGACAGCATTTTAAAAAACTTCTAAGCATCGCACATTTTCAATGTTTATGCCGTTGTATTAGGGAAAAAAAGTACTTTTTAATGCAATTTGTTTGAAAACTGCATCTCCATTTGTTTTTGAAATATTAATTTTTTTGTAGTTTTTAGCGACATTTGTTTCATTTTGGCAACTCAAGTACTCCATTTCTGTGGAAAGTAAAGAAAAAATTGTTGAAAAATAGCAATTATATCTTTTTGTTGCCATTTTCTCATAAAAATTGTAAAAAAAAAGTTTATTAAAATACGTGCTATTTTGAGAAAAATATAATTGAAGGATTTATGATAAAACATGGAGCTATTATAAACTATATTTAATTTTAAGTATCTATATTAATGCAAATGACGTCATTTTACATAAAATAAAAGCGTGTGCTTTAAGTCTTAAAATTGAAACATGTTTTGCAGTCCCGATTATCCGAGTCCCGCTTAACCAAGTTATTTTCTTCTGGTGGACTGGTGGTTTCTATTATTATGAAACAGACATTATAGATGAAGCGTTAGGTGAAGATGAAAGAGCAGTCTTAAAAAGTTAGAACTCTGATTTTCTGGTCAGAATGAAAAAAAAATGGCGATATATATATTTTTTTTTTCAAAAAAAAAAAATTATGGACATTTTTTTTTTCCATTCTGACCAGAAAATCAGAGTTCTAACTTTTTACGACTGCTCTTTCATCTTCACCTAACGCTTCATTTATAATGGCTGTTTCATAATAATAGAAACCACCAGTCCACCAGAAGAAAATGAAGTAATGGAAATGCCGGGAGTGACACTAAATTCTGAAAAAGCAGAATTCCTGTTTTCTAGTTTTTTAACTTTTTTCTTTACCTCTATAACTAAGTAACGTAGAACACTATGTATACACAAAACCCGTTCCAAAAACATAACCTAACTAATAGTGGCATATCCTATCAAAATATTATATACAATCAGAATGAAATGCAAATTTCCGTTTTAAATATGTAGTAGTTGATGGTGATACCATTTTCTGTCATAGAATTTATCGTCAAGTTTTCGCTTCATACGTAAACGATGCTTTCAACATTGTAGCTAATACAACTATTGGTGAGGTCTCCGATAATGGAAGATTAACCAGTATTTCCATGAGCAACTACCCAAATAAAGATGAATATATGGCTTTTGTGATACTTTTATGTTAGCTGGGTGCAAGTAATAAGTCAACAAAGATTGTTTCCATACCCTATTCTTATTTTATTATTTTCATTTAAAATCGAAGCGTTTCACTTATTTCATTTAAAATACATGCCTTACGCTAATTTCATTGGAAAACTGAAAAGTAAAACAATAATAAGAAATAATGCCATAACTTAAAACAAAGAATTGTTTTTAATTTAAATACGCGAAATGTAACAACTGCTATTGGCAATTTTTTTAATTCTAATGGCGAGATTTACACATGGCTGACATAAAAGTACTAATTTTTTCTTTTTATCCAGCAGCAAACAATAAATTGCAATGTGTTATTTCAATTCCAATTTCTTCCATTGAAAAAAAGTGGTAGTTACGTATAATCTGGACCATGAGATAGATCGCTAAAAATGGTTGACAATTGCCAATCTTGTTTATCGTTTGCCAATTTTGTTCAAAACAGTAATTTAGCATTCTTAAATATAATGCTTAATGCCTTGTTAAAAATGGCAAATTGTTTAAAGTAAATAAATAAATAAAATATATAACATAAAACTGCATACTTAAACCTTAATGAAAAAAAAAACTATAATAATAAAATGAATGTAAAACTGTAATAAATAAACTATCAAACGGACAAAAAATAAGGGTTGCTGCAATTAGTTAATTGTCTTGTATCTGACATGGCCCGGATGTAAGTGCCAAAAAATTTTTTAAGTCGTACAAACATTGCTTTCATTTTTTAATATTTTCGTTTTATAATGCTAATTTCTCAGTGGAACACTTCTTTGTATTTTAAATAAAATCAATGTTAGTTTTCATTTTTTTCAAGGCGTTTGTATTTTTTTTTTTAAGCTCATATAGCCGTTTTAATAACAAAAGAATTAACAAAAAGATTTAATTTGAATTTCTTCCGTTGCTACAGCAACGTATGTACAATATGAATGAATATGGATGAATTATCACTTGTAATATCAGATATTTCGAGATTTTGGCGCCAAAGACATCACCAAATTAGAAAAATATGAAATATCTCACGAACTAATTGACATAAAAGAATTTAGTTAGTACCATTCAATTCAGCATACAAAAATACACTAAAATATGTTATCAGTTGAAAAATAACTATAAAATCAGATTTTTAAGGAATTTTTTAAAAGTTCGTTCTGTATTTTACACCCCTTAGGGGTGGAATTTTAGAAAATCCTTTCTTAGCGGCACTCTATGTCATAAGAAGTATTTTTACCCCAAATTTCAAGATTTTAGGTTCAGTAGTTTTGGCTGCGCGTTGATTAATACAAAATCCAGACTTTCTTTTATATATATAGATTTGCTATGGAATGAGCTCCAACTAGATCCATTTATACAATCTAACAAGCTGCTAACAGGTATAGATCAATCATATCAATTCACAATGACGATATCAAAGAAAAAGTAAAATGAATATGCTTTTATTACTTGTATTGAGGTATTGATTTGGCCAGAGTGATGATTTGAATGAAAATAACAATGAGTTATTCTACCCGAATCGATGCTGAATCAATGTTGTCCTGAATTGATGTTGTTTTAATCGACAGCAATGCCGATGTGGGTACAATGAACGATTCTTATTGAAAGGATCTCTAGTGTACATTTTTATTCTTTACTCGATATCTCGAGTTCTGTGTCCAATCCTCCAATGTTTCCCACCAATAACATCAACAATTGAGTTCTGGTTCTCTCTGCTAGGATCACTGCAATTTTCTGTATTTTATGGTGCATAGTGTACTCTTTTTCTTTATTTGATATCTGAGGTTCTATGGATCTGATCCTCACACAACTTGGACCATTTGTCTTCGTTTCTTTAGCATTAACACCAGCACCATTTAAGTTCATGTTCTCTCCTCCGGGCGGGGGGGGGGGGACTGTAATTTCTTGTATTGTGTGCTGTATAGTATACATTTCTTATTTATTCAATATCTCAGGTCCTATAGGTCCGATCCTCACATAACCTCTGCCGAGGGGTGCTGCAATTTGATGTATTGACTGTTATATTGTCTTCACCTTCCATTTTTGATAAGCGCTCAGTGGACAAAGTTTCCCTTAAGCTTTTTGGCTTCCCTTGTCTCTTTAGAAATCTTAAACAAGATCTCCAATGTTTCAAGAGCTGTTGTGAAACTGTTAATGCAAAATTAGTCACATTAATAGTGAAAGTAATCTAGCAGCAAAACTAATCTTAAATTTTTTTATGGCAATTCTTCATAAAACGAGATCTGATGTCAACTAATAATAACAGTTGATTGACTAGAGACATCGATAAAAAATTTTATGGTATCGGCATAATCAAGTTGGCCATAGTATCAATTAAATAGATTACAAAAATATATATATCGTTATCACCCATCACCATCACTACTATTGGCTACTTCCTGTTGACCCAGAATATTGAAATTTGACATGAAGAAATAGCGCATGCAAAGAAAAAAATTCAGAAATAAGTATTTTATAATTTTGTCAATTTGTTATGTGACAAACTCTTTTGGCTCTGTCTTTAAAAGTTATTTTAAGGCCGCAACTTTTTATTGCATTGAATTAGAAGCTCAAATTTTTTATAAAACAATGGGACTGTGGATCTTATTATTTGATATTGATTTTAATTTGATGCCGTGCTAAGCTGTCATGACAGACAGAGACAACAAGGTGATCCTATAAAGATTCCGTTTTTTACGTTTGAGGTATGGAACCCTAAAAAGATGCACATGATTAAAAAAAAATAATAATGAAAAACTAACTGAATCAGTCATTTGAAATTTTACATGTGTACTGAAAATTGTATGACATTTAGGCAGTTGTATAAATTATGTTTTGTGTTACAGAAAGAGAAGAAAGAAAAGCTAGAGAAGAAGAAGAAAATGCTAATAAACCTGAGAAAAAGGTATTTTTTAATTACATATTTTGATCTTTTTCTTAATTACATATTTTGATCTTGATTATTATTTATTATTATTGTTATATTTTAACAAGGGATGTATTTAATGCTTTTATAAATTTGTTTAGCATGATTTCTATGCTGTATTAAAACATTTCAGCTGATTTTTTTACTCTTTTTTATTTACATGAAATTTTGTATAATTACTTAGACATAAATGCAAAGATGGTAACAGTAATTGTTACAGCTTTTAACCACTAATGTAGTTTCTACATTTTAGTAATAAGAAGTGTGGTTTTGAGGTAATTTTCACTAATTGTTCACTGCAATGCCATATTTGTTGAACATTGTGACAAGTTCTCAGAATTCATAATTATTGGCATATCTGTTAATGCACTTTTTTACCAGTTTTTGGTGAAAACCGCTATTATTTCAGCTTTTTTCCCTGTCACATTTTAGCTTTTATAGAAATTTTAAGAGGTGTATTCCTCAAAAAGTATGATTTTGAAATGTTTTTCAATATCTGTAATATATTGCCATTGCTGTATTAACAAAAATGAAGTAAAAAATGTATCCTAATTTATGCATTGGAGAAATTTTATCTTTTAGGAATTATTTCAAAATTTTCTATAAACATTTTAAAATCTAAAAAAAATTGTAATCAAATATTTTTTTTTTCTTTTGTTACATGTTTTTAATAAGTTTCTGTTATCAATAATAATAGAGTTTTTAACATTATTAGTTCAGCAAGCATTGACAATATTTTTTATATAAAAAAAAGTGATGCATTTTTACTTTCTTCTATCTTTACAAGAAGAAAGTATTGGTTTCATGAAAATTTTCGAATTCCAGTTTTCGACGGATTTACACGTTTTATGAGTCAGAGATTCCAAAAAACATGTTTTTACAAAATGTCTGTCTGTGAGTCTGTCTGTCTGTCTGTCTGTCTGTCCGTCTGTCTGTCCATCTGTCTGTCTGTATGTGACACAAATTTTGTGGGCGCTCTATCTCAAGAACTAATGCACGAAATTTCACAAAACTTCATATTTAGTTAGACCTTGATATAAACTGGAACTGATTAGTTTTTGGTGAAAATTGCCCAACAGGTGGTGCTGCTATGCGGCATTTTTAACGATTTCTGTAATAGCTGTATCTCAAGAACTACTGCACGGATTTTCATAAAACTTCAGATTCAGTTAGTCCAAGATATAGTTTGGTGCTGATTACTTTTTTGTGAAAATCGCCCAACAGGTGGCGCTGGTATGCTGCATTGTTCATGATTATCGCAATAGCTCTAACTCAAGAAAAAATGCACGAATTTTCATCAAACTTCAGATTCAGTTAGTCCCTGATATAAATTAGTGCTGCTTAATTTTTGGTGCAAATCGCCCAACAGGTGGCGCTGCTGTGCTGCATTTTTCACGATTTCCACAAGAGGTGTATCTCAAGAACTATTGCACGGATTTTCATCAAACTTCAGATTTAGTTAGTCCTTGACATGAATTGATGTATAAATTAGTGCTGTTTAATTTTTGGTGTAAATTGCTCAACAGGTAGCGCTGCTATGCTGTATTTTTTGCGATTTCCGCAATAGCTTTATCTCAAGAACTAATGCTTGGATTTTCAACAAACTTCAGATTCAGGTATACCTTGATATCGTTTAGTGCTGTTTACTTTTGGTGTAAATCGCTCAACAGGTGGCGCTGCTATGCTACATTTTTTCAGAATTTCCGCTATAGCTCTATCTCAAGAACTAATGCACAAATTTTCATCCAACTTCAAATTCAGATACACTTTGATATGAATTGGTGCTAAATCGTTGTCATTTCTTGTACTATTTAAATGATTTAATTGACGTGATTTATATAGAAGAAAGTTTTGTGATGGCCACAACATACTAGTTTAATTTAGAATTCATATGCCTCAAGACCTAGAAATCGGAAAAAACTCAAAAAAAGTTGTTTTGGTCTTAAAATCTGTGAGAAACATTGTGATAAGTACTCAGAATTCATAATTATTGGCATATCTGTTAATGCACATTTTTATCAGTTTTTGGTGAAAATCGCTATTATTTCAGCTTTTTTCCCCTGTCACATTTTAGCTTTTATAGAAATTTTAAGAGGTGTGTTCCTCAAAAAGTATGATTTTGAAATGTTTTTCAATATCTGTAATATATTGCCATTGCTGTATTATTAACAAAAAAGAAGGTAAAGTAAAAAATGTATTCTAATTTATGCATTGGAGAAATTTTATCTTTTAGGAATTATTTCAAAATTTTCTATAAACATTTTAAAATCTAAAAAAAATTGTAATCAATTTTTTTTTTCTTTTGTTACATGTTTTTAATAAGTTTCTGTTATCAATAATAATAGAGTTTTTAACATTATTAGTTCAGCAAGCATTGACAATATTTTTTATATAAAAAAAAGTGATGCATTTTTTTATTTAGAATTCATACGCCTCAAGACCTAGAAATCGGAAAAAACTCAAAAAAAGTTGTTTTGGTCTTAAAATCTGTGAGAAACATCCCCCTCCCACCCCCCTCGGCCTGAAAAAACTGTTTAATTATAGCAGAAAAATGTCTGATCTTTTATTAAAATTCACATTAACCAGAAATCATTTTTATTCGCAATGCTTTACTTTTATGTGCTGGTATGGAGAACTTATAAAATTTGTAAAATTACTCAGGGAAAACTCAAATAATTTTTTTTTTTTTTTGTAAAAATTAGTGCAAGTCCTGAAGAAATATTACTGTAAAATCTTATGTATAATGCATACTTTAAATACTAAAAATAATATTGAAATTTACGGGTCCGTGTTATACACCAAATATAAAGATGATAGATTAAAATATAAGGAAAAGATGAGCATAAAAAATTTAGATTTCTACATGCACCTTAAATACTGTATTTTTAAAAGAAATGACATTACTTTATGAACTTTAAAATTTTCATTATCGGGTAACATGAAAAGTTTGTCTATTCATCTTCTGTTATATCTTCAGGCATATCATCGAATTCTGTTAAAACTTCACCATCACTGTCACTCTGATCCATGCGTAAGTAACGATCAGTTGTTCTATCTAAATTGTTAGGTATACTTCATCTTTTAAATGACATTTGAATTAGGTCAGGTTTAATTTCATTCCATTATTTTATTATCTACCCACACACTATTTCTAGACTGAAATGATGCGTTTGGCCTCGCTTTGTCACTTTCTAACATCCATGCATTCCACTGTCATTTTAAATCTCCCTTGAAAGGTTTATTGATACACACATCTGAATGCTGAACTAATGGCATTAATCTTCCTGGAATAACCGTCATGTTTGTGTTATACACATCTGAATGCTGAACTAATGGTATTAATCTTCCTGGAATAACTGCCATATCTGTGTTACACTCATTCTTCAATTTCTTTGTGTTACCCATTATATTTGATCTGAACATGCCCAAATCTAAAAGACTTTCTGCATTTTTTAAGGCACCAGGATGCTTTCCCCAAACATTCCGTATCGATAAATTTACACCTTTTCGCCCATCCATCCATTCTCATGGACATATCTTTAGAATTAATGTCTCCAAAAGATAAGAGCATCGCATATGTATGTACATTTCAGATTTCTTTGTAAAGAAAAGAGTGACCGTTATACAGTGAATATACCTAAAAATAGAAAAATACAGTCTCAAATCGTATGTGTGCATTTTACGCTGAATTTTACAATACTTATTTTTTACACTTTTGTCACGTTTTAACGCACCGTTTTCATTGCATTCGCGACTTGGCATTTGCACATGGCAATATGTCCCATTTTTAAACTTAATTTTAGCCGTTTTCATAATTTCCCTTTAATATTTAATTGTTTCAGCATTCCCATTATTCAGCATTTGTTATTCCCTTTAATTTGACACATCCTTTTATTCCTACAGCGATTCCTTCAATTTTTGATCTCTCATCCGTATGATCGCTGTTAATTTAATTTTCCGGTTCTTACTTGCAGTTTATATCAGGCACCATTATTGTCTGCTACGCGGAGAAAGGATTCTTTCTTCTGCTAGTTTCTAACTGCTAGTAAAATATAAAATTAAACGTATATTTTAAAAATATTTTGTGAACTAAAAAAGAAAGATATATTATTTCAGGAAAGTTAGTTGCAAATATTAATGTTAAAAAATTTCTGATGAGATATTGCCCGTAGGTTTAACATAATCAAGGTGAATTTGTAGTATCCGAGATCTTTAAAATAGTTATTCTTTTTTAAATAAATAGTAGTTACACTATTATTTTTAACTCTATCATACTGATTAGTAAAGTTAAACAAATTTATGTTATTATATGAGTCCTAGCTTGGGCATTTTTTTGCTCCATTTAAAAAATTTAATTTGTATGATAACTTTACAATCAGTATGATTGACACTAGAATAAAATACACATTTACATCTGATTTACATCTAACAGTATGATTGAGTTAAAAATAATAGTGTATTTACATCTCCATCATTTAAATGGAGTTCTGTTACCTGTATTTATTCTATTGAGCTGCCTATACACTGTAAAAAAGACCGGACTAAAATACAGAAATGCTACTGGCAATCGAGATGCCAGTACTATTTCTGTATTTTAGCAGAACTTTTTCCCAGTAAATTACAGAAAAATTTCTGTTTTTGGCTTCACAGGGGAAACTTCCGTAAAATACAGAAATAGTACTTGCGTCTCGATTGCCAGTAGTTTTTCCATATTTTAGTCCGTTTCTTTTTTTCGCAGTATATGGCAGACCAGATGTTATGACCAACAAAATTGTCCGAGCAAAATATTCCTGCTGGTTGTCGGTCCAGGTAGCACAAATGTTAGAACATTGACAATGCAAAAATTAAAATGCTGACCATCCTGTTTAAGGAAACAAGATTATGAAATAAATAACTAAAATATTAAAGTGCTATATATTTTATTTTAGATTACTTATCTATGTTTTTTTAATCAGAAATTTTTTTTCTGCTTCAGGCTGTTTAATAATTTTTATATGCTAATGAATATTTGTTTTGCATTGTAGAAAAAACGTCGGGTTAAAAGAGGTCGCATCCAAGCTAGCACAGCTGGTGAAGCCATTGAAAAAATGCTGCAACAAAAGAAGATCTCCTTAAAATTAAACTATGATGTGCTTAAAAGCATTAATCCAGAAGACCCACTTTCAGAATCAGCTGTCCCAAAGTCTGAGAGCAACATAGATGATGAAATTACACCACTATTAATGAGAAGTGTTAAGAATAGGTTTAAACTGAAAGCACCAGCTCCGGTTCCTTCAAGCATCAAACAAGGAATGTCAGATATCATAGGGAATAAAAGGTGTGTTGCTCTTACTGAGAGAAAAATTGTTGATATTTATATTTAAATTATGTTGATCTTTTAGTAAATTAATACAGAAAAAAAAAAAAAAAACACTCAACAATGCACAACTAACTCTCTGTACATTTATGGGTTGCATAAGATTTTGTGCATAAAAGCAGGCATGACCATTAAAATGATTTGTAGAATTTTTCATTTTCTGATAAATCCATTATCACACTTTGAGTTATAAATGAAGGATGATAGTGTTTTCTAGGCCGTTACATCCCAAAAAAACAGCTATATCAAAACAAATGGTGACTCGTCAGTTTGAATACTGGAAAAGAAGTAGGTAAAGTAAATTCTGATAAATAAAATAGCACAGAAGTCTTCAATATAAAATAAACATGAAAACAAAAGAAAAGGAAGAGAAATTAGGCAATCTATGTCCTACAATACATCAATGTAGATCCCTATTCCAGAATTTTCAGGAAGATAAAGTAGATAAATCAGATTGCTGATGTTAGCTTTCTGTAAATCTATATATTTTGTTGAAAATCAATTTAAAGCTCAGACCCTGTAGCTTATACATTACGGAATGTTTAGAATTACTCTCAGGTATTGAATAATTTGTTACATAATCTTTTAAACTTTCCTTCTTAATGTACTCATATATATTAGAAATGAAATTCTTTGATGAAACTGTGCTTTTAGAAAGTCCATGAATTTTGTTTTTAGAAACATTTCTATTATTTTGTCAATTTATACTAGTTTTTAATGAATATATTTTTCTCCCTGCTCTATTATATCCAAAGCACAAATATTTTTTGTAAAAGAAAATACTTATTTCTTTATAATTTTATCTGACATTTACATGCAAGTATTGTTTGTACATTCTAAAATTTTTATAATATTGCTCTTTCTTTACTTCTTTTTGTTTATACTTTTATTTTCAAAAGATCCATGCAGTTCTTGTTACATGTTTTCATTAAATGTTTTGTTTTCCTTCTTTTGTAGAAAAAAAGATATGTTGGCAGCTATGGCAAACGAAACAGCTGCAAATGAGGTAAGCATAAATTTTATGTATTCTGAATTTGTTCACTTTACTTTTCTTTACTAATATTATTAACGAAATGTTTTTGTATGCTCTTTTAGGGATTTATTGCTGGAGCAATATTTAATATTTTATAATTATAGGTTATTATTTGTTATCATTATCATTGCTATCTTCAACATGTTTGTTTTTCCATACTCAGGGTCCACCTGCCAAAATTTCTAAAATTGATGTGGTAGAACCTGCAGATACTAAAGAATTGCCTTTAGAGACAATTATTTTAGATGATGAAAATAACCTTGAACTTCAACCAGGTAAGTTATCTAGTATGTTTAAATACAGTAGAATACTTATAACAAAACTGAGGGGTGTATAAAAATATTTGTGGATGTGGATTTCATTATAACTAACTAATTATGCTAATTTAAACCTTTACAAATGCATAAGCTGTTCATAGAATTTGGTATTTCTTTATCAACAGATGCTAATTTTAATATATTGTTTAATACCAATTTTAATAACAAAAAGTTATTCCTAAAGCAATTTAATTTTATACTTTGTTATTGTGTTTTCTTTATTAATTTTTTAAGAATTATATTATTTAACATATGAGCTGTTTTAATTTATCTTAACAATTGCCTTTTTGTTTGAGAGAAGGTGATGGTGGTGGGGTGCAAAAATTCCACTTTTAGTAATAGGTTGGTTTCCTGTTTTATTAGGTGCGTTCGTAATTATATAAATACGTAGCACCTATAGTCGTCGTTCAGTCTGTCCGCATGTAACAGAGCAAAAACTACCCAACCGAATGGCCTGAAATTTCAAATATATGATTGTTGCAAAATTTTGTCGAGCCATTTCAAATTTTATGAAAATCGGATGTATAGTTTAATTACAGGGACAGTCAAAAGTTTTTCTTTACATTACGGCCAATGGGAAAAATTATTGAAAGTGCATTTTAATGATATTAGAGCCTTCCGAATGATCTGAAATTTTAAAGATATAACTGTTGCAAAATTTTGTCAAGCCATTTCAAATTTTAGGAAAATCGGATGTATAGTTTAATTACAGGGACAGTCAAAAGTTTTTCTTTACATTACGGCCAATGGGAAAAATTATTGCAAGTGCATTTTAATGATATTACAACCTTCCGAATGATCTGAAATTTTAAAGATATAACTGTTGCAAAATTTTGTCAAGCCATTTCAAATTTTAGGAAAATCGGATGTATAGTTTAATTACAGGGACAGTCAAAAGTTTTTCTTTACATTACGGCCAATGGGAAAAATTATTGCAAGTGCATTTTAATGATATTACAGCCTTCCGAATGATCTGAAATTTTAAAGATATAACTGTTGCAAAATTTTGTCGAGCCATTTTAAATTTTAGGAAAATCGGATGTATAGTTTAATTACAGGGACAGTCAAAAGTTTTTCTTTACATTACGGCCAATGGGAAAAATTATTGCACGTGCATTTTAATGATATTAGAGCCTTCCGAATGATCTGAAATTTTAAAGATATAACTGTTGCAAAATTTTGTCGAGCCATTTCAAATTTTAGGAAAATCGGATGCATAGTTTAATTACAGGGACAGTCAAAAGTTTTTCTTTACATTACGGCCAATGGGAAAAATTATTGCAAGTGCATTTTAATGATATTACAGCCTTCCGAATGATCTGAAATTTTAAAGATATAATTGTTGCAAAGTTTTGTTGAGCTATTTCAAATTTTAGGAAAATCGGATGTATAGTTTAATTACAGGGACAGTCGAAAGTGTTCCGTTACATTACGGGGAATGGGAAAAATCATTGCAAGTGCATTTTAATGATATTACAGCCTTCCGAATGGTCTGAAATTTTAAAAGATATAATTGTTGCAAAGTTTTGTTGAGCTATTTCAAATTTTAGGAAAATCGGATGTATAGTTTAATTACAGGGACAGTCAAAAGTGTTCCGTTACATTACGGGGAATGGGAAAAAATTATTGGAAGTGCATTTTAATGATGTATCAGACTATGCGCTTTATGAAGTGCAAAAAAGTATACATTCAGTACAATATGGGGTGCAAAAAATAATTATAAAACTAGTTATACTACGAACGCACCTCATTTGCCACGTTTGACGAGCAATTTCCAACTTGTTTATGTAAGTTGCAGTTTCAATCTGTTTTTAGAGATCCATTAAAGCTATTGTTTTGTTACATGATTTGTCGATTTAATATTCATTTTTATGCTTTTTGTCTACTTTGATGCTGGTTATATAGGAAGATTAAATAACAAAGAAACAAGATTTGCTAGGTTATTTTATTTTATTTTTTTATGTTTAACCAGATTAATTTTATCTGTGTTCTAATATAATATTTATGCTGACTTTATTTAAAATCTTTCTGACTTAAAAATTTAAAAATTTTTCTTTATATGTTATATATTTTTAACTACATTTTATATCTTTTAAGATGCATGTATTGTATAATTTTTAAATCTCTATTTACTATTCTAAATATTTCAGCTGAAGATGCAATAATCGAGGAAGATGAAGAAGAAGAAGAATATGGATCTGATGATGATGATGAAAAGTACTTAAGATCTGGATTACTGCAAGCTCCAAAAGGTAATTCTCCCTATGCATTTCATTGTTTATCTCTTTTTTCTTGATTTTTGCTACAATTGTTCATTTATATTCTTTTGTTAATATATATATATTTCTTATATACTCTCCCTCAAATCCACAACTCTAAAATCCACACATCATCTCATATGCAAATAATGAAACTTTCAGTTCAGATGTAGGGGCAAATTACAGAATTTTTTAGTTTTACAACTTTCTGTATGTATTTTAATATGTAATTCTCGATAATATGACTGAACTCGTGGTTTTTCATGAAGGAAGTATAAATTTATTTCTGAAAAAAAATCAAGATATGCTGATATCATTGGTAGTCACAATCTTTTTACCAAATATATTTATGTATCAATCAAGCTTTTTTGTTTATTAAGACTGCCTAAGTTTGAAATAAAACTTTCTTACTTTATGATTTTGATGTGAATTAATAGAGTACCTTTCTGAGGAAAGTTTCATTGAATAATTCAAGGAAAGTGTATCTTATCTTTATAATGCACATTTAATTATTAATTATTTATTTAACCTTTACTTTATAACGATAATCAGATATAGAAGTGCCTTGCAAAATTTCACAGCTCGGAATGCAGTGATCTCTTCAGAACTGAGCACAGATATACATGCAAGCATCTTTTCTTATAATTATAGATTGACTTAACACTTAAAGAAAAATTTTGCTTAAGAATAAATTGTGTATTTGACACATTATATTTCAATTAATTATTTTCAATGTAATTTAAAAAAAAAAAATCATATCTTTTTAAATGTGTATTCCTATTTTTTTTTTAAATTTTTTCCTATTTTTTTCCATTTATTTCATAATTTTTTTTCTGTTTTTCTTACTTTATTGATTTTTTCCTCCTATTTTCCTGCTTTTCTTTGGAAAAAAGGCGCTGCGGGTCTGAGTATGCTATTGGACCACACGTGCACACCTCCCATCCCCCTCCCCTTTTTTTACTTTCTTCTATCTTTACAAGAAGAAAGTATTGGATTCATAAAAAATTTCGACTTCTGGTTTTCCATGATTTTATACATTTTAGAAGGTCCTGAACATGATTTGATGTTTTTTAGAAATTGTCTGTGAGTCTGTCTGTCATCCTGTCGCTCTGTGAGTCTGTATGTGACAAACATTTTCTTGGCACTCTATCTAAAGAACTAATGCATAGTATTTCACAAAACTTTAGATTCAGTTAGACCTTGATATAAACTTGTATTGATTAGTTTTTGGTGTATATAACCCAAAAGGTGGCACAGCTATGCTGCATTTTTCTCGATTTTCACAATAGCTCTATCTCAAGAACTAATGCATGGATTTTCCTCAAACTTCAGATTCAGTTGCAAGTTGACTTAAGTTGTTGCTTATTAGGTTTTGGTGTAAATCGCACAATAATAAAAAAAATATGTTGATGTTTTTTCTTCTTTTTCTTCTGATTATAGTTATCAGACTGCAACAATATGTAATTACACATTCATAAGTTGTTTTATACTTTAAAATATTCACATTATCTCTTTTTTATTTTTTAGAAGAAGAAGTTCCAGATTATTATGGTTATGATGACTATGGGGATGATTATGATGATTAACCATAGCAGTAATTTTGTAGAAGATAAGCATAATTTTTGTATATAATTAATATCAGATGCATTTGGTGAAATCAAATTAATTTATAATTTCTCATCAAAGTTTTATTATAATGTATATACATATAATGCTTTTTGTTAACAATGATGAAGTTGCAGTGAACATTGCAAGAAAAATCATAAAATCATCCTTTTTATGTTTAAGAATTCCAGTTATGATTTTTTAAAAGCTGTTTCCAATTAACTTCATTAAAATTTTTTAAAAGACCGCATAATTAAAAAAATTTTTGTATGTTCTCATATACTTTGTTTCTGCAAGTGATATTCATTTTTTGTTATGTTTCTGTTGTGTTTTACGTATGTAGCATTCAATATTGATTTTGAAAGTTCTGCTGAACAAATTTTCATGATAGTTGACATATGACTAATGTATGGATTTTAATATGTGTATTTGATAACCCGAATGTAATATGAAAGGTGCAGTTTCACTGTAGTACAAGAAATTTGTTTGTTTGTGATAGGTTTTGCTTGAAAACTTAAAGATACAAATATTTTAGCAGACTTGCCAAATCTCTTGATTTTAGCAGGATTTATAGCTTTTCTCTTGTTTTTCCCATATTTCTGGCTTTTGATATACAGTAAAACTTTCATAACAGACATGTCTATTTTCTAAACATTTTTATATTCCTAACACCTATACAATTGTATGTTTATACTTCTGAACAACAGACACCTCTAACAGACAGATTTCACATTTCCAAGATGTCTGCTGTTTAAAGGTTTCTTGTTAATTCTCTTGATTTTCTGATGCCTAGTTAAATATTTTGTAGTTTTATCCTCAAATATGCTAAAATTGTTGATAAAGTTTGTAAATCAAGATTAATTTAATTATCTATGATTGATCAGTGATAGTCATGGGTGGGTAATAAAATCAGCCCGCTTGACACTCCCTAGTGGATTTTCTGAGTAAGCAAGTAAATTTTTAGGAAGTCTTTTAAAAATTGCTGGCTATGAAACATATATAAAAAACTCTAATGTATTTTTATTCTTTAGCCATATTTTGCTTTTCATGTGATTGCCATAACACTAACTTCCTTTCTTCTGTGGTTCTATAATTTTCCCATTTTTAGTTTTTTTTTTTTTTTTTGTTACTTTCTTTCCTATAGACATGCTGATTTTTTTGGAAGAATCTTGATTTTCAGTCTTATCATAAAACCTAATATATATGCTTTACATTTTTCTTTTTAAAATATCAGACTTTAAAGGACAAACTTTCTTCTTTTATATATCTTTCTTAATTGTACACTTATATATAACCTAATTTTATGTTAGACTGAAAATGCAGATTTATTTCTGTGATTATTTAATATGATAAACTTTCAGATAAATGACAACTTTTTATTTTGAGACTACTGCTTTGGGAAAATTTTCAATTTTTAGTCTTAAATAATTTATCTGCTATTAGTAGTATTGGTGTAGTATTTTTATTTTAGATATAAAGTGTAACTTTATGTTAAAAATTAAATTATTGAAAAAAATAAATTGCTTTAGTGTGCATTATTATTATTATTATGTATAATTAATTAGCAATAAAAAATTAAAATACTAATATCTCACTATGTTGTTAAAATGACTTGTTAAAAAAAAAAAAAAAAAAAAAAAAAAAAAAACCTCCTTTTTTATTTTGATATTGGCAAGTCTGTTTTAGGATTTAAGTCTTCTGCTATAGCCCTTTTTTAGAATTTACCAAGAAAGATAATTTTACCTAGTCATTGTAAATTCTGCTATGTGATACATTGTCTATGGCATCATCTTTTTAATGTCTCAATATTTTTGTTGCTTTTGTGATTGACTTGGAAAATATTAACTGATATCTACAGTTATGTTATTGTTAAATGTAATTAACCTCATATGCATATTTTTATTTATTTATTTTTACAACTAAATATTTTTATTATTGGCACAAGGTATGGTAATGGTTTCTTAAGAAAAGAGATTTCACATGATTTCTTAACTGATTTGTTAACACATCAATAAACAGGGATGAAAAATCTGCCATGTTTTAGAAGATATTCTCTTTTTAAATTTTTCATCTAAATGCCTTTCCACATGCAGTTTCAGATTGCTTTCTTTGCTCCCACCAGCATTTCAGCTCACAACATTTTAAATCTTTTAAACTCTTTAATTAAATTTTGTACATATATATATATATATATATATATATATATATATATCTTCCTTATTTATAAATTTGTTGCAACTAAATTTTCTTATTTAAATTCTACCCCCAAATTTTCATTTCCCTCCATTTTCTGCTCCAGCACTCAAAAGATTTAAAACCTTTAAAGTTCTAAATTCAAAAGGTTACATTTATGAAAACGTTTAATTAAAAAGTGACATAATTTTAAACAGAATACCCCCTTTTTTGTAAATTACATATCATAAATGTTTAGAAAAAAAAAGTCACATTTAAAAACACTTCTGAAAAAAGTTGAAATTTCTGTAGATCTTTTCTTATGAGACCATTATCAATGTTTTTTTATTTACTTATCTTTCAGCATTTTCAGGTAAAATTGCTTAGTGAATGGATGGAATAATAGATATATAAAATTGCATTGATTTGAAAATATACTCATGAAAATACTCAAATATTATTTACTTTGTTTAAAATATTAGATGAATTACATATAAACTGCATTATAGTTAATTGTGTTACAGAACTGATAAGCATAGCATCAAGTATTTAAACCCCGAGCTTTTATTTAAACAGCACACTGTACAATTAGAATTATTTATTCTTTGTCTCTCTCTATATGTATTTTGATAAATTAAATACAGTATTTTCCAGGAATAACGCCATAGTTACATAAAAAAAAGATAAATAGAAAAGTAATTTAATGCTGCATCATGTATATCGGCGCACATCACATTCGTTATAAAAAAATACAATACCAATTTTAGTACAATTAATTAAAATTATTAACTGGTGGACATAAAAGTAAACATTTTGAACTTAAATAAATAAATTACCTTTTAATTAATTGCACAACTAATGCCACTATCAACATTATTTATTTTAACAAATGGAAAAAATAATCATGCAGCACTAAATAATTAATTTTATACATCCGAAAATCCACCAAAATCTTCGTTTTAAGTAACACTGTATAATAATTTAAAAATTTCATTTGACAAACTTTGATCAGTGTCTTTGAAATCATTCGCATCATTATCAAAAAAACGATCCGGCGGATCGGATATCAGATGTTACGTTCAAGTTCGATTGTGTTTATGATTAGTTGAGCTGTTGCCAAACGTCAGTATACATATTCCTTTAATGCTGAAAAATGACAAACATAGAGTAAAATAGTTTTCTGGTAGCTTTAACAGCGCCGGCAAAGAATGAAGGAGGGAGAAAATGGAAGGAGTTATTCCTTATATGGTATGCAAGACGCTCTGAGGTGAACTTGAAGAGAGCCATTGTGATTGGATAAGATATGAGTGGATGAGATGTGATTGGATGAGATTACTGAGATGTCCAGTCAAAGTGCAATTTTTTGCTCATGAAATTTGCATCATTTGTAAACATGCGGATATGTTTCTGTCATGTGAGACTTTTTTGTTTTTTACAGGTGTATGACATAAAATATCTTGAATTAATTTTTTTAAAACTGGATTTCCAAATTTTTAAATAAAGATCTGCAGTGCCACACCTAGTTATTGGCTGCATTTTTGTTTTCAAACCACAAAAATCTAGTTTAACACTGTGGTGTTATTCCCAGAAAATACTGTATTAACAATTTTAAATTTTGTTATAGGTTCATATAATTCAAAATTCACTTAGTAACCATTTTAGTATATTACATTTTAACCACATTTCAAAAGGCCGAAGCAGTATTTCTCTTAGCAATCTTATGGTATTTACTAGTTCAGTCAATAATTTCTATGCTCTACAGACACTGAACGTTTGTGTTTTGAATAAAAATAACTGTATGCAGTTAAAAAAAAAAAAAAAAAAAAAAAAAAAAAAAATCCTGAATATTTTTTATCTTATTATTTGGTTTACCTCCCCTTTTACTGTCTTGCCAGAAAAAAAAAAAAAAAAAGAAAAAAAAAGTGGGAGAATGCTGTACTTTCTAATGTTATGTAATTTTCTTTTGATTTAGAGGGTTTTTACTTTTAAGAAATATACAATTTTCTGATTGGAAAATGAATTCTTCTAATTTAAAAAAATCACCCCCTCCAAAAAAAAAAAGGAAGTATTTCAATTGCTATTTACAATATATTTTGAAATTGTATATTGAGTAGTTGTATTTTCAGTGAACACATTTTAAAATATGGCGCACTATTAATTTTTAATTGGAAAAAAAAAAAAAAAAAAAAAAAAACTCTTTGTTATATTAAAATTAACGTAGGTTGAAAAATATTTGAAACTAAACAATGTTTAATTTTCTGTTTATCTGCTATTTTTCTATTACTGTTTTCTTTTTTCAAATTGAATTTTCAAAGAAACTATTGCACAGATTTCTGAAGTATTGAAGTCGGCATATTTTGTGTATAAAAATATATACTCGTATATAATTTGTATAAACCTATTAAAATGCTCGTATATAATTTGTATAAACCTCTGAAAATACTCATATATAATTTGTATAAACATATAAAAATATATATTTTAGTCTTCATTTAAACAGGTATTTGTAAATGTTGTGTATTTTAAAAGGTGTTACATATGGTATTTTGTGACATAATAACATGAATGTAAATAGGAGTTTAGTTTATGTTCCTTAATTTGTACACACCTAAAATTGATGCACCTATGATAAAAAGTATTTTAATCTGCAGTTGTACATTTTGATTGTATAGATTTGTGATAAAATAATATGAACATAAGTAGGAGTTTAGATTCATCACTTTTCTTATCTGTCTGAGGATGAATATTCTTTTACAGAACAGGTGTAATTCATTTATCAAGACATTTCATTGAAACTTGCTACACTAAACTCATGAAATATTAACCCCTTTGATACAAGCATTTTTTACAAAAAATTTACTCTTTTATCACCAGTTTAAAAACAGAAATATTTGTTTAATTGAATTGAGAAAATGCCCTGATTAAATAAGGCAGAATTCACAATAAAAAAAAAAAAATAACTGATGGGAATAATGAAGGATTCTGAGCATGTTGTGCATCATGTATACTTGATACTCATCCCGAAGGGGTTAAAACCTTTTATAGATAAATTTTAACTCTGTTGTATTTATTTTATGAATTAACTTACTCAGGTCTATGATTTGTTATATTTATATATTTTTGATAATTACTTCATTTCATTTTGTATATATATATATATATTTTTTTGTTGAGATTGTGCTGTTATTAAAAATAAAACCCGATATTTTATTTATTCTGGCTCTGCTGTGCTGAGTTTAGAATATTCATTATACAGTTGGCTGGCTCTCTGTTTAACGACTTTCAAGAAACCTCGAAAAATCGTATATTAATAGAGATCGTCCTTAAATAGAATTTGCGGAAAAATAATATTTGAAAAATACTTCCCTTTGCACTTTACAAGGTTTAGGACTGTCAATACATTTCTCAATATATTGGTGTGTTTAGAAATGTTTTACTTTTTCATTTAAATTTATTTTATGTTTTCTTTCTTTTTTTTTATTCATACACATATAATACTACATATTTTTATTGTACAAATACAAATTGCATTAATTATATTGCATACAAGAACAACATTATAGCAGACAATGTTACTTACAGTACAATAAAAATATTTATAATATATTTAATTAAACAAATTAAGTTTTTAAAACATCAAAAAATGTAGATTGTTTCAATGGTGGTCTAGACTTTAGTACCCTTCCTTCAAGCTTCTTAAGAAGGTTGAATGAGTCGTCATCTATATTTTGACGAAGAATATCCAGGGCAGAATTCGCATCTGAGTAACTAGGAGCTGGTGTCTTGCTTTCTGTATCATCATATTCATCACCATCTTCTGCATCTGAAGTCACATTTTCATTTGCAATGTCTTCGTAAATTTGATTTAAATTTCTGAAGTCTTTTGTTAAAACATCTTCGTCACGATCGATAAAATCTTTTACTGAAACATCTTCATTATCAACAAGACTTTTCCATTCTTCGGTGGTGATATCTTCGTATCGAGTTCTGCACTTGTTATATCCATTTGTTCTTGGATGCCAATTTCAGATGCCTGAAAGCAGTTTTTAATTGTCTAAGGAGAAACTTCTTTCCAGGCTGATGTAATCATGTGCATGACTTCCAAAATTGTAGATTTTTCAATTTCTTTTATGTCATCAAAATTATTTAATAATTTCCTAATTAAGGATTTTCAGTAATATGCTTTTACACTACGAATGATCCCCAGGTCTAATGGCTGCAACTTACTTGTGCAATTAGCAGGCAAAAAAATTGACACATTTGTAAGTACTGGAATATTTGGATGATGTGCCGGGCAACGATTGATCAAAAGTAGAATTTTTCTTTTTTCCTTGTGCATTTTCTCATCAATTTTGTTAACCCAATCAATAAAAATGGATGATCTAATCCATGATTTGTTGTTGTTTTTATATTCGCAAGGTTTTCTTTTAATGTTCTAGCACCTAGGTTGCTTTGATTTGCCTATAACTAATGGGAGAAATTTCTCAGATCCATCCGAATTAGTGTACAGCAAAACAGTCAATCGCTCTTTACTGTGTTTTCCACCAGAACATTTTCCATTCTTATATGTCAAAGTTATATTCCCTCGTTTAACACGTTTAAAGGATTTGAAGAAAAACAGCTACGTGAAAATCGTCATTAAATAGAAACAATTTCGTCTTTAAATAGAGATTTTTTTACTTAAAGGAGCTGGGACCGCAAAATATCGTCCTTAAATAGATATCGTCGTTAAGTAGAGCGACGTTATATGATTATTTTTATTGCTATTTTAGTAATAAACTATATCGTCTTTGTAATGTGTTGTTGTAAATTTCTTACGTACCAAAAATGGCGATAGCACTGATTTTATATTTTCTGCTATTACCAGTACAATGTAATTACCAGTACAATAATTCTGATTAAAAGGAAGCAGATAAAATATTTTTCTAGATTTAAAATTTAATGAAAAAAAAAATATCTTTTGTATTAAAAGAATGGAGTATTAACAATGTTTTCCATTTTTATATTATGTACTAGATGCAGGGGTTGAAAAAATGTTTTTACTCCCACCATTTCCCCCAATCCATATGAAAATTTGCCCAAAATTTATGATATGTTAGAGGCATACATAAATTGTGTATTACCGTAGGTATAGAAATTTTTTTTCCCCCAAAATTTTTCAACTTATGCGCGAGTATATACAGTACATATTATTCTGAGATCGATTTTGTGAAGGTCGCCATACAGATCTTTCTATTTGTAGTGAACATTTTTCTGTCTCTGGTAATTATGTAATTCAATGTTAAAATCAAAATCAATTGTATATTATTTTTCTGCAAAATTTTCCCAGATGGCTAAAATTTTCCCAATCCTAGATCGCTGGATCAGACATATTCTGCACCCCTGACTAGATGTAGTTTTTTCTTCTTTTTAATATACCTTATATTACGACGTATGTCATACCCAGCTCATATTAAACACCTATGATTCAAAACTGTATTTTTCTTTATTTTTACTTATGATCGCTATATTACGTGCATCTCCTTTATTGCAAAGAAACCTTCATGGGATATGTAGCATGAAAATACAATAAAGGGGATTCAAATATATAATAACTGGTACAAACATAAAAAAAATAAGCAAATGCAAAGTAAGGATGCATACTGTACTGCCAAATCTATTTGCTTAGATCCCTGCAAAGTGCTTGGAATCGTATTCTCCATTTATTCAAATAATCCCATCTTCTTATCTTATTCATTGTTATGGAAACCTCAATTCTTATGCTTAATTTTAAGCTGTCATTTTTTTGTTCAATTTTCTTATTTCAAAAGCATGCATTATGCGTCACAATATGCAGTATATATATATATAAGGGTATGCCTAAAATAATTCACCATTTTGGCGATCTGTTTTTGAGTAATTTCTACCCAGAGTAAATGTAAACATCTTTGTTGCCAGCAAATTACATGTAAGACTTAATAAATCTTTTAACCCTCTAAGACTTGACCTACACAATTGTGTAGATGATCGTAAAGAAAAAGAAAAACATTTTACTCTTTTTGTGCAATTTAAAGTCGAGCCCGCACCCACAGAATTGCGTGGATCCCCTCTTGGCATAACCTGTCATTGTGTATTTTTGAAAATATTTTTTTCAATGAAATATGATCCTATTAATTAGGAGAAACCACCAAAAGTTTTTATTTCTATCAAAAATCTTCCAGTCTTAAAGGGTTATATTGCTACATTACTTTGAACTTGTTTGAACTGGCATTTTAATTATTTCTTTTTTCCTCCATCTGATTACAAGGTATTTAGGTCAATGAGTGTACCTCACAAAAGTAGCCCTGTGTATATGTATATGTTTATTTATTTATTTTTTCCCCTATTAAAAATTATACTGATGCTTTTTTTAAGCTGACATTTAATTCTGGCCTTGCTGTGTTGATTTATATTAAAAGTTCGTTTTGATTGGTATTTTATTAATAACCTGTATCATCATACTTTTTAATGTATGATAATTTCTCTTATAAACCAAACATGAGGTTGAATGAATTTTATCTCTTATTATGATTATCAATATGTTGATGCTCGATGAAAGGAAACCTATAAAGACATTTTCTTACGTTGAGAAATTTACAAGGTAAAAAAATGTTTCCCATAGTGGAAATAAAAGGCAGTATTAACAATATTTTTTTGTTTTCATTAATTAATTTTTTATGTATTGTTTATTCTTTCACTTGATGTTTGTCTACTAATGAAATAAGCAAGCAATAAAGTAAAAAAGATATAGTGATACTTTTTTTTATCATTAAAGACAATTATTTTTATTTGTACCTGTCTTATGTATGAATCTTTGTTTATTATCCTTTAGGTTTCAAGCTTTATGTGAAATAATTTTTTGATACATTTGATTTCCAAGGAATTGGACTTTGACATTATCATTTGCAAATTCAAATTTGCTTAATTTGTGTTGCTCAACCTCCATTATCTCATTATGTGTTTTCTATTGTCTGTTTAATGTAATTTATTACATTCTATGCATCCAGTGCTGAGGAAGTTATATTATTTATAGTACAAATTTAATTTGCAGATCAGGAAATTTTGTATATAAATAGATTGTGTTGATTTTTATATTTAACTTTGATATTTATTTAATCAAGTTTTTATTGCGGGGAACTTATTTGTTTTTAAAAAGAATTTCTTACTGTACAAGCAAAAACAAAAATCAGTGAATTTCTATGAAAAATAAAGCTATCAGTTTTAATTATACTAACTTAATCTTATATCGCATTGCTCACTAGCAAGAAAAGCCAGGAAAAGCACTTTTAAATATCTATTACAGGAATTGCTCACTTAGTGCAGTAAACTTTCTATAGATATTCCCTCGATTATAGTGAGGGAAAAATTTTAATTAGTACCCAAAGCACAAAATTAGTAATTTTTTTTTTCCCCCATAGCAAGATGGCATTGAAGTTTTAAAAATTAAATTTGCCGAAAATTCCTGTAAAATAAGGAAAAGAACATAAAAAAAAAAATAATAATAAGCTTTTCAACAGACAGAATTTGATAAATATAGATCCAAACATCAGTGGAAGCATGTAAATGCACTGAGGATTAGAAAGTAAAATTTTGTGTTGTTCTGAGATGTATTTCAAAAAGAAGAAAAAAAAAAAATCTTCTGCAATTATCAATTGATAGGTTTTTGATAAATTAAAATGTATACAAGTTACAATTTATCAAATTGTATTACAACAAGTTTTAAATCAAATTATGTAAATTTAAAAAATATAATCTAGCGATAAATAAGCTAGCATAAATAATTAAAAAAGACTGTAGTAATACAAAATTAAAATTGACTTTTCAGTGTTTCTCCATTGTTACTTATTAAATAAGCTCACATGCTAAAGTAAGCTCATTAAAATTAGGTAAATTTTTCTTAAAGCTTCGAATCAAGCTATAATATGTACTTTCTAATAATAATACATCAAAAACAATATTGTAATACATTATTATTACATTCTCTATTTATGTATATTACATTTTTCAAAAAGTTGGCCATAGATCTATTGTAGTTTTTCGCATTCAATGTGTGTTCTAATTAGAGCAGCAATATTGATTAATTACCCACACTAATTGAAGGAAACCTCTATTTCATAGTTAGCATGACTTTTCATAAAAAAAAAAAAAAAAAAAAAAAAAAAAAAAATCCTGTAAATATGTTTAGTATAAGAAGCATATGCATTTAAAAAATGGTAGCCTACTATTAAAATGTTACATTGCATTGATCGTCTAAAAAGAGCAACTGTTATGATAATTAAATAAGCTGGACATTTACATCATGAAAAAGTTACAATATTAATGTGAAAATAAAATAAATCACAAGCTTATTAAATGGTGTATACAGAATGTTGTAAAGTTAAAAACTTAACAAACATTAAATTTAAATTATAATAATTGACGTTTTGATCACCATCTATGACCATTAAAATAATAAAACTTTGTAAAAAATCACCATAAAATAAAAACAAAACATAGGATGCGTTTTGAGCTAAAAATATAACAGCTCGTCAGCTACAATAAACACGTGTCCGTAATCTGACAAGGTAAAAATTTTTTTGACCTTGTCTAATTATGGACACATGTTTATTGTAGCTGACGAGCTGTTATATTTTTAGCTCGAAACGCATCCTATGTTTTGTTTTTATTTTATGGTGATTTTTTACAAAGTTTTATTATTTTAATTGCTTCATATCGCCAGTTTTCAGCACTGTTTCGCTATCTATGACCATCGCCATCTAAAAGCAATGTAACAACTCTTTCCTGAAGGTAGTCATAGTTGGTGACCGAAACATCGATTATTATAATATAAATTTATTGTTTGTTTAGTTTTTGACTTTACAACATTCTATATACAAGATTTAGTAAACTTGTGATTTATTTTATTTTCACGTTAATATTGCAACTTTTTTGTTTAAATGAAATTAAACAAAAAGTTGTAAACTGTTCCTATTTTAATGAAGATTATAGGTGGTATTTATAAATGAATTTTTGGGATAAAAATTTATACAATCTTCTTTTAACTTTGAATTCTATCATAGTTGATTTGATTTATTTATTCATGATGAAAAAGTCAAACTTGTGGTAGAAGGCAGGATCGGCACAAAAATAACACAATTTTTCAAATAATGCCTGGTGAAATTTACTCTGAATGAAAAAAAATTAATAATAATGCATTGTTATTTATTTATTTTAAGAAAAGCCAAATCAGCTGAAGAGTTCATGATAGATTGGAAGATATTTTTGCAAACAACATATAATCAGTGCTTTTATTATAGAGAAAGGAAAAATTAAGATATGACTAGACTGTAAGATTAAGATTAGACTGTAACTGGTGTAAATGTTTTTCATATACAGGCGAGTATTCAAGATCTTAAAACAGTGACAAAAATTAATAATAATAATTTTCAAGCCTTTAAAAGTACAGTAAAACCTCTTTTAACCGAAACTCTTGGTTAACCGGAATCAGCTTTCTTTTTTTAATCATTTGGAAAAATGGTTCTTGTCCTTGTCAGGGTAGGAAATCAAAAGCATATCTGAAGGTTTTTATTGGTTTAATCATCATTTTATTCGTTTTCTGATTGGTAAAGGGAAAATTAAGATATGATTAGGCTGTAACTGGTGTAAATGTTTTTCATATACAGGCGAGTATTCAAGATCTTAAAACAGTGACAAAAATTAATAATAATAATAATAATTTTCAAGCCTTTAAAAGTACAGTAGAACCTCTTTTAACCAAAACTCTCGGTTAACCAAAATCAGCTTTCTTTTTTTTAACGATTTGGAAAAATGGTTAATGTCCTCGTCAGGGTAGGAAATCAAAAGCATATCTGAAGGTTTTTATTGGTTTAATCATCATTTTATTCGTTTTCTGATTGGTCTATACAGTAACCTGTATTTCCCCTTACTTTCAACAGAGATGGACAACAGAGTGTTGCCACTATGACGGAAAAGTAATAAAAACTACAAAAAAAAATTAATAACTGAGAAACAAATTGAGATACAGTTTTCAAACAAATTGCATTTAAAAGTGCATTTTTTTCTCTATACGACGATATGAAAAGTAATATTGTGGGATGTTTAGAAGTTTAAGAAATAAATTTCATTTAAAATTGGCCGTCAGATGTCTTGGAAATCTGACGATGGAAAAGCCTTTTCTCGAACAGCCAATGAAATGCTTGGATAATACATAAGTTTCAGGTGGATAATATGTACGAGTCGCAGGCGATTTTTGTCGCTTGCAATTTTTACATGTAATAACACTATTAATGTTTAATTCATGGCGTACGTAATGTATGATCAACTCCATGCTATTTTTTATGTCTTAAATTTTAGTCTTT
This sequence comes from Maratus speciosus, assembly GCA_963932465.1. Classification (NCBI taxonomy): domain Eukaryota; kingdom Metazoa; phylum Arthropoda; class Arachnida; order Araneae; family Salticidae; genus Maratus; species Maratus speciosus. The sequence continues at coordinate 203,733,485 of OZ010794.1, read as the reverse complement.
GAAAAAATCCTTTTCCAAATGGTCGTTGTAATTTATTAAATTGTATTTTTTTTTTTTTTTTACTATCACATTTGTTGTGTGCAAGATACTTCAAGATAGAGCTGCAAAGCAAAGCCAATCAAAACTGCAACCAACAAAACTTTGTTTGTTGCAGTTATATGTAAAAATGTAATATGTATTGGGTGAGTGCAAAAGTTCTACCCGTTTTTTTAGTGAAAACAGAAAGGCGGAGAACACAGAAAGTTAGGCACCTACGAATTCACGCAAGCACCATCAGTATGTATGACCTCTTCGCATGTGTTTGGCAGTAAGTTAATCCCACACCGATAAAACCCTCCTGTTTTGGACGAAAAATACTGTTGTAAGACCATTTTTACAGTCTCCACATCATTGAAGGTTCGGCGAGCGAAGACGTTGTGTAAAGATTAAAAAAGGTGATAAATCGAAGGTGCAAGGTCGAGGCTATACGCCAGCTGAGGTAAAACTTCCCAGCCAAGATCCAGTAATTTTTGCTGAGTCCTTAAATCAACATGAGGCCTGGCTTTATCGTGATGAAAGAGAACCCCTCTGCGATTGATGAGTGCTTACCTCTGAGACGTGAGTTTTGCTCACAGTCTGTCCAATTGTTGTCTGTAGACGTCTGCATCGATCATTGGGTTCGGTGCAAGGACCTCCTAGTTGGTTATTCCCTTGGCATCCCACCATACACTGAGCAACAATTTTTGGAATGGAATCCTGCTATTTAGGTCGATGGAGTATTCTGTGCAACATCGGCACACAGTCCTTTGATGCTCCATATTACGGTACAGTATCCACTTCTCATCACCCGTCACAATTCGGTTCAAAAATGGTTCCCTATTGTTACAGGAAAGCAAAGAAACACAGGTGCTGGTCCTCTCTTCTCGTTGCCTTACTGTAAGCTAGTGTGGTATCCACTGATCGAGCTTTGTGATGAAGCCAAGCACATGCATCCATCTTTCGACTGTTGTTCTGTGTACCGAGAACGATTCCGCTAATTTTTCGACTGTTCAATGTGGGAAATTTTTTATGGCTGTGTTGAGATCATTGTCAGAAACCACTGATGGGCGTCCAGAACGGGCATATCTTTACAGTTCCTGTCTCCATACAGGAATCTTCTAAACCAAAGGTAGCAGGTGCTATCACCCACAGCATCTTTCCCATACACTTGAAAAATGCTGCGGCAAGCTACGGCTGCTGTAAAGGTTTTATCATACTCGTACAGTAAATAATGTCTGATGTGCTCTTTCTTGCTTGCTATGTTGTTTCCCATTCGGCATGGGTTCTTCTGAGAAACGTTGTGCCTATATGTACTCTACTGCTCCACTCGTTATTGGCCACTTTTGTGTCCTCAAAACGTCAGCTGTAACGTCTGTACTCCACTTGACATTTACATATCTTCAAAATGGGAGAACTTTTGCACTCACCTAATAAAAAGTGCAGTAATATGTAAAAAGTGCTGAATTTCAAAATTAAAATTCTGGTATTTTCTATTTTGCTATTGCTTTATTTTTATTAAGCACTTGTTACCATAATAAGAAATAGCATATATATATTTGTCCTTAATCTTAAAATTGAAGCATTCTCGATCATCCGAAAATTTTGATTTTCCGAAAGACGGTCGATCCCGATTACTTCGGATAATCGAGGTTCTACTGTACTAAAAGTCGTTCTTTTTTTTTTTCTTCACAAGAAATACTGCACTTCTTGATGTGAATCCAAATTTTAATTATATGTATTTCACTTATAGAAGTTCCACTGTATGTTTTAATTCTGCAAAAGTTAATTTTCAAAAATATGATATACTTCTTGCTACTGAGTGATGCATTTAATTAAAATTATTATACACTTGCTGTCATATCATTTTGATTGCATTATTATTTTAAAAATATTCACTATATATGCTGTAAATTCATTCATATACTGAAGAACATTACGTAGCTATGTTACTATTTATTATCTAAGCATATAATTGTTTTTACTTTTCATAATTCTTCAAACTGTTGGTTGTAAATTTTCATACTGCATATGAAGTTCATAATCTTCATGAATATCTGTGATACTTTTTCTACTGATGTTTTCTTCATAATTAATAGACCGCATTTGTTTGTGTACCATGTAAAGTATAGTTTTCTTCAGGTAAAAATATTAATACGCGAAAGAAATTTACAGATATTATATAATGAGTTGTTTTTTTTTTTTTTTTTTTTTTTTTGTATATGACTGTGTGTATTTATATAAAATAAATAAAAGACAATTTTCTATTAACAGTGTTTTGTGTCATTTTACTATTTATTTTTTCTTATTGATTTTGGTTACAAAATTTGATAAAAAACATAGCTGCCAATTCTTCTGAATTTTGCAGAAGATGTCTGGATTTTCATACTCTTTTCTGCTCAGAAGATGAAATTATCAGATCTTTTTTCTTTTATTATTATACTTATTAAAAAATAAATAAAGAAAAAAGCATTTAGAAACATTCATAGAAATAGCTGAAACCAATTTTTGTAATTGTTTGCCATTGCTGTTTCTGAAATCTAGCAGCATACAAAACAACCTCTATCATTTACGGTTTGAAAGTTAGTGCCAATGGAAAAAGTAAAAATAGTTTGTAAATTATGTGGTGTTGAAGTTAAGAAACTTCATAAGTATCTTTAACTCAATAACTGTTGCCCACATGATGCCTTCAGAGAATCCTAGACCAGTGGGAACCATTAGTTAACTTTTTTTTAATAAAATAAAGAAATTTTTTTAGCTAACTTAAATTATTTCAATTCTCGAAATTAATGATTGGCCATGTGATAACAATTCCAGCTATAATCTAAATAATAATGAACAAAGTGATACTTTATCTATTAAAAGAAAAACAATTTATCAGTTTCTTCTGATGTTTAATAAAGAAAAAAAATTTCATATTTAAAAAAATAAATAAATAAAAATTAATAATAAAAAAAGAAAACTTCCATTAGTTTCGAAAAAACAATAAAAATTTGACTACTTTACTTTCATTTTGTATAATAAGAGGTAGTAAAAGAAAAAGTTTCTTTCAATCCATTTAATTTTTACTTTTTTTTATATACATAAAATAATGTCTTGTAAAATCTTTTGAATTTGTTCTGTAAAGCTTCTGCTTATTTGGCAATAGAAGTTGGCAGATAATGAGATAATTCCAATTTACCCCCCCCCCCCCAAAAAAAAAAAATCCCTCTCTTTTTTTTTTTTTTATGCATAGAAGTTCTCTCTCTCTCTCTTTTTTTTTTTTTTCTTTTTTCTGAATAGAAGGGAGAATTTAGATGATTATTTATTGTTGCTTCAAATTAACAAATAGGTTAGAAATTATCTTTTGAATTGAATTTTAAAGATTTTTAAACTTTGTGTGTGTTGGTTTAGAGGAAGCAGGAATTTCAAGGTGGTAAATTTAGATGATTATTTATTTATATATTCTTAAAAAACTTGTTAAAGCCTACAATTGAAAACTAAAACAAGTTGCTGACGAAGAATACAAACATATGGACATATAGATCTTTTTTCTGCTGATGCTGAGTAGAAATACAGTAGAAGATCTTTATAACGCAATTCTCCATATAACACACAACTTCTCAGATGTAAACAATGATTTTTGCAGTTAAAAAGCACCTGCACTTTCACATTGTAAAATATTGTTACTCTCTAGAGGACTAAATTTGATACATTAGTTCAACTTTATCTTCTAATTTAAGACCTTTTTACTGAAAAAATGCTATTATTACAATAAACATTTTTGAAAATGTCTAATATAAGGGATGGTTGTGTCAGTTATATTTGGATCATGTTTATAAAGTAAATTTAACAAAGTCTGACCTATACTATGCAAAAATTTATAATTTGGATAACTCTTGGTAACAAGGAATGCAGTATAAAGATATTTTAATGTATTTTGATGTGTTTCAGACATATTTGGCCAAATTTACCAGGTGAATTTAATGATATGATCCATATAATGCAAAATTCTATATAACGCCCAACTTCGCGTTTTTAGGTTTGCGTTATATAGATCTTCTACTGTATTGCCATAGTTTCAAGAGCATTTACTTAGCAGCTCTCTTCATCTATATTAGTTCTTGAGATACGCTAATCGCTAAAATCATGTAAATCCTGAAAAATGCAGCATAGCTGCGCCACCTATTGGAAATCTGTTGAGATAGAGCTATTGCGGTAATTGTGAAAATTGCTGCGTAGCAGCACCACCTGTTGGGTGATTTACACCAAAAGCTAATCAGCACCAATTTATATCGGGGACTAACTGAATCTGAAGTTTGATAAAAATTTGTGCATTAGCTCTTAAGATAGGGCTATTGCAGAAATCCAGTAAAATTTAGCATAGCAGCGTCACCTATTGAGACACTAAAGACTATTGAGTACACCAAAAAGTAATCAGCTCCAAATTATATCAAGGTATAACTGAATCTGAAGTTTGATGAAAATCTGTGCATTAGTTCTTGAGATATAGCCTTTGCGGAAATCATGAATAATGTAGCATAGCAGCGCCACCTGTTGGGCGATTTACACCAAAAAGTAATCAGCACGAATCTATATCAGGGACTTAATTCTGTGCATTATTTCTTGAGATACGACGCCCGTAACATGCGTACAGGCAGACATTTTATAAAAATACTCAAATCGTGTTCAGGACCTTCTAAAACATATAAATCCGTTGAAAATCGGAAGTCAAATTTTTTCACGAATCCAATACTTTCTTCTTGTAAATATAGAGGAAAGTAAAATTGGTAAAAGTGCTTTAATTTATCATTTTCAAAGGTATTTAAACGTGATTTTAATGACAAATGGGGAAGTATGTTAGTGTCTTTCCATATTAATGTCTCAAAAATCACGTTTTTTAAGTTGTGTGACTCTACAAATATGTGTCCAAAGTATTTTCTCAAAATTTAAAATTTTCAATCTTTTTTAAAAAGTTAAATTACATTTCTGACTCTCGAATTTTTCAAACTTTATAATCTGTTATATTGTATACCAATAAAATCAAGAATCAGCAATAATAGTGATTGATGTTCAAAGATTGAAAGAAGTATATTTTATGCTCCTCACGAAGTGTTTAAAACACACCAATTCCTCTTGATTCACATTTTTTTTTTTTTTTTTTTTTAAGCATTTTCTAAAATTTTTACCCCTACAAAATCCAGCTTTTCATTGCTTTTGCCAATGTCTCTCTACTGTAGAATTGTTTTAATATTAAAACGCCCATCAACTATAGTCCATACTTCAAAAAGAGGATCAATCGTCCATATTTTACACAATAAAATAAATGATAATAGCAGATTTATTAAATTTAGTCTTTATTGAAAATTTTCTTTTATTTCTCTTCCTCCCTTCCCGTCAAGAATTAGTATGTTGATGATCCCATAAATTGTAGTGGTAGAGAACATGTTATAGGATTGATCTAAGAGGATTAGTGGTTCATATTTTATACAATAAAATTAAGGATCGACTAAAACTGAAACAGAATTTCAGTAATCTTTCTATTTTCGGCCAAAAACGAAAATGTCCAAATTTTTAAAAAAAGTAGTTAATACATACATAAATGTACATAATTATATATGTTAATATACATAAATGTACATAATTGTTAATTAATTATACATGTTAAGTTAATATACATAATTATTAATTAATTATACGTGTGACCCAAGTTCGCTCTCTGTGTCTGTGACTAAAACTTTTTATTTTCATATAAAATAAAATGCAATTCATTCATCAACGGCACAGAGTGATTAATGTTTTAGGTATATATACCTCGATTTATCTTTTATAATGATTTTTGTAAATGATCATATGTTATACTACAGCTTTCTAAAAGAGCATTCGAAACACTTCTGCAGTTTTAAATGAAAATTTTCTGTTACTGTTAAGTCTGCAGCTTTTAATGAGCGCGTGAAAAGCGTCTTCGAAGTTTAGTCATAATGCATTGCTTGCTTTATCATTTGCACTCACGTCTTGAATTGGTGATGACTGATAATTATAAACAGTGAAGTTCATAGCAATCAATAAAGAGTGTCTTGAGTTTGAGCCGATACAGCTCAAATCAATGAGTAATGTTGAAAATTTCAGAAAGAAGAAACAAGAGTTTTCGAATATGGATAGTTTTGGTCGAGTTTCGGTTCGGCCGAATTTTCACCGTAAACGAATTTTTGTAGGAATTTTCTCGAGTTTGAGCCGATACAGCTCAAATCAATGAGTAATGTTAAAAATTTCAGAAAGAAGAAACAAGATTTTTGGAATATGGATAGTTTGGGGTGCTTTTCTTCAAAATTTTCTTCAAAACTCGGATTTTGGAACAAAACCGAAACCGAATTTTCGGTCGATCTCTCAATAAAATAAATGATAGTAGCAGATTTATGAAATTTAATCTTTACTGGAAAATTTCTTTTATTTCCCTACCCCCCTTCACATGAATGAATATGTTGGATGATCCAATAACTTGTAGTGGCAGAGAACATGCTATAGGACTGATCTAAAACAGCCATCTCATCCTGCGGCCCGGCGAGCCTTTATGTGCGGCCCGAGGCATAATAATTATATATTCAATGATATCTGCGTAAAAAATATTTAAGACCTACACTATTACTTTATACATTTTTACGGGAAGACAAAATCTGTTTTGTTATTTGTAACTCATTTAAAATTATCTTGAAACACCTCAATTGCCATTTTTATAGACAAAAGTTATTTTTTTATGTACGTAAGTATATTTGTTTTACAGTGTGCTCATTTCTTCAACACTTATCAAGCATTATGCTAAATTAACTAAATTTGCACAGTATATTTCTACAACTAAGAAAAAAGTTTTTGCATTGAGCAAAAGACTGATTTATTAGAGAAAATCTCTGGATTTTTTTTCTTTTACTTGGAAATTCTGCATTGTTATATTATTATGTTTTATATTTATTATAGGGCTAAAACTTCTTTTTTGTGGTTGAACGTTTGCCGTGTAAAAAATTGGCGCAAAAAGAAAAAAAAATCGCACCACTATTTTCAAAAACAAACTTTGTGGTCTATTTCTGCAACATTTGGAATAGAAATCTATCACGAAGCTTATTTCTCGAAAATAGTGGTGTTAAATTTTTTTGTAAAATATCTTCTGCGACACCACTGATGATATAACTTTATTATATTTTTTTGTTATACAACTTATGTTATCTTACTAGTTTATTAGTCATTTTTATTGTCTTTTTTTAAGTATTTTGCGGCACATCTCAAATGTAGGCTTGTGGCCCGCAAGTAAAAAAGGTTGAGTATGGCTGGCTAAAAGGATCAATCGTCCATGTTTTATAAGTAAAAATAAATGATAGTAGCAGATTTATGAAATTTAGACTTTATTGAAAAATTTCTTTTATTTCTCTCCCCCCCCCCCCCCCCCCCCCTTCCCCTCAAAAATCAATATGTTAATGAACCCATAATTTGTAGTGGTAAAGAACATGTCATAGGATTGGTCTATATTGTTGCATACTAAAAAATAAATATTAATCAAAACTGATCAAATAGATTTATAAAGTGTAGATATTTTATTGAAAAATTCCTTTTATTATCCATTTTTCAAAATCAAATGGGTTGATGATCTTGTAACTTGTGGTGGTAGAGAACATGATATGAATCAATTTATGTTGTTGCATACTGAAAAAGAAATATTACTGCATACTGAAGTAGCAGAATTAGGACGTTCAGATATTGAAAAAAATTCTTTTATTTTCCCCTTCTCCCCAAGGACAAAGATGTTGATGATGTCATAACTTGTGATGATAAAGAACATTATATAGGATCAATTTATATTGCTGCATACTGAAAAAGAAATATTACTGTGTACTGAAGCTGCAGTTTTATGAAATTCAGATAGTTTATTGAAAAAATTCTTTTATATCCCTCCTTCTTCCCAAGAAAGAAAAGATGTTGATAATATCATAACTTGTGGTGGTAGAGACAGCGCCGAAACAAACTTTTTTTGCACCCGGGGCAAACATGGATTTTGCCATTCCCCCCCCCCCCTTCCCACCCCCGTTACACACACACACACACACCTCTTCCTCCGCAAAATATATTTACAAAGAGAATTTTACTAATTTTCTAATAGGCAACTTATTTTAAAATTCAAAATATGTGATACTGAATTACGTAATCTGCTTTGCCAAATATTGATTCATTAAAATCTTGAAAACGGAATCGAAAAGAATTGTAAAAAATTTCGCTTTATACAGGATCCTTATGCAATATCATCCTTAGATTCTTCTATGGTTTGGCATATCCCAGACAGGACGATTTTAACAATACTGTACTAAACATAGACGTGAGAAAAATCGACAAACAAAACCTTCATTCGGCGCCCGGGGCACATGCCCCCCATCCCCGTTGTTTCGGCCCTGGGTAGTGAACATGATATAGGTTTGATCTATATTGCTGTATGCTGAATTAACTGATTTATTTAATTTAAGTATATTGAAAAATTCCCTTACAGTACAAAAATATGTTCATGATACTGTAATTTGTGGTGTTAGAGAATATGATGTAGGGTCGATGTATGTAACTGCAATACTGAAATAGCAAATTTCTGAAATTTATACATTTCATTTATTTTTATATTTAGTCCCCAACCTCAAGAAATATGTATTAATGATCCTGTCCTTTATTTTTATTCAAAAGAAAAACGATTTTAGAATTCTTAATATGAATAAAAATGCTAATAATTTTTCTACATTAGAGAATAAACAATGAGTTCATGAATAATGGGTCAGAAAGTTTGGATTTTAGAACAGTGTTAATAATTTAGCTGACAATTTTCCATGGTAATATTGGGGAGGCAATGATGAGGGCAAATTTTCATCTGTGCTATAAATAAAACTAATTCCGTTCCTTTAAAGCACATAAATTAACGTCTGAATTCCATTTTTAATTATCTGTCTAGTCTGTCTTATTATATGTGTACCTTTAATAATTCCGTTCCATTTGGTGATGGCAACAAAGACGCTTAAAAAAGTTTCTAAAACATGATAAATATTGTGAGAGAAAATTATTGTATTCCTACATCTTTTTTCATCTGAAGGATTTAATTCATGAATCCTAATTAATATAAAATATTAAATTTATGGTTTTACAATACATTCTTTTTATTAATTTAAATCCCTACAAAAGATTTCGGTGGCATTTATGAAAATATTTTCATTTTTGCATGTTTTAAATGCTATAAATTAATGTTTTCAATTATTTTTACTCGGGCTTCGCTGTTTGCTTCGTACACTGTGTGGTGCTGCCACCTAGTATCTATATTTAAATCTGTATGTTTTACGATCGGAAGGATATTGCATATTATTTTCCACACTAACGTAGACAAAGGTATTACATATGGCGCATTACAGTATTTTTACGCGGCATGTTTACATTTTTGTTGAGAGAATTATATTAACTATGGATCTTAAAATAGATTGTTCTAATTCTAAATAAACTTATAAATTTTTAGTATTGAGCAGTATATTGTTTCCTTCCTATCCTACAGAAAAATAGGATCTAAACTTTGAAATTTTTAAAAGCACATTCTTCCCATAAAATAGTGTAAAACTTAGTAGCGATGCTCCCCTCTTTTTATTGGAGAATCTGTTTATTTTTATCCTATGCTCCACCGATTTAGAATTAAGTAATTACTATTTTAAATGGTGCAATTGAATGGTTTCATTGTACAACGGGATAAATGTTTGGTGCTGCCATCTAGTACTTAGTGATTTTCATAATTGCTATTATCATTATCAATTATCTATTATCATTATCAATATGCTATTATCAATTGCTATTGTATCATTAATAAATGCAATTAAATATTCTTGGTCGCGGTGTAGCGATGTTTCTCACTTGACCATTTTATACAAGCTGATCATAAAATATGTAATTAATCTTAATGAATCACGAAAATATTCTTGGGGACCGCAACATTTCGCAGTCAATGGAAAATAAATTGAAACCCGACTAAGTGAGATTGAAACATATTGTGCGACCGATGTCGATATTTCACAGTCGTATTTCCGTTTATTTTCCTTTGACTGGAGGATTTTGCGTCCTCTGAAACTGCATACACCGCTTTCGCGGATACTTGCGGCTATTTTCCTGATTTATATAATAAGAATAATTACATATTTGAAGACCAGCTTCTATAAGATGGTTAAGTAAAAAATGTCGTTTCCTCTCGGAATAGAATGTTTAATTACATTTGTTGGAAAGCAATTAGTTATAAATAAAAATACAAGATGGCAGAACCAAATATTTTCCTTCGTTTCGTGATGAAACCAGTAGCTTTTAAAATACTAGTAATTATTTATTTCTAAATCAGCGGAGCATACAGATAGGAAGGAATTTTTAGACACATTCTCTGATGCGTCTGATTACCATATAGAGGCTTAGATGCATTACAATCATTCAGGGTAACTTTGAACCATGGGGTGTAATTTTGCACCACCTCCTAATTTTCAATATTTTTCACTCCAAAAGACTAAATAAGCTCCAGAACTGTGTTCTGTTGGCAAAGTTCTAAACTGGGATTTCTACTCTTTATTTTAGAAAATAAATTAGCAACATTATACGCAATTAAATGCATCATCTAACTATTTTTGTGAAGTACTGTTTTCAAGGTAATTTTGAATGCTGTTTTGAAGTTGTTGTAATCCAATTAAATTTTCATAGTAAGTAACAATATACTCATATATCAGAAATATTATTGTCTAAATGTTGTAAATGTGATAATATTTTGTGATTATTTATTTGTTAATAGTTAATAAAATGTAAAATAAGAAGGTACTAACATTTTACCACATTTTCAGGGTAACTTTGAGCCGGCTCAAAGTTAGACTGATGTTTATAATTTACTAATTATAGGTGCTACTGTCAAAAATTTCCCATATTTGCACGTATATTTTATATAAATGCCGAAAATGAACATTAGATATAACATGTAAATTTTTTCACAAATATGTGTAAAATATATAAAATTCATTTAAAGGCGTTATTCGGGGCGGAGCTACTCAAATTTGACATTTCATACATTCGACATTTTTTATTCTTGTTTGAATAATACTAGTACTGTATGTATTACTGTAACTATGGATATATTATTGAGTTAAAACATTGAAAATTGTTTTCCACTGCATTTTTATGTTTTATATAAACAATAAACAGGTTTTTTTTTTTTTTTTTTTTTTTTTAAATATTCATGGTTCTCTTCTTCCACGTTTCTTGTGCCTGATATTTGTTGTAATATCATAAATTATACAAATCTTGTGATGTTGGGAAATGTAAATTCGGAGTCTTTACATATCTGAAAACATTTTTGGGGGTTCAAAGTTGTCCTAACTATAATACTTTTTTTATAATGAATTACTTTAGATAATATTTATCAAATGGTGCAAAGTTACTCTAAATGGCTGGGTAACTTTGAACCAGGATAAAAATTCATTTTTTATAGCTTTTATCATTATTATTCCTTAATTTTGTATAGTCATACAATAATTTAGGATAATTTCTTCTCTTTTATGCCCCTAATTGCAACAATAGTCTTAAAATAAAAGTGTGGCATATGAAAATAGAGAAAATGCGGATCAAAGTTACCCTGAATGACTGTACCATCACGGATTGCTTTTTAACTCTTTCCAAAATAGTTGAAAAGTGTTTATGGATTATCTTTGTCTGTCTGTCCGTCCTTACTTTACCTTTAATTCGCGTAAGTATTGTCATGAAATTGATATATGTTATTGGCGTTTACTGTGACATATTCGGTATTGAAAATGAAGTGTGTATAATGTTGAATTCAAATATTTTTCTCCGGAAGAGATTTGTGTGGCTCCAGGGGGGACATTATAGAGTTCCGACGGGGAGGGGGGGGGGGATTGCACTTTTTTGGCCATTGAAAACACAAAATATAAAATTTTCTGGGGGGGGGAGGGCTTCTCATTATTCTGCGAATGGGAATGCCCCCCACCGGGGCACCTCCTGAATTCAACACTGAGCGTGTAGCATTAACGGTTTATTTACAAGGACATTCAAAAGAATTCCGTTACATTAGGGCATATGGGGAAAAATCGTTTGCAGTGCATTTTAGTGATATTACGCTATTTTAAATATATTGAAATTTGTATATATCACTGAGGTGTACTACAAAACACGTACTGCAGAATCTGGTGTGCATATATAATTTATCGTTCATTTACAGGGACACATTAAAATATTTGGCTACAATACTGCCTATATAAAGAATAATTGCTGGAAATGCGTTTTCAGTTGTAATACGCGTTTTAAAATGTAACTAAGTGTTTTTGCATATGACTTGGTGTGTATAAATTCTGTAGATCGTATACATGGCTTATAGACGGCTTGCATTGACGTCATGTTGCTAATAGCAACGACTGATACTATTGCTTCTGGAGCACACGTGGAACGTCAGAACTCCCCGTTTGCCGTTAAAAATACGTGTTATCTTTCTGTTTAATTTAGATCTTTCTTATTTTTATTATTATAGTGCAAATAAGTCAGATAGAGAGCACCACATTCGCTTTATATTTGGGCGCCATATGAAGCGATGCCAGACATGTGACGTCATGTGCAAGCCGTCTATATAAAAGGTCTCAAGTGCATTTCCGTTTATTGACAGGAATTGCTGAATGAGAAAATTCAACTTTGCTATGCGTTTAATTGAACTATTTTTTAGCATACTATGTAATATACATATGAAATCTATGGATCATATACAGGGTTGCACAAAAAATTCGCGTAGTTTTCGGACTATTCATAGTAATTGCAGAAATTGGGTTTGCAAACACGTTATGCATTTTCTAAATTGTTTACTTGTACATCTTTCACCTTAATAAATTGTAAAGTTTTGTTACAGTATTCTGAATGTGTTGGAAAGTGTTTCATAACATATGCTGGACGCATGACTTTTAGTTCTTGTTTATTTAAAATTTTGTGTGATGCAACTGAACTGGGCCCACAAATGGTCCGTTTTTTACCCGACTGCCAAGAAGGATTATGCGTTTCACGCGTATCTGGGTATGTGGATTTCTTTATACCCTCGAAACATCACAACGGCTGGATGGATTTTAATGAATGAGGTCTCTATCGATTCGTCTTAACCGTCCGATGGTTATAGGCTAGATTTTGTTTTCCTAAATTCAAAATGGCGGTAGAGACGAAAAATATTTTTACGCACCCTATTGAGTGGCATATCATTGGATAGGTCTATCAAAATGAAGAGGATGTTTCATGGACTATTTTACAGTCAGAAGCTCCGTTTAAATATTACACAACCTGGAAGTTGTGTAGGTAGGATCTCTAGCTTTACTGCAACTCTAACCATCATAGACATCTATAGGCCTCATCAAAACAGTGTTTCTAGATAGGAACTAACAATTAAACACTACCATAGCTGCCAACTTTTACGCTTTTTGGCTACCACTAAAATTTAAAGGAGATTTTCGCCTTGTTTAATCATGAGATTTCATTTTCTATAAAATTTTAGTGGTATGAAAAAAGCGTAAAGGTTGGCAGCTATGACACTACTTAAAATTCAACAATACAAGTAAATAAAAAATAGGTAAGTAATATTGAAAAAAATAGTTTCCCATTGATGAGAAATAATTAATTAGTTCGCTTTTTACGCAGTCGGGTGATTTGATTTTTTAAATTTAACTTTTACTTGTTGAATGCATTATTTTCAAACACACACACCCTAGAAACGAATCCTCCTATTCAAATCTTTCAGCTCTTTCCTACCAGTAATTTCTAGTAATTTTTTTTAAGAAGTTTCATTGGAAGATTTTAAATATAAACCAGGCGATGAAAACTATACGGAAAAACCGAGGAGAAAGGACATGTTTAGATAATGGAGTTACGAATAAAGAGGAAGAGACATATAGTGCATTGTCTAGCAGTTGCGATTGAAGTAACTGGGGAGGTTGTCACAAGATGGCGGCTGTTCTTTTTTTAATATCTGATTACCATCGGTGAAAATTTTTCCCAATAAACTTCAATAGAAAATTTCGTCTTAAACACCTTCTTCGTGAGATGTTTCTCTCACTAATATGGTAAAAAAAATTCTGTTTCTTTTTACTGGTGTGAGTTTCCCAGGTATTATAATTTTATTAGTGACACAGACAGGAGGTTGTCTTCGTTGTCACAATATGGCGGATCTACTACCGCGGAAGTAAACTTCCACCAGTAAAAATGAATATCAGTTTTTGCCATTATTTTTTATTGAAATTTTCCATTAATAAGACGTTTAAATAAAGAGAAATTTTCTACTTAGATTTACTGGTGGAAGTTTGCCCATTGAGTAATGAGCCCCTCCGAAAGTGGTTACAGTTGAAGCTTCATTATTTTAAGGATATGTTTGTTCCTCTTTGTTAATAGTTCCATGGTTTAGATCCGGCAGTAAGATTCACCCCTGATACACACACACACACACACGTACAAAAACACATTACGAGGGTAACTTCATGGTGAGATTACAGATAAAAAATACAGACAAATGTGATACAACTTAAAAATCAAAATTTATTCTGAATTCAAAGACCATATAATACAATATCAGAAAACAGTAATAAATTGCATTTTCATATTCTTGGATAAGTTCACAAGAAAAAAAAATTGCAATTAAAAAAATCTAAAAACTGTGAAATAGAACAAGACTAGATGGAACATTCAAGTAATATTATATACAATTGCATATACAAATATTGCAGTGGGTCGACAAGGGGAAGCAGTGCAAAAAACGTTTTATTATTTTGTAAAATTAGAGTACAAAGCAAAAGTGACTACATTTGTGTTTACACTAACAGCTTATTTTGTCAAAGTGCCATCATTGTCATTTGTATAGCTTCAAAATAAAAAGGATATTACTTTTTGAGTACCACTAATTCCGAATAGTAATCTTAGTCTTATTTAATCGCATAATTCTGGATGTAAATAAAGGTGAAGATTACTGCAGTGAAACAGTGGCGCCCAAAAATAAGAACCTTTAGGTACTCCGATTGAATTAAAGGAAAAAAACAATCTCTAAGTAAGGGAGACATCGGTGCAGTTTTAGAAATTAACGGTAAGTTGGCAAGTATGCAGACTCTCCTGTAGTATATAAACACGTTTAGAAGCAGAAAAATCATTAAAATGTGTCTTGTCGACTTCAACTTTGAACACTTTTTAAACTGAGGCCCCTGTGGACAGCTCCACACATTTCATTGCATTCCTTATATAAATTTATTTATTACACATTTTTTCCGGTGTAAAAGTCGCTTATTTGACCTAGGTTACGCTGAAACAATTTTACGGAAATTATCGTAAGTTGGCAGCTATGCCTTTTAGTACGATGGTCACATATTTTTTCAGCTAGTGAAAAATATTGATTTAGTGACTGTACGATTAATTGATCAACTTTTTTGGTAGCTTTTATATTTCAGTGCCGAACCACAACTGGCAAATGTGGCAACTGGCAAAACCACAGGACAGCTAAGAAATAAACTCTATTCTTTAAATTCCATAGCAACTAGTAAATGATCTATTTATAAAACTGTTTAACAAAATAAGCTGTTGCGTAAACACATCTACAGGAGATACTATATCTCTAACTAAATTATTTTAAAACTGGAGAGAGAAAGTTTTAAAAAGTATTTTATGTAGACAGAACGTTTCTGAATGCTTTTGGCTAAGTTTAATCATCTGAATTTTACTGGAAGAAATAAGCTACCGTATTTTTAAATTCTATTGTTATGACATGATTGGTATAAAATGTTTTTGCACTCTGCTGAATGCCTAATGTGTAAAATTCAGTTTATCAAATCTCAAATACAATGCGTAAATCACAACAATATAGTATACAGCTGTTTCAAGGTTTCTCGAATCGCTTGCTCTGTGCACAATTTAAAACTGAGCGAAAGAAAAGCACACGTTCATTATTGATACTATCACTATCATAACAATAAATATTGTATCAGTAGTGAAAATGAAGATAGATGCAGTTCTACCTCCACCCATTTGCCATTATGGACCTCTCTGTCAGTGTTGCCAGACTGGGAAATTTTTTAATTCAGATTATTTGGCTGTCACCACTTTTTAAAAATAGCATGATTCGCATATTTTTCAGAATTTTTAATCTAGTTTGAAATAGGTCGAATATTTCTATTTCAAAAAAGCGGTGACAATCAACAATCTGAGGAAAAAAAGTCACCAATCTGGCAACACTGCTCTCTGTAAGCATATAGCTGTTTCTACCCGCTTTATACAGGGTGCGAAAAAAAAATTGGGTGCACAAAAAACATCATTTTTTCTATTTAAATATTGACAATATATTGATATTATATGATAATGTAGGTCTTTCGTGATGTGTTTTAAGTGCACACAGATTTTTTTCTTTTGTCAAATAAAAGAAATTCAAATTAGAAAGATTGGCACATGCGCGCACACAAATGCTTTGTGGACCAAAGAAAATCTGTTTACAGTTGAATAATTATTTAAACGGGCTCAGTCCTTGAATCTTCATAAAAAAAGGCGAGATATAAATTTTTACATTTTTTGCTTAAAATGAATTTAGACATTCGTAGCATATTCTCTCGGAGTACCGCAAAGGTACGGTAGTTACATGCGAAAACGGCTTTTACTCTTTCTATTTTCTTTTGAATTAGTTAGAGTTGCAATCTTTAAATTCATTTTTCTAAGTTTGTGTGTGTGTTTTTTTTCCTTTTTTACTATATCTGTATGTTTTAAGTGACAAAACATCGAAAAATATTTTTCAATCAATTCCCTATTTTATTTATTTATTTATTTATTTTTTTTTTTTTTTTGGGGGGGGGGGGGGGGTTCTTAAGGTGCATTTAATAAAACTAAGGATCAGATTTTCAGTAATCTGAATAGTTTTCTTTTTAAGTTAAAATGTTAAGTAATTAGTCATTTTTACTATATTTTCTTACATATGCATAACTTCCAGCTTTTACGCCTAAAATTTCTTACCACTAAAATATAATAGTAAATTTTGCCTTATTTAATCACCAAAATCTGCCATTAAATGAGGCAAAGTTTCTATTAAATTTTTATGGTAGCAAAAAAACTTGAGATTTGGCAGCTATGTTATGGGCTATAATATTTTATGTATTTTTCTTAAACTAATTAACTCTTTGAAACTTATTTCTCACAGTTGTAGAATACACTTCTAAGGAAATTATGTAACAAAAGATAGTTCAAAACGTTCAAAGTTATAGGAGAAGAATGGTTTTAAAATTTTTTTAATTAAAAATATAAATTTTCGAAATTTTACTACAAAACTTGTATTTTTGTTTGATTAAATCCTTTTCCTTTATAAAACCATTAAGTAATAGGCCACTAAGATACAAAATACTCAAATAAAAACAGTTCAAAGAATAATGAATCTCCTAAACAAACAAAATAATAGGATATTAGTTCCTGCTGTATGGTCTGCACATTCCACTTTTCTGATGGTTTGCAGTGGTGTAACGGGAGATGCAAAAACTCTACTTGTTTTCGTTTTTTAAAACAGGTGTTAAAATCAGTTAAAAGTCTTATTAAGAACATGTCCTAAAACAAACTGTAAAGACAAAGATACAAAAATACTTGAAAAATAATATTTTGATTTTTGAGAAGGAGTAATCATCAGTCATCGGTCGAGAAATCAGTTGCACCAAAACTTTTCCCGCACCCTGCATTTTAACGGAAGGATTTGATTTCAAAATCCTTGAAACCACAGTATGCTGATTTTGTTGCGGTTATTTGTGCCTTTTTATTTTGGATTTTACACATTAGATGTCCATTATTATGTTATTTTCCTGGAGAACAGCAAATGGCGTTTTCAAATTTTTATTTCTTCATTTTATCGAAGAAAAATTGTAGAACATAGATAGACTCTTTGCTATTTTAGTTTTTCTTTTCGAACTATCTAACGTTAACATTACATGGAGGGTCATTTTCTTTAAAGCAGAATGACTATTCCTCATATGTACAAATTCTGATCCTCGGTTCCAATGTTGTTTTAAAGGAATGTCTGTAGGAATCTTACTTCAACATCATCTGAAACCCTTTATCCAGTACTGTACTCAGTACTGTACTCAGTAAACCATTTATCCAGTACTGTATAAATATTCAAATTAAAGTTCTACTATTTAAGATTACATTTAAATGACGGTTAAAACTGCCCTTTTTTTACACTGAAAATATATATTATCTCTATCGAAATCGTTGATTTCATTTTGCTTTGTAGTGAAGAGCAAAAATGGCAATATATATTTTTTAAATTACCACTACTGGAAATTAATTTTTTTAAAAAGACATTTTTATTCTGTTGCGCAATTCACACTATCAAATATTTCTTCTTTTATTTGTAATCGATTACTTGATGTTTAAAATGTATTTGTAATTCGCATGATAATAATGTTGTAATACTGTTAATAGTTACCTCCAACTTTTCTAACATCTGATCTTAAGGAGGTTTATTGCCTTTTTTAATCTAATTAATCAGTTTAATAGTGTTTTACAGTTAACCCTTAATTGCATGAATTATTCTTTTAGAGTTGTGTTTTTTATTTTTATATTAAGGATTAGACACCAGAAATCTTAAGACAGATTTTTTACTTTATTTAGTAGCATATTTTTGTACATTTTAGAGGATTAATATTTTTATGTAAGTATACTGTTTGTAAGAACTTAATTTGTGTATTAAAAATTAAATAAAAAGGTGATGGAAATTTACATCGCTATACAATTAAGGGTTAAGACAAAGACTGAAGATGCCGGCAGCCCTTCAGTGAGAAAGAGTTTAAAAAATCAGACTTGCTCCTTTTTCTTTATCACTAGAAGCGCCGGAAATTTCATTCTAGTTTTATTAAAAATGTGCACACCAGAATTTTTATTTAAAGTTTTTTAACTTATCTATTTGATTTATTTTTGCGCGATATTTAAAATTAACTCTTTTTTAAAGAAATTTCTGGTCGAAATTGAATTATACATATTTGGTAGCAGTCAAATTCATCGCTCTTGGTGCTTCTAGTGTTAACATCTGTAACCATTTTTCTTTCAACCTTTCACGCTTGAGGACCACATAAATAAAGTCCGGCGGGCCCATGCATAAGTCAACTAAATAGTACGGGCACGAAATGTATACGAACTTAAGTTGTAAGTGGGTAGTTATGGGTGCATATACACACTGCGAAATTTCAGAATTTTCATTTTATTCTTGGTTTATAAAAAAGCATTGTATTTCTCTATATTGGAGATTACCGAACATACTTCCCGGTATACAGAATATAGGTGAATACCATTTTTTAATTGAAGAATTTTCTATGAAAAATCTATTCGAGAAGCTTTTCTGATGCCGAAAATTACTTTTGTTTTCGAATATTCGAAATGAAACAGCGGGCCACGAGTGGCCGGCGGCTGACGGATTTAAGACCACCTACTTTAACAGAATTTTAAAGTGAAATCGGGGTAAAACGGGTTAAATCAATAAAATATCCTTGATATTAAAAATAGTAACACTATGCAGGCTGCAAACAGTGTTGGCAAATATGACGATTTTTTTGTTCAAAAATTTCGATCGCAACCAGAAATTTTTTAATATTAATTTTTCTTTATTTTATTCACGAAGAATATTACAGGACACATGACTACTCAAATTTTCTGTGGAAAGTTTAAAATTTCTGAACGATAGTTTTTTAAATGACGCAAGCGGCCTGTATGGTGGGGTACACAAGTTCCTCCAGTGAGTAACAGGCATTTCTTTTAAACGTATACTGCACTTAAAACTTATTCTGCACAAACTCAAAATTTCTGTTCATTTTAATTAAACTAGTGAGACGAAATTAATAACCCTAGAGCTTCTGGATTTTGTAAAATGCTGTTAGGCTCATACTTTCTCTGAAATTCTTCAAAACTTTTTGAAAAGAAAAGGATAGTGGAAAGGAATGTAGAAGAGGAATTATAAATTCAAGGGATTCTGAAGGAAGCATCTCGTAATGAATTCTAAAAGGAGGAATTTCTTGTAAAAGAATTTAGAAGTATTTTTAAAAATTACAAATACGCTTCAAATAGTTTTTCTTGTAAACAAAATATGGCTTGCAATATAACGAATATGATATTTATAGATGAATTTGAAAAAGTAAAAAAAAGTTATGGCCTTATTAAATTAAAATAACACACAATATATGCTTCGGATTAAAAAAATTCCTATTACAGTAAAACCTCATTTATCCGGGTTCTATTAAGCTGGACCTTACTTAATTTGGACGGTACTTTGTCCGGATTAAACAAAAGGTATTTCGAACCAGGGTTTGACCGGCAAGGAAAACTTCCACCAGTATGTTTAAAAAGAAATTTTACACATTTTTAAACGTCATATTCGTGCAGAATTACTGTCAAAAATAAGACAAAATTTTCGATTTGTTTTTATTGATATCAGTCTGCTCCACGTAATCAGGCCTTGTTTCGAAGCTCTTTATATATACAGTCGAATTCGCTCATAACGAGCCCTGATTTAGCGAGAACTCGGATTTAAAGAGGAAATCAGAAATACTTTGTCGATACAATGTTAAGTCTATGGTAGTATAACTCGCTTTTAACGAGCAAATCCCGGTTATAGTGAGCAATATTTTTGTGATTCATAAAATTTCTATTGACTTCCACCTCTCCAGCTCAGCTAATCGTTTCTTGGAAAAACTTCGTTAACATTCCGAAGTCCATCGAAATTAAGCGCACAGAAAAACTTCAAACTTTTTTCGAAGCCAGGGGTGCAAATGGCGATGTTTTTTGGGCCACGAGTCTTCTCCGAAGAACAATAACTCAAGAAAGAGACAATACGACAGTTCAAAGCAAATTAACCAACTTCTTTTGTACTGTACAGAAATAAAAAATAAATGAAGTATGTATAATAAAGTAAGCATGCATAAATTTTTGTAATTTTTTATGAACCCGTTTTTTACGAGGACCCGGTTATAACGATCAAATATCACGGTCCCTTCGCGCTCGCTATAAGCGAGTTCGACTGTATAAATTAATCACCAAGGAACACTAACAAAAAATTGAACATATCTGCATATTATGGACATTCGAGACTTTGCATGAATTAATTGTCAAAGAAATTAACTTTACAGACATGCAACGGAAGATTAAACCATTTTCATCATTAGCGCATATATGCGTGCATTTCAGATTTTTTTTTTTTTTTTTTTTTTTTTATTCAGAAATTCTAAATAGTAATTTTTACCTTATTTAATGTATGATATTTAGTGATTACTTAAAATAAAAATTCCTCTTTCGGAATTTCCGGTGTCTATTCGAAATTTCTGAATGAAAAAGAAATTCCTAAAATTCACGCATATATATGCACTAGTGATGCAAATAGATTATTAGTTTCTTCAAATGAGTAAGTCTATCCAATGGATAATTGTGAATGAACTTGATATATATATATAAAACAACATAAAGCAAAGTTGTACAATTAAAATATTATGCAGGTTATATACTTAATTGTTTGCCGTAGATTAATTGATCTTTTGCATTATTTCAAGTGTAAAATGACGTTTTTGTTATGGTACAGTGTGTTTCAATTATGCATTGGTTCATTTTATAAGTTGTATGTATATTCTGGACGAATTTAAGTTTAAAGCCTCGAATAGTCTGTATCATTAAGGGCGTACTACAATTTCAGCTGTAAATACTAAGCAATTTAAATGCAGATAGCTGATAATTTAAAGGCTTTGGGATTTTTTTTTTCTTATTTATCCGAAACATATGTTGTGTAAAGTTTTTATTCTCTGATAAAATAAAAAAAGGCATTTTTTATTAAGTGCTACCAGTTTTTTATTGCGTCATTTAAGCTGGTATTGTACTGGTTATAATTCTAAACCAATAATTTATCTTTGCTGTACTATATAAAACCAAATGTGTCAATAGTAATAGCAATAAAAATAAGAAAAGGAAAGGAAAAAAAAACAGAACATGTTGTTACATGTTTGAGAACTTTCAAGCAATAAGAAATGTGAAATTTAAACTTCTAGTTGAACTACAGTGAGGTCAAATATTTCACGAATAAAGGCAATATAATATAATTTGATTTCGCTGTCTGACTTTCATTGTTACGAATATTGTCTCTTTTTAAAATTTATTTGAATTCTTTATTGAGAGGCAGATTTAAATCTAAAATTTTATGGACAAATTCTTTAGTGTTATTGTGTGATTTTTCAGCTTATATATGAGTTGTGAACTAGAGTTATGTTGTTTCAGAGTATTTAATTGGATTTTTGTTTATCTTTGGGTGACGATGCTGCCTGTTGGTGGAAGAAACCTCCTTGGATGACTGGAATGTTAGCCAGAAACTCTGGTGAGAGGGATTCCAAGACTGGAACGACTCCTCCAACCCATCGTACGTGATCTTCTGGAGATACTATTTCTGATGATGAGCGTTCTAGCACTGGACGATCCGAAGCTTTTTGTTGACTTGGCAATGTTGGAGCCACTTCCAGTACCTGCAAAATAAATTAACTGGTATAATTAAAGTGTAAGGATAAATTTCTGAATTCATGCACTGTAGTATTTGTATGAGATAACGAAAAATCTTTTGGTAATCATTTATCTTAAGGGGTCTCAGGACACTTAAAACTTCAAAATTTTCGAAATTTTAACTTCTTTAGGTGTTAAACTCTTATCCTTTCTGAACATTTTGATATAATTCTTTCCTTGAAATTCCCGTTAGGACAGATGTTATGGCTTTTAGAAATACGCCCGCTCAATAGCTGAAGCAACGTTTCCGAAACTTTGAAGTCCTTTTTCTCCAAATGACTTTTTTGGGCATAACGCGTAGAATATCTCAAGGACTTCTGAATATTTTTCAATGAAAATTTCAAAATATATGTTTCATGTTATTCTATATAAACTGAATCTAAAATTTCCTTTTTACTGTTCAAAAAAATATTTTTTTTATGTGATTATCCGGTTGAAATTTTGTATTAGATAAATGCAACTTTGTATTAAAAATATAAAAATGATTTAAATGCAAATTTATTTAGGTTCAGGATAATTATTACAATCTGAAGTATAATTAGTCACAAAAAGTTTCATTCTAGTTGCAAAATTTATTTTGCAATCGTGCGCGTAAGCTGTTATACCAATTTTCAGCTCGAGAAATGTCTGATAGTTTGGAGCCCCCTGTGAATTCTAATTTTGCATCTTTCAATTATTTAATTACCTGAAATGAAAGAGCATACATATATCTTTCATCCTAATGAAAATTGTTATTTAAAATCATACACATTTTAAGATATTAAATGTTGAAAATGGTCTTTTTTCCCCTGTTTTAAGAGCCCTGATACCCCTTAAACTTTTAACAGGATTCGTACGGGTACCGTTATTTTCAAGATCAAATATCAGAATTTTTTTATAGAAAAATAAATCTAGTTTAAACGGACGAAATTTCGCCTTATTTAAGGAGAGATTATTCATAAGAAAATACTGGTGCCGAAGAATTTCTTAGTCTGGAAATTGAAAGACACGTATGAACTCTGTTAAACCCTTTCAGGGGCAAGGTAAAATTTTCAAATAATTTAATGACACCAGTATTTACAAGAGAATTTATGTGTAAACAAGTCAAAATAAATATTCTCGTACTTAATAAAGATGAAATTTTCATTATAAAATTCCGGTACCAATGGGGCAATTAGGAATAAAAATTATGTGATGCCGTGACGGCATCACCGCCCTTCAAGGGGTTAAAGACTGGCTTACTGACTGCGCCACACATTGAAAGAACAGTTGTGAATTCTAAATTAATTAAGTGATTAACCCCTGAAGGACTTCTTATACTTGACACAAATTAAATAAAATTTTATTTTGTACATATTAATGACTAATTAAGAGAAAAAAGGCAATACTATGTATATATATATATATATATATATATATATATATTATGTGAGATATGATATGTTACGAAAACACAAAGTCAGTACAAATAAACTACATTTTTACAATATGAAAACCTTTGAAGTGTTAACTATACAGCGGTACATTATATTTACTACACATAGTAAGTGTTGCCAGTGGGCTGCTTTTTTAAAATTCAGATATCTTGATTGGCACCACTTTTCTGAAATATTAAAATCGCCCTTGATTTCGCCTTAATAAATATGCCATTAAATAAACGAATTTTACTATTTCAAAAAAGTGGTGCCATTCAAGAAATCTGAATTTAAAAAAAGTAGCCCACTGCACACTGCACATACACTATATGGCCAAAGGTGACCGGTCACTTGCGATTTTAGACGTTTTGTTAAATATCTAGAAAAATACATGAGGAATTAACCTGAAACTGCAGATGTGTAAACAGTATAGTATAGGTCATATATTTCCGCGAAGATATTTTCCTGAAACCCCATAGGGGACCGTCATTGAAAAAGAAGGAATATCTTTTGGATAACCCTGTAAAAACTAATGTAACAAAAGCGTTCAAACACGAAAATATTAATAAGTGGCTTATATACTGGGTTCATTTTTCTGAGGATAGCATGTATACTCGCAGAGAAATTAAGATTTTTATAAAAACAGCCAAAAATTTCGCCAAGTTTTTTGCTTATAATTTGCAGAGTTCTTAATATAAAAAAAAAGTTATTTTCAGAAAATATGACAAACAATATTATACACAATAATTTGTAATCAGAATTAAAAAATAATAAAAAATGGATGAAAAATGAGCAGGTTTACTAAAAAAGGTTTCATTGCGCATGCGCGAATGCAATCAAAATATAAAGTGCATAATGTATTAGCTAAGTGTATAGAGCAACTTTTGTGAAAGTCACAAAAACATAGCTTGAAAATTCTGAAAATGATCGTTGATAGTTAAGCTCGAAATCCGTTGTTCCCCAAAACAAGCGAACAGATCAGGGGTTGTATCAAATATTTGTTGATTAGTGCCAAGATAGTGTACACAATATTGCTCGTACTACTATATTTGGATACAACCCCTGAACTTTCTGCTTGTTTTTGGGAACAACGGATTTCGAGCTTATTCTATCGACGATTATTTTCGGAATTTTCAAGCTGTGATTTTGAGACTTTCATAGAAGTTTCTCTATATACTTAGCTAATACATTATGCACGTTATATTTTGATTGCATTCGCGCATGCGCAGTGAAACATTTTTTAGTAAACCTGCTCATTTTTCATCCAATTATTATTATTTTTAAAATTCTGATTGAAAGTATTGTGTACAATATTGTTTGTCATATTTTCTGAAAAGAACTTTTTTTTATATTAAGAACTCCGTAAATTATAAACAAAAAACTTGGCGAAATTTGGGGCTGTTTTTATAAAAACCTTAATTTCTCTACGAGTATACATGCCATCCTCATAAAAATGAACATAGTATATTACAATAAGCCACTTATTAATAATCTCGTGTTTGAACGCTTTTGCTGCATTAGTTTTTACAGGGTTATCCAAAAGATATTCGTTCTTTTTCAATTTGTTGACGGTCCCCTATGGCGTTTCAGGAAAAAAAATCTTCGCGGAAATATATGACCTATACCAGTGTTGGCGAACCTTTTTATAGTCGCGTGCCAATTTTTCTTCAAAAAATATTTTATTTGACCTTGACGTGCCATCTAAAACCAAATTTGGTGGATTGAAATGTAATGAATCAAAACTACTTGAAAATTACTTATTATGATATTTTCTAAAATGAATAACATACATGTAAGTATTACACTGCAATAATTAAAAAAAACAATTATATTTTAGAAATTAATTAAAAACGTAATGTGATTAATTGTTGTATCTTGGATGAAAAATAATTAATATATTCATATTCAGTTAATTTCAACAGAATGCAAACTAAATTAATTTATATGGCAACCACTCTCTATTTAATTTTTTATATTATAAATTTGCGAAAATGATGACTCACAGATTTAAATAGTAGAAAAAATCATTAAAATTGAAAAAAAAAAAGGCAGTTTATTTAAATGGTTCTGAAATTAATTTCCAAGTTACCATAATTTACCATCGGTAATAATCTTTTCTTTTTAATAGTTTTCAAATATTTTCTTTGTTTGATAAATTTCGAAACCATATTGAATAAGATTAAAATTCTTCAATTTGCAATTAATCGAGTTTAGAATCGAATCAGATCATCTAAGTTCATGTATTTTATGTAAAATCGCTGTATCTTCATTTAGAAACATAATCAACGCCGCGCCGTGCCAAAATTAATCTTTTGCGTGCCGAAAGTGGCACGCGTGCCATAGGATCGCCGACCCTGACCTATACTATACTGTTTACACACCTCAGTTTCATGTTAATTCCTCATGCGTTTTTCTAGATATTTAACAAAACGTCTAAAATCGCAAGTGACCGGTCACCTTTGGCCATATAGTGTAGTTATAGTTTAACCCTTTCCGACGCAGTGTGCCCGGGTCGGGATACCTAATTTTAATTCCAAACTTATGAGCGGCACCAAGAATATTTTAGTAAAATTTTTCATTTACTATGAACCTTTAAAGTAACATGTTTTTAATTTCTAAAAAAGTCGTTTGCATTTTCCGGTGTCCGTCAATCATTTCATCATTTTAAAACAAAAATTATCTGTGTCGGAAAGAGTTAACTGCTACAATATCTGTATCTTGAATTGCTGAATAATATTTCATTCATTCTAGTGAATTTATGAAATTATCCTAAATTTATCAGTACAAATTTCGGAAAAATTCCTTACTATTTCATTCATATTTAAAATTTTTTACAACTGGAATCAATTAACATTTTTTTTTCTTAAAAATAAATGTCATATGGCTATTTCCACGAGTACTTGTAGTGTACGTCCTATGCTGCGATTATTGGCTATCAGTATTTTAGAACGGAAAAATGTGACATTAATTGAATAAGGCGAAGCTTTTCGAAAATGACGATGACCAACAAGAATAGCGGTTATCAGCTATGTGACTTGCACTACCAAAACCCACGTAATTACCCATACATAAAATGTGTGACCATGTACTTAACGTTCATGACTTTAATGTTCAACCAGGGTTTAAAGATGAATTCTCTATTTTTCAATTCCTACTATTAGTTCACACTCTCCCTATATTTATTTATATATATATTTATATCTTTATATATCTTGTTCAAATTTTCAATCGTTAATAAAATACTCATTATTCATCCTATCAAGTTGAAATAATTTTTTTTAAACTTGTACCGGATGACAATTGATGTTAATACAGTTTTTTCAAATATTAATTAATTAATTAATTAAATTTTAATTAATTAATTTTAGTTTTGCATGGGAAACAAAATGGCGGTCATTGGTTATTGAAGATCAATGAAAGTATTTTCAATAAGGGGTTACCATAGGGGGGACCCTGTTCTGTCGCCAAATACCGCAAAGTTTGTTGCCAACTTGGCGATATATCGCCAAATTTGGTGGTCAAAATGAGTCGCCAAAAGTGACGCCAACTTGGCGATATCTCTAATATTTTGCCAAATTCCCATAGACTTCCATTGTAAACCTACTTGCTTATAGAAAATCAACAAATTGAGATATTTTAATGCAACAAAAACTAATATTAGCTTAAGGGATTATATTAAATTTTTCTTTGATGACCTAAGTAGGACTTGACTTTAAAAACAAAATTTTCATATTACTTGTTTCTGCTCTATTTCATTATTTTTATTTGTAAGTCACCACTGGTGTACGGAATATGTCGTCCGTGTATTTGTGTAATATATTATATTTATTTTCTTAATAAATTTTTTTTATAAATGTGATGTCTATTACTTTTATACTATGACTAGACATTAGACACTGTTCTTCTTTAGCCCGAAAAAGTGATATTTAGGCTTTAAACGGCGATTGCACAAGGAGTACGCCACCCGTGTCTGTATGTTATTACAAATATTATAATTATATATTAATTTTAATTAAATTAGTTTTTTTAACAATGTCCTGTTTATTACTTTTGTACTAACACTGGACGTTGCATTAAATAAAGATATCATAAAAAGTTCTTATGTAGGCTTTAACCCTCTCGCTGCGTAATTGTTTTATCAAAATAGTTTAAAAGATTGTGTATTTAAGAATTTTTATTCTTTTTTCACCGGTTTTTCAAAACAAATTTTTTTGTCTGATTTAATCGGGAAAATGCCCCGATTAAATAAGGCAAAATTTACAATAAAAAATAACTGGTGGGAATAATCAAAGAGGGTTAATTAGACGGAAAAATGCATCCCCGAGGAAATCTCGGGTTCGGCAGCGAGAGGATTAAAATCCGATGGCGCATAGAGTGCGCCGCCCGTATCTTTATGCTACCACAATCCGCGCGTCTATTTTAAAGGTTAAGAGATAACAACTTTGCCGCCCTAAAATTTAAGGCTTTTTTTATAATTTTTTTAAAGAAATGATAAGTATTAATAAAAATCCATTTACACTCATTTGTTATGAATATATCATAGCTGCCAACTTTTACGCTTTTGATGTACCACTAAAATTTAATAAATTTTTCTCTCTTATTTAATCCCAGATTTCGGCGATTTTATTATTGAATTTTAATGGCAAGAAAAAAGCGTAGCAATGGACAACTACGATATATTAAAATAAAAAATCTTATTCTTTTTTAGATAATATATTAAAAAAATTAAGGCTTTACGAGATGGGCGGAAGCTTTTCGAAATAAAGAAGGTCAAGCGATGGAGACATAAATTCATAGTAGACTTGACCTAGAAAAATTTAATAAAAGAATTAGCTTTTGTAGTCCATAAGGTAGCCTATAAACGGATTATCAGCGGGGCAAATTTTCCCAGTAAAAACAGATAGATGCTTTTACTGTAATTATGACAGAAATTCTGTATGAATAGGACGTTTAAATAAGGAGATAATTTGTATTCAGCTTTACGGGTGGAAGTTTGCCCCGGGTGGTTAATCAGCCCCTTCGGAATCGTTACAGTTGAAGCTTCATCATTTTGAGAATGTCAGTTTTCCTTTATTCATAGTTCCATGGTCTAACTCCTCCTCTTTATACATAACTACATATGTATCTCCACGTACAAGTAAATATAAAGTATTTAAGTTTTTGGAAGAAAAGGATTGAGTTAATCAAGGGGTCTCAGAACTCTCAAAATTGGAAAAAAATGAAAAAAAAAGACATTTTCAACATTTAATATCTTAAAATGTATTTGATTTTAAGACACAATTTTAATTGAAATAAAATATATAAGTATGTTCTTTCATTTCATGTATTTAAAAAATTATAAGATGCAGAATTAGGATTTACAGGGGACTACAAACTGTTAGACATTTTTCGAGCAAAAAATCGGCATAACAGCTTACGCGCACGATTACAAAATAAGTGTTGCAAGTAGAATGAAAATTTTGTAACCTACATAATTTTCAGATTATAATAATTACCCTGAACCTAAATAAATTTGTATTTACAGTTTTTTTATATTTTTAATACAAAGTTGTATTTAGCTAATGCAAAATTAAGAAAATTTCAACACTATAATCACCTAAAAAAATATTGTTTTGAACAATAAAAAGGAAATTTTAGGTTCAGTTTATACAGACTAACATGAAACATATGTTTTGAAAATTTTCTGAAAAAATATTCATAAGTTTTTGAGATATCGTGCGCGTTATGCCACAAAATGTCATTTTGAGAAAAATGGCTTCAAAGTTTCCGAAACGATGCTTCAGCTATTGAACTTGTATAAATGTAAAAGCCATAACTTCTGTTCTAATAGGAACTTCAAGGAAACAATTCTATCAAAATGTTCAGAAAAGATAGGAGTTTAACATCTAAAAAAATTTAAATTTCGAAAATTTTAAAGCTTTAAGAGTCCTGAGACCCCTTAAGGGGGTCCGGGAAACAAAAATCTTCAAATTTTCTAAAAACAATTTATGGCTTGTTTTCAAAATCTAGTTTTCAAGCAATGGTTGTCATGCAAACGACTTCTTGTAAAAATGCGTTTTTCTTCATGATGTGTTTTTTCACCATTTCTCATATTTGATTTGTTATGAGTCAAGAACCGTTAAAGATAAATAGTTCAAACTTGGAACATTTTTTTTCGATTGTTTTACTTTAATTTTGATTCAGCAAATTTGAAAAAAAATATTCACTTTTGAAACTATGATTTTAGTAAAAGAAAGTTGTATCTTTTTTTTTAAATTTTAATTTTAAATATTTTTAATTTTTATTTAAATTAATATTTTTAAAAATGCTGAATCAAAGTTAAAACTTATATATTTATGTTTATTTAAATGAAAAAAATTGAAATTCTACAAATAATATTTCGAGTTATAACGATTTTAAATTACCCTACTTTTTTAATAAATTTTAAATAAATTTTTTTTTTAATTAGAAGTTTTATCATGTGATTTTGTTTACAAATGATATGGTTAACCATAGCAAAAAAAATTCAAAACTTTTACTCAATAAATAAAAATTATTTTAAAATGTGCCCCGGACCCCCTTAACCCTCTCGCTGCACAGCCCGAGATATGCTCGGGCATGCATTTTCCAGTCAAATTAATACTATTTGGTTATTCCACCAGTTATTTTTTAGCGAAAATTTTGTCTGATTTAATCAGGACATTTTCTCCAATTACGATAGTCAAAAATTTGTGCTTTAAAGAATCGGTGATAAATGATTAAAAATGCTGTAAAAGACGCTCAGCGCGAAGAATTACTTACGCAGCGAGAGGGTTAAAAAGAAATGGTGAAATAAAGTTGAAAGTTGCTTTTTTCTCTTTCTGAAAACATTATGTAGCAAAAGTTACCGCACAGATGGTAAAGATAGTGTAAATGAAGATGTTTAAAAACATGTTTGCCTTGTTTAAATAAGATTGTTAAAAAAATAAATCCAAAATTTTTTCCCTTCTAAAAGCAGTGCATAATAAAAAATATTGTGTAGTTGATGGAGGTCCTGCACATAAAAATCTTCAAAGGTTTGTTAATTACAGGGGTTCGTTTTTCGAATACCAGTAATTTTCAAGAAAATATTTCGTACTAGAATTTTTCTATCAAATGACATTCGGAGCAGGTTTCTGCAAAATTTGCAAGAGAAATTTAAAGCGAATATTTTTATTTTAAAATAATGGTGTTAAAAAAAAAGCGGATCGATTGGAAGCCCTGTAATTACATAAGCTTGATGTAATGTAGCAGAATGCTACTTTTTTTAACATTCTAAAAGCAGCATACAAGTACTATAGTAATCATGAAAAAGAAGGCAAAAGAATCTTTCAAATCAAATTCTTGATTTACTGTAATTTCCGTCGTATAATCCGCGGATCAAACAATTCTGTTTAGACCCAGAAATTTTATTTAGTAATTGAAGTGAAATATTTACGGCGATCTAAAAAGTTACATTTTATTTAAAAAAATTCTGCGTCGAAAAATTATTTTTTTTTTACCGCGGATTATACGCCGGAAATTACGAAAATGAAACTGATGAAATAAAGTAGAAAATTCTTTTAAAAAAAGTAGTACAGGGAAAATATAAATTTATTAATTAAATAAGACCGGCGAAGCAAAAGGAAAACCTGCGTAGGCATCAAACTTATCAAATAAAAGTGCTAACATGCTCGATAAATTTTCTAAAATTTATGAAAACAGGGGTTCTTTTACTTGCGCTTACTTTCCGCATATTTCGTATACTCTCCACATGAATTAATTAAATTGTGAACAAAAATTAATAGAAAAGAGAGCAGAATATAATGTTGTTTCCCATGACGTTAGACTGATGACTCTGAGTTTCAGATGAAGTTGACAATACTTATAACGCTTGTTTGTGTTATCGCTTTCGCTTTACGAATTCCCGAATTTTGATCGGTTGCCAAAAGTAATTAATTTGTAAAAGCAGGGAATACTGGACTATTAAATAAAACTCTAAAGTAAAGTTTCAGGAATTTAGTGAAATGTTAAACTCTGAAACTTATAAAAGTCTTCATAAGTCTTTGTTTTTACTCAGCTAAAAAAGTGATTTTGGAGAAACTTGATATTCATTATTTATCAGCCGTTTAAATTAATCCTTCTCTATATAAAAAAAGTAACGATTTGGAAATGGACCAATGAAAATCTGCGTAGATATCGCGAAATACATCTGATTGGAGAGCTTTTATAAGCTATAAGGGGGGTTACCAACGGTGGGCTACTCTGTCGCGAAACGTTTTATTATACTTTAAATCTGTTTTTCTCAATACTGCTGTTTCAGCTTTTTTTTTTTTTTTTTTTTCAATTTTTGAAATGCTTCTTGCTGCTTAATTTTTGATCAAAATTCATGAAACTGATAAGCATAGTTGCCAACTTGTACGGATTTTTCTCACCACTAAAATTTAATAGTAAATTTTACCTAAAACAATCGCCGAAACGTGGCAATTTCTATCGATGGAACAAGACAAAATTTTCTATTAAATTTTAGTGGTAACTAAAAATCCGTACAAGTTGGCAGCTATGTGATAAGGAAGAATCCTGGTATGGCTTAAAAAGAAACTGTGTATGCATTTTAAAATTCGACGTCATTAAGACAATTAAATTTGTTTTTAATTTATTATAAGGCAGAATTTTGATGAAAATCGATATGGAATTCAGAAAAATATCTCTAAAAAATTAACTATGTAAAGGATTAAAAAATCGATATACACATTTGTTTGTAATAGAGTTTTATGTGAATAAAATCCAAAATCTAGGAAATAGCTAAAAAATTAAAACGCATGGAGCATTTTAAAATTTCATTTAAAATTTTAAACTTTTTAAAAGATCTTAAAATTATAATGAGGTTGGAAATTTCTTTTCAGGTGTTCTATATACTTATGGTGACATGTATATTTGCACAAAATTTCTAATCTCTATTATGAAAATTAAAATAATTTTTTTTAAACGTCCACCGTCCTCTTAAAAGGCAAAAAAAAAAAAAAAAAAAAAAAAAAAAGTAGACCATTGTTATTTGACAAATGTTTGTAAATAAAGCTCTGTTATAGTATGACTGTTAAATACCTTCTCTCGAGTTTTAATCGTTTCTGCCAACTTAAATGATTATTCAGTAACTCCTGTTTTACTAATGATGTCTTTCTCACTTCATCAAACTAGATTAAACAACGAAGCGGATAATAATGTGTTTATAATGAGAATATCGGAAAACTTATAATCTATTCAGGTGGCACGCTGATCCAATTAGTGCAAGTGCAGTTATAAATTTACCTGTTCGATTAATGATGTAGCTTGACACCACGTTGTATGAAGGGGTAATTAAAGGCCAATAATTTATGCAAACTGACTCACAGATATATTCTTGGTTATATCTAAGCATACCAAATGCAAAATATATTTTATCAAATGGACATTCATTAATAAAAAAACTTGGCAATATATAATGCAATAATTTGGAGTGGGCACAGAACTATATTATGGAAAAGTCACTCATTTGTTTCGCCCGGAAGAAGCGCAAGCAAGTTCATTTATTAAAATATATATAATTTTTTAAATTAATCAATTTGTTGTAGTTTCACAGCCATTTGGCATATTTTGGCGAGCGTTTATTGGTGCACAATTAAATCCATTGGTATTTTAACAATGGAGTTATGAGTAAAGAGGACGAGACATATATAGTATATTGTGTATCAGTTGCGAGTGAAGTAACTGATGTGATTGTCACAATATGGAAGATTTTTTATTTATTTTTTAACCGGATCAACAGTTTCTGATTACCACCGGGGTAAACTTCTACCAGTAAATTTGAATAGAAAATTTCGTCTTATTTAAGCACATTTTTCTTTTAAAATTTCTCTCACAAATGTGGTAAAAATTTCTATTTGTTTTTACTGGCGGCAGTTTTGCCAGGTATTATAATCTTTCTCACTGACTCTGATAGGAAGTTGTCTAGGTTGTCACAATATGGCGGAAACGCAGGGTCTGACTACCGCCGAAAAAAAAATCTTCCATCAGCATAGGTCCCAACCTCAAACTAATCTTCCGTAATACTTGCGTTAATTTGACCCTGGTTTAATACATTTAGAACCAGAATTTTTTTAAGAAATGAAATTAAATATGTTCCACGTAGAAACCTGGAATTAAATAAATAAGCATTCATGAAATAAATTTTCTGGTTTGAAACGTGGTTAACCTGGGTCAAATTAACCCATACATTACGGAAGATTAATGGAAGGTTGGCAGCTATGCATCAGTAAGAATGAATATCTGTTATTGCCTTTATTTATGACTGAAATTTTGCATAAATAAACCGTTTAAATATGGAGAAAATATCTGTTCAAATTTAGTGGTGGCAGTTAGCCCCAGCGATAATCAAACCCTGCGAAATAATGGAATTATGAATAAAGAGGAAGAGACATATAATGTACTGTCTACCAATTGCGAGTGAAGTAACTGAGGAGGTTGCCACAAGATGGCGACTGTTTTTTAATATCGTACCAGCAGTTTCTGATTACCGCCTGGACAAACTTCCCACCAGTAAATTTGAGTAGAAAATTTCATATTATTTAAGCGCCTTATTCGTGGAAATATTTACTTACAAATATGGTAAAATTTCCTGTTTGTTTTTACTGGTTTCAGTCTGCCCCGGTATTATAATCTTTTTCACTGAAACTGACAAGAGGTTGTCTAGGTTGTCACAACATGGCGGAAATGCAAGGCCTGAATACAGTCAAAGTATACTTACAGCAGTACAAATTAATATCTGTTTTTGCGATTATTTATGACTGAAACTTTGCATTTAATAAGGTGTTTAAGTAAGAAGAAAATTTCTATTTAAAGTACTGGTAGAAGTTTCACCCGGCGGTAATCAACCCCCGCGAAAGCGGTTACAGTTGAAGCTTCACTATTTTAAGCATATGTTAGTTCCTCTTTATTAAAAGCTCCATAGTTTCAACTCGCATACAATTATACGAGTTACAGAGAGTATTTGACGATTTAACAACTGTGGCGAGATAAAGGAAAAATGTTTAAAATTAATCAATTTATAATTAAGTTAAAAAAATATTAAAATGTTGTATTGCCATCGAAAACACAGCTGTGATTGCAATTTTTATAATTATAGCAAATCAGAAAGTGGGTTAAAATCGATTGAAAAAATTCCATGTTTACATACAAAAGCCAACTTAAGTGCAATAAAAGAGTGTAAAAATGTCTTGAAAATCGCATGTAAAAGTGATTTTAACCAAAATAATTTATTAGTGGAAATTAATATCTATATTGAAATAATCGATAATAATTAAAAGATTAATAATGTTAATAGGTAGTAATTTACAATTTATAAATAATTAATGCTATTAATTATTTTTAATTATTGCTTAGTCATTATTTAATTTAATTCTTGTTATCTACATATATGCCTGAACAATTTTTACTCTCTTTTATCTTCAACAGAAGAAAGTATTGTAATCGAAATTTCTTTCGGCTTCCGGTTTTCGACGGATTTACACGTTTTAGGGTTCAGAGATTCCAAGAAACATGTTTATCTCCTTGAGGGGCAAGCAATTACGTTTGTGTAATGCTGAATTCCCACCGGAAATTTAGAAAAAAAAAATTTCAAAATAAGGAAACGCAATTTTCCGACTTTTTTCCACCAAAGTTAGAAAAGTAAAATTTCATAAAATTTTCCGGTGCAAATCTTCATTAATCGTAGGGGGGATAAAATATATCCCACCACCCTCCAAAGGGTTAAACAAAATGTATGTCTAAAAATAATAAATATATTACAAATCATCAGACATACAAGTAAAATTACATAAATACATTTAATACAATTAAAAAGCAAACGTTTCAAGCTAAATTTTAGCCCCTCATCAGTGCAACAAAACATTCAAATGACAGAAAACTATATATCATGTTTACAGTTAAAAATTATTAGCAGTTAAAATTAAATAAAGTATAAAATTTTTTTAAAACAATGCTGAGTATTCAGGAGGAAGTGCACATGATTCATTTATCGGCGACATTTGCTTACGAGTGAACACACCTTCTAGAAAAACTCTACTTTTAATATTATTGCAACCGGATCTGATAACTTTCATATTCGTGAAATCTGGGATATGGTCGGTATCTAAAGAATGCTGTACAATTTGTATGTAATTGACCATATCCCAGATTTCACGAATATGAAAGTTATCAGATCCGGTTGCAATAATATTAAAAGTAGAGTTTTTCTGGAAGGTGTGTTCACTAGTAAGCAAACGTCGCCGATAAATGAATCATGTGCACTTCCTCCTGAATACTCAGCATTGTTTAAAAAAAAAATATATACTTTATTTAATTTTAACTGCTAATAATTTTTAACTGTAAACATGATATATAGTTTTCTGTCATGTGAATGTTTTGTTGCACTGATGAGGGGCTAAAATTTAGCTTGAAACGTTTGCTTTTTAATTGTATTAAATGTATTTATGTAATTTTACTTGTATGTCTGATGATTTGTAATATATTTATTATTTTTAACTAGTATATCAGACGTTAAACAATGATTATTTATTTTAAAATGTATGTCTGTCCGTCCCTGTGTCGCCATTGTACCATCAAAAAGTGTATGAAGTTATGCATAGAATTGAACCAAATATTTTGTGCATCTATTTTTAATTATTGTTTAGTCATTATTTATCTCCATTCTTATTATCTAGATTTTTCGTAGTTCTGTTGTCCATCATCGGCTCGTGCATTGACGGGAACACGCGTCCTGCTAAGCTGGCTATTCGGAAGCAGCTGATGTACAACATAATAACGAAAAACTATTGATTTTAATAAATATCATGATCGAGATTAACTCGTTTTTATTCCGATTAAGTGACTGAAGCAGAAATTTAAGATGAAAATGAAAGTTGTTATAGTATTGAAGTAACAGTACTGCATTAACATCTGTAACTACTTTTTGAAATATTAAGATGTATGAGATGGAAGAAAGTTTTGGGATTGGCACATCAAACTAGTTTATTATGCATCTGGAAGTAACAATGTCCAAAGTAAATGTAAAATGGCAAACAATACGAAAGTTTTTAATTCTGAAATTTTGTATTCACACCAGATATTTCCAATAATATTTTTTTCTTTAATTAAGGGGTCTCAGGACTCTTAAAATTGGAAAAAATGAAAAAAAAAAAGACCCTTTTCAACATTTTAATACCGAAAAATGTATTTGATTTTAAGACACAATTTTAATTGGGATGAAAGATACATGTTCTTTCATTTCGAACATTTAAAAAATTGAAAGACGCAGAATGAGCTTTTACAGAGGGCTCCAAACTGTCATACATTTGTCGAGCAGAAAATCGGCATAACAGATTACGCGCAGGATTACAAAATAAATTTTGCAACTAGAATGAAAATTTTGGTGCACACTTATACTCAGTGTTGATTTCAGGAGGTGGCCCGGGGGGGGGGCAATCCCCCGGAGCAATGAAATGGTCCCCCCCCCGGAAGATTTGAGATTTTAGGTTTTCAATGGTCAAAAAGTGCAATGTACCTCCCGGAAATCTATAATGTCCCCCCCCCCCCCCGGAGCCACAGAAATCCCTCCGGGAGAAAAGTGTCTGAATTCAACACTGCTTATACTTCAGATTGTAATAATTATCTTGAACCTAAATAAATTTGTATTTAAAGCATTTTTATATTTTTAATACAAAGTTGTAATTAGCTAATGCAAAATTTTAAAATTTTCAATATAATCACCATTTTTTTTTTTTTTTTTTTTTTTTTTTTTTTAACAATAAAACGGAAATTTTAGGTTCAGTTTATACAGACTAACATGAAATATATGTTTTGAAAATTTCATGAAAAAATATTCAGAAGTTTTTGAGACATCGTGCGTGTTATGCCCAAAAACGTCATTTGGTGGTTGGCTGTATTTATTTCGGCCAATTATCAGCACGTGGGATATAGGTCCTAAGGGGGGGGGTGGCCTTCCGTGGGGGGGTCTTTCTAAGGGAACCTAACCCGTATTAACGCTTGGAGAACTGAAGTTCGAAGAAAACCACGAAAACTCCGAACGATTAGGCCGAAGGGCGCGATTGGAATCGAACCCAGCACCTCCCATCTACCAGCTTCGAGAGCAGAACCTCTCGGCTACTGGTGGGGCCGTCATTTGGTGAAAAATGACTTCGAAGTTTTGGAAACGCCGCTTCAACTATTGAGCGGTTATAATTCTAAAAGCCATATCTCCTGTTCTAAAGGGAATTTCAAGGAAACAATTATATCAAAGTGTTCAGAAAAGATAGGAATTTAACATCTAAAAAAATTAAATTTTCGAAAATTTTGAAACTTTGAGAGTCTTGAGCCCCCTTAATACATTTTGTGATTGCCTGAAGTAAAAATTATTTTTTCAGAATTTCCAGTATTAATTCGAAATTTTTGAATAAAAAAAAACAAACTGGTAACTCTGGCTTGAAGATGCAAAAAAGAAAGACAGAAAGAAAATAATTTTTGCATCAGATCCCCCCCCACCCCCCACCCCCCCCCCCCCCCAACCCCCCTTTCCCACCCACTATTTATCAATACGAAACATTTCAATTTCAAATTAACGTGCTTTATTCAGTTTGCTTACAATTCTATCGGAATTATTGAATATAAATTTTCGCCTCACTTTATTGTTGAAAATCATTACAAACACACATTACACACACATGTTCACATTATTACATGATTCACATTATTACATGTTTATCGTAGATATACATATAATCTGAGGTACGGTTGCCAGCTTGGACTTCTTTTTTCAATTCCTTCTATTAGTTCACGCTCTCCCTATATTTATTTATTTATTTATATATCTTGTTCAAATTTTCAATCGTTAATAAAATACTTATTATTCATCCTATCAAGTTGAAATAAATTTTTTAAAACTTGTACTGGACGACAATTGATGTTAATACATTTTTTTCAAATATTAATTCATTAATTAAATTTTTATTAATTAATTTTAGTTTTACATGGGAGACAAAATGGCGGCCATTGGTTATTGAAGCATTTAATTCATCTTCATATCTATAAGGGGGGGTTACCATAGGGGTGACCCTGTTCTATCGCCAAATACCGCCAAGTTTGTCGCCAACTTGGCGATATATCGCCAAATTTAGCGACCCAAATGAATCGCCCAAAGTGACGCCCACTTGGCGATATCTCTAATATTTTGCCAAATTCCCATAGACTTCCATTGTAAACCTACTTGCTTATAGAAAATCAACAAATTGAGACATTTTAATGTAACAAAAACTGATATTAGCTTAAGGGATTATATTAAATTTTTCTTTGATGACCTAAGTAGGAACTGACTTTAAAAACAAAATTTTTATAATACTTGTTTATTCAGAAATTCCGACTATAAAGCATAGTTAAATGCAAAGATATATGCAATCAAAGCGATATCAATTGCACATTTTGAGATATCAAATGTTACTTTTGTGCTTAGCGTTAAAGACGGACGTGATATCATTTCATAAACAAATAACTTTCAAGAAAACATTTTTCTTCTTCGATTTTTAGGTGCATTCATAATTATATAAATACGTAGCACCTGGTCCGTCCGTCTGTCTGCGTATAGCAGCGCAAAAACTACCCAACCGAATAGTTTGAAACTTAATATATATAATCATTGCAGAATTTTGTCCAGTCATTTCAAATTTTATGAAAATTGAACCAAAACTTAAAAACATATTAATAAAAGTTTTCTTCATTCTATTAAATCCTATCATACGTAATTAATTCAGTTATATTCCATTATAAAATGATTCTAGGTTGCCATGGGGATTATACGTCACATTTAAGATGGAATTATATTATTTCCCTATTACTGAATTTAATATATACAATCGTAATACATTTTGTATTCATGCGTTTTTGCATAAGAGTGCAACAGCTATTGCACCCAGATCTGAATATTTATAAAATTAGTTATAGTACGAACGCACCTCATTTGCCATGTTTGACGTACAATTTCCGCCTTTTTTTAAAAAATTTTCCGGCTTTAGTGCATAGTTAGATGCAAAGATATATGCAATCAAAGCGATATCAATTGCACTTTTGCGATATCAAATTATACTTTTCTGCTTAGCGTTAGAGACGGTCACGTTTGTGCATTATATATGGATAGGATATCATAAAAAACAAAAAAAAAAACTTTCAAGAAAATATTTTTTTCTTCGATATTTTAGGACTGAAGCTCATGACATATGTTCCATTTTTTTTTTCTCGTGCTGTAAGTATGTGCGTTTATGAGTTGTCTTTTATGGCTTCTGTTTCTAATAAATAAGATATTGACTTCAAATTTTGACAGTTGAGGGACAGAAAAAGATTTAACCTAATTCATGTAATGTCGGCGTTGCAAATATACTGGAGTTTGAAGAAAAACTATTTGGACCCGGGAGTGTGTTTTAAAATCAAAACAATTTCGAAGCTTTTTGTATATTTTATCTGCTTAAAAATGAGAAAATTAATCTACTCGTTTCCTTTTAATCCCTTAAAGATCACTTCGTATTTGGAAAAACCATAAAAAATGTACCTATTTTTTTTATTACAGAAATTGAATAATTATAAGGTTTCTAAATAAAATATGCAATCAGTTTTTTTTAAAGCGAAAAAAAAAAAAAAAAAGATGTTATAGGAGAAATTCACATTTGTAGAAAAACCATCACACGAGAATTCTGTGTCTTATGTTTGTTTTACACCATACAAATTAATGCGAATAAGGCCTTTGTTTTTCACATCTTAGATCTTTATTTATCATCATCACACAAATTTTTACAAATAATATTTGAAATAATGTACATACATTAAATTTTGATTATTAATAATTTTTTGAGTGCTATGTTTCGAAACATACAATACAAATCCCAGCATTACAATCAGTACCAAAAGCCAAACCCAAGCGACAGTATTCAAACAAAGCGATTTAAGTAAGCGACCTATCTTAAATGGGAGAAGTAACCGCAAGATTAAAAGCGAGGTCACATCAATCAAGGTCATGCGCCACGTAGCGGATGGAGTGTGAACTACAGGTAGATACCCAACTGTTTTCATACTCACACCACTAAAATTGTAAAGTTTTTTTCATCCTGATAAATAACTAAAGTGCTTTGATAAGGCCAAGTGGCAAACAAGATTCATTCCTATGAGTGACTAAAGATTTAGAAAATACGCGCCACACTAAAAGCCCGCGTATGTGAATTATCACTCCGTCCACAAGGTGGCGCAACTATGTTAATTTACGCCTGATTCCAGCATTAAGTTTGTTCGCTTACTTATAACGCTTTGGTATTCAAAGACTGCACATGGAAACGCCAGTTAAATTTTTCCGGTTTAAGAAGTTTTTTCCAGCAGTTAAATCTCCAGCCCGGAAATAGGACGGGCACGAGAAATAACGAACGACACCTCAGCCCGTGATATTAACGGGAGCGAGAATTAAGGGGTTAATATGCAATTCGACCTTAACCCTTAACGTTTGAAGCACTCATCCCAGGTACGGCAAAGTTTTGTTTTTTTAATCATCAAATGTCACAATGGGACCGGAATTAAAGATAAAATTTATTTAAAAATAAGTAAATGCATATATTCGTGTAGATAACAAACCGAAGATTTTGTTTAAAAATACTGGTGCCAGTGTGACATTTGTGGATTAAAATTAAATGACGCCACCGTGGTGGCATCGGCCGCAAAGTATTAAAAGAGTGTATTACATGCTTAAATATATGTATAGTCGTTAAGATAAAACACAAACATCCCATACTATTTTATTACCAACCTTGGGTTCGTTTAGATAGTTAGTTTGTTAGATAGTTCGATAGATAGTTTACTTCGTTTATGATTATAAAAATATACACGCTGCCGATGGCAGTAGGGTCCTCATATCTAGGTTTGTTTGGATGAATTTTTCGTTTAAAAATATAAAATCATACAAATTCGAGGCGAAGGTCGTCATGATTCCCAAAATTAGGTTCGTTTGGAAGAGTTTCGTTTAAAAATATAAGACCACTGAATACTGATCTAATATGTAAAAATGAAAATTTGTCTGTCTGTCTGTAATGCTATACAAATACATAGTTTGGAAGTCAGAATTGTGAAATGTTATGTACATGTGTATTAAAACATGGCCGAGGCAACTAAAGCAATGCGGAATCGAAATAATTTATAGTTAACTTTTAATTAATAAAAAACCATCAGTTTTTCAGCAATTTCCTATCAAATTTAAGCATTTTCCGATATACCAGTTGCCAACAATTAAAAATTCACAATTAAAATTCTTACCACAACAATTACCTTTCTGTTGCACATTACGTACGCCACGCTGCAATACTAAAAAGCTGTAGCGGGTATTACGATAATTCATTTACCTCCATGCAAATAATTAGAGACTATTTAATTGCGCTCAATTATTACAAATTTTTAAAAATAAAGAAACACATTTTATCACAAACATCAACAAAACTTTTATATTTTATTTATTCCCTGTTTCCAAAGATATCGTTTTATCGTCTGCTGCCATAGTAGCATGATAAATTAAATTTCATTAAAAAAAAGGCACAGTAGTAGAAACATATTTTACTAAATCGAATAGTTATTTTTAATTTTGGTTTTAGAATTAAATTCATAAACTCCCGTGCATAGAACGGGTTAAACAGCTAGTTTTAGATATATTTGAGTTTATTATCACGGGCTCAAGCAACACCAGGTGTTTCAACTAAGTAAAAAAAAATGTTTTTGAATAAAAAAAAAATCGAAGTATGTTAGGTCTATTCATTATATCTCAGAAAAAATAAATCAATTGTATGATTTTTTGGGAAGATATAAATTAAAATTTTGCTCATGCGTTTAACTTCAACCTCATCAAACTTTGACTTCTTGTAACTATATGAAGATTTAAGTATAAATCTATGAGTTATACTTTTATTTTGAGCTGCTTTGATTAAAAAAAAAAATAAATTAAAAAAAATGGTTAAAAGTGAGTGCTACCATTTTAAAAATCCAATATGGTGCAAGTTTAAATATGTGTAACATGTTTGTTGTATATATTTAATGCGTAATAATAATTAAAAAAAGCCTACTGTATAATATGTTTGTTGTATATGTTTAATATGTAATAATAATTTAAAAAAAAAACCTACTTCAGAAGATGAACGTTCCCTCAAACTCTCTGCAGACTGAAAACTGTCAGAACTGCTGACAGTAGAACCTTTAGCGACACTGTTCGCATCGTCCACCCATCGAACTGTTCTTGGAGGAGAATCGGATTTGTCTTTGCTTTCGACTTGTTTGCCCGAGCCTGTCTCTGGCAGCTTAGTAGTCTGTGAGGTTTCTGCAGTCTTTGGCATGAGCGCTTCTTTGAGTTTGCTTACGGTTTGGGGCATCTCCAGAGGTGGTATAGTTACCATCTTCTGGGGTTCCTAAAATAAATATGTTTGACTGTTACAAGTTGTAATTTTCCCAACGTATTAAAAAAATGGAGTTATAAAAAGGAGGAGACATATAGTGTACTGTCTACCAGTTGCGTGTGAAGTAACTGAGGAAGTTGTCACAAGGTGGCGGCTATTTTATTTTAATCGGATCAATAGTTTCTGATTACAGCCAGGCAAACAACCCACCAGTAACTTTGATCAGAAAATTGACTCTTATTTAAGCGCTTTATATTATCTCACAAGTATGGTAAAAATTTCTATTTATTTTTACTGGTGTAAGTTTGGGTAGGTATTATAATCTTTCACACCTATACTGACAGGAGGTTGTCTAGGTTGTCACAATATGGTAGAGACGCAGGGACTGACTACAGCCAAAGTAATCTTCCACCAGCAAAAATGAATATCTGTTTTTGCTATTATTTATCACTGAAATTTTGCAGCAATCTGGCGTTTAAATAAGAAGATAAATTCTATATAAATTTATTGGTGGTAGTTTTCCACGACGGTAATCACGCCCTGCGAAAGCGGTTACAGTTGAAGCTTCACTATTTTAAGGATATGTCCAGGGTTCGTACGGATCCTTGAATTTCCTGACTAAAAAATTCTTTGGTACCAGTATTTTCTAATAGAAAATGTATGATTAAAAAGGGCGAAATTTCGGACGTTTAAACCAGATTTATTTTTCTATAAAAGAATACTGATATTTGGCCTTGAAAATAACGGTACCCGTACGAACCCTGATGTCAGTTCCTCTTCGTTAGTAGTTCCATGATTAAAAAAGTGTCCAGGCCGGGATTCTAACTCAGAATCTTGGCTCTAGCGGACAACTCTCTTCCAAAGAAGCTATCCTGGACAAATCCGGTAGACACATGTGACTAAAGCTGCTATCAGATTCATGAACTTTTCGAGCAACTTTTGAGCCAACTCTTGATTTTAGCCGATTTTCTACTAGAAATCGTCTCAACACCAAGTGTGATAGCAAACAGTAATACCCCCCAACTTTTTTACCACAGTCCTAAAAAAATCTCCGCTGACCACGACTTTTCACCATTCATTTCCCAACTACCAAGGTGGCCGACGCTGTGTGATTAAGCTGGAATGAAATGATGGCCAAGAAAGAGTTTTGATGTCATGCGTAAAAAAAAAAAAAATAAATAAATAAAAAAAAAATAAATAAATAAATAAAAAAACTTTTTTATGGGACATAAAACTTAATTTATACATAAATAAAACTTTGAAAAGG
Source organism: Maratus speciosus (assembly GCA_963932465.1). NCBI lineage: Eukaryota > Metazoa > Arthropoda > Arachnida > Araneae > Salticidae > Maratus > Maratus speciosus. The sequence continues at coordinate 203,688,786 of OZ010794.1, read as the reverse complement.
TGCTCATATCAATAAATAGCTGAAAAACTGATCGCAAAGCTTACTGAAAATTTATTTGCGCCAGCGAAAGAGCGATAAATAGTAACAACTGGTAACAGCAGTACCGGTTTTTCCTCCAACTTTAGCAACGACAATTGCAAACCTTTTTTCACTTTGTACACGGGAAAGTTGGAACAAAAGTCGACTGAAAAGTTGGTCGCTTGAAAAATTGGTGAATTTGATAGTGGACATAGACAACCTTTTTGGAAATAACATCTGGTCTGTTGGACCAGATTGGTCAGATGTCATTGTTGCCTGCGGGGCGGTCATCCCTGTCATCCCTGTCATTGTTGCCTGATTGAAATGTGTCGCCAGATTTGTTCAGGAGAGCTTAGTTGGCAGACGGTTGACAGCTAAAGGTACTGGATTCGAATCCCAGCTTGGGTACTTTTTCACTCAGTTGGAAAAATTACAACTCGTATGATTTCTTTACCAAGCAGTATGATTGTGTTAAAATAATTAAGTATGACTGAATGTTGTTGATATTGTTAAAAAGTATATTACTGTTATTTTTTTTTATCATTTTTTTTCTTTTGTAGTATATTTAAGTTTCTTTTCTACAAATTATAAAAATTGATCCAGTCATAATTTTTTTGAATGGGTGAAGTGGAAATTAGATTTCCTTGGAGATAAGTTACCATGCCTTATTGAAGACGTTTTAACTCTTGACGGTCGAAGTATTCTTCTCTAACACAGGCATCCCTTACCCGAATTTATTCGGTTGGCACCACTTTTTTTAAGAAGCATTTTTGCTTGTACTTTGACAACATGTGCAAGAGAAATTTACTAAAAAATGTACTTTTAAAATAGAGTGTTACGAATAGAATATAAAAATAGAATCATGTATAATACAGCTTGAGCAGCTATTTGCGGATACTCGACCGCAAAGGTTTAACCCCTTGGGGACGAGCTACCGGTATACGTGCCGCGTAAGGTGCTCAGAATTCGTGGTTTTCACACCAGTAAATTTCTATTGTAAATTTTGCCTTATTTAATCCGAGTATTTTCCCGATTCACTTAGGCAAAAGCTTCTGTTTTGAGAAACCGGTGATAAAAGATTAAAAATTTTGTAAAAGACGCTCGTCCCGAAGGAGTTAAATGCATAGTGTATCAAATTTGCAACAATTTTTATGTAACTTTTAATAAATAAATGAAGTTCTCGCAACCACTATATTTATATGGAAATATTAATCCTTTAAAAAGTCGCATAAATATGTTACTAAAAAAAATTTTAAAAAATCTATCTTAAAATTTCTTGTGTCTAAGCCTTAATATGAGTATATAAAACACAATTCTAAAAAAAAAAAAAAACCCGTGCATTTAAAGGTTAAGAAATTTAGTATTCATACCAGAAATAAAGAATAGTATTTTATGCTTTATTTAATAAGAAACATTAATTTTGAATCTGTAGTACTAATTATGATGTATATTTTATACTTTTAGTGTAGGATGAAGAAAAAGAAAAAAGAAATATGAAAAACCGGTGATAAAAGATTAAAATTCTGTAAAAGACGCTCGTCCCGATGGGGTTAAAGCATCTGAGTAATTTTTTCCATGCCACAAAATGAGTTCTCATCCAACTTTTCTTGGCTTAGAAAGGGTGGGGAGTGAAAAGCACCATGGATACATCTTTGACATATTCTCAGACAGAAAGTGTACTGAGAAGTTGTCAAGAATGGCACGATATTTAGCTGATTTTTTTCTACTATAATAGGCAAAACCCCTTAAATTAAATAAATTATAAGTAAAAACATGTTTTAAAGACACGTTTTTATTATAATGTACTAAAAATTAAAAAAAAAGTTGGACAGTTGATTGAAATAAATAACCTTTTTAAAAGGAATATATTAAATTGCGAGTGATTTTTTTTATCAACTTTTTTTTTTTTGATAAAATGTATACAAAATTTTAAATCCCGTTTCCTCCCCCCCCCCCCCCCTAAAAAAAATAATAATCTGCCGACGTTCTACCGAAGATCGAATTCACATACATCCCCTCCTGCGCGAAATTAAGAGATGGTCAAGAATTATCAACCATGATATGGTTCAATCGAAGACCATCGTCTTGTTTATGAAGCAATCAATGATATTCACTCTATCACAAAAGTGATTGCATTTACTAACCCTTATTGGACAAATGTTTTAGCCCAGAAATTTGCCCCAGTCAAATTTCATATATATATATTACAGAATATTGTATTGTCACTGGAAATACGTCACACTACCAAAATTAGGTCATTTGTAGCACAGGAAGTATGTTAACCCTTTCCGGCGCGGAAGAAATCTGTTTGTAAAATGATGAAATGATGGAGTGACAGTAGATTTTACAAACGAATTTATTGTAAAATAAAAGCTTCCTTATTTTCCCTTACTTTATAAAAGGAAAATTTTAATTAGCTATTCTTGGTGTCGTTTGTCAGTTTTGGAATTAAAATTAGGTGTCCTTTTTTGTGGACACTGCCCGCTAAAGAGTTAAAATTGGATTGCAAGGAGACGAACGGACAGATAAAGCAAGTTAAATAAAAGATTGTAATTAAAGACGGCAATTATTTTGATTTTTGCACTAAAGTAGCTTTACAAACATATTATTGTTTAACTCCAGGGATGAGATTTCCGCGTTTTTGCACATCAGTATTTTGTTAGAGTAAATGATATTTCATTTAATCGGAACATTTTTGCGATTTGAGAGAACAACATTTTCTCTAAGAATATACTGTTGTGCAAAAACGCGGAAGTCTCATCCCTGTTTAACAGCAGTTGAAAGCCCCTATATCTACCATGTTAAATTAATGTACCATTCCTCAAAAACTACCGAATATATTCACTTGAAAATTTTTATATACATTAAATAAATAATACCTAATAAAATGAAGTCAACTTTATAAACAGATATTCTTTAGTTATTTTTTTTAAAAAAAATCTGGAAAAAAAACCACTTTTAAATAACAAAAAACTTCCATTTTTCCAAAGAATTTTTTTTAATAAAATTTTTGTAGAAATGTTTGTAACAAAAGTTCACTTCAGATTGATCAGGGATATGTGTGAAATATTCTTGGAACGATTGCAAACAATAATTTGTTGTAGTTTCTATAAAAAGGTACATCGAAATTCAAAAAGCAAGATTTTGAGAAAATTCAGTTTAAAGTTTACGTATGTAATGTATGATGTAAGCAAACTGAATTACTTAAAATTTTTTAACTTCTTGTTCTCGTAGAAACAAAAGTAATATACCTTTCAAAAGAGGGCAAATAAAGGATTCAAAATATTAAAAAATAAAAAAATGACTGTTTTTCACGAATTTGACTTCTAACTGCCCTTAACCCCTAAAGGTCGATGTAATTTCTCCAAGATACAGGCAGCTCGCTCTTACACGAATTTATTAGATTTGCAGCACTTTATTTTTGAAGGAACACTTTTACTTGTACTTTGACAAGATATGCAAGAGAAATTTAGTACGAAATGTACTTTTAAAATATAGTGGTGCGAACAGATTATTAAATAAAATCATGTATGTAAAGCTTGGGCGGCTATTCACCAACACTGGACCGCAAAGGGTTAAAAACCTTTTAAGGGCGGTGGCCACACGGCGTGACCACCTAATTTCAAAATTGTTAACGGCACCAAGAATATTTTAATAAAATTTTGTTTTTATAATGAAAGTTTAGAAAAGCGAATTTTTATTTCTAAGTTCTGGTAAAATAATCTTTGTAAATTCTGGCGTCAGTCAATCATTTCATCATTTTACGGACAGAAGTTTTCTGCGCCAGAAGGAGTTAAAGTAGTCATAAATTTAATATACGCCTAATTCTGTTTTTACACGACTATATATAGGGTTAATGTTTTAACCCCTTAGGGACGAGCGACACGTATACGTGCCGCATGAAGCGCTCAGAATCCTTGTTTTTCCTCACCATTAAAATTTTACTGTAAAATTTGCCTTATTTAATCAGCGCATTTTCTCGATTGAAAAAGACACAAATTCCTGTTTTTAAAAAGCGGTGACAAAAGATTAAAAATTTCGTAAAAGGCTCCCGTCCCGAAGGGGTTAAGGGCATTGTATACCAGTTTTCTTAAATAATAATTTCAGGGTTCCCACTACTCTGTTTTTGAATACCAGTATTTCTGGCGAAAATTTTTCGTGATAGGTTTTCAAAAATTACGCTCAGGCAAGTGCATACGAAGTTTCTAAGGCGAAATCTAAAAAGATTTTTCTCAGAAAATAGTGGTATAAAAAAAAAAAAAAGGGCAGAGTGAGAGGGCTGTAATCTTCTCTTTATTTAATCGCAGATTTCTGAAGTAAGTAAGGCGACGATTACTATTAAAAAATAGTGGTATTCAATATCCGTAAACTATTAAACCTATAGTCCAGTAAAAACAGAATTAGACGTAAAGTATCACCATGAAACATAAGCAAAAATAAAATATGAAAAATTTTGTATAAAAGAGTTATTTAAACTCATGCAAACTGTACTATTATGATTCAATAATATCCAGACTGTATTATTTGAAAAACTTTTAGGATATTTTTAGAGACAAAAAATGAATTCAAATAAAAATCTATAAAAGATCAAAATGAAAAATAAAAGCTACAAGATTAATGCATTTTATATTGAACTCTGATTTCTGTATTTTTATATATATACTTGATAAGAATCATTTTAAAATTGAAATGATTATGTTGATGTTTACATTTTAAGAAATCTGTGTGCATTGAACTCTCTTTTCTGTATTTTTATATGTTTGACAGCGATCGTTTTAAAATTGAAATCACTATGTTGATGTTTACATTGTGAGAAATATATGATTGCAAAAGTCTTCTTTCAATTTATAATAATTTTATATTCTCATGCTTAGAATATAAACGACTATATAACTTTCAGCGCAGGTGTCACAGGACATGTCACTGAAACTTCAATCTGAATTAAATATTACATTTCACTGGATGACACTTTTATATGAAAATTTCTTTTTCCGAATTACGTTTCATATTTATAATTATCACTTTATTGATTTTTTCTTGATTTTTTTTTCTTCAATTACCTGGCAAAAAACATTAAAAAAAATAAAATAATTCTTAGAGTGTTTATTAATACATTGACTAACATATGTCATACATTTTATTTTTTTATTACAAAATTCTTTCATTTTATAATTTTTTTATTTTCTGCTTAAAATATAAACGACTATATTACTTTTTAGCGCAGGTTTCACAGGACATGTCACTGAAACTTTAATGTGAATTAAATGCCGCACTTTACTGGATGACGCTTTTTATAAAAATATCTTTCACCGAATTATCCCCTTAACGCTCGAATTAAATTACGTTTTAAAAATTCAAATTGCTTATTGGCACCACTTTTATGAAAAAGAAATATTCACCTTATTTAATGACAGGTAAAATGATACTAAAATATAGCCAATTTCATTATTTTATAAAACTGGGAATCAAACAATCTGAGTAAGAGACTCAGCCCGTGAATATGACGGGAGCGAGAATTACGGGGTTAAAATGTTTTATATTTATAACTATCTCTTTTTTTATTAATTTTTTTTTGTATTACCTGACAGAAAATTATTTAAAAATGAGCCTATTAAAGACTTTCGCAACATTATGTTTGCGATTTTTTTCATTTTATTGTGAGTATTTTTTTCAACAAATTTATTATCACATAATGTATATATGACCTTTATTTTTAAGGAAAAAAATTGTTGATTTATTCGAGTTGTAAAAAATTAGAAATACAGTGAAATACGTTTAACACGAAATTGAAGGGACCGAAATATTTTTTCGTGTTAAAAGAATTTCGCGTTAAAAGATTCGTAAAAAAAAAAATAACAAAACTCGCAAACATTTTCGACGTCGTCAAATTTTATTTGAATTTCCTATTAAACTACTGGTAGGTTGCATCCATTAGGATAAAAAGCAAGTAAAAAAATATTGTTTTTTGGGGAAAAAATCAGATATCTTTTTTTGAAGTGTCTTTTTCAACATTCTGAGGTTTACCTTTGTTTGAATCAAATAAGCAAAACTGTCTCTAAATCTTTGTGCTTAGCGGTTCTCATACGTTTTCACTCTGGCTTAAACATACTGAGTTCAAACATTAACGTAATGGGATCGCTGTTTTTTTAATATCGTCGATAAAGTAGAATTGGCAATGCCAAACTCTTTGCAGATTTCTCTGTTTTTGTCCTTCTGTTTCATCAACGACATTAAGCAGCTTCATCTTCATTTGAAGCGAAATAGCAGTTTGTTTTCGGACCGATTTCTCAGCCATTGTGCTCATAAAACATAAGCTAATTTACAAAAACAACACAAAATTCACTGATTTTCACCCAAAATTCAGTGGTTTTAACACAAAATTCACCAATTTCAACTCAAACTAACTAGATCGAAAGCGAATTTTTTTCGTGTTAACCGATTTTTGTTTCGTGTTAAAAGAAAAAGAAATGTATTAAATTGCATAGTATACTGTCCGGACCGCGATAGTATTTCGTGTTAACCGAGTTTTCGTGTTAAGCGTTTTCGTGTTAAACGTATTTCATTGTATGATTGAAATAGTAAGGAATCTTTTGAAAATTTTGATTGATAAATTTCGGATTATGTTCATACATAAGATGCACTATAAAGGATGAAATAAAATTCATCAATTCAAGAAACAGATTATTGTAGCAGCTAAACTTTAACTATGAACAACGCTGAACAGTAGAGCAGCGTTGAGGGGTTTTCTGGCTGTTAACAGCTTAACATCCAGACTGAAGATATGATGTCTTACTAATTAATGAGCCATTGAGAATAGTAAAGGTGTAGTTGTTAAGAACTACATAATAACTGAGAAAAAGTATTAAGGATAGAATCTAAATTTAAGAATTTATTTATAAGAGATAAAAAATTTAAGTTAAGTCTTATAACACAGATAAAGAGATAACAATTATATTAAATATAGATATAACTGTAGTTGCTAGAACTACTATTAGGAATTTAGTTATGTAATTTTAATTAAAATAAGAACTTTTTTTCGATACAAAATTTCTGGTAGAAATTGAATTAGAGAAAATAAATAATAAAAAGCAAAGCTATGCTTTTGCGCATGCCCAAATGATTTATTCGAATAGTAAAATCATTCATTCTGCCTAGTTGTAACCATAGTCTGAAACCCAAACTGGACTACGCCTGATTCTACTTAATTTTACACTATGACGCAAAAGTTTAGACAATGACGTCATTCAGCTTTAAAATGTAGAATTATGACGACAGAATTACAAAAACCTGTAAATATATTCAAAAACTGATTTAAAATGCTATGTACAAAAGACAGTCGTTTTATTTGCTATAATACTAATTTTTTTCATAAAAATTCAAATGTGCTTGTCGCAAAAGTTTAGACACTATTCTAAATTTCTTTGAATATTCGCTGGCATATGCAAATTTAGAATCGATGATGTCACAAATTTGGAGTACTTAAGTTCTGCAAACGATTGCGCTTCATAGTCGACATGCCGAGAGCTAAAGAAATTCAAGTGAATGAGGTTTCAAGGATTTGGCAGTTGAAAGGTGAAGGGAAGAGCGTTTCTGAAATTTCTGCTATTATTAATAGGTCAAAAAAATCTATTTATCGAATTTTATCGAGTGGTTCCGAATATAAAGCAAAATGTCGGTCTGGGAGGCCACGTGTGACAAATGTACGAGAGGATCGCCTGATACAAAGACTAGCGAGTATTCAACAAATGAGCGTACGTGGAGTTCAAAGCTCATCGGGACTCTCTGTATCAAAGGATACGATTCGTAGACGAATTTTGGAAAAAGGAACAATCGTTTATAGCAAAATGCAGAAGAAACCAGCTCTGAAACCACATCATAAGTTACAAAGACTTATGTGGGCTCGAAAGCATATGTCATATGGAGAGAAATGGCAGTCAGTCATATTTAGCGATGAAAAAAAGTGGAATCTGGATGGTCCAGATGGTTGTTTGTCGTATTGGCATGACTTGCGGAAGGAACCTCGACATTTTTTTAGTCGCAGACAAGGAGGGGGCTCGGTGATGGTTTGGGCAGCCTTTTGCTATAATGGACAAGTATCTCTGACCTTCACCAGTGGTCGTCAAACTTCACAGCATTATACACAGACATTAGAAGAAAACCTACTGCCATTTGCTGAGCTTCTAGGGGGTCCTCAGTGGGAATTTCAGCAAGACAATGCTTCAATTCACACTGCAAAACATTCAAAATCTTGGTTTAATTCCCATAATATAAGAGTTCTCGACTGGCCAGCATGTAGCCCAGATCTTAACCCTATAGAAAACCTTTGGAGCATCATGTGTCGCAAAGTTTATAGCAACGCTAGACAATACTCTTCTGAAAAGGAACTTAAGACATCTATTGAGAATGCATGGTACGATATCGATCCACAAACTATGCAAGATTTAGTTTCTTCCATGCAATCTCGTGTATATGACGTAATACATAAGCATGGATGCGCAACCAGGTTTTAAAAATTGTTTATTTCGATTTTATTTAATTTGTGTCTAAACTTTTGAGACAGCAGTTTATTTTTGTTACCATTTAATTTATTGCAATATGCACAATTCCACTTTTCTTTGTTATAAATATTGTTTATATGTACAGCACATTAATTTCAAGCAGTGATTTGAAAATTGAATAAATATTTTTCAAAGTATGTAAGAATTTCTTCATTGTCTAAACTTTTGCGTCATAGTGTATAAGTTTAATAAAGCAACGAAGAATATGAAACGTAGAATAGATTCATTGAAAGACTATGATAGAGTAAGTTAATGAATTTTACTTTAAAGCTTTCTCGCCTCATAAGGTTTTTTTAGCTAAATGGCTTGACAGCATTGTGAGTTCCATTTAGAACAATAGCACCGGCACAGTGCTTTTCTTCATTTTCATTATGTTTATATAAGTAATAACTTTGATGAGGGCCTTCAATTTAATTAAACAACGTTGATATTCACGACTTTAAGAAACCTGAAGATACATTATTAACCTGGTCTGTTGACTAATCAAATTGTCGGTTAGCTAGAGGTCAGCTAAAAATTCAGCCACTGTACATTAAATTTAAACTCAAGATATCACTATTTCAATTCGTATTCTGACCTTTGGTTTCAGTTCACTTGGAGGTATTGTCCGTATCTTCACATCAAACTTTGGCTTTACTTCGGGTTGTGTTTTTTTCACTTCTTTACCACTAATTTCGCTGCTCGTGTCTATGTCGGAAGTCGTAGCATGTAAAGTAGGGGGAGGTTGACGTTGCCGGATAACAACGTTCCAGTTATTAGTTGGCGAAGACGATTTTACTTCCGTACTCGGCTTTGCACTTGGCACATCTTTTTGGAGAGGAGTTGAAGTGTCCTTTCGAGTGTGTTCTTCGATGGTGTCACGAGACACGTGTGTTTTTAGCTCACGCGATTCTGTTTCCACCATCGTTGTCAAGTAAACGTCCGAGACGTCACGAATCAGTATACTTTTTGGTGGTGGGTGGAGAGCCAATGTTTGGTCAGCAGTCAGGATTTCAGAATTATCTGAAAATAAAATAAATAATATTTATTTCATAATTATTTTTTCAAGCAGCTGAAACAGATATAAATATACCTTTATAAAAGCTTATACATATTAATAATTCTTTGATATTACAGTTACCTTTTCAATCATGAAATATCAAAGATGATAAGTGATTTAGAATGCATAATTTTTCTGTGACTTTCTCAATTTACTTAATGAGGGTTTTTATTTTTTCAAACATTATTTCTACCGGTGTCAAATGACACCTTTGTAAAGTTTTGACTTATGTTTATTTTGCTCGTAGTATTTGAATGGAATAAGCATAAAAAATCTTCATTGTATTGAAAATGATTTGTAATTGTTTCAATCTAAAAATTACAAATGAAAACCCTTAAATTGGAGTCTTTTAAAAGGTGTCATTTGCATAGCTGCCAACATGTTACGCTTTTTTGCACCACAAAAAAATTACAGTAAATTTTAGTTCTTTAAATCGTCTGAACAGGTACTGAACAGGTAATCAGCATTGAGGGGTTTCCTAGCTGTTATCAGCTTAACACCCAGACTAGGAAATTAGAATGTCTTATGTTTTAATGAGCCATTGGGATAAAGTTAAACTGTAGCAATGCTACTATAAGAAAATAGAAGTCGTCTTAAATCGTCTTAATCTACCGATTAAATAAGAAAAAAAATTCTATTAAATTTTTCTGGTCAAAAAAAAAAAAAAAAAGCGAAAGAGTTGGCAGCTATGTGTTTGACACAGGTAGAAATTGTGTTAATCCTAGTTTATGCAACTATAAAGCAATACGCTTATAAATAATTTATCTGAACGGGACATTAATTATGGATACCCCTAATACTTCCATCCAATTTATATATTGCCCAAAAATTAGTCAAGCCGTAAACATATTTTATCTAACATAATCTAAGATATTATAGAAGCGTTCGTGATGTAGAAGAAATCTGGAAATATTTCCCGTACTCTTAGAAACATTAAGGAGAATAAAGGAGAAGCACCAGAAACCACTAAGTTTCCGAAATTAAGAACTTATTTTCAGTGAGTTACAAGTTACAACCAGCAAAGTTGCGTCACCGTGAGTTATGTATGTTACCGCTCCCTGAATACTAGATTTGAGCGGTAACACAAAAAAGGTGGCTGCCGAAGGCGGATATTTTTCAGCGTGTGTACGGTCCCTTAAATTTTGGTACTAATTATCTTTAAAAAAATTTTCCCTTTTATTTTTCTACGATTAAACAAGTCAAAGAAATCTTTTATAAAATACTGGTGTCTAAATGTAGGTGACCGTCCATACGTTACAAAATAATTCGCCTACGATGGCCGGCCACCATTTTTGCGCCAGCCTTAGTATTCAGAGGGCGATGGTTAAGTTTAACCCGAGATTGCTCGCGCAGGATATGTCATACCCAGGCTGGGCACGTTTATTACATTTCTCACCTCTAATTTTCGAAAAGTAATCGTCAAATTATTTTTGTGAGCAATGTCAACGATTAAATAAAACGACGATTTTTGTTTGAATTTATTGGTGGCAAAGTGTTAATCGTTCATATCCTGGATATACGCGAGCATTCCCGGGTTAAATCATCGCGAGTTAGCATTAAGAAAAAGATTATTATTTCCAGAGGCAAATAAAATCATATTATATTAAATTTAAATTTTCAAAACAAATACTCACTTATGTTGCATACTTTTTTTACTGTAATCTTTTAAAAATTGTATCATTATTAGTTCGTGACAGGCAATGAAGCATATAATTTTTCACATAAATTAAAACATGCAACAGTATTAAAGTGCTGAAATAGTTTTAGTTTTCACACAAGTCTTATAGGATACACATATACTGTAGTAGATACACAATGGTAGCCATAAAACATCTATGATTTTGGAGCTCCATGTAAAAATAATTTGCAGAAAAATCATAAATCCTAGTAAATTTAGAATTACATTTTTTGACAGGGGACCTATGTCAATTTTTTTTATAGGTGTCGGAACCAGAAACTTAAATCGCGCTATAATAATAATAATAATAATAATAAAACATTTAAATAGTATCCATTAAAAAAAATATATATATATCCAAAAAATTGATTTTTTTTTTTTAAAGCTAGTAATAGGAAAAATTCGGAAAGGCGATATAATATAAGAGTGTGATATAATAGTGTTATATTCCATATGAACAATTTTACTAGGATATATATTTTTTAAAATTCAAAATATATATTACTTTTTTCGATTAGTAATCTTTCGCTTTATTTAATCATGGATTTTTGTCATTAAATAAAGCGAAGATTACTGTTTCGAATGGTAGAAATTAAAAAATAAAATACTGCATAAAGTACATTATTTAGCCTTAACTACGCATATAAAACTCTATTTCCCAAATTAATATTTACACTCTTTAGCGTTAATAAAAGCGAATTGATTTATATTTCATGCTAACCTTTTAATAAACATAAGAAAAACAGTAACTTTTTTGAAGGAAAAAGAACAAGCTACCCTCGGCGGGACTCGAACCCGCAATCCCCGGTTTAGGAGACCGATGCCTTATCCATTAGGCCACGAGGGCTGCAAAGTTATATAATAGATAATTGTTTTTCTATCTCGCGTAAATTAAATAAATATATATATATGTATATATATATATACATATATAATTGATTCATATTTCACGATAACCTTTAACACGTTGAGTGCCACGTCACTGGTTCAGTGTCACCGATGACTGACACTGAACATTCGTTTGGGCCGCGTCAGTCATCGGTGATCGACACTTATTGATTGTGCAACGGGAATCTTATTTCGTGACCCAAACGGAAAGACAGACAAAATAGACTTGACATTCAACGTGTTAACCCGGGAGAACTCGCTACATGAGATTTTCTCTCACCGTCGTACTTTTTTTAAGACTCTTATTTAAACCATTTTTCATTTTAATTAAAATTTCAAAATGTTATTTCATTTATTTTACCTCTTTTGTGAATAAAAGTACTAAGCCAAGCAAAAAAGTTAATATTAAGTGAATGTAAAGTAAAAGAAAAGCGATTGGACACCGTGAGAGAAATTCTCACAAGCGAGTTCTCCCGGGTTAATAAAAGTACGAAAAAGGATAGTGTTAACTTTTTCAAGGAAAAAGTACACGTTACCCTCGGCGGGACTCGAACCCCCAATTCCTAGTTTAGGAGACCGATGCCTTATTCCATTAGGCCTCCAAGACTATATAAAAGATAATTGCACTGTGTTTCTATCCCGAATAGGTAAAAAAATAAATAAAGTGAAGATTACTATTTTAAATGGTAGCTATTAAAAAATAAAATACTGCATATAAGCATAAATGCACATATTTAAGTTATTTACATACCATCACTATTTTTGAATAAAAAATTTTGCCTTACTTAAAGACATAAAATTTTAATATCATATAAAGCGAAAATTATCTTTCAGAGTTTGTGGTGGCCAAGAACGCTCAGCTAAAAATTTGAAAATTTCAACCTTATAGTAGGTCAATGGATTAATAAAAGCGAAATGATTCATATTTTACACTAACCTTTAATAAATGTAAGAAAAAGAATTGCATTTAAAAATAAAACACTGCATAAAAAGTAAATTATTTACCATTGACTACCAATAAAATACTCAGCTAGTATTTCCCAAACTAATATTTACACTATTTCAGCGTTAATAAAAGCGAATTGATTTATATTTCACGCTAACCTTTAAATAAACATAAGAAAAACAGTAACTCTTTTGAAGGAAAAAGAACAAGCTACCCTCGGCGGGACTCGAACCCGCAATTCCCGGTTTAGGAGACCGATGCCTTATCCATTAGGCCACGAGGGCTGCAAAGTTATATAATAGATAATTGTTTTTCTATCTCGCGTAGGTTAAATATATATCATCATCATCATCATCATCAACCGTTTTCAATCCACTGCTGGATGTAGGTCTCCCCCAGATTTTTCCAATGTTTCCTGTCTAGTGCTTTAGTCATCCAATTTACACCGGCTACTTTTCTGATTTCATCACTCCATCTTACTTGAGGTCGTCTTCTTGGCCGTTTTACATCTCTGGGATACCATACCACTGTAGGGTGTTTGTGAATATATATATATATATATATATATATATATATATATATATATAATCGCTTTATTTAAATCTGTGGAATTTCTGTCATTAAATAAAGCGAAGATTACTATTTTGAATGGTAGACATCAATATATATATATATATATATATTTTGCATATAAAGTACATTATTTAACGGTGACTACGGATAAAAAAACTCAGCTAGTATTTCCCGAATTAATATTCACACTCTTTGAGCATTAATAAAAGCGAATTGATTCATATTTTACGCTAACCTTTAATTACTGCAAGAAAAGCATTTAAAAATAAAACACTGCATATAAAGTATATCCGGTTTAGGAGACTGATGCCTTATCCATTAGGCCACGAGGGCTGCAAAATTAGATAAAAGACTTTGTTTCTGTCCGAAGTAGGTAAAAAGAAAATGGCTTTATTTAATCATGGAATTTCTGTTATTAAATAAAGCGGATATTACTATTTTAAATGGTAGATATTTAAAAATAAAATACTTCATATAAAGTTATAATTTAGTGCTGAATGCGCATAAAAAACTCAGCTAGTATTTCACAAATTAATATTTAGACTTTTTGACCATTAATTAAAGATTCATATTTTACGCTAATCTTTCACGGAAAAAGTACATGTTTACGTAAGGAAAAGGACAGCATTAACTTTTTCAAGGAAAAAGATGAAATTACCCTCGGCGGGACTCGAACCCGCAATCCCCGGTTTAGGAGACCGATGCCTTATCCATTAGGCCACGAGGGCTGCATAAGAACGTAGAAGACAAGCACTATCACTGTGTTTCTATTCCAAGTAGATTAAGAACTAAATATATCTGTCATTAAATAAAGCGAAGATTACAGTTTTGAATGGTAGATATTTAAAAATAAAATTGCACGTAAAATACATTATTTAGCGTTGATTACGCACAAAAAACTCATGCTAGTATTTCCCAAAGTAATATTCATACTTTTGAGCATTAATAAAAGCGAATTGATTCATATTACACGCTAACCTTAAATAAACGCAAGAAAAAGAATAGCATTTAAAAATAAAATACTCCTATAAAGTACACTATTTAGCGTTGACTACACATAAAAAATTTAGCTAGTTTTTCCCAGAATAATATTTACACTCTTTGAGCATTAATAAAAGCGAGCTAACCTTTATAAACGTAAGAAAAAGGATAGTATTTAAGCGGTCTCAGGACTCTTAAAGCTTTAAAATTTTCGAAATTTTAAATTTTTTAGATGTTAAACTCCTATTTTTTCTGAACATTTTGATATAATTGTTTCCTTGAAATTCCTACTAGAACTGAAGTTATGGCTTTTATATTTATACACGTTCAATAGCTGAAGCGTCGTTTCGGAAACTTTGAAGCCATTTTTCTCCAAATGACGTTTTTGGGCGTAACGCGCACGATATCTCAAAAATTTATGAATATTTTTTCATGAAATTTTCAAAACATATGTTTCATTTTAGTCTGTATAAACTGAACCTAAAATTTCCTTTATATTGTTCAAAACAATATTTTTTTAGGTGATTATACTGTTGAAATTTTCTTAATTTTGCATTAGCTAAATACAACTTTGTATTAAAAATACAAAAAAGCTTTCAATACAAATTTATTTAGGTTCAGGGTAATTAGTATAATCTGAAGTATAAGTAGGCATCAAAATTTTCATTCTAGTTGCAAAACCTATATTGTAATCGTGCGCGTAAGCTGTTATGCCGATTTTTTGCTCGTCAAATGTCTAACAGATTGGAGACCCCTGTAAATGCTAATTCTGCATCTTATAATTTTTTAAATACATGAAATGAAAGAACATACTTATATATTTTATTCCAATTAAAATTGTGTCTTAAAATCAAATGAATTTTAAGATATTAAATGTTGAAAATGGTCTTTTTTTTCAATTTTTCCAATTTTAAGAGTCCTGAGACCCCTTAAAAATAAAATAGTGCATATAAAGTACATTATTTATCGTTGACTACGTATATAAACCTCAGCTTGTTTTTCTCAATTAATATTTACACTCATTGAGCGTTAATAAAAGCCAATTGATACATATTTTACGCTACCTCTTTACGTTGTGCATATTTTACCTTCCTTCAATAAACGTAAGAAAAAGGATAGCATTAACTTTTGGAAGGAAAAAGAACAAGCTACCCTCGGGGGGACTCTAACTCGCAATCCCCGGTTTAGGAGACCGATGCCTTATCCGTTAAAAATCGCGCTGTGTTTCTATCCCAAGTAGGTTAAAAAATGGAAAATGACGAAACAGTCAGCACCCCAAAACAATACAGTCACAATCCGCATTTTCTCTATTTTCAGGTGTCCCACTCTTATTTTAAGAATATTGTTGCAACTAGTGGCATAAAAGAGAAGAAATGATCCTGAATTACTGTATGACTATCAGAAATTAAGAAATAATGATGATATAAACAATAAGAAATATATTTTTAACCTGGTTCAAAGTTATCCAACCATGTAGGGTAACTTTGCAGCATATTATAAATATCATACAAAATAAGACATTATAAAAAAAAGTATTATAGTTAGGACAACTTTGAAGCGGAAAGTGTTTTTTCAGATATTTAACACTAGAACGGCGGGAAAGTTTACTATAGTTTTATAAAAATATTTCACATCAGAATTTTTACTTAAAACTATTTAACTTATTTATTTAAGTTATTTTCGTGCAGCATATATTAATTTTAAATTATAAAAAGTTTTCTGGTTCGAATCAACATGTATTCGTTTGGCAGGGGTCAAAATGACCCCTTGCCGCCGTTCTAGTGTTAAAGACTCCTAATTTACATTTCCCAACATCACAAGATTTCTATAATTTATGATATCACAACGAATATTATGTATAAGAAGAGTGGAAGAAGAAAACTATGAATATTTAGCAAAAAAGAACTGTTTATTGTTCACATAAAACATAAAAAAGCAGTGAAAAACAATTTTCAATCTTTTAACTCAATAATATAGCGATAGTTACAGCAGTACATATTAGTATTAGTATTAATCAAACAAGAATAAGAAATCTCGAATGCAGGGTTGCCAGTTTAGCCTCCATTCTTATTCAGAAATTTAATATTCATACCGGAAATAAAGAATAGTATTTTATGGTTTATTTAATAAGAGAGAGAGATTTAACGATTACAGGAAGTAAAAATTCTCCTTCGGAAATTTCCGGTATGAATTTAAAATGTTGGATTAAAATTTGAGAGTAAACTGGCATCGCTGGTCGAATATATGGGATGTAAAATTTGAGTATCTCATCCCCAAATAACGTCTTTAAATGAATTTTATGTGTTTTACACATATTTTTGAAAATATTTACATGTTATATCCAACGTATGCTTTCGGCATTCATATATAATATACGTGCACATATGGGGAATATTTGACAAGAAAATGGTATTTTCGTATAACCATAAGATATGATTTTTATTTTTGTAATATTTTTTATCATTATTTCACATAGTTTTTATGAACAGAAAATTATACAGTATTTATCAGTAAACAATAAACTTATGCCTAACTTTGAGCCGGCTCAAAATTATACTGAAAATAATGTAGTGCCTTCTAATTATATGAGATATTGAAAATAACGGTAGTGCCTTCTAATTTTACATTTTACTGACTAAATACATAATCGTTAAATAATAACACATTTATAACATTTAGACAATAATATGCCTGATAAATGAGCATATTGTTACTTAGTAAAAAAATTTAATTGGATTACAACAACTTCAAAGCAGCATTCAAAATTTACTTGAAAACAGTACTTCACAATAATAGTTAGATGACGCAATTAATTGTATATAACAGAGGTGGTAAACTGTGGCACGCTCGACACCACTAAAATTTTATAGTAATCATTGCCTTACCTAATCATCGAATCTTTGCGATTCAAGAAGTCAGCTATTTCTTTAAAAAATTAGTGGTATCCGGCGTGCCACAGTTGGCCACCCCTGGTATATAATGTTGCTACTTATGTTCTAAAATAAAGCGTAGAAAGCCCAGTTTATTACCTTGCCAACAGAGTGTGGCACTGGAGTTTATCCAGCCTTTTGAAGTCAAACATATTGAAAATTAGGCAGTGGTACAAAGTTACACCCCGTGGGTCAAAGTTACTCTGAATGACTGTACTATTTATATAGATATCATTATCTTAGTTACAGTTTTTTGCTTTGCTCTAAAGTACCTACTTCTCTTTTGTTCAGTGTATATAGTATATGTATATTTGTTCAAATTCTTATGGTTTTCCATAAATATTTTTTGAGAGTAGAGTTTTGTTTAGTTTATCGTTATATAGGTAATTTTTTACGAATGACAATTTATCAAAGTATTAAAAAATACTACAAACTGAATGTTTGTCACTGATGATTCTATAAACATCCATAATGATGTAGATAGTTTTAATTGGCTTAAAGGTTTTAAAAATTAGTTTTTACTTTTAAATGGTTGAAAAACTGACATCGTCACTTGAAAAAATAAAATAAAATAAATAAAATTGACATTTGGAAAATCTGCGGCAACCGTTAAATATTTTTATAATATACACTCCAGGTTATATTAGTGATTCTGATCGTTTAAGAAATATCGTTTATATAGTTTCTCCGTGATCGTTTATGAAAGTACATTCAGTAATTATTATTAAATTAATGTTGTAATTATTATTGTTATTATTATTATTATTATTATTATTATTATTATTATTATTATTATTATTAATTTTGTAGTTATTATGAAAAATATATATATATTTTTTAAATATTTTTTTGTAGGACTTGTAAAATTGAAACAAAATGAAGTAGAAATAATGACTTCTTCTTCTTTTGTGTGTTTGTGTGTGAGTAATCATTTTTAACCATTTGGAAAAATGGTTATTGTCCTCTGTCAGGGTAGGAAATCAAAAACATATCTGAAGCTTTTTATTAGTTGAATCCGCATTTTATTTCTTTTCTGATTGGTCTATACAGTAATCTGTATTTTCCCTTTATTTTCAACAGAGATGGATACTTCTGTTGCCACTATGACAAAAAAGTAATAAAAACTACAAAAAAGAAAAAAAAAACTCAGAAACAAATTGGGATACAGCTTTCAAACAAATTGCATTTAAAAGTACATTTTTTTCTCTATACGACGGTGTAAAAAGTAATATTGTGGGATTTTTAGAAGTTTAAGAATGAAATTTCATTTAAAATGGGTCCAGGAATATTAATGTTTAATCCATGGCGTACGTAATGTATGATCAGTTCCGTAGAAGTTTAAAAATTTACAGTACCGAAAATTGTAAAACTGAAATTTCTTTTAAAATTTGTTCAAGATGGGTCCAGGAATGTTAATGTTTAATTCATGACGTACGTAATGTATGATCAACTTCGTGCGATTTTTTATGTCTTAAATTTTAGTCTTCGAAAAAATCATTTTCCAAATGGTCGTTGTAATTTGTTAAATTGCTTTTTTTTTTTTTTTTTTTGTCTCATTTTTAAGGGTTCTTCCCCCAATTTTTTATTCCAAATTTCAGTATTTTAATAAAGATTTAATTTATAGTTTGAAATATCCCTATTATTGCCATATTTTAAGAAAAAGCTCAAATAATATTTCCAAACGCTTTTCATTTGAAAAATAACTTGCATGTGCATATTAAGGAAGAAAGAATACATTAAAATTATTAAATTATTACGCACGAAAAGCATTTAATGGTCAAAATTACGTCATATTTAAAACGATACATTAAAAACACCATATTAAAAACGATTTTATTATATCATATAAAAGAAAACTTTTCTTCTAAACGTTATAAAAATCTAGTATCGTTTTTACTTAACCGTTTTATAAAATCTGATTTTCAAATGCGTGATTAATATTATATCACAAAATTAATCAATTACGTAAACAGCTGTCAAATATTGCTGGGTGCGGCCTTGGGATCCAAAAAATCTCTCACTCAAAGGGAAATGAATGACAACCCGATTACAGAAGATGCCCCCTGGCCGGGATAATATTATTCTTCCATAATTTGGCAAACATTTTAAAGCAGCGCAAATTCGACTGTCTTTAGAGCTTGTGGAATCTAGATCGGAAATTAATTGCGAGCGTAGCTCGTAGGGGGCAGAATCCCACAGTGCTTAAAAAATAATATTCAGTGCTTTTTATAAGAAAGTTGGATTGAAAAAGTTTGGAAAAAATATCATTTATTAAATTGTCATGTAAGTTCTCTTAAATAATTTAGTTAACACTAGAACGTCCCGAAATTTTACTCAAGTTTCATAAAAATATTTCTCAACAGAATAAATAACAATAAAAATCAACAATAACGATATTAATTAACAATAAAATATTTCTCAACATAAAAATATTTCTCTTGATTTAAAATTATTTAACTGATTTATTTAATGTAATTCTGCGTTGTTTAAATATAATTTATTTTATGAAAAAATTTCTGTCTACAATTGACATTTTATAATATGGTTGGAGTCGAATCGACTCCTTCCGGGCGTTCT
The DNA here is from genome assembly GCA_963932465.1 of Maratus speciosus. Classification (NCBI taxonomy): domain Eukaryota; kingdom Metazoa; phylum Arthropoda; class Arachnida; order Araneae; family Salticidae; genus Maratus; species Maratus speciosus. The sequence goes on along the minus strand of OZ010794.1, from coordinate 203,668,598 downwards.
AGTGTTAATATTGTTGTAGTAAAAAAAAAAAAAAAAAAAAAAAAAGGAAGAGAAAAAGAAATTAATTGTAAAACACTGAAAAATATTACACGACTGAGTTTGCATCAGTCGTGTAATATATTCTACCACTTCCTCTTATGATTTCTTACAATATATTCTTACCACTCACGTATGAGTGGTAAGAAGAGACTGAAAATATAAACAATGTGCGCACAATTCTTGGAATTTTCAGGGAGTCTGGCACTACTAATGAAGATTAGAAAACTTCTATTTATAATTTAAATAGAGAAATTTGCAATCACGATGTTGAATCGTCGAATTTGTGATGTTTTCCCGTGATTAAATAAAGCGAAAATTTCTCTTAAAAACTAAAGTAAAACTATGCGAACCGTGTATAAATATTTAGACAGTGTTTTTCGACAGGAATTCCTGTCTCATTTAATGCTCATATTACACTTAAATTTTCTTATACCCATATTTCAGGCATTATAGTAGCCATTAGTATAGACTCTTTTTCCACATCTAGACACACGGCAGTGTGTCAGCCAAGTTCGCCTGACATAGCCGTGTGTTATTTACACGAACCATTTCGAGCTGTTTTCATCTAATTTCAATGCTCTACAACTGAAAATCTATGAGACCTAGGTACTTGTTATACGAAATGTGTAGTAAGGCCACCCTAATTACCTAAAATCCAAAATTTTATAAATAACGCATGATTAGTTTCCGAGATAATGACATTTGAAAATGTCTGATATCCGATAATTTTACCACTGACTGACTGACTGACTGACTCACTCATCAAAAAGATCTCGTATATCTACTGCAGCTACAGACTTTAAATTTGGTGCGAAGTTCGTTTACACTATAAAACTAAGGAATAAAATAAAAAAATTGTGAAAATCGATTAATTACCCACCTGGGGGTGCCCATTTTTACTTTACCATTGGGTCTATTAGGCGAAATTTTAATTTGCCGTAGGAGGGGACACTGTTCTGTCGCCAAATACCGCCAAGTTTCTCGCCAACATGGCGATATATCGCCAAATTTGGCGACCAAAATTAGTCGCCAAAAGTGACGTCACCTTGGCGATATCTCTGATATTTCGCCAAATTCCCATAGACTTCCATTGTAAACCTATCTACTTACTGGGGGTTTATCTGGGTTTACTTGCTTACAGAAAATCAACAAATTGAGATATTCTGTCCGTCACAGAGCCCGTTCTCAGAAACTATACATGTTGGAGGCGTGAAATTTTGCATATTTACAGCTGAACACCTCACATCAAATGACAAATCATAAAATTTTGAAAAAGTTCTAAATTTAACCCTTTGGGGTCTCACATGTGTATTTTAAACAATCCTTTCTAAGTGAGCCCCTAATTAGGTTGGAGGCGTGAAATTGTACATAATTATAGCTGAACACCTCACATCAAACGACAAATCATAAAATTTTGAAAAAGTTGTACCTTTAAACCTTTGCGCTCCCACATGTGTATTTTAAACAATTCTTTCTAAGTGAACCCTAATTCGGTTGGAGGCGTGAAATTTTGCATACTTATAGCTGAACACCTCACATCAAGCGAGAAATCATAAAATTTTGAAAAAGTCGTACATTTAACCCTTTGGGCTCCCCCATGTGTATTTTAAACAATTCTTTCAAAGTGAGCCTCTAATTAGGTTGGATGCGTGAAATTTTGCATTCTTATAGCTGAACACCTCACATCAAACGGGAAATCATAAAATTTTGAAAAAGTCGTACATTTAACCCTTTGGGCTTCCACGTGCGTATTTTAAGCAATTCTTTCTAACTGAGCCCCTTATTAAATTGCAGATTTGAAATTTCGCAGCAGAACACCTAAAGCTAGGCGACAAATCATAAAATCTTGAAAAAGTCTTACGCTTAACCCTTTGAGCTACCACATATGTATTTTAAGCAATTCTTTCTAAGGGAGTCCCTAATTAAGTTGGAGACATGACTTTTTGCATACGTATAGCTGAATACGTCAGAGCACACGACAAATCATAAAACTTTCAAAAAGTCTTATATTATTTACTCCTCCGGGCTCTAACTTGTGTATTTTAAGCAATTTTTCTAACATCCGCCTTTTTCACCCGGGGAGCACTTTTCCAACTTTTGCTGACACCCCTTTGACCATTCTTTCATATTATGCACCATAGTCTTACATATTTTAGTTCCACTTTTTATCGCCAGGTGCACCTACTTATCTCGGGTACTATGGGCTCAATCCACTCGACTAATATAGCTACGGATAGTATGTAAAACGGAGTTTCGTTCGGATAGAGGTTTGTTTAGAATAGAGTACGCCCCTGGTAGCGAAATGTGGAACTAACAGATTTTTCAAAAGGATAAAGTGTTTTGAAAGGAATATTAAACAAAACCCTCTGTGCGATCTGTGATCACACTTACCCACTTGTTATTTTCAAAATCATCAGAGAAAAGTTTATTTAGTTAATTAAATTTAAAAATCCAAGGAGGGGCAATGTCCTTCCTCTGCACTGCCTCTTTGCTCGCACCCATGGATGAATGATACATAGTGTGGCATAAGCACATAACTTTATATTTCACTTCCAGTACAAAAAAGCAGGCCCAGCTATAGGATATTTAATTGGAAAATTTAATATAGGAATTTAATAGGAATTGTTGTTTCAGAAACAATAAAAATTTCGAATCAATACATTTCATTTCAAAACATGCATTCGGTGTAGCAGTATTAAAATATAGATTTCTGCCGCAAATTGACAGCCAAATAGTTTGTTGTAGGGAATTAAAATTAAAATTGAATGTTGCTTGGTGAATAAAATAGTCTCATGTAAACACATTAAAAAACATTAAGTAAAGTGTCTAAATATATTGTAACTTTACAAAAAGTAATGATATCTAACAAAAACATAGCTGTGAAAAAAGGGAGCCAAGTTCTGTAAAGACAATGGCAAGAAAAGAAGTGATATCTAAGTGGGTGCCAAGTTCAAATAAAATTCACTCAAACTTACCTACTGAAGTATTATGGCATTTTTTAAATTGTTTAGAAAGAAAAATTATTGATAGCATATTAATAATAAATCTAGAACTTGGCAAGTTTTTGATAAATGCTATGCCTATCAATTTCATGTCTTAATAAAATGATGATGATTAACAACAATGTCATTATAAAAAAAATTTATATAGTTATTATTATAAACAAATGACTCATGTTAAAGATTTGATAAACTAATAAATACACAAATACATTCCCGCTCGTCTCTGGTTATCATTCTAGCACCCACCCTTCGGAAACCTCAATGGAAACAGACTAGGCCTGAGAAAGAGGCCTGAGGACCTCAGGCAAGGCCTGAGAAAGCGACAGTTACCTTTACGCTTGTTCTTGATCATTCCTCTAGAGACTGCACCCCTTTTTATCCCTTCAGGGGCAAAGACATTCGTGACAGGGGCATTCGTGACATGCTGAAATGATTCAATCACACCAGAATTTAAAAACAAATTTATTTCAAAATGGGTAAAAGCTTCTTTTCACGTATTTAATAAAATTAAACTTTTTAGTCCTGAATTCTAGTGTCAATGTGGCATTTTGCAGTTAAAATTAGGTGAGATATATTTTATCACACCATCCTTCAAGGGGAAGGAGCTCACTCAAATGAAGGCTTTCAAACATGAAATAACAAGTTTAGATATAATAATGTCATTAGTAAAAATAAATGACGTGTAGGTAAAAACTTGCCAAGTTCTAGATTTATTATTAATATGCTATCAATAATTTTTCTTTCTAAACAATTTAAAAAATGCTATAATACTTCAGTAGGTAAGTTTGAGTGAATTTTATTTGAACTTGGCACCCACTTAGATATCACTTCTTTTCTTGCCATTGTCTTTACAGAACTTGGCTCCCTTTTTTCACAGCTATGTTTTTGTTAGATTTGTTTAACATTAATATATAAAGACTCATGACACTTAATTTTCATTTTTAAAAATCTTTTATCTTTCGTTTTGTACATGTGAATGAACGAAATGTGTTTTTGTTTTTAAGAAAAGTAAAGAGAATGTAAATTATAAATTATCGATTTTAATATGTACAAAACGAAAGATAAAAGATTTTTAAAAATGAAAATTAAGTGTCATGAGTCTTTATATATTAATGTTAAACAAATATGGAAAAAGAGTATATACTAATGGCTACTATAATGCCTGAAATATGGGTATAAGAAAATTTAACGTGTATAAATAATCTCTTTATTTTGCTTTATCTCTCTTTCTTCCTTCCTTTTTAATTAGAGATATCACATACCAATCTTCGCTTTAAAAGGCTTCAGATACTAAATATTTTGGGGTTTTAAATTAAGTGACAAAAAAAGAAGGTATTGTAGTCTTAGTAATGTTCCTTATGAGTGTAGAGGGGAGGTATGGACCCAGTGTTGCAAGTGGGCTACTTTTTTAAAATTCAGATTCCTTGTTTGGCACCATTTTTTTGAAATAGCAAAATTCGCCTTATTTAATGACATATTAATGACATACAACCAGGTGGAAAATGCTTTGGGGCTCCTAATTTTTAATAAGAAAAAACAAAAAACAATTTGGAAATTTTGTAATCTGTTTATAATTTGTAATTTTGTAATTTATATATGGGTTTTTCCACGATCACTTGTCGTGTAAGTCACATACTATGCTTGTTTTCCACCGTTATTTTATAAAAGTTTGCTTCGCCTTTTTCAATTAATGAGATATCTCCCATAAAATAAGTCACATTTTCCGCTCTAAAATACTGATAGTCAAAAATCATAGTATGTGACTTACACGACAAGTGCTCGTGGAAATGCCTATATGTAAAACGGTACGGTACGTGGCGGCGAAAAACAGTTATTTCTCTTTTGCCGATGGCATCGAGTGAATTGTGACAGTAAAAACGATGACAATTTTCATCAAATGGCTAAAAGAAAGAAAAATAATTAAGACATCAATTTGAAAATTTCCGAGCAAATGTAGAAATTTTTTTGACATCCGAATATCCTTTTTTAAAAAAAATCCGTTGGTAATCTCTCTATTCTAAAAAAAAGTAACTACCGCTGTCACCGCCGCCGCCGCCGGTTTTGAATTTTTTGTGACCGGAGGTCTTTCTTCGTTAATATTAAGAAAAATAATGCATACAAAAATATGAAAATCAGTAGTGTTATACAGAAATGTTTGATAAACGCGCTGATGCAGACAGTTTTCAAATCGAAGAATTATTTTAAGAGATATTTAATGCTAAAGTTGGACAAAATCGTTCCACTAAAAAAGTTTTATAGTAGCAAACACTACACATCGGAATTTAATAATTTTTAGTTCATTTTATACGTTATAATTTCACGGTGTGCAGAATTGATTTATTTTTTTAATTTGACTCATTTTTCGAGGTTTTATACCTATTTTAAATTCAAATTTTCAGCATTTCGAGAGATATTTTTTACAGATTTTAGAAAGTGATATTAATTTAAACTGTTGCCAACTGTATAAACAGTGGAAACAATAATGTTTGCTTAAAAAAAAAAAAAATACTTATACGTGTAATAAATTAAAAAATTATTTATATTATAAACAGAAAAAAACATTTGGAATTAGAATTAAATAATTATGTACAAAAAGCAGGAACTTATTAAAAATTACGTCATAAAAACTATAATTACACGTGAATTTTAAGAGAGAAAGGAATTTGTAAAATAATAAATTTATTAACATGCGTTAGAAGTCTTAAATCGGAGAAATTACGTCATATTTACGTCACATTACAGTTATTACATAAAATGAACACAAAATAATATTGCAAAACGGTTTAAATTTACAAATTGCGCTAGACATTTATTTGATATTTTGAGAGGATACTTTTCAACTATTTTTCTTAGGAAAGCGCAAATAATATTTCATTTCTAACACAAGTATTTTCACGTGAATATTAAAAAGAGAAAGAATAGTTTGGTCAAAATTACGTCAGATTAAAAGCGATTAATTTAAAATGTCTCATTTAAAAGAACTTTCTTTTCGCTTTGTTAAAAAATACCGGGAGACAAAGATTCTGTTTACTTAATTCCTTTTATATTAGCTTATTTTGAAATGTTGTTACACGTGTCTACGTCATCAAGTTATTTTTATTTCGACGTTTTATTTGGATTTTTTTTAATGTTGTACAAATTTATTTGTTCTTTCGTTATTTAAAATAAAAATTATGTCAATTTGTATAATTTGGCGAGTGGTTTGGCGATTTATATAATTTGGCGAAATTAGTCTACGGGATAATCAAGTAGTACCGCAGCGGATTTGGCGTTAAAATTTCCCCAATCAAAGAGAAATGAATAGAAATCCGTTTATAGGGAGATCGCCACTGTTTTTTAAATTATAATTCAATCTTTCGAAATCTTTTTAAAGCCGATCACATTAGCGTGCATTTAGAGTCTGCGGTGTCTGGACGGGGGTTGGCAAGCGTAGCTCGTAGGGGGCCGAGCCCCCTAGTTCTTTTAAATTTTTGCAAAAATCTGACGGCGACAGTACGAAAATTTGGAGAAAGAAACCAGGCAGGGACGACAGTTCCTTTTCAAATATTTAGAATAACTAGGGGGCTCGGCCCCCTACGAGCTACGCTCGCCAACCCCCGTCCAGACACCGCAGACTCTAAATGCACGCTAATTTGATCGGCTTTAAAAAGATTTCGAAAGATTGAATTATAATTTAAAAAACAGTGGCGATCTCCCTATAAACGAATTCATTTCTCTTTGATTGGGGAATTTTAGCGCCAAATCCGCTGCGGCACTACTTGATTATCCTGTCGACCAATTTCGCCAAATTATATAAATCGCCAAACCACTCGCCAAATTATACAAATTGATATAATTTTTATTTTAAATAACGAAAGAACAAATAAATTCGTACAACATTAATAAAAACACAAATAAAACGTCGAAATAAAAATAACTTTATGACGTATACACGTGTAACAACATTTCAAAATAAGCTAATATAAAAGGAATTAAGTTAAGAGAGTCTTTGTCTCCTGGTATTTTTTAACAAAGCGAAAAGAAAGTTCTTTTAAATGAGACATTTTAAATTAATTCTCAAAATATCAAATAAATGTCTAGCGCAATTTCTAAATTTAAACTTTTTTGCAATATTATTTTGTGTTCATTTTATGTAATAACTATAATGTGACGTAAATATGACGTAATTTATCCTAAGACTTCTAACGCATGTTAATGAATTTATTATTTTACAATATCCTTTCTCTTTTAAAATTCACGTTATACTTTTTATGACGTAATTTTTAATAAGTTCCTGCTTTTTATACGTAATTATTTAATTCTAATTTGAAAGTTTTTTTCCTGTTTATAATAGTCACGTGTAAATAAATTTTTAATTTGAAGCAAACATTATTGCTTGCGCTTTTTATACAGTTGGCAACAGTTTAAATTAGCACAATTTTCTGAAATCTGTAAAAAATATCTCTAGAAATGCTGAAAATTTGAATTTAAAATAGAAATAAAACCTGAAAAAATGAGCCAAAATAAAAAAATTAATGCAATCTGCACTCCGGCAAATTCTAACGCATAAAATGATCTAAAAATGATTACACTGCCATGTCTAGTTTTTGCTGCTATAAAACTTTTTTAGTGGAACGATTTTGTCCAACTTTAGCATTAAATAACTCTTAAAATAATTCTTCGATTCGAAAACTGTCTACATCAGCGTATTTATCAAACATTTCTGTATAAAACCACCGATTTTCATATTTTTGTATGCATTATGTTTGTTAATATTAACGAAGAAAGGCCTCCGGTCACAAAAAAATGAAAACCGGCGGCGGCGGCGGCGGCGGCGGCGGTGACAGCGGTAGTTACTTTTTTTTAGAATAGAGAGATACAAGGAGTATGGATATGTGTAACTATAGAAAGCGGGTGAATTGGGCGTTATTGAAAAAATTAAAAAGAAAATGAATATTACGTCATACAGAAAGTATAACGGGCATTTTCGAATATTTGACAGTTATACAAGGATACAAGGAAGAATAAGAGTAAGTACAAAAAATAGATGAATATGACGTCATATTTGAAATTAAAATGGACATTTTCAAATATTTGTAAATAATACAAGGAGCATCAATATAAGTAAGTACAGAAAGCAGATAAGTACGCAGGTAAGTGATATTTTAAATGAATATATGAATAATGGCTTTTACAAGAGAAAGGGATGTCATGAATGACTTTTCATTTATAAAACAAGAATTTTCATTTCTCTTTCAGTTTTTTCAAGAATCAAGACTATATTTATTTAGGCTAAGGACACATTTTTTCAAAAATGTTAGTATAAAAGCAAAAATTTTTAACGCTTTCAATAAATTAAAAAAACAGCATATCTGAGCAAGATTCATGTACTGAAGGAAAAGAAAAATCACAAGTATTAGTTCGTGCGGAGTTTAATTTGAAAGAAGTTTGTGCGGAGTTTAAAACTGATTTAATGGGCAACGCCGGGCACTTCAGCTAGTTAGGTATATAAGACCTTTTAGTCTCGTTTTGTATCGATATTATCGGGGTCGACTCTGTTGCATTCGCCTCACTCTCCTTATGGTCGACTCTGCTTTAGATCACCCCGTTACTCTGAGTGATTCATTATTACTACCAAATTTAACACAATAAAATAAAAATTACACCTGTGTCTTTTTTTTGTCACTTAGAAGAGCACCTTCATTCTTAGCTTTGCAAAAGACTCTAATGCAACAGTTCTCAAACTTTGGTCCAGTATTTTATTCAAATGGCTTGATTGCTGCCACTTAATCGCTGCCATCGAAATACTCAAAGTCAGGGGACACGAGCTGTGGCGTCATCACTAATCGACCGACTTATCGCTAGTGTTTGAAATTACACCGGAAAATTTTGAATAGCAATTTTCTTTTATTTTATTTGTGGAATATCTATCATCTTATAAAATAATAATAACTATCTAAACTTACTGGTGAGAATTCGGAATCCCTAAATAAAAATTCAGCCAGATGCGGAATGCCACAGTGTTGCCGCATCTCGCTGATTTTTTATTGGGGGATTCCAAATTCTCACCAGTAAGTTTAAATGGTTATTATTGTTAAAAAAAAAAAAATAAAAAAAATTGCTATTCAAAAATTTCCGGTGTGAATTCCAACACTAGTGAGAAGTCGGTCGATTAGTGATGACATCACAACTCGTGTCCTCCGGCCTTGAGTATTTCGATGGCAGCGACTTAACCCATTAACCGCAAAACTATAAAGTAGAAATATTGCAATTTCTTGTTGAAAGATCTTTGCCACCACAAATTCAGAAAGGTAATTTTCGTTTTATTAAAATATCAAAATTTCAGCCAATAAATAAGATAATTTTTTAATTCTAAAATAGTAGTGTCAAAGTAATTAATTTAAGCATGATTAATTATTTTGACCGTTGCGTCAACGCAACACCAGCGGCTAATGGGTTTAAAAAAGATAATTTGCCTTGTCTTTGCCTTCTTTAAGTTCTTTAAGCTCTTCAAAAAAGTGATGGCAATCAAGCAATCTGAAAAAAAAAAGTAACAAACTGGCAAAATTACTATAGTAGGCTTATCCCAAAGCGTTCGCAACGCATCTGCAGGAGTCCGCGAGGTTCTCGAAAGTCTCGCGTTCAGTCTAAAAATTTCCCCTTATCTAGAATTTAAGAGAAATTTTGCCAGTAATATGAAAGGGAAAATTAGATTTCTGCTTTAAAAAAAACTGTTTAACCCCTTAACGGTCGCATTAAATTACGGTTTAAAAATTCAAATTGCTTACTGGTACCACTTTTTTGAAAAAGAAATATTCACCTTATTTAATGACATGTAAAATGATATCATGATAAAGCCAACTAGACTATTTTATAAAACTGGGGGGAATCAAACAATCTGAATAAAAGACACAGCCCGTGAATATCACGGGAGCGAGAATTAAGGGGTTAAAAAGATATTCAGGGTATTTGAATAAAATGTCCCTAATTTAAAACTTCCATTAAAAAATATTTCTGACGTAGGAATGAGCTATTTATGGCAGTTGAAAGTTTAAAGTTTTGCGACAATATTTTCCTTTTGTTGCTATAACGCGCCTTCTGTTGTTGTGAGTCGAAAAAGAGAAAGCATGGCGACCCCGCAGGAGAAAGAACAAATTGTTCTGTCGTATGCTGAAAAGAAATCCGTAATCGCAATGCAAAGAATTTTCAGAACAGCGTACAAAAGATATCCACCTGATGCTAAAAGCATTAACATGTTCACTGCCATGAGCATCATCGGTGGCTCTAAAAAATATTTCCGTCCGTGCCGCGAGCATCACCCGTGGGTCACAGGTATCTTTCCATATAATATTAAGTAAAGGGCTCAGAATCCTTGAATATTCTCACCAGTAAAATTTTTATTGTAAATTTAGCCTTATTTAATCCGAGCATTTTCCCGATTCAATCAAGTAAAATTTCCTGTTTTGAAAAACCGGTGATAGAAGATTAGAAATTCTGTAAAAGACTCTCGTCCCGAAAGGGTTAATTAGTACTTTTAAGTTTGGCACTCTGGTGATCACTTTAACTTCCTATGGGGGCAGCGAGCGTGTTAACCCCTTGAAGGGCACCGGTATATATTATAGACCACCTACGATTAATGAAGTTTTACACCAGAAAACTTTTATTAAATTTTACTTTTCTAACTTTGGTGGAAAAAAGCCGTAAAATTGCATTTGCTTATTTTAAAATAGAATTTTTCAAAGATTCCGGTGTGAGTCCAACATTACAGGAACACAATCACTTGCCCCTCAAAGGGTTAAGAAGTAGACCAAAACGTTCCTTGAAACCGGAAGTGTACTGAAAAGAGCCGGAGGTATTTGCAGGGCCTGATTTCCAACAAAGGCACACTGACACCAATAAATTTTAAAAGAAATGTTCCTTTTATCTAAATCCGTATTCATATAAAATTTCTGCCTTGATTGAGGCAAAATTTTCTGTTTCTTTTTACTGGTGGGAATGTACCCCGTTGGTAATCAGGCGTTGGGTATTTGACGTGCAGTTTGGTCTACCAATTGGATATCCTGAGAACAATTAAAGGAGCACACGTGGCACTGATTTTTTATTAAAAACTTTGAAAGTACTGTTATCTATTTTTATATTTTTCTCATGCTTTCTACCTTTTTGTTAACTATAGTAAAATCAGGGACATTTGAGTCGGACATCCCTTATTTTAAAATTTACAGTTTTTGTAGTTTGCGATTTGCTGCTTTTGTAGGTAACATGTTGAAGTTTATACATTTCTATTAGTTTATATATCCTATATATGATATCCTAAAAAATGTCGATAATTTTAGTTTTAAATCTGGGGCAAAGCAAAGAACATACGAAAAGGTGCTCCGTTATAACCAAAAAATAAAGATCACTGTATGCATAGCTCACATCAGTGAGAGCATGTATAGATCAGGGGTATCAAATTGTGGCACGCCAGATACCACTAAAATTTTATAAGTATCATTGCCTTATCTAATCGTCGAATCTTCATGATTCAACAAGTCGACTATCTCTGTAAAAAATTAGTGGTATCAGACATGCCACAGTTGGACACACGTGATCTAGATTTGATTTTTTAATACACGTTTTATTTCTTTATTTGTATCTTAGCTTGGTAACACTTTTTTAAATAACAAACCTGTTTGAGAAAGACGGGATTCAGTCTCTGCATTAGAAACCTCTGTTGCCGCATCAGCTGTTTCAGTTGCTCCTTTCCCTGGTGAAATTATTCTAGTTTCTGTCACTTCTCGTCTGACAGATGTAGTGATGGTGGTGTTTTTAGTGATTTCCTCTGATGTGCTCGATTCTTCCGGAATATCTGTGATGGTGGATCTTTGTCTACGAGCAGCTCCGAGCAGAGATGGCGGTATTCGAGCAGGAATTCGGGAAACTTTCACCTCCGGCTTTGGGATGTTGAGCTTGTCAATGTTGATTTCATGGCCCTTTGACACCAGTTTCTTATTTTTATCTACTTGAGCGTACACAGGAATGGTTTTTTTAGGTGAATCTGAAGAAAAGAAAATGACATTTGTAAAATAAAAATAATGCTAAATCGAGTAATTTCAAAGGTTGCAAATAATCAAGCATGGCTTTGCTTCACTCGGTTGCCAGTTTGGCTTCTGCTTTCAATTTAACCCTTTATTTATTGAACTATGAATTCATGAAAATTTGATCTTCTAAAGCATTTTTCGTGAATTGTTTAAACTGCATTAGAAGATTTACATAATCATTTAATAAATTTTAGAAGAATTAATTAAATTCGAATTTATAGGGATTTTGTGCAGTATTTATAACCCCACTCAAATCTTTTATTTTAAACATTTTTCTTAGTATTTTGTAGAATTAGAAAATGTACAAATATAATGTTCTTACAATAGAAAAATAGAAATATTTCCGTATTGACCCCCTCCCCCCTCGCCCACGACAAGAAAGCTGAAAAGATAAAGGCAAAAGAAACCATCCCTTTAAAAATATTTTTGTCTTGTGTAACCAATAACCCCTTGGGGACGAGCGGCACGTATACGTGCCGCATGAAGCGCTCAAAATCCTTGTTTTTTCTCACCAGTAAAATTTTACTGTAAAATTTGCCTTATTTAATCAACGCATTTTCTCGATTCAACAAAACATAAATTTCTGTTTTTAAAAAACGGTGACAAAAGATTAAAATTTTCGTAAAAGGCTCCCGTTTCGAAGGGGATAATGCTTTTGGAACAAAATAAAGTAATACATCTATAGCTGATTCTAAACTGTATTACTACTAATAGATGTATTAAATGAATTTTATAACAAGTTATTTTAATGGTACTTATAAGTACCGTCAGTAGATAAAAGGTTAAAAGCTTCGAATTCACATCTGAAATTATGAAAGAAGTATCTTTACTTTAGGTGATCATGAAATGTCTGTCATTATAAAAAAGCTAATACAATACACAATTTTTGGTGTGAATGTAAAATTTCAGAATAAAAAAAAGGCCAAACGTGGCAACCCTGTTGCTTCGCAACTAACAAGGGAGGTCTCCATACGGGCATATTCAGAAAAATCTGAAAAAAATACAGAGTGTTCGTCTCATGTGGATATATATGTTTATAAAAATTTTTTGGCGGAACCCCGATAGAACGTCCGTAAAAAAATAATGAAATTTTCGTTTATGTGGTGATTTATCATCGGTTGGCGATGAAATGAAATTTCGAAAAATACTTTTTCATGTCGAATACTCTTTAAGATAAAAATATTTCATATTGAACTTGTTTAAATAAATTTAACTTAAATAACTGTAGTTTTGCCAGTTTTAGTTTGATTTAGCTATAGTTTTGTCATATATGTATTTATAATGAAAGTTAAGTATCAAATTTTATGAATTAAAACAAAATTAAAATTGTTTCAATATTTCAAAATCAAGTCCAATTGAGCGCTGTCGGTTCAATTTTGTTGCTATGGAAACGACGAATTCCTTGGTTTGAAATGAATAACTGCTAAATGAATCTTGCCTTTATTTTGGAAGACGCTTAAATGTATGAAAGTATTTTTTATAGATGAAATTGTTTTTAAAGTAATAAAATTAAGTAACAAGCAACATAAATATGTAATACGAAAAAAAAAAAAAACGTATTTAATTAACTCTCTCATTGTTTATGTTTAAATTCATTAAATACTTTTTACACGCATTCTAAAAATCAATTAACAAAGAATTTTCAGATGCATTAAAATCGTTTGCTTTTGGCGAGGAAAAGTACTGCTCGCCAAATCGCGTGACGCTTTCGTCTTTTCGCGCCAAATACTCGAAAGTATTTTATTTTTTTACAGACTTTCTACTGTAATTCCGCCGCTAAATTTTAGTGATTCTTTATTACATACATAAGTAGTTTAATTGGTATTTTTTTCAAAATATTCTGAGTATGCCCAGTATGGAGACCTTCCTTGTAAGAAGCCCCTGGAAACTCTCACCTGTTGACCAGAAAAACTGAAAATTATAACAAATTTTATTCAATATGCGACACGACACATTCGCATTTTACGGCACAAAATGCGTAATGGAAAAAAGCAAAGACCTGTTTTAAATGAAATTTTAACTATAATGATATTTCCAGCAAAAAGCTTAATTACAATTTGGCTAACGATCTTTTATAAACAAATAAATAAAATAAATGGAAAACAGATGTGAAAGGAATTTTAAAATATTTAACCTATCAAAACAAATAAAAGAATTGTTTAAAAAATCAAACGTTTCAAAAGTAATCGAAACTCAAGTGTAACAAACAAGGTTGAATATTTAAAATCTCGAAGAAGAAATTCAGCAATTATTGTTAAAGTTGCAAGCACGATACTATATGTTGCACTCTTTCTTAGTCCATACGCTGATGAATGTTCCTAGGCCCACGATCACCACTCGCACAGAATTCCAAAAAAATGTTCTTTTATTTTGATATGCTGCCCTCACCAATATATACACGTGATATCGGGCACGTTGTGAGAAGGATTATCAAAAGAATGCTAAACTTATTCAATTAAAACTAACGAACAATTCATTTACAAATTATTTAAATATAGAATAAACATTGTTTATATTTAAGAGCTTGGATATAGAAGATCCGGCCCGATACTAGGTTACATATAGCAAGTACTTTCTGCGCACTGGGCTAACTTATTAAAATATTTTATTCCCCACTCACACTATTGGACCACATTAGCTTAATCGTAGGGCCACGCAGGACCTCTCCGCTCAGGACATAAACCCTTTCTCGCAACTCACTAAACTCCGTTCCAGAAAACTCAATCAAAACACTCCGACCTGTCTTCACCAGGTCTACGCTAGAACTCAGTCAAAGCGCTATGACCTCTCTTCACCAGGTCTAACTCAGAACAGCTCTCTCTCTCTCTTTCTCAGCAATGCCTTCCAAACCCTGCCTAAGGGTTTTTTCTGCTGTGAACAGGCATCCCTTCTCTTATCTAAACACTTTCCCCTTCCCGTGGCGTCGGCTATCTCGCTAGATAGTCCGCCAACTTCTTTGTTTGCCTTATCTGAGGTATGCGTTCTTGAATAGAAAGAGAAATTGGAATCCTTCGATACAATGATGGAGCTTGCCCATACCATACTATCTAACTAAAATAGCTCAGATCAACTTCAAGATAAGGAAAAATATTACTTTAAACCCCAAGTACACGGAAAGTGAAACATGTGAAATACAATAGACAAGTAAAAGATAATATCAGATAACAGTAAAATGAATTAGTTACCTGCTCACTAGCATCAGAAATCTGACACTATACATACCTGATTTTTGAAATTTTGTAGTCTGATGTAAGATGTTTCTACCCGCCGGTACTACTCCATTTCTTATAGTCCAGTACCTGTCATCTTCATCGATTAGTCCTTCTGGTTCCAAAACGGTAGTTACAGTCTGATCTTCCATTTCTGGTCGCTTGATAGTAGTGTCGACCGCCGAAGAACTCGCTCTGGAATAATAATTATGTACCTGTGGTTCAGCTCGCCATCTTTTAGGACCTGTTTTTCGCAAGATCGCTTTGGGTATTGACAACAGAGTTCGTGGTCCTATCTGAAATAACAAAGTAATAGTATAAGAGCTTCAAAGCATAACTTTATTTGTTTTAACCCCTTAATGCTCGAATTAAATTACGGTTGAAAAATTCAAATTGCTTATTGGCACCACTTTTATGAAAATAAATATTCACTTTATTTAATGACAGGAAAAACGATACTAAAATATAGCCAATTTCACTATTTTATAAAACTGGTGGGAATCAAACAATCTGAGTAAGTCCGTGAATATGACGGGAGTGAGAATTAATAGGTTAATTTAACTGTCATAAGTAATATAATGGCAAATTGAATAAATAAAATAATTGAAACCTAATTACTGGAAATAACAAGTTGGAAATTGCTCATCAAACGTGGCAAATGAGGTGCGTTCGTACTATAACTAGTTTTATAAATCTTTTTTGCACCACATATTGTACTGAATGTACATTTTAGAGCACTTCATAAGTGCATATCAATTTCATTCTGTTCGAAAGGCTGTAACATCATTAAAATGCACTTGCAATAATTTATTCCCATTGGCCGTAATGTAACGGAAAACTTTTGAATGTCCCTGTCATTAAAGTATACATCCGATTTTCATAAAATTTGAAATGACTCGACAAAATTTTACAACAATTATATATTTAAAATTTCAGACCATTCAGTTGGATAGTTTTTGCTCTGTTATATGCGGACGGACAGACAGACGAACCGAACGACGACTATAGGTGCTACGTATTATATAATTACGAATGCATCTAAAAAGGGATCCCTACATGATAAAACCCTTGTACTCTACAGCAAGTACAGACACTGATTCTGATTTTTTTCTTTTCTATATGTTTTTGCATCGTTGAAGTGACTTCATAATCCCTGAAGATATTATGCAGAGTTGCCAAGTCCCCGGCTTTTTGGATACCAGTATTTTGACACAGAAAATGTTCTTTTATTGAATTGAAACATTTGGGCGATTTAAAAGAACAACGTTTTCTCTAAGATAATAGTGGTGAGAAAAAAGCAGGAGGCTTGGCAACTCTGATTATGTATTCTTGTTTCCTTTACGGAACTATGGATAAAAAGGAATTGGCATAACCTCAAAATGGTGAAGTTTCAAGTAACCGATTCGCAGGGTCTGATCAGCGTTGCTAGCTTGGCCTCCGTTTTTATTCAGAAATTCATAACTGAAGTTCCGAAAGAAAGTTTTTTACTTTAAATATTAGCGAAAAGTGTGTCATTAAATAAAGCTAAAACTACGACTCAGAATTTCTGGTATGAATTCCGAATAAAACAGGAGGCCAAACTGGGAACCCTGAGCCTGATTAACGCGAGTTCAAACCTCCGCCAGTCAATGTGAATAAAAACGTCCTCCTTATTTAAATTTCATAAATCATAAATAAGACAACAATTTCTATTCGTTTTTACTGGCGAAAGTGTACTTCAGAGTTAATCAGGATCTTATCTAATGTAAACAAACAACAACCGCCACTTTGTAAATACATCCTTTGTTACTTCACTTGCAACCGGTAGACACTACACCAGGGGTGTAAAAATCTAGGCGCCAGCGGGTAATCTCTCACCACTAAATTTTATTCGTTATTTTTCTTCTAATATTTTGTCTAAATTTTTTGTAAGAATTCTAATATAATTTAAGCGACGAAAACTAATAAAATTTAGTGGTGGGAGACTGTCCGCTAACGCCTAGATTTTTACACCCCTGTACTACACTGTCTGTCTCCTCCTGTTTATTCATAGCTCCATTGTTTTATCATACGTATTAGCAATCGTACTTGCTACGCGACACGTGCGCTGCAGAATTTCCACTGTTGTTAACATAATCGTAGAACTTCTGTCATTAACTCCTTAATTTTTGCGCCCGTGCTAGTGTTGCCAAGTGTCCGTAAATCAGGACACTAAATTCTCTGGACACAACTAATTTTTTATAGTTTATTTCGCAATCTTCAATCGCAGATAATTCTGCCGTTAGATAAGGCGAAGAAAATTACTTTAACCCCTTAACGGTCGCATTAAATTACTGTTTAAAAATTCAAATTGCTTCTTCGCACCCCTTTTTTGAAAAAGAAATATTCACCTTATTTAATGACATGTAAAATGATATCATAATAAATCCAACTACCCTATTTTATAAAACTGGTGGGAATCAAACAATCTGAATAAAAGACACAGCCCGTGAATATCACGGGAGCGAGAATTAAGGGGTTAAAAAGATATTCAGGGTGTTTGAATAAAATGTCCCTAATTTAAAACTTCCATTAAAAAATATTTCTGACGTAGGAATGAGCTATTTAAAGAGTATGGCAGTTGAAAGTTTAAAGTTTTGCGACAATATTTTCCTTTTGTTGCTATAACGCGCCTTCTGTTGTTGTGAATCGAAAAAGAGAAGCATGGCGACCCCGCAGGAGAAAGAACAAATTGTTCTGTCGTATGCTGAAAAGAAATCCGTAATCGCAATGCAAAGAATTTTCAGAACAGCGTACAAAAGATATCCACCTGATGCTAAAAGCATTAACACGTTCACTGCCATGAACATCACCGGTGGCTCTAAAAAATGTTTCCTTCCGTGCCGCGAGCATCACCCGTGGGTCACAGGTATCTTTCCATATAATATTAAGTAAAGGGCTCAGAATCCTTGAATATTCTCACCAGTAAAATTTTTATTGTAAATTTAGCCTTATTTAATCCGAGCATTTTCCCGATTCAATCAAGTAAAATTTCCTGTTTTGAAAAACCGGTGATTGAAGATTAGAAATTCTGTAAAAGACTCTCGTCCCGAAAGGGTTAATTAGTACTTTTAAGTTTGGCACTCTGGTGATCACTTTAACCTCCTATGGGGGCAGCGAGCGTGTTAACCCCTTGAGGGGCACCGGTATATATTATATACCAACTACGATTAATAAAGTTTTACATCAGAAAAATTTTATTTAATTTTACTTTTCTAACTTAAAATGATACCATAATAAAGCCAATTACACTATTTTATAAAACTGGTGAGAATCGAACAATCTGAATAAAAGACACAGCCCGTGAATATCACGGGAGCGAGAATTAAGGGATCAATATACCTGTGCCCAGAGCATTTGGAGCCCCGATTTACGCGAGGCACCTGGCAACACTACCCGTGACTTTCACGGGCAGTGTAGGGTACTTTTTAAAAATTCATATTATTTGATTCCCACCAGTTTTTTAACCCTTTCAGGGGCAAAGCAATTCCATTGCTAAAGAGGTGAAATTAATGACTGACTCCAGAATTTGAAAACAAATTTATTTGTAAATATAAAAAAGCTATATTTCGCATATACAGTTGAACTTCGTTATCCCGACACTCTAATGACCAGAAAAAAGTGTCGTCATAAGCGGAGTGTCGCGGTAACCGGAGTTTGAGAAAAACATGTTTATAAAACGTTGTATTTTTAATTAATTTAAGACAATTTTAGATTCGTAACTGTTCTTGCAGTTTTAAGCAATAAAGCATTATTATTAAACAAAATAAACACAAAAACAAAATTGAAAAGAATAAAAATCAGATTTAAGATGACTTATTTTTTTTTTATTGTTACATGAAATATTGATGAATTAAGGTTTGCTTATCCCTAGATGTGCTTCCTAGAATTCTTTTTCAATATTATACAATGAATTATAATCAATATTCATTATTTCAGAAATGTTGGTTGGTTGGTTGTGTTTATGACGGCCAATTATCAACACGAGGGATATAGGCCCTAAGGGGGGGGGTGCCCTTCGTGGGGGTCTTTCTAAGGGAACCTAACCCGTATTAACGCTTGGAAATCCAAGGTTCGAAGAAAACCACGAAAACTCCGAACGGTTAGGCCGACAGGCGCGATTGGGATCGAACCCAGCACTTCCCGTCTACCAGCTTCGAGAGAAGAACCTCTCGGCCACTGGTGGGGCGTTTCAGAAATGGATGTTAGATGATTTCTGATCGTTTCAATGTAATGCAATGCTTTTAGTCAGATGAAAAACGCCGTGTAACCACAAGAAAGCGCCCCCTGACCAAAACAAAAATACCGCGAGTAGACTGATACGTCTATCTGGAGCTTTAATGTGTGGGCTTATTTATTCAGATAAAGGATTGAAGTAAAATTTCTCATTTGTCTCAATGTGTATTTTAGACACTTTTGTGAAAAGTTTGGCTATGACATTTCTTATCGATTAATTTCCGTGCTTATAAGATGGATTATGAAGAATGGACAATTTTCCTTAACCGTCGGGATATCCGGAGTTGAAAATTATTCAACGACGTAAAATCCGGAGTTTATTTACATTAAAATCATATACAGAAAATCGGAGCTTTGAAAAACTGACGTGATAAGCGGAGTAACGTGAAAACCGGGTGTCGGGATAACGAGGTCCGACTGTATAACAAATCGAATTTTTTTTTCACCAAATTACTGGTGCCCTTGTGGCATTTGGGAATTAAAATTAAGTGGTTTCATAAAAATACCACCGCCCCTCAAGGGGTTAAAATAGTGTAATTGGATTTATTCTCGCACATTTATCTGTCATTACATAAGGTGAATATTTGTACTTCGGAAAAGCGGTGTAAATCAAACAATCTGAATAATAATAATAATAACTAGCCTACACTTATCGGGCGCGACGCTTAAGGTGTTAAATAATATTTTGAATAATATTATCGTTTGCAAATAGTTGTGCAAAACTATTTTTGAACCAGTTCTGAACGTGAAAGTAATTTTATATACAAAATACAAGCAACAACAGGAACAACAAAATCAGCAACCTAAATTGAAAAAGTAAAATTTAGCCGGGGTAGAGATCGCCCTCAAACGAGTAAAAAAAATAAAATGCAAGCAAAAAAATAAATAAATAAATAAAATAAAATAAAAATAAAAAATAAACAGAAACTCTCCCATAGGTTTGACATTAGCATGCGAGTGTCTTCGCGTAGTGTAAGGCACGTAAAATAAGGGGGTAGGATACCTTTGAACACGTCGAAAAAGCGAAATATATCACTATGTTCCAAACTTATGTAACAAGTCAAAAATAAAAATCGAACTTCATAAAATATAAAGCTAATATATAAATTTGTATTAAAAATATATATATATATACTTGTAAATTTATAAATAAATATTGAAATGATAAGTTAAAAAATATATATGATAATAAGAGAAGAGAAAAAAAACATAACATGTCTTGCCCGCATGATAAAATCTGAAAATATGCATATAAAGAGGAAATTTTGGTGAAAATAAATACATAATAGTGTTACCTTTATACTAAAACTAGAATATTTGTAAAAAATATTGACTAAATTAAAAAAAAAATAACTTAATAATTTAAAAAAATAAGAATTTTCAATTTTTTAAAAATATTTTCGAAGTACAAAAACAAAATAAAATCTTACCCTTTTCTGGTTTTATGTTGTAGATAATATATGGAATGAATACGAAGAAATGAATATGTGGTGAAAATTTCTTTTGATTGTCACGCATAGTTTAATTTTCTTATGTAGTCTTACTATATAGTCTTAATAAAACTGCCATAATTAGTAAACTAATTGGAATTTTTTAATGCGTTTTTTTGCATACTGCTCAGAAATGATTACGGAATCAAAATATGCATTTAAAAAAAAAAATTCGAAAATCTTGAAGGTTTAGAGGTATCCTACCCCCTTAAGCACAAAAGTTTTGTGTGATGAGACGTCAGTGATGTTTTCAATATTACATTCGTTTAGAAAAGGCATTCCGAAAGCCTAAGCTAAAATATGCTGTAAATGGCTATGAAGCCCGGTCTATAAGTTTCCTGAGCTCCCTAGAAACGGCCATTCAGACAGGTGAAGTCCGGCTAGTTTTTTCTTCTTATTATTATTTTTTAATCTTCGTACTAGCTATTATATTTTTAATATTCTTTAGTGTATTTTCATACTGCGTATCCTATGAAGGTTTCTTTGCAAAGAACGGGGTTCGCCTTAACTCTTTAATTCTCACTCCCGTGATGTTTATGAAACCACTTAATTTTAATTCCCAAATGCAACAGTGGCACCAGTAATTTGGTAAAAAAAATTTTCACTTTGTTATATATGCGAAATATAGCCCTTTTTTTTTATATTTACAGATAAATTCTTTTTCAAATTCCGGTGTCAGTCATTAATTTCAACTCTTTATCAATGGAATTGCTTTGCCCCTGAAAGGGTTAAAAAACTGGTGGGAATCAAATAATCTGAATTTTAAAAAGTACCCTACAGTGCCCCTGAAAGGGTTAAAAAACTGGTGGGAATCAAATAATCTGAATTTTAAAAAGTACCCTACGCTGCCCCTGAAAGTCACGGGTAGTGTTGCCAGGTGTCCCGCGTAAATCGGGGCTCCAAATGCTCTTGACACCAGTATATTGACCCCTTAATTCTCGATCCCGTGATATTCGCGGGCTGTGTCTTTTATTCAGATTGTTTGATTCCCCCCAGTTTTATAAAATAGTGTAATGGGCTTTATTATGGTATCATTTTACCTGTCAATAAGGTGAATATTTCTTTTTCAACAAAGTGGTGCCAATAAGCAATTTGAATTTTTAAACCGTAATTTAATATGACTATTAAGGGGTTAATACGGCGAATTTACACAAAATTAAAAAATACAAGGGGGTATAATCAGTCTTCCCGGATTACAGAATATATATGTGAACCATTTATTTAATTCATGACAAAATTAGATTTTATACATTTAATATTTTTTTAGAATACGCACTACCGATACCAAAAATCATATCATATGGAAAATAGTAATTAGTTTAAATATTTGAAATTTATTAAAAGCGATAGTTTTCTATTAGTTTCGCGCCAGGAGTTAACATCATAAGAAAACGCCAGAGTTCACTATTTAAAAACAAGTCTTTTATTATTCTGAACATTTTACTGGTTTAAATACATATTTTGATAACATGTCTTAAATTTGTATTTATATTTCATTGTTTTATTTATTGGCTGACTAATGTTTTAATTTTGTTATGCCATATGAGCTGGAAACAAATGCTGAACTATTTAAGTTAATTTAAGTGCAAATGGATTGTAACCGTCTGAGCGCGATAGACATAATAGACATAGATGAAAAAAAAAAAACATACCTGAAAAGTATTAAAAAAAAAATAATGCTTTAGTACACACCGATACATTTTTCAAACAAATTGCGTTACAGTTTTTAAAAAAAATTTCATTTGAAAGTACATTTTCCACCTATTTGACGGTGTGAAAATTTAAATGTATGATGTATATAAGGCTCCCGAATGGTCTGCCAAACGAATACCAATATTTTCTTAGACAATTTTTCTTTTTAGATTTTCGTTTCAAATTTCACATAAAACACCTTTGGAGGTTAATTATAGAACAAATGTTGCAAAAATCTACCATGAAATTTTCTGTTATAAAATATTGGCATTCAATTGGTGGACCATTTGGGAGCCCTGGGATTAGAAGTTAAAAAAAAAAAAAATCGAAAAAAGTTAAATTTAATCATTTGGTGTTACCCCAACATCAGCGTTACGCATGGACCTGTTTGTTCTTTATAATATAGATATAGGGGAGACTAGGGAGGGTTGACCCACTTTTTACAAAATGATTTTTTATTTTTTTAATATTGAACGTAGAATAAAGTTTTATATATCATTTTATTCGTTATACAATGAGTTATCAAAATAAAATTGCTACATAAGTGTAATATATAAGAAATTTGAAAAATGAATGATTTTATTCATGACAAAATAATGGGTCAAGGCTCCCCACATACGGAGGGTTGACCCACTATATGGGAGGATTGACCCACTTTGTATTATATTGAAATATTTGAGAAGAGAATAAAATCAGTTAAAAAAAAAAAACAGAATAACTTTATGCTACATGCTTTACTTATTAAAAAAAATCCCTGCCGGCTCTGGCCTACAGGCGGAGGTAGATTTCGATGGTAAGTACTAAATTCACCTACAAAACTTAAATCAAGATTAGAGATAAACCCAGTTCTTTCACTAAGAATGAACTCTAGGGAGCTAAACATTTTATGAAAATTCTAATATACACGAATACACACACGCATGTATATGGGATAGGTTTAAAAATGGCTAAAACAAATTCAGAGAACCTCAAAATGTTAAAATATGTTAATATTTCCATAGTCGGGTTTTTGTCATGTTTTAATACGTTTCTTCAAACTCACATGACGTTACATATTCATCTGCTGAGGTCCATTATATTTATAATATGACGCAATATTTTTTTTTTCTTTTTTTAATTCTTCAAACTATTTATTTCATTTTGAGTTTCTGTGCTGAAATCTTGCTCTAAATAACTTATGACGTAATATTCAATTTGTTTTCAATTCGTCAAACTATTTATTTTATTTATTTTTTCACGTGAATTTCTTGCAATAGAAAAGCAATTGTTGTGGTGAAAATTTTATTGTTTTTTTTTTAATTGTTGGCAACTACTATAACGAAAAATATTTATTTTTTTCTGTCATTGTTGTGTAAGAGCTGGTTTTATCAGAATCTTGTTAAGACGGTATTCAAAATTTTTAACCCCTCCCCCCCAATTTCCATTCCCTTGGGCCGATGTTGCCCATTTTCAATCCCCGCCGAGATATTAGCCATCTCAAAGTTGTTGGCGAGTTTGAAAACGATCCGTGCATAATTGCGACTTTTATCGTGCGGACAAAATTTAGTACATACATACATACATACATATATATATATATATAAACTTTTTAAGTGGGGGTGGTTTTGGGTTCCTAGGGTCATATAATGGAAAGTTATGAAGGAATGTTTCAAAAGTCGCACCATGGTAACGACTGCAATAGGTAGTATTTCTTACGAAACTACCTAAAATATTTTTGAAAACATGACGCTTAAAAAAACCTGTTTTGACGCAATCGCAAGTCATAGGAGAAAACATTTGTTTTAAACATGATTTTGTCTGAGGATATCATGGAAGACGGTAGTATTCCGAGTGACGCAGCCTTAAGCCTAAAATCGTATCGTATCGTATCGTTAAAATCGTATCGTATCGTATCATAGAATTCGTAGATAGCGGAACTCATATATACAGCTAACTCGACATCAAAGAAAACGCGAAAAGCCGCCTTTTAATAACTCAGCAGATATAAGTCTTATTGTTCTGAATTTTCTAGAACAGTCTTATATCTGCAGTCTAATCGTATACTGAAATTTTTACATTTCTACGTGCAGTATATTTTGAGATCTAAATAGCCATTTTTAAAGTGAAAACGTTGGTATGATATCGAGGAAGTTCCTAATTTGAAAATCTCGAAAACGGTTCTAACGATTATTTTTAAATTGATACATAATATAAATGTGATTAAGGCGAGGTGAATAACACTTTTCTTTTTTCTGGGAAAACTCTCGTTCGTTAAATAATTCGATTTTTTTTTCTCTCGAAAATGACACGGGCGATTTTTTAAAAATCAAATAAATATGTTTCAGATGAACCAAATAACAATTTACTTGTTTCCAGCAAGACTCTTGTTCGTTTTATAATGCGCATGAAAAATCGGACTATATTTCTTCGCCATTCTATGGAAATTTCACCGAAAATGCATGACACTGTATTCATACACATGCTTTCTTTTTAACCACTTTTGGGGAGAAAAATTTTGTCTTCCCACTGGCTGAGTGGTAAGGGCCATAGTCTACTGATCTTAAGATAGGCAGTTCGATACTCATTGGTACGAGTTTTCACATATAAATGTGTTTTTTTTTTTAAAGTCTGCTAGTTGACCATTATTCTCAGTTCCTTTGTAATTTTTTAATTGCTATTAAGTTAAATAAAATTACAATTATAATGACGCCAATTTGATGATGATTATTTCTTGGCAATTTTTCAACAATAAAAATATTACCATAAATTTTATAAATATATTTAATTTCAATCACTTTACAAAAAATATACATTAATAATTATTATTTGAATATAAATCACACGATCAGAAACGTAAAAAAATAATTCATTTCAGCTCTTCTTTTTATAATATCATTTTTTATTATTATGACGGTCAATCAATATATAATCACTGACATCCATAATATTACTATTATTATAATTATTATTTTCCTTGCATAAAAACTATTGGGATGTAATAATTCTTTTATAATAAATAATTTAGTTGAAATGTTTTATTTATAAATATCAATGAAGTTTGATAACCCCTGAGACAATTGTTTTTATTTAACTTTGCAATATTTACAGTTTACATAATAAGCATATCAGAATTCTGGTGTCGCCATCTTTTGGCGCAATTGCGTACTACATTTTGTCTCTTATTCGGAAAAAAAAAAAAAAAAAAAAACTAACGCTCTTCGCCGCTTTGGAAGAATCTCTGGTGACTAGAGGTCTATTTCGCAAATATTAAGAAAATTAGTGCATACAAAAATATTAAAATGGGTAATATTATAGAGAAATGTTTGATAAAAACGTTGAAGTAGACAGTTTTTAAATCGAAGAGTTATTTTAAGAGACTAGCTGACCCGCCCGGCGTTGCCCGGGCCTTAATAATATTCTTAAATGAATCTGAAATTTTTATCGCAGGTGCATACAGAGGGGAGTGGGAGTGGAGACTGCAAATTACCAGGGCCCGACCCTTGTTCAGTTCCAAAGTTGTGTAAATTCACAGGTTAAGTTTTTCCATTTTTATATGTCTCATGCTCTTTTTATTCCAAATTAATTGATGAATTCAATTAAAATTTAATTATATTTTCAATAATTTAATTTTTTATTTAAAATCTGTAGATGAAAAAGCAATTACAAATACAACATAAACTGTAATAATTGGAAAAAAAAATGTAAGCAAATATTACTACATAGAATGTTTTAAAAAGTATCATCCAGCAAATTTATTTTCTAATAGAGTAAAGCCTGTTTCTAATGGAATCCTGCAATAAACAAAAAAAAAGTTACAGCTTCCCTCTCTCCCCAAAAATGTTATTATGCTTTGTTCAATTTAAATAACCTGCATAAAACGGAATTTATCACTGGTCGTTTCCGTCTAAGCAGGTTTTATTGTATCTTACTTCTGGTGGGCCCATAATAATATTCTTAAATGAACCTGAAATTCGAATCGCAGGTCCGTACAGAAGGAAGTAAACAAAATTACTTGACGTCATGAGAACATTTTTAAATTTCTTGCTGCTGATTAATTCGCATTTCTAATATAGTGCTTTGCAGAAATTGCACGTTTTACTCAAAGTTCCACAGTTGTGCCCCCCCCCCCCCCCCGGAACGTTTAAATCAATAATTTGGATTTCAGAAGCAACACGTGCACTCTGCGTTTATTAAGCCTATTTTAGCGATCTCTTATGCTCTGTGTTTAACTTTATTCCCGATTCAATCTATTTCAATTTTCAGTTCTTAATTCGGCTTCTTCTTCACTTTCAAGCATTCACCGAGATCTTTTACGGGCATTTCAAATGATATTTTGAAGCTCTATAATTGCAGCGAAAGAGGGAAACATCATGGAGCTCTTTCCTCTACGGCGAAATGTAAATAAACCCGATCGCCCTAAATCCTGCCAAAGGACTTTTCACAATAACCAATGAGATGCGTTTCTCGGGCGTTGCCATTAGACAATAACAAATAATCGCGATTTCTGTGCCGCGTACGTTAGCGTAATATATATATATATAGATATTTAATGTTAAATCTGGATAAAATTGTCTCATTAAAAAAGTCTCATAGGAAAAAAAATATACATGGGAATTTAATCATTTTCATTCAATTTAATCATTCAATAGACACTCGAAGTTTGCAGAGTGCATTTATTATTTTTAACTTGCCTAATTTTTTGACGGTTTATTTCAATTTTAAATTAAAATTTTCAGAATTTCCAGAGATATTTTTTACATATTTTAGAAAAGGTTATTTTAAATTGTTGCCAATTGTTAAAACAGCGCAAAGAATAATATATACTTTAAATTAAAAATTTATTCACACGTGACTATTATAAACAGAAAAAAATCCTTTTAAATTAGAATTAAGTGATAACGTGTTAAAAGCAGGAAAATATTAAACATTACGTCATAAAAATTGTTTTTACGCATGCTTACTTAAAATGAAAGAAAATTATAAAATAATCAATTATTTTCAAATTAGAATTAAATGATTACGCATTAAAAGCAGGAAAACATTGAAAATTACGTCATAAAAATTATATTTACACGTGAATATTAAAAGAAAAAGAAAATTTTTAAATAATAAATTCATTGATATGTGTTAAAAGTCGTAAATGGAGGAAATTACGTCATATTGGCCAAAGTGGCCAAATAATAATATTGCAAAACAGTTTAAATTAAAAAATATATTTATATGAGAGATTTATTTCAAATTTCGAGGTGATATTTTTAACTATAGTTGCCAATTTTAAGGTAGCGCAAATAATAATATTATCTTTCTAATAATAAAAATATTTTCAGTTGAATGTTAGAAAGAGAAAGGAAAGTTTGGTGAAAATTATGTCAGATTTAAAACGTTACATTTAAAATCTCTTATTTAAAATCATTTTCTTATAGCGTTGTTAAAAAATACCATAAAGCAAAGACTCTGTTGACTTAGTTCCTTTTATATTTGGTAATTTTCAAATGTTTAACTAATCTTATTTTAATCAAGCACGGAAACAGCAACTAACATCAGCTGATTCGGTCTTGAAATCCCTCAGTAAAAGGGAAACCCGTTTACAGTAAGATCGCCATTGATTTTTTAATTATACAGAGCAGCCTCGATTATCCGAGCTAATTGGGACTGATAGTAAATCGGAATCGGAAATCTCGGTTAATAGAAACTGTGTGTAAAAACTCGCCGCGCTTGCGAATTTAACATCTCTTTTAAAAAAATATATAGAACGTTTTTTAAATAATAAAAATAAATATATGTAAAGTTCTGTTTCACAGCTTAACAAATTTAAAAAGAAAATCAACTACCAGTAGTAAATTTTAAAATGCAAATTGAAAAATTTACGGAAGTTCACACAGCCACTGGAAACAAAGCATTGTTCGCTATTGACTTCTCAGCGTCCAATGTTTCTTTGGAGTTGAGTGCTTTTGGGGGCAGAAGGGCCTGTATAGCACGGACAGTGAGCTAAAGAGTGTGGTTATTTTTAAGGCTCATTCAAAAGGGAAAAAAAATCAGACTTTGTTATCGGCTCGGTTAACAGAAACCTCGATTAATCGAAGCTCGGTTAATCCAGGTTCTACTATAATTCAATCTTCCGTAATCTTTTTAAAGCAGATCAAATTAATGGACTTTAGCACAAAGTCACATAGCTGATAACTGCCATGCTTGTTGGCCACCTTTTTTTCAAAAAGTTTGCTTCACCTTATTCAATTAATGAGATATCTCCGATAAAATAAGTCACATTTCCCCGTTCTAAAATACTGGTATCCAAAAATCGTAGCATGTAACTGACACTACAAGTACTCATGGAACTAGACTATTTTAAGTCTGATTTTTATTATAGACTATATAAATTTATTAAAAATATATATTATGATAGGAACTAGCGGGCTTCGTCCGCTATTTACGTTACGGATATAAAAATCATGTTTTTTTTTTTAGGGAAAAAGAAATAAAAACCTATTTCACGATAGGTTTATAAAGACACATTTTGTATTTGTTATATTTCCGGGGATGAGGAGGGGGGGGGGACTATTTTGATTAAATATCGCAATTAGTCCACATGGCAGATATAATTATGATAGACACTAGCGGGCTTCGCCCCTCTATGGCGCCTTATGGGTCCAGCTTCCATAACTCAGAAACTACCTTTCGGACATCAATGCAACAGATTCCAAACGTTATAATTAACTTAATAATCACCCTATATAGCATTAAAGTAAATTTATGAGTACTGCATACTATTTTTTTATCGTAATTTCTAAAGAGAAAAAATATTTCGGTTCCATTCTTAGGTACTGGTCTGAAAAATTTTGAAAAAGGGGGGAAGGAGGGGACATGAGACTGCTGCTTGTCAAACAACACAACGGGGTCTGGCTTATTCAACTTGGTTTTTGATGACTTCAATTGGAAGGAGGTTTGTTTAAAAGAGTGCGTTCCCTGCCCCATGAAAATTGGAACTATTGGTGCACCATCTATGTAAGGATTTAATAATTATAAATTAACATTTTGGATTTATTAATTTAAGGATAAAGTGTTTTTAAAGGAATATCAAATGAAACCCTCTGTGCGATCTGCGATTATACTTACCCAGTTGTTTTTATATACAAACTGCTATACGGAAAATTGTAATAAAATAGTAAAAATTAAATCTGCATTAAATTCCATAAGTATCTTTTTTTAAATAATTTTATCACTATCCTTTTTCATACATTTCATGTAGTTTGGACACAATGACTCAAAGAAACCATTTACATAAATCTTACTCACAATTTTGAATAGTGCGACACAAAAGATAAATCAATTTATTGAAATAAATACATTTCAATGCATAGTATAGATTCAATGAAAGTGATATATTTAACAGTGAATTGGAAAATTAAAAGTATTGTGTAGATGTAAAAAAATATTTTAACCAAGTCAAAAATAATTTAAATTGAATTTTAAAACAAACCTTTTAAAGTCACATCAAGGCGTCACTTAAATTTTATATCATATCTTTTAAAACTCATATTTTGAATTTATGAGAGATGTAAATGATAAAGCAACAGCGAATAAAATTTTATGCAGCTTTTCATGTTGAACATAACTTTTGCACATGCGATTATAAATAAAACAAAAATAAAATGATGAAATAAATACAAATATATTTTTTAAGAAATAGCATAACGTCACTCAAAATTTGATATCAGTATTTTTAAGTTCCATATTTAAAATTCTTAGAGCATAAGATAAAGTGCTGCGTCAGAAACTTTTAACCCGTCAAGGGTTTTTGCATTGATATAATTGCATAGATGCCAACATCTCTTAATTATTCCGGAGTCTGATCCAAAATTTGCATCCCCAAACCAGAAAAAATATATAAGAAAATGTGCCTTCTTTCTACGAGGTACATTTTCGATTTCATTTTGAAATTTTTGGTTAAATAAAATTTCCGGTTGAAAACATCTTCATCTTGGATCAGACTCCGGAATAATTAAGAGATGTTGGCATCTATGTAATTGTACAGCAGGGAAAATGAAATTTTAACATTTAAGACAATATTCCGGTAGAGACAGGTTCTGTTTTCATAGGGTTTCATGTATGAATATGTCTGGATTTAGGAAACACTGCCCCGCCTTTTTTTTGTCTGCTTGTCCTACTTTTTGTGACACTCAACCTAACAACATAGTTGTCACATAGTTTGGCTTCATCTAACTTTATTCATCCTGGTGAAATTTGTCTACATGCCTTCCTGAAGTTTTTCGATCAATGCTATTTTCTTTTGCAGCCGCATTGGGCACTTAACTTATTATTAACATCGTTTAGGCCTTTCGGGAGCAAAGTACTTTCAGTATTAAAATGTTGAAATAAATGACTGGCACCGGAATTTACGAACAAATTTATTTGGAAATAAGAAAAAGGCTATATTTCACATACATATTAAATGGAAAACATTTTAGTAAAATTCTGGTGTCATTCTGGCGTTTGGGAATTAAAATTAAGTGGTTTCATAAACATGCCACTGTCCCTGAAATGGTTAAGACTGCTGTTTTCATACTTTCTATTCTTTTCCACTGTTTCTATTTACCTATTTTAAGTAATATTTAGATGGAGAAAAGTTCCTATCAACTTTCCCATTTATATTTCATTAAGTATTTTCTTGCAGTGGATACTACAGCAATTTTTCACATCTTTCTTTAAGCAATTTCAAACACTTTCTTTTCCATCACCCCATTTTACAGTAGCTTTACAGGATAAATATATATTCGTTTTTATATATAATCCTTTTCATTATGCACAGTGTATAATAAACAGATTGCCAAAACCACTTAATTAAGGGAGCCTTGAGCATCTGGTCAACCCACCCTCACATTGACTGGATCAAACCACCCCACATACCACTTTTCTAAATAATAGCATATTGTTATGTTAAGCCTAACTTACGGTACAATCTTTATGCCTGGAATGAAAGCTCGTTATTTCTGCATTACTTTAAACCTACTTACTTAAATTTGTATGATATATTTTATCTGAAAAAAGCTTACAAATTATTTCTAAAAAACGCACTTTTTAGGTTGAAAACGCTCCCCATTTGATTTTTCCACACCTATTTCGATTAGCTGTATGAAACAAAGACTGTTCTTTGAGCATTCCAATAACTTTGGTTGACACCTATTGGTAAAACTCTGAAATTATTTTAAATATGAAAACTGATGGGTGGGTCAAGCCTCCCGTATGGTCAACCCTCCCTAGTCTTCCCTACAGTAATACCTCGACTTACGTCAGCAATTTGTTCCAAGTCTAGCGACGTAAATCGAGGTACAGTCGTGGAAAAAAAAGTAAACACCCCCTACTAACTTCTCAACAAATTATCGCAGAAGAAAGTTATTGGTACCGAACGATTGGAAATAAAGTCTACTTTTAAATGATGTACATAAAATTTCCTTAGGGGGCCATCTACATATTAAAACGAACCATAGCTTTGTTTTTTTTCAATAGTAATACAGAATTCTGACAGCATAAATGAGCTCTACACCCTTCAATTAGCATAAAAACAATTTTTTATGCAATTCGTACCTTAAGTTTCCGAGAAATTAATTACTTTAAAACGAGCGTATTTTAAAGGCTGTATCAAAACTGAAGTTCTGTACTCGATTGTGAACCGAGAGAGCCTCCTTCTTGATCAAGGCACCTTAAGCGCCACTCAAGTAGTCAATGAAGCCTGTTAGATCACAAGACAGCAGAATAAATTTCAAAAATCTACTCACTTAAATCATAGACGACCCCTTAAACCATCGTTTGACCGTTTTTTAAGCATAATTCGAAAACTACTTGAGAGGAAATTTTAAATTTTGGATTTCCATATAACATGATTTAATAAATCTAAATCCATCAAAAAAATTGTAGGTTGCAATTCATAATTTTTTTCGAATATTAATTTCATAATTCATAATTCATATCATAAAATTATAAAAATTGCAAATTCAACGTATTTATGTTTCGGTATATTAGTATTATTGCTACAAAAAAATTAGTACATTAGGAGCATAATTTCAGGAGATATAAATAAAAATATGAAAATGTAATTTAACATTAGAAGCACTAAATTTTGAATGTTAAGAATTCAAAAACTTATCATTCAAGTGATTTGAAATTGGGAGTCTGGGCATAGTTTGAACCAAAGATTTGAATTATCTTGTTAAAATTGGGTATTGCCATTGAAAAAAATGAAGTATGGATCCGTTTTAATATGTAGATGGCCCCCTAAGAAAATTGTATATACATCATTTAAAAGTAGACTTTATTTCCAATCGTTCGGTACCAGTAACTTTCTTCTGCGATAATTTGTTGAGGAGTTAGTAGGGGGTGTTTACTTTTTTTTTTCCACGACTGTACATTTAAATACGTACAAAAAGATAAGTAATAAAGATTCTCCAAAATCTAATGAAGATATTCTATTGTATTTAGCGATAATGTTACGTACAGTCGTGGAAAAAAAAAGTAAATACCCCTTACTAACTCTGGAAAAAGTTATCGTAAAAGAAAGTTACTGGTACTACACGATTGGTATAATAAAGTCTACTTTTAAATAATGTAGATAAAATTTGCTTAGGGGGCCATCTACATATTAAAACGAACCATAACTTGTTTTTTTCCATACCAGTACACAATTCTGACAAAATAAATGAACTCTACACCCTTCAATTAGCCTAAAAAATTTTTTTATGCATTTTGTATGATAAGTTTCCGAGAAATTAATTATTTCAAAACGAGGGTATTTTAGGGGAGGTATCCAAATTGAAGTTCGGTACTCGATTGCTGACCGAAAGAGCCCCCTTCTTGATCAAGGCATCTTAACCCCTTGAAGGGCACCGGTATATTATATATACCACTTAATTTTAATTCCCAAATGTCACATTGGCACCGGAATTTAGGAATTAAATTTTGCTTTAGATAGTGTACACGAAGAAAAGTTTTAATTTAGTTTCATATAAATTTGTTTAAAAATACCGGTGTCAATCAATCATTTTAACATTTTAGCATAAAAAGTACTTTGCCCCTGAAAGGGTTAAGCACTACATTGAAGACCGCTAGATTACAGGATAGCTGAAGAAATTTCCAAATATCTAGTCACTTCTATCATAGACCATCATTTTGCCGTTTTTTAAGCATAATTTGAAAACTACTTGGAAGAAAAATGTGAAATTTTGGATTTCCATAAAGCAGGATTTAATAAATCTAAATCCATAAAAAAAATGTAGGTTGCAATTCATAATTTTTTCGAATATTAATTTCGTAATCCATAATTCTTATCATGAAATTATAAGAATTGCAAATTCAACGTATTTACATTTTGGTATTTTAGTATTATTGCTACACAAAAAATTAGCACATTAGGAGTATAATTTCAAGCGATATTAATAAAAATATGAAAATGTAATGTAACATTAGAAGCACTAAATTTTGAATGTTTATAATTCAAAAACTTATCATTCAAATGACTTAAAATTTGGTGTCTAGGCATAGTTTGAACCAAAGATTTGAAATATCTTGTTAAAATTGGGTATTGCCATTAAAAAAAAATAATAAAGTTTGGGTTCGTTTTAATATGTAGATGGACCCCTAAGCAAATTTTATATGCATCATTTAAAAGTAGACTTTATTTCCAATCGTTCGGTACCAGTAACTTTCTTCTACGATAATTTGTTGAGGAGTTAGTAGAGGGTGTTTACCTCCCCCCCCCCCCACGACTGTACATTTAACACTAGCAGAAAATGCGTTTGAATACAAGAATTTGGAATAAATTAATAAGTTGTTAATTTACAGTTTATTGTTGTTCTAGCTGCCCCGTTCGAGCCTATGAGGATGTGAAAAAAATTGCAACTGAAAAATTTGCCTTTTTTACTTTTAGAAGCTCTTTGTAACTGCAGAGTGAATTTTCTAAGCTTTTTATAGCAACTTTTTTTATTTGTTTGTCACTATCACTTGACTGACGCAGGAAAGTTCCCCTTCATAGAAACACAAGTCTTCAAAAAATTCAAAGTGTGTCTTAATTAAGGATTTTTTTTTCTGTTCAGACGACGTAAATGCGGGGTGACGTAAATCGGGGTATTACTGTACTCTCAAATTTTATGTGCGCGTAATACGCCGGAGCCTGTTATACGTCGGAATACACGGTATGCAAAAACTATACGCGTCAATTGAAAAAAAAAATACATAGAATAGAATAAGCATTTTGAAAAAGAATATAATTGCTATCTATTTTAAATCATATTCAGTTTCATGACAATCGGCATATTTTTACTAAATTTAAGACACGAAAGAGCAGACAAATCAACAAACAAACGTGCCCATTTACGAAACCCAATAAAATCTACTCTGGGCAATTAATTCTGTTTTTGAAATTGTAAAATGCTTCAGATTTAAAAACACTTCAGATCAGTATTGGGAGTTTGGCCTCCATTTTTAGTCAGAAATTTCGAGCTCATACCAGAAATAAAGAATAGTCTTTTATATTTTATTTAATGAGAGACTATGTTTACAATATTCAAAAATACCGTAATTTCCCGCGCAATGTGAATTTGAAAGTTCGGATTAAATTTGGAAACCAAACTGCTAACCCTATTTCAGATTATCTCTTTATGTACCATTGCCTCCCAAATCTACGCTAAAATAATAATAATAATAATAATAATAATAATAATAATGATGATAATAAATAATAAATAAAGATAAAATAAAATAAAAATGAAAAAAGAATAATTTTTGAGTTTCTCTAATAACAAAGAAATAATTATTTTTACATAAATTTTCTTAACCCCTTCGGACGAGCGTCTTTTACTGAATTTTTAATCTTTTATCACCGGTTTTTCAAAACAGAAATTTTTGCCTAATTGAATCGGGAATGCTGGATTGCGGAAAATGCTGGGATTAAATAAGGTAAAATTTACAATAAAAATTTACTGGTGAGAATAATTACGGGTTCTAAGCACCTTACGCGGCACGTATACCGGTCGCTCGTCCCCATGAGGTTAAGCTTCATTTCCCCAAGAATTTTACATTTTAATAAACTTGCTTATTTAGAAATTTTGAATAGAGAAAATTTAAACATTTTCTTTGTGTCGTTATCATTTTTCATTTAGTAACGTATCTACAAAAAAAAAAAAAAAAATACATGTCATTAAAGTAAAAAAGAAAAAAAATCAAAAGTCTGGTTTTGACTGACCATTAAACGTGCTTTCTAAACTATTTTTTTCTACTGTTCTTTTTATTTACTTTTTAAGTTAAAAACTACATTCCCTAGTTACCTATCTTTGCAGTACGTGATTTCCATTAAATTAAAAACATCTGCTAATGACGGACCATTAAAAACATTTTCTAAAATTTAAAAATAACTTGAGAATGTCCGACCGGTTTATTTTTCACATGATTTTTTCAATTTTTTTTTTTTTTTTTACTATTATTTCACACTCTCCCTATATTTATTTATTTATTTATATATTTATCTTGTTCAAATTTTCAATCATTAATAAAATACTCATTATTCATACTATTAAGTTGAAATAAATTTTTTTGAACTTGTACTGGATGACAATTGATGTTAATACAGTTTTTTCAAATATTAATTAATTAATTAAATTTTAATTAATTAATTTTAGTTTTGCATGGGAAACAAAATGGCGGCCATTAGTTATTGAAGATCAATGAAAGTATTTTCAACTAGCGAACTTGACCGGCGTTGCCCGGGTACGTCAAAAAACAGCAGGAATTGCAAAAAAGCTCTGAAAATCACAATAAGATATCGCGAAAAAATTTTTAATCCATGCGCAAATTTCGAAAAGAAAAAAAAATATATATATTGTCTTCAAAGATTGAAAGTTGATTCCTTTCACTAATATGGAAAAATTGCATCAGACTGTATTGGATTAAAAGAGGCATGCTATTTTTATCTGGCATAGAAACAATTTACACTTTACATTAGCACGCTTAATTCGATTGATAGGCGGGATCTTTCTCATACCTTCTTTCTTTATTTTCTGATTGTGTCTCTACAGTTGCATCATATTTTTCCAACGTATAAATTCTTGTCATAAATTTTGTCTGCAATATCTTTTATTTTCAATTGCATATGCCTTCAAACGGCTCGCGCGCCTAATTCCAATGGTTTGGCAAACCCCCTGTAAAATGCGGCTTTGTGGCTTTCGGTAGTTCATACTTTCCCGATTATCTGGTTGGCATTAATATTCATATATTGACCTTTCGCCCTCCTCATTGGGAATTCGTTAAAGGAAATTAATACGTGTCTCATCTCAACTTAATTCTCGCCAGATATCTACTGGTTAACGTTTTCCGTAAATTGCCCCTCGCGAATAACCCTGCTCTCTCAGAATTTTAATGACATCACTTCTCTTTTGACTGTCGGGCTGATAAAATAAATATGTACTACGTTTTCTCTCCCCTCCTGCATCGGCATTTGCGCCTGAAAATCTCTCGAAGTGTGTTAAAGAACCTAGTGATTAATAAACAGCGTTCAGATATTTTTCGATATTCGTCTATTGATATAAAATGGCCTCCTGTCCTTTATTCAAATAATTAATATTTAGTTAATGGCTTTCTGATGTTTCTGAGATATCATCGAGAATCACCTATACGATAAATATCAACATAACACTTGCTAAGCATTGTATCATGCTACTTTTATTCATAATTTAAATTACTTGGATTCTCTTAAACATAATATAATCCCTTACGTTAATATTAGTTTTTGTTGCACTATATCTCAATTTGTTGATTTTCTGTTAGCAAGTAATCCCGATAGGTTTACAACGGAAGTGTATGGGAATTTGGCGAAATATCAGAGATATCGCCAAGTTGACGTCACTTTTAGCGACTTATATTGGCCGCCAAATTTGGCGATATATCGCCAAATTGGCGACAAACTTGACGGTATTTGGCGACAGAGCTGTGCCCCCCCTCCCCCTGCGGTAACTCCCTTATAAGTATGAAGATGCATTAAATGTTGTTGAATAAACGCATAAAAATTCGCTAAAAATTCAAAAATCGCTGTACGAATTCCGAATAAACTTTTTTGAAAAGAGAACAAAATTTACTATACTGGGTTAAAAGAAAGAAACAGTATTATTTTCACTAATGTGGAAAAATCGCCTCGAAACTTAAAAAAGTGCTAAAAATCGCATAAAAAATTAAATAAAAAAAATCTAATCAAAAAATCGAAAATCGGGCTTCGAGGTGCAAAACTTCGTATATAGACGTACCTTTTGCCCAAATTTTGTAGTTCTACGTGCAGTGGTCTCTTTAGAACACCGTCGACACACTCACACACAAACTTCTTTCTTTATTATTATAGATGTTATAGCAGGGACTGTCACTATTAATTTGCAACCATTACTTTTGAAATAGCTTTGGTATTTCCAGAGATTGCGTAGAAATCGCAATTTACAACGTTTTTAGAAAGCTTTTCGCGCATTTGCACCCCTTTTTAAATTTCCAACTTTTTCGAAACTGTTCTTAAAGATCATTTATATCTAATAAATATGTACCTTGCCTAATTTTAAGTTGCTAGCCCCTACCGATCACAAAAATCGAAATTTAAAACGCTTTTTTGCTCCTGCAACGTCTAGGTGATAGTGATACCGACATAAAATAGCGTCTATGTTACAACAGAGGCTATCAGCATCAATATCCTACCATTACGTTTGAAATCAGTTTGATTCTTCCTGAGATTTTGCTGAAAAATCGGTATTCAGAACGTTTTTAGAACGCTTTTCACGCATTTTGCTTCTGAATCTTTTCTGGGGTAGTGGAAACAGATATAAAATATAGCCTATCTTGGAGCAAGATCTGTCACCATCATTTTTACACCATTGTATTTGAAATCGGTTCAGTACTTCCCGAGATTGTATAGAAATCGCAATTTAGAACGTTTTTTACAACGCCTTTTTGGCATTTTCACCCCTTTTAAATTTCGAATTGTTTAAGAACTGTTCTTAGAATTAATTTAAATATCTAATAAGTAGCTAATATTTCAAATTTCATAATTCTAGGCCCTTCAGAAACGCAAAAATCGCATTTTTAGAACGTTTTTTGCTCCTCCACCCCCAAAAGGGTAATGGCACCGACATAAAACAAAGCCTATCTTGGAGCAAGCGTTCTCACTATCATATTGACACCAATATTTTTCAAATCGGTTTGGTATTTCCTGAGATTTTGTAGAAACTACCATTTAGAACGTTTTTTAGAACGCTTTTGTGCATTTTCACCCCTTTTAAATTTCGAATTGTTTAAGAACTGTTCTTAGACATCATTTATATCTTATCAGTAACTAATATTCCAAATTTCATACTTCTAGGCCCTTCAGTAACGCAAAAATCGCATTTTTAGAACGTTTTTTGCTCCTGCACCCCCTTTGGGGTAGTGACACCGACATAAAACATAGCCTATCTTGAAGCAAGCATTGTCACCATCATTTTGACACCAATATTTTTCAAATCAGTTTGGTATTTCCTGAGATTTTGTGGAAACTACCATTTAGAACGTTTTTTAGAACGCTTTTTGCTCATTTTCACCCCTTTTAAATTCCGAATTGTTTAAGAACTTTCTTTAGAAATCCGTTATATCTTATAAGTAACTAATATTCAAAATTTCATATTTCTAGGCCCTTCAGTAACGCTAAAATCGCATTTTTAGAACGTTTTTTGCATCTACTCCCCCTTTGGAGTAGTGGCACCGACATAAGATATAGCCTATGTTCTAAGTTGGACTAACACCATCATTTTGATACCATTACTTTTGGAATCGGTTCGGTAGTTCCAGAGCTTACCTCCTACAAATAAACAATTTTTTCCTCTTTATAATAGGAGTATAGATAAGGGGTTACCATAGGGGGGGACCCTGTTCTGTCGCCAAATACCGCCAAGTTTGTCGCCAACTTGGCGATATATCGTCAAATTTGGCGGCCAAAATGAGTCGTCAAAAGTGACGCCAACTTGGCGATATCTCTAATAATTCGCCAAATTCCCATAGACTTCCATTGTAAACCTATTTGCTTATAGAAAATCAACAAATTGAGATATATTAATGCAACAAAAACTAATATTAACTTAAGGGATTATATTAAATTTTTCTTTGATGACCTAAGTAGGAATTGACTTTAAAAACAAAATTTTTATATTACTTGTTATTTAGTTAAATAACCGAGAAAGTTTAGTTAAGTAGTTTAAATTATTCAAACTGTCCGTTTTAAAAATATTCTATTCTATTTTATTAACTCTCTTAGTTCCACGGCACTTTCAAGAGTTGTTATTTTTTCATATTTTGAACCAGAAATAGAATTCAATAAAGTGAAGTTTTTTTTTTTTTTTTTTTTTTTTTTTTTTTTTTTGCGAGTTATTTATTTGATATTAATTTTTCTGATTCAAAACTTGGAAAAGTCAATGGGGTCAATAATATTTCCAAACGGTACTAGGTAGCAGTGATGGGATTAATGAATGATTTTGATATTAGAAGGAATTAGTCGGATGTACCCAAAAGCATAGTCGGTGACTTTCATACTTAGAAGAAAAAAACAGAAATTTTGTAAAGAAGTAATAATAATAATAACAACAAAAGAACTAGACATATAGTGTATTGTCTACCATTGTTGCGACTGTCGCAAGATGGCACCAGTTTTTTTTAACCCTTTGAGGGGCGGTGGTATGTTTATGAAACCACTTAATTTTAATGTCCAAATGCCATAGTGGCACAAGAATTTTGGTACAGGAAATTTCCGTTTATTATGTATGTGAAGTATAGTTTTTTCTTATTTCCAATAAATTAAATTTGTAAATTAAGGTGTCATTCATTCATTTCAACATTTTAGCAATGGAAGGGCTGGTGCCACTGAAAGGGTTACCTTGGATCAACAGTTTCATATTACAGCCGTTTCAAACTTCCACCAGTAAATTTGAATAGAAAACTTCGTCTTATTTAAGCGACTAATTTATGAGACCATTTTCTCACAAATATGGTGAATATTTCTATTTGTTTTTAGTGGCGGCAATTTTCCCAGGTATTATAATCTTTTTCACTGACTCTGTCAAGAGGTTGTCTAGGTTTTCACAATATCGTCGGTAACATGTCAAAGTATCCAATGTGAAAATAGTGGGCTACTTTTTTTAAAAATGCAAATTTCTTGATTGGCACCACTTTTTGGAATATTAAAATTCGCCTTATTTAGTCTTATTTAATGATATATTAATTAAGACGAAAACAAGGGGAATTTTACGATTTCAGAAAAAGGAAAAAATTTGACGAAATTTTCTGGATTACAGGATGAATGTTGACGAAAACGTGTAAAAGTTAGAATTAACCCTTTATCTACTGACGGTACTTATAAGTACCACTCACTTTAAACTTTCATCCCATGGTGAATATTACTAATATTCTACTGGTACTTTGCAAAAATACTCTTTTAACTCCACTTTATCGGAATAAATGGCAGCAGTAGTTCTAGCTTTGTTATTTTATCGAGGAAGGGGGCTATCTTTGACACAGACGATGGGTTTTGTGCCGACATTTTGTACAGATTGTCACGCTCGTCTTTTTATTGCTGCAAACACAGTAAAGGATATAAGATAAGTGTTGGATTTTCTTATGTGTTTATTATGATCTTAGAATACAATTTCACTAGCTATTTTAGGTGAATAGTTTATGCACTTGATTTAACAGTTGAATTACTTGGTGATACTTATA
Organism: Maratus speciosus; assembly: GCA_963932465.1. Classification (NCBI taxonomy): domain Eukaryota; kingdom Metazoa; phylum Arthropoda; class Arachnida; order Araneae; family Salticidae; genus Maratus; species Maratus speciosus. The sequence goes on along the minus strand of OZ010794.1, from coordinate 203,627,118 downwards.
AGTACCGTCAGTACACTGGGTGTTGGAGAAAAACTTCTTGTTTACTTTTCGTCTGTGTAGTTATCCCTCGTTTTCATCTGCTTTAAAATGTAATTACTAAAATGTAGTGTATTAAGGATTTCCCTGGTATTTCTTTTCTGTTTTATTGTTATTTTTTATAGGAAATTGTAAAAGTTGTGGCACCGGCTCGTTTTTGCTATCCTAGAAACGGCATATGTAAATGTAACAAGTGTAACAAGATCGAAGTGTAACAAGTGTATAAAGTGTAACAAGATCGAAACCTTAAAAAAAAGGTTTTTTTACCATTTCAGATGCAAAGCATTTTCAATTCTAAACTTTTGAAATAAATGATTGGCACCGGGATTTGCCAAAAGATTTATTAGTAAATACGAAAAAAAAAAGGCCCATATTTCACATATTTATTAAATCGAAAATATTTTCTGGTGCCATTTGAAATTCCTTGTGGGTTTTCTTTTACGATATGTTACTCATAGTGTACTGACGGTACTTTAAAGTACCACTTTAATTAATTACCTCTAGATAATTAAATTTCTCACGGGTGAGCATTTTTTTTTTGTTTATCCTTTAATTTTCATTGCAGTAACGGAAAAAAAAAAATATTACATGAAAAAAATTGCCGTAGATCATAATACAGTAGATAAAGCGTTAAACAAAAAATGGCAGTAAAGCACATTTTTTATTCTTTAAACAGCTGAAATAGAAAATAAAATCAATAATGTAAAAGTACAGTATATGTAAACGAATATAAAATGAAAACATGCATTGTAGGCCTACTCGTAATAGCCACCTTAAAAAAATCTCGAATATCAGTTTGTTTGCCAGTCACCATGAAATTATTTTTTAAATATAAAAAGCATTTAATTCAGGTGATAAAAAATTATTTCTCTTTTCAACAGCTTGATTTCGCAAATTATCTGCAGAAATGCTTTTTTCTCTCTGCCCCCTTCGTTAATGCAGTGACTGAGCTATTTATAGATTCGCGATTTTGTACCGTTTGTAATAAGTTGATAAGTAATTTATTATTCTGAAGTTTCATTAGATTATTATAAATATAAAGAGTGATTAAACAAGCAATAATTTTTTTTTTCTGAAAGTCGTGACGGATTATCCAGCATGCCGGACCTTAGGATGCCGGTTTAGAGGATGTTTACTGTACTGCTGAGTATTTATAACTTACATTTTCTATTCGCAAACACCCCTTTCTTTTTTTTTATCAGAATTTCGCGTAATCCGAATTTTTTGTAATCCGAACAGGCACCGGTCGCAATTAGTTTGGATTAGCGGGGTTCTACTTTATTGTAAAACATTGTAAAGAAATGCATTGTGATTATTTGTAAATGGAAAGGATTTTATTTTTTCAAATTTTCATAGAACATTTTTTTATAAGAGAAAATCTACACCCATATAAATGGTTGAGAAATTTATCGCTTTAAAAAATGTTTATTCACTGTTTATAGACTGTTTCATTGTGCTTTCTAAATGTGACAAAGCAAAATATTTTGCACGAAAAGAAAAATCTACTTTTATTAAGAGACGCATTAAATAAATTTTATATTAAATTTTCTTTAATGGTACTTAAAAGCTCCTTCGGTCCATAAAGGGTTAAGGACCTTGGATATTTAATTAGCAAACATACATTTTCTGATTTCCCGTTTTTAAATGATATTTTTAAAAACGAAAAACTTGCTGAATATCTTTAATATGTGTTATAATTGTAATGCACAGATAAGATTTTAAGTCCTCCTGCAGGACAGCTCATGTACAATATTATTTTTTCCAGTTTTGAACCAGAAAAGATAATAAGTTAAATTTAATAAGTAAAATCTTATATCCGCTGTATTGGAAGAAGAAGTGATAAACTTGCAAGTCAAATCGATTGATTAACTTGCAAGTCAAATCGACTTTAATGAAGATTAAGCTCTTCTCTTGTTAAACTTTTTGCTTTTTTTCTGTTTGTGACGTTTGTTTAAAATTAAAAAAAAAAAAAAAACTTCTTAAACTGCATAGTATGCTCTTATCATGTCCTTCCTCTTATATTTTTGCTCTTTTGGTTTTATTCACCCCCAATTACTAGACTGCTGGACGCCGTCCTCTTGCTGTCGTTTGTTCCCCTCGGTTTTTGTATTTCTCTGTAATTTAGTTAGAACTCTCCTCATTGTAGCTTCTTTACATTTTTATTATTATTATTTTTTCCTTGTAGTATATTAAACTCTCTTGTAAATATGTAAATATTTAAGTTTTTACTCATTTCTACTATTTTGCTAGCATTTGTTTAACTTTTTATTTCTCATGTTATATTTAATGTATGGTCTCTGAATTGAGTCTTTTTTTTATGGGGCTGCCTTTGGTAGCTTTTTCGCCTGTCCTGGACTTTTATTTGGATCATATGGAACATTTTTTTCCCCTACTAGTTATACTAACAAATTTTTCTTTTAAAAATTGTCTATCTTCTTAGCTTTTACTTTCCCTTTTTCGTGGTTACTAGCCGCGTTTAAACGCTCTCTTTTCTAAGGCTCCCATTGCATTGTAACACGATATATTCTTAGCCTGGATGTAAAGTTGCCAAGCAACTAGGGAATCCATACACCAGCTTTATTGTTCCATTGTATTGGAGGAAGCTATATTTGATTAAACTAAGTTCTGTTTCTAGCTACGTAAAACTAAGAGCGCTCTTAAAAAATTATAAACTGCCTGTAGAAAGGTTACACATTTAATAAATTTTTAAAAGTATAGAACGAATCATAGTTAATTATTTTTAAAACATTTCAGAACACTGAAGTCTGACCACCATATAACCTTTTATATTTACACCAAAATGACTTCATCCCTTAATTCTCGCTCCCGTGATATTCACGGGCTGTGACTTTTATTCAGATTAGGGTAACATCCCCAGTAATTGGCAGGTCACCAGTGATTGACACATCCTACAAAAATGTCCTAAAATAAGATTTATATCCAGTCTTTTAAAAATGCAAGACCATATTCCAACTGTATGTACTATTACTTTAAAGAGTATAACTTTGATTTTTTCTACTAGATGGCAATAGAGCATAGGAAAGAGAAACAATTATGGCTTGTGTCAAATTAGCCATTTTTGTTGGAAATGCTTCTTCTATGGCTTAAGGTAGCATGCATATCCATTCATTATTATCTGTTTTATAATATATTATAAATTTTGACTGACAAAAGTTTTGTTTAGTTGAAAGGGCTTACTTTAATTGTGTAAAAGCATTTTTGACATAAATATTTGGATTTTTGAATTAATGATAGATGCCATTTATTGGTGCCTCAGTTTTGCTAGGTCCAAGTAATTGGCACATGTGCCAATTACTGGGGAATCACAAAATTTGAGATTAAACCACTTATTTTGGCAGTTCTTTTAAAGTTATAAACTAATTTTGTTTAGCAATTATTTTTATTTGAATATAGGAAATATTACCAGTAATTGGCATGCATTAAAGCTTCATATGACAATTACTAGAGATGGCATGACAATTACTGGGTATTAATATAAATATATTGTATTGCTTTAAAGTGTTCACATTTCACACTAATTATGTTGCTTTCTTTCTTTCAAAAACCTGAAATATGGCATCTTCATCTACAGTAAATTCATTGAAAGGGATTAAACCCAAATTCTTGTATTCTGAAGAAGCAGTGATGAATGGAACGCATGCTATACATACCCAAACATTAGCTTTCATAAAGCCAATGTTACATTTGGTGTGCCTCATAATACTTTAGAAAACTAAGTTAATGGGAAAACTCCAAGAGAAAGAAGAATGGCAGCATCATCAGTTCTTACAGCAGCAGAAGAAGTTAATGTAGTAAAATGAATTTTGAGCATTGCCAAAGCTGGCTTTCCCTTGATAAAATAGGATTTATTGCGTACAGTTCAAAAAATTATTGAACTGTCAAACAGAAAATCTCCATTCACAAATAATAAACCTACGAAAAAATGGTTTAAATTATTTTTAGCTTGTCATCCTGAAATTAGTGTGAACATTCCAGAAACTCTTAATCATTCAATAGCCAAACTGAGTTAGATTTGCGAATATTGTTTAAAGAAATGGAAGATTATTTTTGCAAAGAAAATCTCAAAGAGTTTTTCAAAGATCCCCAAAGAATATACAATAATTGTGATGAGGCTGCATTTTTGCTTTGTCCCAAAACTGGAAAAGAGGATGCAAAGATGTTTATGAAATTGTGCAAGGCTCAGACAAAGAATCTCTTACTGCACTGATGACAGTTCGAGCTGATGAAATTGTTTGTCCACCATTTATAGTTTATCTTTATGTGAGATTGCCATCAGATCTGGTCAATAATGCTCCTAAAAGTTGCGGTTCAGGGAAAAGTAAAAGTGGCTAGATGGATGGTGAAACATTTTATGAATACATAGCTAATATATTTTTTCCATGGCTGCAGTAAAATCAGATGGGTTTACCAGTAATACTTTTTATGGATGGTCACCAGAGTCACCTTACATTGCATTTAAGTAATTATTGTGCTGAAAAAGTTATAGTATTTATTGCTCTCCACCAAATGCAACACATACAATGCAACCATGCGATATCAGCTTGTTCAAAGTGATGAAATTGAAGTGGAAGCAGTTAATTCATGAACGGAGAGTAACTCTCACGGAGCTATTACAAGAATTACATTTGCAAATTATGTTTGAAGTTGTTGTTAGAAGCATTAGTTCTGAATATATTTCACATGGCTTTAGACATTGTGGCCTATATCCCTTTAGTCCAGATGGAGTTGATTACAGTTAATTTGAAAAATTAACTGATTTTACTGCTTCTAATAATAATAATGTATCTAATCTTACTGCTTCCAAGGCGTCTAGCATCTAGTGGTACTACTTTAGTGCCTAATCTTGCTGCTTCTAATACATCTGTTGAAGTTGGTAAATCTGAGTGCCCTGCCTCTAGTTTGATTTCTGATACTTTTAAAGCAGAATATGCAGATCTAGAAGTCTGAGCACCACTACCTTCACATATCCAATTAAATGCAATTGATGCTTCAAAAAATGATAATAATTTTTCAATAGAATCTAAATCTTTTGACATCATTAATACTACAGTGCGTTCTCCTTTTAAGCGAGTATTGTTTTGGCCCGAACCAATGCAAAAAACGCAAAAAACTAGAGCTCCAAAAGAAAAAATTCCATCAGTTGCAACATCCAGTGAATGGCAAAACTACTACCAGAAGAAGGAAAATGAAAAGAAAGAAAAGAGAGGCAAAAAGAGGGGCGAAGGAAAAAAGACTACCTAAAAAAGAGCTGCTTCTTAATAAAAACTTAAAGAAAATTAAGAATGTGCAGAAAAGAAAAATTTAGAAACAATAATTCAGAAGAGAGAAGATTCAGAGTCTGATGGAAAAATAATCTATGATGATTCAATAGATAGTGACAATATAAATTTGGGAAGTCTTAGAGATGATGATAAAGAAATCAAAGAGGAAATAAATTTGTTGAAAGAACATTATTATGCAGTTTTTTTATGATGAACAATATTATATATAGGTCATATAATTGATTTTATCCTGCAGAACCTACTGTTAAATTTTTACGAGAAACAATGGAAAACAAATATATTTGGTCATCAAAGTCAGATATAGTGACTGTAGAGAATCCTTTCTTTTTTTTATTGTCCCTTGGAATTATCAGGAAATTTTCTTTTTTCTCTGAAGCCATTCATTATTCGAAAAATCAAGACTGCATACTGACAGATAAAACAGCATTAACTTCTATATTACTATTTTTCAATGTAACATTTCAAATTATGTTTTTATTTTATGTTTGGAAATACTTTATTATAACTGTTTTAGACAAAAGCAGTTACAATATATTTCCAACATCAAGATGTGTGAATTAGCATTAATTTACTTATGTGATGATTAATATTTTGAGCATAAAGTTGTTATAATTAATATTATCAAGCAATGTTATCTTATAACCAAGATTTTCTGCCTATATTATGTTATAATTAATCTTTTCTATCATATGTTTCTCATAGTCATATTTTTCATATAATCTAAAAATAAAAAATAAAGTGTTTTTTTTTTTTTTTTTTGTTTTGTTTTTTTTACTTATATACACATATGCCAATCACTGGATCACAAGGTGTCATACATTGGCGTATTTGGTGCCAATTACTGGTGATTATAGTAGCTTTTTATAAATATTTTTTTTATAAAAATACCTGTTCAAATATTTTTTATTTTAGTGGGCAAAATAGATGCACAGGTATGCACTCTTTTATTTAAAAATATTTGCAAGTAATTTTTTTTCCTAAGTAATGAAAACAGGGGTAAGTTTAAGGACAAATTCTTAAGGTGCCAATTACCAGGGAAGTTCCCCTATTCAGAATTGTTTGATTCCCACCAGTTTTATAGAATAGTGTAATTGGCTTTATACGGTATCATTTAACTCGTTTTATAGCTTAACCCCTTAATTCTCGCTCCCGTCATATTCACGTGCTGTGTCTTTTATTCAGAATTGTTTTATTCCCACCAGTTTTATAAAATAGATCAATTGGCTTTATTATGTTATCATTTTACCTGTCATTAAATAAGGTGAACATGTCTTTTTCAAAAAAGTGGTGCCAATAAGCAATTTGAATTTTTAAACCGTAATTTAATGAGACCGTTAAGGGGTTAATAGTCAGGGCTGCCACTGGCGACTATTTTTATATTCTATTCGAACCATTATTTCTGAAAAATAAAATTTTCAGTATATTTCTCCTGCACATTTTGCCAAAGTGTATTTGAAAGATTTTTGTTTCGAGAAAGAGATGCGAGACAGAATTAAAAAATAGTCGCCAGTGGCTGCCCTAAATAATACAGTATCAATTGTGTTATTGCAACACACGTGTTTCAAACACTATGCTATCAATTATGCACGCTCTAAGCGTCTTGCAGGATAATATATATATATATATTTCATTATCATTCAATGGTATTTTCGTATAGAAAGTTTAATATATATATATATATATACAGAGTGAAACTTCCCGGTACGACCACCTCCCTGAACGACCATTTTTTCATGGAACGATATTTATTCCCATAGGTTCAATATTAATTTTACCTCCATTCTGAGACCATCCCAGTTGAACTCCCTCCATGAGCGACCCATTCCTTTGAGGAAAATGAAACAAATTCCAGTTTTTCACTGTCGCTTAAAGAAGGTTTTATTAGAAAAATAATTCCGGAGAGCGCATTGTTCATCAAACTTCTAAACTAAGTTCAGAGTTTTTTTAAATCCCGGTAACTTCTAAGTGTTTAAACCCCTTTGTGCCTTTTTAGGCAATGAATTTAACTCTAATGACAAATTAAGAATGATGGTCAATAAACTCACCAGCCCTATTCTGCCAGGAAACTCTCAAATAAATAGATAAATTAATGAAATCGTCATTATTTGTTTCCGCCCAAAAGAAAAAATTGCATTTATTCACTGAACTTCGAAAGGACTTGGAAATAAGAGTTATAAAAGATAAAAACGTAAAATGAAAGGAAACGTCAATGTATTAATTTTTTTAACTCTGCAGTAATTAACTAATGTAATTATTTCATATTTTTTCCTAATGTGAAAAATAAATTTTAGTAACATTAATTGCTACCTTTTTTCAACAATTAAAATCTAGATTTAAACATGACCTCCATTAAGAGACCACCTCTCGGAGCGATCAATTTTTATTGGAACGGAACGTGGTCGCTTTAGGGAGGTTTTACTGTATATGATTAATTTGATAATATTCGTTGATAAAATTATTTATAAGTAAACATCATGAAAATATTAGCTACGGTAGGGTAACCCTTTTTAACATATAGCAGGGGTGTAAAAATCTAGGCGTTATCGGGCAGTCTTTCACCACTAAATTTTATTCGTTATTTTTCTTCTAATATTTCGTCAAAATTTTTTTTGTATGAATGCTAATATAATTTGAGCGAAGAAAACTAATAAAATTTAGTGGTGGGAGACTGCCCGCTGGCGCCTAGATTTTTACACCCCCGCATAAAGGTTATTTTTGTCAACTTCAGCACCATATTTAAATTCGCAGCATTTTAAGATATTTCAAAGAGTTTGTATATTTGTGTTTTTGAGGTGTCCCTACTAAAAAAATCTATTACCGATAAGACGACTATTTTTGCAAAATAAAATACGATCTGTTGTCTGTTTTAACGACATATATAAATTTCTCCCCAGTAGGAGATTTTTTTTTTACGAAAGTTAAAATCCGAAGGTCGGGGGGCGGGAGAGGGATACGCAAACAGACCGACATACAAACATATCATTTCCAGATTTCAATAAAAGATACTAGGAATTATGCTACATACGATCTATAAAGAAATAAAAAATTACAATGCATTTATTAAAATCTATGCTCAAATATACTTAAAAAATTATGGGTTATCCTATTAAGTATCTTAAAAGTATATATCTGTGATTGGACGAAAATTTACAATTGAGGAGTTATTTTAATCTATTTCAACAACATATAAAATGTCATAGTAATTTTCGCTGTTATACGGTGGTCATTATAGATTTTAAATTTTAAGCTTCCTGTTTAAAAAATACACTTAACAAGTGATTGATATTTTAACAAGTTGGAAATTGCTCTTCAAACGTGGCAAATGAGATGCGTTCGTAGTATAACTAGTTTTATAAATATTTTTTGCACAGCATATTGTACTAAATATATATGTAATGGAACGGATAACTTTTGACTGTCCCTGTAATTAAACTATGCATGCGATTTTCATAAAATTTGAAATGACTCGACAAAATTTTGTTATTATATATGGCTAATTCCACGAGTACTTGTAGTGTAAGTCACATGCTACGAATTTTGGCTACCAGTATTTTAAAACGGTAAAATGTGACTTATTTTATCTGAGATATTTCATTAATTGAATAAGGTCAAGCTATCTTTTCGAAAATAACGGTGGCCAATAAGCATAATAGTTATCAGCTATGTGACTTACACTACAAAACCCCATGGAACTAGCCATATATAAAATTTCAGACCATTCGGAAGGCTGTAACATCATTAAAATGCACTTGTAATTTTTTCCCATTAGCCGTAATGCAACGAAAAAATTTTGACTGTCCCTGTCATTAACCTCTTAATTCTCTCTCCCGTCATGTTCTCGGGCTGTGTCTTTTACTCAAATTGTTTGATTCCCACCAGTTTTATAAAATAGTGAAATTGGCCATATTTTAGTATCTTTTTTCCTGTCATTAAATAAGGTGAATATTTCTTTTTCATAAAAGTGGTGCCAATAAGTAATTTGAACTTTTCAACCGTAATTTAATTCGAGCGTTAAGGGGTTAAAGTACACATCCGATTTTCATAAAATTTGAAATGACTCGACAAAATTTTGCAAGAATTATATATATAAAATTTCAGACCATTCGGAAGGCTGTAACATCATTAAAATGCACTTGTAATAATTTTATCCCACTGGCCGTAATGCAGGGATGGCCAACTTGCGGCACGCGTGCCAGAGAGATACCAGTATTTATATACAGAAAAAAATGCATTGTTTAATGACAGAAGGTCTGCAATTTAACCCTCCGTCTACCAGACGGGTCCATTGGACCCGACAGGTACATACAAAATATTCATTCAAACCAGAAATTTCTTTAAAATAAACTAAGTATATAAACCAGACAAAAATAAGGTAAATAAATAAGTTAAATAGTTTTAAATAAAAATTCTGGTGTAGAACGTTTTATTAAAACTTGAATAAAATTCCCGGTAGATCTAGGGTTAAAAAGGACAAAATTACAATTCTTAGGAAACGGTGTCTAGTGAATTTTAGACGGAAAGGTTGGCCACCCCTGCCGTAATGTAACGGAAAACTTTTGACTGTCCCTGTCATTAAAGTATACATCCGATTTTCATACAATTTGAAATGACTCGACAAAATTTTGCAACAATTATATATTTAAAATTTCAGGCCATTCGGTTTATGTAGTTTTTGCTCTGTTATATGCGGACGGACAAACAGGCAGACGGGCAGACAGACGGACGGACTGAACGACGACTATAGGTGCTACGTATTTATATAATTACAAACGCACCTAAAAAAGGAAAGTATTACTGTTTTCTTTAAAAACACATCCAGATTTAAATTTAGACTATTTTTTTTTCTAGGAAAATGGAAATATGGAACAAGATCAAGGAGATCACCGTTTCCAGATCCCAATAAAAATTATATGAAACCTACCCGGAAAAAAAAAAAAAAAAAAAAAAAAGAACAATCTTAAAAAAAAGAAAAGTTATTAGAAGAGATATAAAAATCGGTGCACCCATTCTAAATTATATGTAAGGAAAAACCCTATTTATCAAAAGAGTAACATTTTTTATACGAAGTCGGTTAACCCTTAAATGCGTGATTTTTTATATTTTTTCGAAAAAATTATATATGATTTTCTGAAAGGTTTATTACACAGGAAAAATAATGAAGAAAAAGTCAAAGATACATTTTTCATATAATACGTCGATCTTCTCTTCTGTTGCACATCTGCAATACAAGTAAAAACTACTGTCGTGTGGCTATTTTACGATAAAATATTGCAAATTAGTAAATATTTTAATAAGTATGTCTCCATATACCTTATTTTATGTAATTATTTATTTTATAAAACTTATCTTTTACCCTTTAATTAATATGATAGAATACGTTCTAAAAAGTACGTAGTTCAGAGAATCTGACTTGACACCAGAAAGTTTCAATGGTTAATTTCGCTTTATTTAAATACGGAATGTCTGTTATTAATTAAAGCAGATATTGCTATTTTAATTTTCTGGTTTGAATTAGGTATACGCTAATAAAAAAAACCCATTAAATTCAAAACACTGTTGTTTGCAAAGCTGCGCATTAAAGGGTTAACCCTTTCGCGGGCGGTGTCTTTAAAAAAGGACACCTAATTTTAAGTTTACAGGCACACAGTAAATTTAATTAAAATTTTTCTATTATAATATACAAAAAAAGCAAGGTTTTATTTTCTAATAAAATCGTTTGTAAATTCTGGTCTCAGTCTATCATTTCATCATTTTACAAATAGAAATACTCCGCGCCGGAAAGGGATAATTACTCCAGTTAGCGAAAATTTAACACTAAAAGAACCGTGAGGGGTCATTCTGAACTTTGCTATAAAGAATATGTTTCGGAAATGTTAAATAAATAAGTTAAACAATTTTAAATAAAAATTTTGGTCTCCAATATTTTATAAAATTTGAGTAAAATTTCCGGCCTTTGTAGTGTTAACCCCTTGAGAGGCGCTAGGATATAATATATCCCACCTAATTTTAATCAAGATTTGCAATATAAACTTTAAATTAAATTTTACTTTTATAACTTTGGTGTAAAAAAGTAATAAAATTGCTTTTAATTATTTTGAAATATATATATTTTAATTTCCGGTATGAATTCAACATTACAGAAACGTAAATACTTGTCTCTGAAAGGGTTAAAGGAAGAAAAAGAAAGAATGAACTCACTTATAAGTTGTTTAGAAAATCATCTGAAACATACTTTGAGATTTTGAGCACCAAAGTTACTTTTAAACACGTAAAGTATTAGTGCCGCCCGACTTTAAATGTTTCAAAAAAGTCCAACACGCAAGCTGGAAACGAAAAATTGAACTTATAAGAGGCCAGTCACCGGCTTACGCATCGTATCAAATTCGCTATACATTTACGGGCGGTTTCATAAAAAATATATCAATAAAGCGGGCAGCACGTGAAGATTTTTCAAGGTTATTTCAATGAAGTTCAATGTGAGTTACTTGACCAATCTAACAAATTCTCAGAATTATGTAAATATGCACTTTTGACAGCATTGTCTTTTTATTATTTTTAGACAGACTTGAAGGTTGTTACCTAAAGAAAAAAATTGTTATACAGTATTAAATTTCATAAATTAACATATGCTTATAATATATATTAAGGTAAACTCACCAGTGGTGGATCACTTAACTCTTTAGTGCGCAGCTTTGCATGTATGCGAACAACAGTGTTTTGAATTTAATACATTTTTTTATTCGTATATACCTAATTGACACCAGCAAATTAAAATAGCAATATTTGGTTTAAATAATAACAGACTTTCCGTATTAAAATGAAGAAAATTAACCAGTGGAACTTTCTGGTGTAAACTCAGATTCTCTGGAATACGTAATTTCTAGAATGTATTCATGGGAATTAAAGGGTTAAAGGTTAAGTTTTATAAAATAAATAATTATATAAAATAAGATATTTAGAGACAACTTATTAAAATACTGACTAATTTGCAATATTTAGCGTAAAACAGCCACACGACAATAGTTTTTACTTATATTGCAGATGTGCAACAGAAGAAAAGATTGACGTATTATATGAAAAATGCATCTCTGATTTTTTTTTCATTATTTTTCCTGTGTAATAAACCTTTCAGAGAATCATCTGTAATTTTCTCGAAAGAAAATAAAAAATCGCGCATTCAATGGTTAAGGACATGTGTCTCATTATTATTAAAGTGATAAGGAATTCCAATTTTTTTTTTCTTTTAGCCTAGTCCTAACATTCATGTATCTGAATAAACATTCAAAGTTTCAAAATATATTCTTCGGAAAAAAAGAATAATAAAAAAATTTGCGCCTTCTATGCTCCAGTAGTGGGCCTAGTAAATTTCTGATGCATGAAACAGTGTTGCTTTTTTAAAATACTACAACTACTTTTTTAAAATTCAGATTTCCTGATCGGCACCACTTTTTTAAAATCGTAAAATTCGCCTTATTTAATGACATATTAATTAAGGCGAAAACAAAGGGAATTTTACGATTCGTAAAAGGGGTGCCAATCAAGAAATCTGAACTAAAAAATTTAACCCTCTGGCAACACTAGCATGGATCCTTAAGTTTTCGGCTTATCCATGTTTTAAATAAAAACTTATCTCTTAACCCCTTAATTCTCGCTCCCGTGATATTCACGGGCTGTGTCTTTTATGCCGATTGTTTGATTCCAACCAGTTTTATAAAATAGTGTAATTGGCTTTAGTATGGTATCATTTTACCTGTCTATATATAAGGTGAATATTTCTTTTTCAAAAAAGTGGTGTCAATAAGCAATTTCAATTTTTAAATGTAGTTTAATGCGACAGTTAACCCCTTGAAAGGCGGTGATGCCGTCACGGTATCGTATTATTTTAATCCTAAATTAACACATTTGCACCGGAATTTTATGATGAAAATGTCATGTTTATTAAGTACGCGAAAATTTACTTTATTTGTTTACAAATAAAATCTCTTGTTAATACTGGTGTCAATAAATTATTTGAACATTTTACGAATACAAGTACCTTGCCCATGAAAGAGTTAAGGGGTTAATGAAGTCTCTAAGAATTTGCCAAAAAATCTGTTTCTGATGACACTCTAGGAAATAAACATACACTGTTAAAAATCTTGTGGCATTCTGGCAGGTCATTCGACCGTTTTTTGAAAAAACGGTTTCATAACCATAATTTAACTATATTCTGACCATAAAATGGCGAATAATATGGTCAGAATAGTGTTAAAATTACGGTTGTGTAACCGTTTTCGGAAAAAACGGTTACACAACCGTACTGTATGTACAGTCGTGGTAAGAAAAAGTAAACACCCTTACTAACTCTGCAACAAATTATTGTAGAAGCAAGTTACTGGTGCCAAACGACTGGACATAAAGTCTACTTTTAAATGAAGTATATAAAGTTTGCTTTGGGGGCTACGTACATATAAAATACTTAGTTTTTTTCAATAGTAGTACTTAAGTTTGATACCATAAATAAATTCTACATCCTTTAATTAAACTAAAAACAAATTTTCAGAGTTTAGATTAGTTTCATAAAAATTAATTATTTTAAAATTAGCCTATTTTAGGGGCTGTATCCAAATTGAAGTTCGGTACTCAAGTGTTGAAATGCTATATATGCACATTATAGACGGCCCCTTAACCCCTTCGGGACGAGCGTCGTTTACAGAATTTTTAATCTTTTATCACCGGTTTTTCAAAACAGAAGATTTTGACTATAATAGAATCTGGAAAATGCTCGAATTAAATAAGGCAAAATTTACAGTAAAAATTTACTGGTGCGAATAATCACGGATTCTGAGCGCCTTACGCGGCACGTATACCGGTTGCTTGTCCCTAAGGGGTTAACCCATCATTCTGACATTTTTTATTCATAATTCGAAAACTACTTCGAAGAAAAATTTGAAATTGAGAATTCGCATAAAACAGGACATAATAAATATAAATATATAAAAACAATTGTAGTTTGCAATTCATATTTTTTTCGAATATTAATTTCATAATTCATAACTCATATTATATATATTTTTTTAATTTCAAATTCAGTGCGTTTGGGTTTTTTAGTATTATAACAACACACAAAAATGATCACATTCGGATTATAATTTCAGGAGATATTAATAAAAGTATGAAAATGCAATTTAACATTAGACGCTCTAAATTTTCAACGCTTATAACTCAAAAACTTATCATCCATGCGATTTGAAATTTCGTTTCTAGGCATGTTTTTAACCGAAGATTTAAAGTAGATTTTCAAAATTGGGTGTGGCCATTGAAAAAAAAAGTAATTTGATCTGATTTAGATTTGTAGATGGTCCTCTAAGCAAATTTTATATACGTCATTTAAAAGTAGACTATTTCCAAACGTTTGGTATCAGTGACTTTCTTCTATTATAATTAGTTGCAGAGTTAGCAGGGGTGTTTACTTTTTTTTTTTTTCTAGGACTGTACCAGCAGAAAAAACAATTAATCCAAACAGTTTACGGAAAGTTAACGTTTAAGGATGTTAATCAATCAGGTTTCTTTCAGTCGTAATTAAGAAATGCATTTTGGGCTTCTTTTTAAGCTTAAAAAATTAGTGGTCCATTACTGGTACGTGACGCACTATAATATATATATAGTATAAAATACCTTATGTATAATAAAAAAAAAAATAGACAATATAAAATATGTTTAATTTTCAAACGAAATGAGTAATGAATTCTAATTTTTCAGATTTTTTAACACTTTCCAAAAAAGGGGAAGTTCATTTACAGGAGCACTGAAAAGAATTCCGATACATTATGGTCAATAGGGAAAAATCGTTTGCAGTGTATTTTAACGACATTAACACTTTATCTACTGACGGTACTTATAAGTACCACCCACTTTAACACTAGAACCGCCATAGCGGCCATTTTGACCGGTACCAAATAAAAATATTTCGATTCGAACCAGAAATTTTTTCTAAAATAAGTTAAATATGTACCACGGAGAAATAAGTTAAATAAATAAGTTAGATAGTTTTTTAATAAAAATTCTGGTGAAAAATATTTTTATAACACTTGAGTAAAATTTTCGGCGGTTCTAGTGTATCCGGCTCTTTGCAAACAGTCTAGGCCTTTGCAAACAGCCGGGCTAATTGCCCTTTTCCAATTATCCATCTCCCTTTTTCCAATTAGCCTGATATTTTTCAGGCTTATTACAAAGAGCCTAGAAAGCGTTAAGCTAATTGAAAAATGACCACTTATTATCCGATCAGGGTGCTATTTTTAGCTCACAGGCTATCAAAGCCTGAGAGCTTATGTGGCCGCCGAATCTGTATGTACGTGTGTACGTACGTACGTATGTACGTAACGCGATAACTCTTAATAGAAAAATCCGATTTGATTCAATTTTTTTTGTAGGTTCATAGTAGGTTCATAGTTTTGTAGGTGATAAGGTGCTTCCCTGATTAGTTTTTGGGGTTCATTGGTTAACGATAAAGGGGGAAAAGGGGGGCTAGTCCCCCCTTAATTTATATAAATGGGTTTTTCATGCAGAAATATTCGATTTGCTCCAAATTTGGTATACCGGTTTATTGTGTTAAGGAGCTTCCCTTATTAGATTTGGAAGCTCGTTATTTAAGTGTAAAGGGGGGAAAGGGGGGGCTACCCAACTTAATTTAGATAAATCGGTTTTTCATGATGAATTATTCGATTTGCTCGAAATTTGGTATACCGGTTTATTAAGTTAAGGAGCTGCTTTGATTAGATTTGGAGGTTCATTAGTTACATATAAAGGGAGGAAAGGGGGGCTATTCCCCCTCCCCCCGTAATTTAGATAAATGGGTTTTTCATGCAGAAATATGCGATTTGCTATAAATTTCGTATACCGGTTAATTATGTTAAGCAGCTTCCCTGATTAAATTTGGAAGATCATTATTATGTATAAAGGGGAAAAGGGGGGCAATTGCCTCTCCCCTTAATTTAGATAAATGCGTTTTTTATGTAGAATTATTCGATTAGCTCAAATTTGGTATACTGGTTTATTATGTTAAGGAGATGACTTGATTAGATTTGGAGGTTCATTTGTTAAGTATAAAGGGAGGAAAGGCGGGGAGCTAGCCCCCCCTTAATTTAGGTAAATGCATTTTTAATGCAAAATTATTCGATTTGCTCGAAATTTGGTATACAGGTTTATTATGTTAAGGAGCTTCCCTGATTAGATTTGGAGGTTCATTAGTTATGTATAAAGGGAGGAAAGGGGGGCTAGACCCCCCTTAATTTAGATAAATGGGTTTTTCTTGCAGAGTTATTCGATTTGCTCCAAATTTCGTATACCGGTTTATTATGTTAAGGAGCTTCCTTGATTAGATTTGGAGATTTATTGGTTAAGTATAAAGGAGGGACAGGGGCTAGTGTCCCCTTAATTTAGATAAATGGGTTTTTCATACAGAATTATTTGATTTGCTTCAAATTTGATATACCATTTTATTACGATATGGCTTCCTTCATTTGATTTGGAGGTTCATTGGTTAAGTATAAAAGAAGGGAAAGGGAGGCAATTGAACCTCCCCTTAATTTAGATAAATGGGTTTTCATGCAGAATTATCTAATTTAGTTTAATTTTTTTTCTAGGTTCATTCTAATAAGGAGCTTTTCTGATTAGATTTGAAAGTTCATTGGTTCAGAATAAAGTGAGAAATGGGGGAGCTAATACCCCCCTTAATTTAGTGAAATGGTATTTTCATGCAGAATTATCTGATTTGCTTCAAGATTGGTATAACAGTTTATTATGTTAAGTAGCTTCCCTGATTAGATTTGGAGGTTCTTTGGTTAAGTAGAAAGGGGGGCAACGGGGACTAATCCCTTCATTTATTTGTCGAGGGGCATTATTCTTTGAAATAAGAGTATAATATACAATTAGTGTGAATAGCCTCTGAGCTCAATGCCATCAGTTTAACTGGGCAATTTTCTTTTTATTAGGTTTATTAACGCATAACCTTACCCAAACCCGAAATATAAATTACAACAGACCGTAGCCCGATCCGAGCAAGACAAAATAATTTCAGTCTGCATGCAACCCGACCCGAACCTGAGAGTTCCATTTGAAAAAACCCGAAATCCCGAACCAAATCTGATAACCAATAAATATATTCCAAAGATCCATAACCTGATCCGAACAAGCCAAATTAGTTTCCGTGGACACGCAACGCTACCAGAACGTAAAATTTCCATTCGAAGTCAACCTGAAACCCGTCCCGAACCAAATCTTAACCGACAAAAATATTCCAAAGAATTATAACCCGATGCAAGCCAGACAAAATAATCTCCGTCCACCGGTAACCCGATCCGAACCTGAAAGTTCTAATTGAACTCATTACGAAACTTGGTTGTGGTCGGTTTTCGGGTTGACTTCAAATGGAACCTTCAAGTTCGGATCCGGTTGAAAAAAATATTAAACTAAATTAGATAATACTGCATGAAAACCCATTTATCTAAAGTAAGGGGAGGGGCTATTGCCCCCCTTTTCCCCCTTTTATACTTAACCAATGAACCTCCAAATCAAATGAAGGAAGCCATATCGTAATATACTGGTATATCAAATTTGAAACAAATCGAATAATTCTGTATGAAAAACCCATTTATCTAAATTAAGGGGACACTAGCCCCTGTCCCTCGTTTATACTTAACCAATAAATCTCCAAATCTAATCAAGGCAGCTCCTTAACATAATAAACCGGTATACGAAATTTGGAGCAAATCGAATAACTCTGCATGAAAAACCCATTTATCTAAATTAAAGGGGGGGGGTCTAGCCCCCCCTTTCCTCCCTTTATACTTAACTAATGAACCTCCAAATCTAATCAGGGAAGCTCCTTAACATAATAAACCGGTATACGAAATTTGGAGCAGATCGAATCTCTGCATGAAAAACCCATTTATCTAAATAAAGGGGGTGAGGGGTCTATCCCCCTTTCCTCCCTTTATTCTTAACTAATGAACCTCCAAATCTAATCAGGGAAGCTCCTTAACATAATAAACCGGTATAGGAAATTTGGAGCAGATCGAATCTCTGCATGAAAAACCCATTTATCTAAATAAAGGGGGGGGGGTCTATCCCCCTTTCCTCCCTTTATTCTTAACTAATGAACCTCCAAATCTAATCAGGGAAGCTCCTTAACATAATAAACCGGTATACGAAATTTGGAGCAAATCGAATAACTCTGCATGAAAACCAATTTATCTAAATAAAGGGGGGGGGTCTATCCCCCCTTTCCTCCCTTTATACTTAACTAATGAACCTCCAAATCTAATCAGGGAAGCTCCTTAACATAATAAACCGGTATACGAAATTTGGAGCAGATCGAATAACTCTGCATGAAAAACCGATTTATCTAAATTAAGGGGGGTAGCCCCCCTTTATACTTAAATAATGAGCTTCCAAATCTAATCAGGGAAGCTCCTTAACACAATAAACCGGTATACCAAATTTTGAGCAAATCGAATATTTCTGCATGAAAAACCCATTTATATAAATTAAGGGGGGGGGGACTAGCCCCCCTTTTCCCCTCTTTATCCTTAACCAATGAACCCCAAAAACTAATGAGGGAAGCACTTCATCAGAATGAACCTAGAAAAAAAAATTGAAGCAAATCGGATATTTCTATCAAGAGTTATCGCGTTACGTACATACGTACGTTGGTACGTACACACGTACATACAGAATTGGCGGGAACATAAGCACACAGGCTATCAAAGCCACAGGCTTTGATAGCCTGTGAGCTAAAAATATCACCCTGATCGGATAATAAGTGGTCATTTTTCAAATAGCCTAACGCTTTCTAGGCTCTTTGCAATAAGCCTGAACAATATCAGGCTAATTGGAAAAAGGGAGATGGATTCTCCAGTTAGCCCGGCTCTTTGCAAACAGCCTAGGCTGTTTGCAAAGAGCCGGATTTCTCAATTAGCCTACGACATATATACCATCTTTTATACCATAGTGAATATTACTAATATTCTAATGGTACTTTGTAAAAATCTCTCTTTTAACTCCACTTTATCCGAATACATGGCAGCAGTAGTTCTAGGTTTGTTATTTTAGAAAGGAATGAGGCTATCTTTGAAGCAGTCGATGTGTTTTGTGCCGATATTTTGTGCAGATTGCCACGCTCGTCTTTTCATTGCTGCAAACACAGTAAAGAATATAAGATAAGTGTTGGATTTTTTTTGTGTGTTCATTATGATCTTAGAATACAATCTGACTAGCTATGTTAGGTGAACGGTGTATGTATTTGATTTAGCAGTTGAATTACTTGGTGGTACTTATAAGTACCGTCAGTACACTGGGTGTTGGAGAAAAACTTCTTGTTTACTTTTCGTCTCTGTAGTTATCCATCGTTTTCATCTGCTTAAAAATGTAATTACTAAAATGTAGTGTAATAATGATTTCCCTGGTATTTCTTTTCTGTTTCATTGTTATTTTCTATAGGAATTCGAAAAAGTTGCGGCACCAGCTCATTTTTGCTGTGCTAAAAATGGCATATGTAAATTCATATATTGCATATATGGAGATGCGAGAGAACCTGTTGTCCCTGGAATATTGACGTCGTATAACTAAAGGACTGCTAACAAGATCGAAACTTTAAAAAAAAAAAAAGTTTTTTTAACCCTTTCAGGGGCAGAGCATTTTCAATTCTAAAATGTTGAAATAAATGATTGGCACCGGAATTTGCCAAACGATTTATTTTTAAATATAAAAAAGGCCTATGTTTCACATACTTATTAAATCAAAAATATATTCTGGTGCCAGTTGAAATGCCGTGTGAGTTTTCTGTTACGATATTTTAGTCACAGCGTACTGACGGTACTTTAAAGTACCGCTTTAATTAATTACCTATAAATAATTAAATTTCTCACGGGTGAGTATTTTTTTTTATGTTTATCCTTTAATTTTCATTGTAGTAACTGAAAAAAAAATATTACATGAAAAAAAATTCAGTAGATCTTAATGCTGTAGATAAAGGGTTAACCCTTTCCAACGTAGTGTGCCCGGGTCGGGATACCTAATTTTAATTCCAAACTTACGAACGGCATCAAGAATATTTTAGTAAAATTACGCTTTTACAATGAATATTTAAAGTAATGTTTTTTTTTTTTTTTTAATTTATAAAAAAGTCGTTTTTAAATTCCGGTGTCAGTCAATCGTTTCATCATTTTAGAACAAAAATGTCTGTGCCGGAAAGGGTTAAGCTATTTCAAATGTATTGAAATTCATATAAATTACTGAATTTCACTACAAGATGATTACGATAGAATAGCGCGTTCATAAGAATTATCGTTAATTTACAGGGACACACAAAGGAAATCGGTTACAGTACTGTCTTTGAGCAATAACAGGGTTCGCACGTTATTAAGCCACGCCCCATTTTGTAAGGACTCTACCACCAGTATTATTATAAAGATCATTTTCTTCATGACGCATTAGCTAGAAGATAGTTTTATGCGATTACTGGTGCTAGAGTCCTTACAAAATGGGGCGTGGCTTAATAGCGTGCGAACCCTGAATATTTGCTGAAAGTACGTTTTCAATTTCGGTATGCGCTTTTAAATTTAACTTTTTGCATGTTACTCGTTGTGTAGAAATTCTATGCCTCGTACATAGGGATGTACAAAAAATTCACGTTCCATTCTCCTTATTAGTGGAAATTGCTAAAGGGGAATTGGCTAAGATGTGTTATTATCCCACCCTCCGCGATGTTGAGTATTTGGCGATTTTTATCGCTCTGGCAACCCCGGCGTTTGGCGTCTAGTAACTTATTATGGCAACCCCCTTTTTTACGACGCGAGAGCGTGAACATTCATTTCACTGCCGGGTGTCGTTGCTTACGGTTGGTTGACTCTTGTACCAGATACTCTTTGATATCGTGTTCTATGGCTGTCTTTTTATTTTTATGTTAAATTTATTGGATGTATTTCATTGACTATAGTTTCTGTAGTCCGTTTAAACGCTCTTGCTGAAGTAATTAAGAAATATGAGGAAATTTTGACATGAAAGGGGGATTTGTTTATAGCGTGTCAATGCGTATTAAGCCTATTTTGGAAAATGACGGCGGTGTCATATTTTGTGCTGTAGGTTTCAAGAAAGCAGATGTCTGTTAAGGTATGTTGATAATTTTATGTATATTTTGTTGCTTTAAGAGTTTTTTACATTTTGAGATTGCTACAAAACGAGAACTAATGAATTTTGAGAATTCTATATCGCGAAAAATGCTGAATTCGGCGATGTTTTTTTATCGGAAAATGAGCGCGAAGCGCTCATACAACTATTGCTTATTGCCACTTTAGCGAGTCTCGTTTTTTAGGTATAATTTGCTGTTTTAAGAGTTTTTTACATTTTGAGATTGCTACAAGACGAGAACTGCTGAATTTTGAGAATGCTATATTAGCGAGAAATGCTGAATTCGGCGATGTTTTTTTTTCCGTTAAATGTGCGCGAAGCGCTCATACAAGGATTACTGATTTGCCAGTTTAGCGAATTTTGTTTATTATTTACATTTTATTTTCGTTGAGCCAAGCATGCGTAGAAACGGGTGCTTGGCGACATTTACTACTTGGCGGAAAAGGGGTTTTCTCGCCAAAAAAAAATCCAAGATGGCGGAGGGTGGAATAATAACACATCTGTTCCGGGGAATTTTTAACTGTGACATGTATTTCCTAACTGAACTAAATTTTTGTTACATTATCCTGAATGTGTAGGAAGGTGTTTCATAATCGGTGCTTGACGCATGATTTTTTCTTTCTTGTTATTAATTTTACATTGTTAAAACTTAACTTGTGAATTTCTTGAAATTTTTATTATTTATTCTGTAAATGTATTCGCTATATATTCAGGGGAGATTACGTCAAAATCCATCAATACAGTGGACAGAAAATGAAGATTTTTTAAGGTTATTTCAATGAAGAGGAATTTAATCCATTAACCGCCAAAACAATAAGGTTGAAAATTTTAACTTTTTAGCTGAACATTTTTTGCCACCACAAACTCTGAAAGGTAATTTTCGCTTTGTATGATCTTAAAATTTTATGTCTCTAAGTAAGGCCAGTTTTTTAATTCAAAAATAG
This sequence comes from Maratus speciosus, assembly GCA_963932465.1. Taxonomy (NCBI): domain Eukaryota; kingdom Metazoa; phylum Arthropoda; class Arachnida; order Araneae; family Salticidae; genus Maratus; species Maratus speciosus. The sequence continues at coordinate 203,604,668 of OZ010794.1, read as the reverse complement.
TGGTGGGTATGTAAATAGCTCTTAAATATGTGCATTTATTTTGACCGTTACGTGAACGCAACACCAGATGGTAATGGGTTAATTGAAAATTGATAGCATACTAAAAATCGATATTCTAGTTTGAGAAAACTGATTAACACACTATAAAATCTGCTCTTGCACATTTCCGGAAATTAGTGGCAGCAACAAAAACTTTGCTTTTATAAATTCTGCTTTAAACTTTGAAAATATATTCGTTTCTGAGATTTCTGAAGATAAAGAACATTTTTAGGAATCGTGGGTAACTCGAAAGAGATCATTGTATATTTTTGTTCATGGTTACATTGTAGCCAGTGGGCTACTTTTTAAAAATTCAGATTTCTTGATTGACACCAATTTTCTGAAATGGTAAAATTGCCCTTGCTTTCGCGTTAATTAATATGTCATTAAACAAGGCGAATTTTACTATTTCAAAAAAGTGGTGCCAATCAAGAAATCGGAATTTAAAGAAAGTACACTGTTAAAAATTTGCAGCATTCTGGCAGGTCATTTGACCGTTTTTCCCGAAAACGGTTACACAACCGTAATTTTAACACTATTCTGACCATATTATTGGCCATTTTATGTTCAGAATATAGTTAAATTATGGTTATGAAACCGTTTTTTCAAAAAATGGTCGAATGACCTGCCAGAATGCTGCAAAATTTTTAACAGTGTAGTTCACTGGCAACACTGCATGGTTATTGTTTATTTTTGTTCATGGTTATTGTTTATTTTCGTTCATGGTTATTGTTTATTTTCGTTCATGGTGATATTATATTTTCGCAGATTAAGAAACATTTGTCTTTTTTACAGTATAAAGAGTTTTGTATGCAATGAATGTCTTTAACCCCTTCGCGACGGGAGCCTTTTACGAAATGTTTATTACTTTGCTACCGGTTTTAAAAAACAGAAGTTTGTGCCTATTCAAATCGGGAAAATGCTCGGATAAAATAAGGCAAATTTTACAGTAAAATTTTACTGGTGAGGAAAAACGAGGATCCTTAGGCCTATTTCCGGCATGTATACGTGCCGCTCGTCCCCAAGGGGTTAAGTTTTCCTCCATTAAAATTTAAAAATTTTTAAATGCAATTTTTAGCTTTAAATTATAAAATTTTCTATATGTTTTTTTTATGCTTTCGATAAACTTTTAGTAGTAGTTTCTAATTGTCTTCTAAAGTAGGCCTGTCCAACGATTCATTAAGCAAAGGCGCAACTCAGCTTCAGGATTATAAGTTTGGCCTCCATTTTTATTACGAAATTTCAAATTCAAAGAGGAATTTCCCAAAAAGAACTTTTATCTTAGTTAATCATGAAATGGCTGTTATTAAATAAAACAAAGAATACCATTCTTAATTTCTGGTATGAACTCTGAATTTCTCATTAAAAATGGAGGCCAAACTGGCAACTCTGCCTAGCTTTTAGCACATATCGAAGGGCGACATTAATTTAATGACTAGAAACAGACAATATTATTTTACTTTTGTACTGTTAGCGACGCATACACACCTTTTATGGTGCAGGTATATGTGATAGTAATAGCCAAGCCCGTCTAAAAATAAACTAATAAAATATAATTGTTAGTAAATATAGAATTACATAAGTGTTGCCAGTGGGCTACTTCTTTAAATTCAGATTTCTTGATTGGCACCACTTTTTTGAAATCGCAAAATTTATCTTGTTTTCGACATAATTCATATGTTATTATATAAGGCGAATTTTACAGTTTCAAAAAAATGGTGCCGATCAAGAAATATGAATTTGAAAAAAGGAACCCACTGGGAACACTGAATTGCATTTCTCTGACATAGGGGCTTATTTCAAAATCTTTTGTAGGAAAAGGAACCAAAAACCATAATGCTACCGGCAATAAAAAACATGCTCATGTTAATAATTTAAAACTAAAACACTTTTGTTAGTGGATATTTATATTTAAATAATGCTAGAACTGGAAACATCTTATACGATGCACATACATCTCTTAGTAATAGCCATGTCCATGTAAAAATTAAAATTGCAGAAAAAATGTAAATCCCAGCCAATTTAGAATTACATTTCCTTGAGAGAGCTTATCACAAAGATTCAAAAAACTTGATGTTGCCTTTAACCCCTTGAGGGACACCGGTATATATTATATACCACCTACGATTAATGAAGTTTTACACCAAAAAAATTTTATTAAATTTTACTTTTCTAACTTTGGTGGAAAAAAGCCTTAAAATTGCATTTACTTATTTTGAAATAGAATTTTTCAAAGATTCCGGTGGGAATTCAGCATTTCACAAATGTAATTGCTTGCCCCTCAAGGAGTTAAAAAGGTATACAAATATTAATGATAAAAAAAATCATTTTATATACTAAAAAAACAGGCGCAGAGGTTGGACAGCTCTGTTCTAAAGAAATATTAGTAAGGATTTCTGAATTTCTTAAATATTTGCTCTTTTAGATATACGTGTATATATTTAGACAAAATTTCCTTGAATAATTTAACTTTAATTGTACTTTAACTGAGTTTTGATAACTTTTCTGAATTCGAATTCTAAAATGTATATAGAGTTTTAGTACATTAATATATCTTAATTATATATTTTAAACATTCAAATGTAAATCAATATGCTTAATGCACTTTAAAGATGCAAAAATCTCGAAAACTTTATTTTTGGAAAAACCAAATTTAATGTGTATTTTAACTTGAAATTTAAATGTGCAAGTTATTTTATTAGAATTTCAAAAGTAATTATATATTTTGTTATTCATTAGTTTTGAGAACTTTGGAAATTATGCAGAAGCTTTCAAAATTAGTACATTCCGCTTGATTTATGAAATTTGCCGAATTAACTAAGAAAGTACATTAAAGAATCATTAACTAAATTCGTAAAGGAAATGTAACAAACTTTGTCGGAAATATTTTGAATATTTGATTTTACGATTACGCTTATGATTAGGAGAGACGTTCACTTGATTGCTCGCGTTCGGTTGACAGTAGATTTCTCTTAGCTTTGGGAAACCCGTATCTGAATTTTAATCAATTTTAAATCAATTTTTTATTAAAAAAATTGCATTTATATTATTTTTTATTACTTTAACCAGAGGTGCAGAGTTCGCACTAATCTTCCGTAATGCGTGGATTAGTTTAACCCAGTTTAACAACGTTTCGAACCAGAAAAAATTATTTGATGAACATTTATTTACTTAATTCCAGTTTTCTACGTGTAACTTCTTTAATTTCATCACTGAAAAAAAATTCTGATGCGAAATGTATTAAACCAGGGTTAAATTAACCCACATATTACGGAGGATTAGTGGCAACTTGGCACCTATGCTTTAACCCTTAAATGCGCGATTTATTATTTTTTTTGGTCACTTAATCCCTTCAGGGGCAGTGAAATATATTTTATTCAAATACTTTTAAACAAGATTCGCACCAGAAACTTTTAACTAAATTTTATACTTTTAACTTTGGGGGAGAAATATTGAAAATAAATTGCTTTTCCTTATTTTAAAATAAAATTTTTCGATTATTCCGGTGAGAATTGAATTTTACAGAGATATTATTGCTTGCCCCTCAAAGGATTAACCCTTAAATGCGCGATTTTTATTTTGTTACGAAAAAATTATATGTGATTCTCTGATAATTTATTACACAGGATAAATAATGAAAAAAAATCAGAGATACATTTTTCATATAATACGTCAATCTTTTCTTCTGTTGTACATCTGCAATACAAGTAAAAACTGCTGTCGTGTGGCTGTTTTACTCTAAAATAATGCAAATTAGTAAATATTTTAACAAGTATGCCTCCAAATACCTTATTTTATATAATAATTTATTTTATAAAACTTAATCTTTAACCGTTTAATTCCCATGATAGAATACGTTCTAGAAATTACGTAGTTGGGAGAATCTGATTTTACACCGGAAAGTTTCATTGGTTAATTTAGCTTTATTTAAATAAGGAATGCCTGTTATTAATTAAAGCAAATATTGCTATTTTAATTTTCTAGTGTGAATTAGGTATATACGAATTAAAAAAAAAAGTATTAAATTCAAAACACTGTTGTTTGCATGTATGCAAAGCTGCGCACTAAAGGGTTAAGTCAGTTTTTTATAAACAAAAATTGCATTTATATTATTTTTTATTACTTTAAAATAAAATAAAAGATATACGTATTTTACCAGGGTTTATTCTTTTTATTATCGGACCTTAACAATAAACTTATCGATAAAAAATCGATTTTGCAGTGGTTTGAAGGACATCTAAATTTCAAATTCTGAAAACTCCACCTTTAAGTCAACACTTTTAGCTAAAAACGACACTTTCGTTTTATTTTAATCCATAAATTTAAAAGGAAATAAAAAGGTTCAAGTTCTTTTATCAAAGATTATTCTTTCCACTATAGCAAAGCTGTAAATAACTACTTGCCAGGTGCCAGTAGGTGATTAACATTTGAAATATTGGCGATTTGAAAAGCTTATCGAACAGGTCAAATAATTTTCTTCTTTTTTTTCATTCGATTTCGTTTCAATTAACACTAGAAAGACGGCGAGCGGTCATTTTGACCGCTACCAAATGAATATATCACGGTTCGAATCAGAATTTTTTTCATAAAACTAGTTAAAAAGGTACAAAGAAAAAGAAAAAAAAAACTAGTTAAATAAATAAGTTAATGATTTAAAATAAAAATTGTGGTGGGAAATATATTTATAAAATTTTAGTAAAATTCCCCGTCTTTCTAATGTTAAGCTAACTTCCAGAAATGTGGAGAATGTTTACATTTTTGAATAATATAACCTACCTCTTTTATAATTAACTACGTCCTTTTAGATGTTTATTTATGTAAAGCTGTTTCTAATAAATATAGAAATTAAAGAAAGAAAAAGAAAACTGAATCTACAGTCCTCAGCAAAAGTTTAGAAACTGGTTATTTTTAACCTTTAAATAAAAAATACGAATACTTGGGTTATACAAATGGCTGTACTTATTTTTAAATATATTTTAAAGGTTTTAGGACAAAAATAATGGTTTTAATGTAGGATATTTCTTAATTTAACTGAAAAAAGTGAAATTTGCATATTGCAAAAGCTTAGACACTTTTGTGATTTTTTGGCAACTGTTCACGTAAAAACGCAAATTACAAACTTGTGACTTTTGCACTGCAACATACCAAAAAATCAAGCAATGTTGCACTTCACTTATATAGTCCTCAGCAAAATTTTAGACACTGATGATTTTTAACATTTAAATAAAAAATACGAACACTTGGGTTATACAAATGGCTGTACTTATTTTTAAATATATTTTAACCCTTTCCAGCGCGGTGTCCTTAAAAAAGGACACCTAATTTTAATTCCAAAACTGACAAACGGCACCAAGAATATTTAACTAAAATTTTCCAATTATAATGTACACGAAAATAAACAAGTTCGTATTTTCTAATAAATTCGTTTATAAATTGCGGTGTCAGTCCATTATTTCATCAGCTATAAACAGAATTACTCCGCACTGGTAAGTGTTAAACGTTTTAGGACAGAAATAACGGTTTTAATGTAGGATATTATTTAATTTAACTGAAAAAAGTGAATTTTGCATATTGCAAAAGTTTAGACACTTTTGTGATTTTTTGGCAACTATTCACGGAAAAACGCAAATTACAAACTTATGACGTCACATGCATGAAGTATTTAAGTGCACCTCGCGATAGCATCCGTTAGTGAAGATGCTGCGGGCTAGAAATTTTCAGTTAGATGAAGTAATTAAAGTATGGAAGCTGAAATCGAAAGGGAAGACTGTTGCAGAAATTTCAGCTACTTTGAATCGTCCAAAGAAGTCTGTCTATTAAGTACTCTCTAAGGGTGACTCTTTCAAAGCAAAACATAAATCTGGAAGGCCTCGTGTGGCCAGAAAACGAGATTATAGAAGGATCCATAAACTGGTATTTGGACAAATAATGAGTGCTAATCGCATTAAAAGTGAGTCAGAGCTTTCTGTGTCAATGGATACTTTCGTAGATAAATTATAGAAAGATGTACATTAGTTTACATGAAAATGATAAAACAACCAGCCTTGAAATCTCGCAACAAATTTACCCCTTTCCGTCGCGGAGTAATTCTGTTTATAAAACTGATGAAATAATGGACTGAAACCAGAATTTATAAACGAATTTATTAGAAAATACGAACTTGCTTATTTTCACGTACATTATAAAAGGAAAATTTTAATTAAATCTTCTTGGTGCCGTCTGTCAGTTTTGGAATTACAATTAGGTGTCCTTTTTAAGGACACCGCCCTCGAAAGAGTTAATGATTTGGGCCTAACTTTGATTTAATTCTCAAGCATCTCTGGAATTTCTCAATGGTCGCCAAGCAGCGTAAGACTACATACATACATTGGAAAACAATTTACAACCATTTGGTGAACTTTTAGCTCTTCCAAAGAATGTATTTGAGCAAGATAATGCATCTATTCATGTTGCATACAAATAAAAAAAACTGGTTTAACTCTCAAAATATTACTGTTCTGGAATGGCCCGCGTGAAGCCCTGATCTGTATCCAATCGAAAACTTTTGTGGTATCATATCTCATACGGTTTATACAATTTTTTTGACAATACTCCTCCGTAAATGAACTTCGATCTGCTGTTGAACGTGTTTGGTACGAAATAGACCCCCAAGTGATGCAGGATTTAGTTTCTTCGACAGGAAGTCACATTTTTGCATTAATAGCAGACAATGTAGGTGCAGTTCGATTTTAATTTATGGATATTTTTCTGTTAACAGACAAATTGTCTATATTTTTGCCACAGTGTTAAATTTGTTTTTTTTTGTCATTATATATTATGTAAAATGTATAAATTAAAATTTATTGTTTGTGCATGAAAGATAAGTCCCCGGTAATATATGACAGTTGAGTTACAACAATTCGTTACATACTTCTCAGTACACAAGCATAATCAATCATTGTCTAAATTTTTGCTGAGCACTATATAAAAATAAAACTCAAAACTTTGTACAGTTAAATAGTTAACTGTCATATTCCTTTAAGAGCAAAGTTGGTTTATGAAAATGAACTTTCATTTTTTGAAAATTAACCTAACACTGCAAGAATTTTTCTTCTGTAAGTAAGCTTTAATACTCATATTTATATTTATATACCACTAATTTTAAAGAGTAATTCTTTCCGTTACTTAATAGCAGACTGCAATGATTATATATTCTAAATTTATGAAAAAAATTTAAAAACATAATTTTTATTATATGTAATTATCCAAGTATGTGGCAATAAAAAGTGCCCTTTTTATTCCGTGGCTTTTTGTGCCACGTTTTTGCTGGACTTTCGCTAACACAACATCATCTTGATTGGTGCTTAACCCCTTGAGGGACAAACAAAAATTTCTCTAAAAATTTAATTCTCACCGGAATAATAGAAAAAATTTATTTTTAAATAAGGAAAACTATTTTTAAGTGATTTTCCTCCAAAGTTAAAAATATAAAATTTAGTTAAAATTTTCTGGTGAGAATCTTGTTTAAATTAGGTGGGATATATTTTATCCCACCGCCCCTCAAGGGGTTAAGGGGTCTCAAGAGTCTTAACCCCTTAATTCTCGCTCCCGTCAATATCACGGGCTGAGGTGTCTATTGTTATTTCTCGTGCCCGTCCTATTTCCGGGCTGGAGATTTATTGCTGGAAAAACTTCTGAAACCAGAAAAAATTAACTGACATTTCGGTGTGAAGTGTTTGAATGTTACCGTTTGGGCTTGGTTTTTGGCGATGATTGTGATGTTGGACATTGTATTGCATGATTCGAAATATATCGCACTCAAAAAAATTATTAATAATCAAAATTCAATGTATATTATATTATTTCAAATATTATTTCTAAAAATTTGTTTGATGATGATAAATAAAGATCTAAAATGTGAAAAATAAAGGTCTTATTCGCATTAATTTGTATGGTGTAAAAAAACAACAACATTAAAACACAGAATTCTCACATGATGGCTTTTCCACAAATGTGAATTCGTTCTATAACATCTTTTTTTTTCAACTTAGAAAAAAAAAAACTAATTGCATATTTTACATGGAAACCTTATAATTATTCAATTTCTGTAATAAAAAAAATAGGTACTTTTTGATGGTTTTTCCAAATATTAAGCGACCGTTAAGGGGTTAAGGTTTAAAATTTTCGAAATTTAAATTTTTTTAGATGTTAAACTCCTATCTTTTCTGGACATTTTGGTATAATTGTTTAATTGAAATTCCCATTAGAACAGAATAAGTTATGGCTTTTAGAATTGTATCAATAGCTGAAGCGCCGCTGCCGAAAATTTAAAATCATTTTTCTCTAAATGAAGTTTTCGGGCATAAGGCGCATGATATCTGAAACACTTAAGAATATTTTTCATGAAATTTTCAAAACATATGTTTTATAAGAATTGAATATTTCCAACTGAGCGAAAAAATGCCCAGGCTGGGAATCGAACCCAGATCCTTGGCTTACAAGGCCAATGCTTTTCCATTTAAGCTAACTGGGCCGACAACCAGCCAGCATATTTCGCTCAGACAACCTTATTGGTAGGAACATCTGGTCTGTCATGTAGACAGCTCAACAGAATAAACCGCAGGTTAAGGACCTCCATATAAACGATGGATACGTAGATGAACTATTATTTTAACAGACTGGTTACCAGTTTGTTTGATTGTGTTAAAATAATAGTTCATCTACGTATCCATCGTTTATATGGAGGTCCTTAACCTGCGGTTTATTCTGTTGAGCTGTCTACATGACAGACCAGATGTTCCTACCAATAAGGTTGTCTGAGCGAAATATGCTTGCTGGTTGTCGGCCCAGTTAGCTTAAATGGAAAAGCATTGGCCTTGTAAGCCAAGGATCTGGGTTCGATTCCCAGCCTGGGCATTTTTTCGCTCAGTTGGAAATATTCAATTCTTATGATAACTTTACCAGTCTGTTTGATTGTGTTAAAATAATAGTTCATATGTTTTATGTCAGTCTGTACAAACTGAACCTGAAATTACGGTAATTTTTCTTTCCATTCAAATATCTGCCACTATTTCTGAATAGTACAATTCGCCCTATTTAATCATCAGTGTCATTTTAGTTGCTATTTTGTTCAAATATCTACCACTATTCGATATATCTACCACTATTCGATCAATATTGCTATGCGAATAGCAATATTGATCATCCTTAATCTGTCTTTAAAAAAGGCTATTATTACCATTCGGAAATAGAGAATAGATAGAGATAGATATCGGAATACGAAAATCCGCTAAATTGGCAACACTAGAGAAGACATTCATATCTTGACCTATGAATTCGGGTCTTAACCCCTTAACCCTTTGAGGGGCAAGTAATTATGTTTCTCTAATGTTGAATTCACACGCGAATGTTCTAAAAAATTGATTTCAAAATAAGGTAAAGCGCTTTAACAAGTTTTTTTCCACTAAAGCATTGAAAGTAAAATTTAATTAAAAGTTTCTGGTGCCAATCTTAGTTAAAATTATGTGGGATATAATATATCCCACCGCCCCTCAAGGGGTTAAGCGTAGCGCTCGGTAAATGCAGGCTATTTTTTTTTAAATTCAGATTGTTTGTGCCAAAACTTTTTTGAATTAGAAATATTAACTTTATTTAACGGCAGATAAAACGATGCGAAAGTAAAGCCAATCACACTATTTAAAAAAACAAGAAAGAAAAAATCATGCGTCAAGCATAGGTTATGAAACACTTTCCAGCACATTCAGAATAATGTAACAAAACTGCACCGTTAAAAAAATTAAAATATTACTTTTAATTCAACCATATAGAAACGCATAACACATTTCAAAACCCAATTTCAGCTGTTCCCATCCACAGTCGGGAAGTTATCCGAATTTTTTCAGCAGCCCTGTATAGGATATATAGATTTATATTTATTAACTACATGCATGCCAAAATTTAGTTCCCTTAAGAAACCAGGGTTTAGATGCGTTACATTCCCGGATGGCCGCCATCTTAGATGTTTTGAGATTTCTTATCGATTTTATGTTGGCGATCTTTATCGATATGTGGAACCCCGTGTGACGTGTGTGTTTGGCGTGTCGTATTCTGGCAACCCCTGAGAAGGCCATTTTCGGCTAGGATATTGTGGATGTGGTTTGATTTCGTGTTGTATTGTTCTGTGTTTTTGTTTTTATGTTAAACTTATTGGATTTATTAGATTGACTATGGTTTCTGTAGTCCGTTTAAATGCTCTTGCTGAAGTAATTAAGAAATTTGAGAAAATTTTGACGAAAAAAGGAGGTTTATTTACTGTGTGTCAATGCGTATTCATAAGCCTATTTTTCACAATGACGGTGATGCTATGACAGTATTCCGTGCTTGAGCTTTGAAGAAAGCAGATGTCTGTTAAGGTATGTTGATAATTTTATGTGTATTTGTTTGCCTTTCGAGTTTTTTACATTTTGAGATGGCTACACAGCGAGAAATGCTGAATTTTGAGAATGCTACACAGCGAGAACTGCTGAATTTTGAGAATGCTACACAGCGAGAACTGCTGAATCCAGTGATATTTTCTTTTCGGTTAATGAGTGCGTAGCGCTCATACAACGATTACAGATTGCCACTTTAGCAAGTGTCTGTTAAGGTATGTTGATAATTTTATGCATATTTGTTTGCCTTTCGAGTTTTTTACATTTTGAGATGGCTACACAGCTAGAACTGCTGAATTCTGAGAATGCAACACAGCGAGAACTGCTGGATCCAGTGATGCATTTTTTCGGTTAATGAGCGCGTAGCGCTCATACAACGATTACTGATTGCCACTTTAGCGAGTTTTGTTTATTATTTACGTTTTATTTTCGTTAAGCCTAACATGCGTATAAACCGGTGTTTGGCGACATTTACTACTTGGCGGAAAAGAGGTTTTCACGCCAAGAAAAATTCCAAGATGGCGGCCCGGGAATTTATGACATCTGTTCCGAAACCAGAAAAACAAACAGGACATTTTATCATATTTGTAAGTAAATATTTCCATGAACAAGGCGCTTAAAAAAAGACGAAATTTTCTACTCAAATTTACTGGTGGGAAGTTTGTCCAGGCGCTAATCAGAAACTGCTGGTACGATATTAAAAAACAGCCGCCATCTTGTGGCAACCTCTTCAATTACTTTACTCGCAACTGGTAGACAGTACATAATATGTCTCCTCCTATTTATTCATAACTCCATTAATTTAACTAATTCTGATGTCTTGGTACGGTCAGTGTTAGTAACATTAAGAAGCCGTAGGATAGCCCTTGTCTTTCCCCACTTTCTGTTTGTGGTTTTTTCCAGAATTACTTACGTCAGGACTCATTTGTTTCTGCGATAGTTGTACAATGATATTTTAAAAGTACAAGAATTTTGATTTTACGAATTTCTGCGAGTGGTTGCGTATATACAGGGTGTCCGAAAAGTCTGGAAACGGTCGAATAACTTGAGAAATGCAAAGTAGATTGAAAAACGAAAATATACGTGTTAAATATTTTTAAAAAGGCTACTCAGTGATACCAAATTTGATCACCGCTACCGACCCCCCGGTGGTCAGAGGGGGTCCAACTTTGAAATTTTGAATCATAACCCCCATTTTATATTGCAGATTCGGGTTCTATGGAAAGAAATACGTAACTTTTGTATTTAATATTTTTTTCTAATCCTCGTTGATCACGGTGTAATTGGGCAAATAAAACAGATACATATTTTGGTTTTCCCAACCAGGTTTTGACATCTTGAAATCTGATTTGCCAGAACTTTTACCGTCAAAGTTGCCGTCTTTTGCGGAAATAGTGTTTCTCAAAAACAATCAGTGGAGTTTGTTTTCATGGCGCTTTATATGTGTTTTCCATAAAAATTAATAGAAATATATTAAATTAGTTTTCTATTTGCATGTCTTTTTATCAAGTCGATCATTTTTAAATAATAAACTGCGTATTTTGATATTTTAACGAGTAAATAAGCACCTCCCCTCCCGAACAGAAAAATCATAGTATTCATTATTTGGGGGCGGAGTGTGTTGTTATTCTGTGTTTTGATGTCTTCTGCTGTCAAAAAAATCACTTAATTCGGGGCCGGATAGAAGTGTATAATTTTTTTTTTTTTTTTTTTTTTTTTTTAATTATTACTATAGAATAACATAAAGGAGCAAACAAACATATAAAATCTTTTTGTGCTGGCTGATTAAAGGATGGGAAGTAGCGTAAATTTTAAGTGGAGGATGGTGGGATTATAGGTTTTGATGACTGATTAGTTTCTGCGACTACTGACTAGCAAGTAGGGCAGAAAACATTAAAAAATTCTAATAAATGTAATACTTTTTTGTAAATTAATATTTTTTTCCATTTTAACATTTTATTCCTAATTTTAAATTTATTGTTGGGTTGTTCGGGAAGTCGTGTCCGTTTAGGAAAATCAATTCGCACCGGAAAATCCTGCCCGGTAATTATTAGACGTTAGATATAGGAGTCAATGTCTAATTATTAAATGATAGAATTTTCTGGTTCGAATTGATTTTTCCAAACGGACACGACTTTCCGAACGACCCAATAATTTTAAACAATTGAAAATTTTTGATCTTTTAAACTTTTGAATTTAAAATATAATTTAACTCTTTAAGCACTGTTCATTAATACCTGGACGTTTTAATTTCCATGGGGGAAGGATAATGTAGAAAAGTGTTTAATTATTTATTAATTATTACAATAATATAAAAAATGTGAAAAAATATATAAACAAAAACGTTATTTGCAGAACAAATTAAAAACAAATCAGTTTTTTCCTACATTTTTTAAGCCCGAGAAGGGACATTTATTCATATATTTCATTCAGTTACTTCCATGTTTAATGTTAAAGTTTTGTAACAAATAAGTTAGAACTTTTGCGGACAGTATCCTTAAAAAAGGACTCATAATTTTTATTTTATTGGCACCCAAAATATTTAATTAAAATTTTCTATTTATAAAGTTCTTGAAAATAAGAAAGTTTGTATTCTCCAATAAACTCGTTTATAAATGCTGATGTCAGTCTATCATTTCATCAGTTTATAAACAGAATTACCCCGTGCCGGTAAGGGTTAAACCAAATGAACATTAAATAATAAAAACAAAATTTAAACAATATGATAATGTAAATACCCTAAAAATCCCTAAAACATAGCTGCCAACTTGTACGGATTTTTGCTACCACTAAAATTTAATAGTAAAATTTGCCCAATTAAATCGCTGAACAGCAGTGAATGTCGATAATTAAATAAGGCAGAAATTTCTGTTAAATTTTACTGGTAAGAAAAATCCGTACAAGTTGGCAGCTATGCTAAAATTTCCCTTCAAATTAAATAGAAATAAATCTTAGACTTTTAAATATGTTTTTTTGTATTTTACATGTGCCTTATAATGTTGTACACACTCATCATAATTATAATACAAAATCTGCAATACAAATATTTGCAACTTAAAAAGGAAACCCCTTCTAGGGCTTAAAAAATGAAGAAAATAAAATGATCTGTTTTTAATTTGTTCTGCCAGTTATGTTTTAGATTATATTTTTTGTCACATAAGTTATTTTATTGTAATAATAAACAAAGAATTTTCTACATTATCCTTTTGTTATGAAAATTAACACGTTGCTTACCCCAGCAAATAATCACTACACTTTAACCATTTCAAGACCGCATCGCGTACACAAATTTTATTTGGAATACAATGTGTTTTTTCAACTGTCCCCTTTACTTGTGAAATACCAAAAAATCCTTTAATTAAAAAAATAAATGATTTTATTCATTTATTAATGGTGCCCAAAACAAATTCCACATGCACCTTTTGATGATGAATATATGTGCTTCACAAATCCCGACAGTGTTAAAGAGTTAAATTATTTTTTTAATTAAAAATTTTCAAATATCAAAATTTTTCTATTGTTTAAATTTATGAAAAAAATGTTAAATTGAAAAAATATATTAATTTACAAAAAAATTATTACATTTATTAGAATTATGGAAAATATTTTTGCCCTACTTGTTATTTTCTGGTTGCAGTTACTAATCAATGATCTAAATCTCCAATCTGATCGCCACCTGAATTTCACACAACTTCCCCGTTCTTTGCTCCGCCCGCACACAAAAAAAATATATGTACTTCTTTTTTTTTTGTCCTATATGTTACTCTATAGTAATAGTAAAATAATCCCATGCACCCACCTCCTGACCACGATTTAGAGTAGAAACAAAAAAAAAAAAAAAAAAAAAAAAAAAACAGCAGAAGCCATTGAAATGCCAAATATCCACGCCTACCTCTACCAAATAACGAAGATTATCTTTTTTTTTCCGTTCGAAAGAGGAGGGACATGTTTACACATCAAAATATTAAAAAAAAAACGCAGGTTAATTGATTAGAATGGACTGAATAGATAAAATAAAAACACAAATAGAAATCTAATTCAATATATTTCTGTTCATTTGCATGGCAAAAGCATATAAAGCATTTTTGCCATTGAAACTACCTCCATTGATAGTTTTCGACAAACAATTCCAGCTAAGGCGACCCACTTTGGCAACGAAAGCTTTGGCCCATCACATTTCGTGATTACAAAACATGGTTGAAAAAACAAAATATGTATCAGACACATTTTGTTGGATTACATCGTCATCTACAAAGATTCGAAAGAAAAATGTTAAAAGCAAAAGTTGCGCATTTTCCCCCGTAGAATCCGAATCTGAAATAAAAAATGGGGATTATCATTTACAATTTCAAAGTTGGAACGCCTCTGACCCCCAGGTGGTCGGAGTGGGGTGTCAACTTTGGTATCACGGAATAGCTTTTTAAAAAATATTTAACATGTATTTTTTTGTTTTTCAATCTTATATCAATTTCTTGAGTTATTCGGCCGTTTCCAAACATTTCGGACACCCTGTATTTTGTCACATTTGATATTTTATTGTAATAATTTATAAATAATTAAACAATTTTCTACATCATCCTTCCCCTATGAAAATTAAAACGTCGTCTTCCTCAGAAATAATCAAGAGAGGTTAAAGAGTTTAGTTATTTTTTAAAAAAAAAATTTAAAAGATCAAAAATTTTCAATTGTTTAAAATTATTAATTTTAAAATTATGAAAAAATGTTAAATTGAAAAATATTTTAAATTGCAATAAAACGTTTATAAGAATTATTGAAAAAGTGTCTGTCCGACTTGATATTTTGGAGATACAGTAACTAATCAATCATCAAAATGTATAACTCCATTCCCACTGAAATTTACGCTACTTCCCCATCCTTTGCTCAGACAGTATAAAAAGATTTTATATCTTTTTTTTTAAATACTTTGTCCTATATTTTGTTCTATAGTAATAATTTTAAAAAACTGTACACCAGCATCAGCCTCCTGAATTAAATGATATTTAAAAAAAAAAAAAAAAAGAAAAAAAAAAAGAAAAAGAAAAAAGAAGCTATCAAAACGCAGAATATCTGCACACTCCGTCCCAAATAATGAAGATTATCCTTTTTCTGTCCGGGAGGGAAGGTGTATATTTACACGTTAAAAAAATCAAAATACGCAGGTTATTATTTTGACACCGCCCTCTGAATACTAGGCCTGAGCGCTCACACAAAAATGCCACAAAAATGGCGGCTGCCGAAGGCGGATTTTTTTTAGCGTAGGTACCGTCCCTTAAATGTAGACACCAGTCTTTTATAAAAGATTTCTCTACCTTATTTATTCTCAGAAAAATGAAGCGGAAAAAACTTCAAAAAATTATTGGTAGGAATATTTAAGGGACCGTACGCACGCTGAAAAAAATCCGCCTTCGACAGCTGCCATTTTTGGTCCAGCGCTCAGGCCTAGTATTCAGGGGGCGGTGATTTTGAAATGATTGACTGGATACAAAATATGCGAATACTGTACTAATTTAATATATTTCTATTAATTTTTATGGAAAAAGCATATAAAGCATCATCGAACAACCACCACTCATAGCTGCCAACTTGTACGGATTTTTGCTACCACTAAAATTTAACATAAATTTCTGCCTTATTTAATTATCAAAATTCTCTGCAATTCGGTGATTGAATTAGGCAAAATTTTCATTAAATTTTAGCGGTAGCAAAAATCCGTACAAGTTGGCAGCTATGACCACTGATGGTTTTCCAGAAACACTATTACCGCAAAAGACGGCTTCTTTGACGATGAAAGTTCTGTCCAATCAGATTTCGAGATGTCAAAACCTGGTTGGGAAAACCAAAATATGAATATGTTTTATTTGCTCGATTACACCGTGATCAACGAATATTAGAAAAAAATGTTAAATACAAAAGTTACGTATTTTTGTCCGTAGAATCCGAATCTGCAATAAAAATGGGGGTTATCATTCAAGATTTCAAAGTTGGACCCCCTCTGACACCCAGGGGGGTCGGTTGCGAGGGTCAAATTTGGTATCACTGAGTAGCATTTAAAAAAATATTTAATACGTATATTTTCGTTTTTCAATCTGCTTTGTATTTCTCGAGTTATTCGACCGTTTCCAGACTTTTCGGACACCCTGTATATAAAAAATTTGCTATTTTAAACAGATATATAGGGATATGAATATAGTGGAGTTTTGTTAAGTGTTCGCTTATTAAGCATGATTTTTTTCCGCATTAGATTTATGTGCGGTATTCAAGGGACTGGAAATTTTTCGCGTATTAACCGTGAGCATCTTAAACAGGTCCGACGGTATTGCATTTCGGACTTATTCATGAAAATTACCGTAATTTCCGGCGTATAATCCGCGGAACAAACAATTCTGTTTCGTCCCAGTAATTTTATTTAGTTATTGAAGCCGAATATTTAACTAGCGTCTAAATCGCGCCCAAAGCGATATAAGTAAGCGTCCTATCTTAAATGGGAGAGATAACCGCAAGATTAAAGGCGAGGTCACGTCAATCAAGGTCATACGCCACCTAGCGGACGGAGTGAACAACAAGAGGATTATTAACTTCTTTCCCCTTTGTGGATGATCTATAAGTTCGATATCTATGAAATAACTATGCGCACGCGCAGCCGTGATTTTATTCGTTTGTCGTCTGCAGTACTTAATTGTTGAAAGTATAGATATAATTCGATTTATTTATTTGCCATTATTTAATTTATTAATTGAAGTTAGTTATTTAAACAAAATCAGTTCTTTTAAGAACTTATATTACTTGGGAAAATGCCACGTTGGCATTCTAATTATTTCAGTTTTCAAAACTGCAAAAATAACTCTCTATCTGAGAGAACTCATTTTTTTCGCTTCATAAAAGAGAAAAACAGGTTAGTTTTGTGTTTTATTATAATTTATAAAAAAGTTAAAATATTATTTAATATATATTATTAAATGTCAGTGATTTTAATACGTTCTATTTGAATTATATTTTTGTAATGCAATGAACAAGGACATATAAAAATTAGTTAATGTATGTTAAGATAGAATTTTACAGCAGCGTTTTTAATTCAATTCCTGATAAGATAAAGTTATAAAAATTACATAAACATGTGTATTTCCAATGAGAATTAAACGTTTTATTACGCTTAGAGTTTAAGTATAAATTATTTAATTAATTTTAAGGCATATTTTTTATTTACCTGGTCGCAGGCGATAAATTGCCAAATATTCTCTTGATCGAATTGTATTTATAATATTTTAAATAGAAGCATTTCATTCATTCCATTTAAAACTCGTTTAATTTTACATTAGGATACACTTTAATTTAAAATGCAAGCAGTAATTCTTGTACTATTAAACCAGCAATAATTGATTATTTATAGTTTTAAATATTTTGGGAAATTTAGACAACAGCCTTAAAAAAATTCCTAAAATCGACAAATTACTTTTTTTTTTAAATCTAGAAATATGTCGGTCATTGTGTCATATCCGGGAAAAATAGTTTTCATGGGATACCTGCACTTCGTACAGGTGAATAACATTGCAGAAAGCATACAAAGTATAGAAGAAATGTCAAAAATTGGAATAAAATATAAAATATTTACAAATAGTACGTGGTATGCTCAATTAAACATTTATTATCTTACACCGGTTCTTCGCAGGGGTAAAATGGATAACTTTCCGTAATCGGGCCGATAACCATGATTGGCGTCAAATGAGAAAACAGTATACAATTGTAACTGTATAAAAGTTAAATAATGGTTAGAAAATGAAAGTAACTTTTATCGAAATAACCCAATTGCGGAACATTCTCCAAATTTGAAAAAGACTTATGAAACACACAACAATTGCTAATAACTGAAAACTATAGACTAATAATAAGCTCGACGTAGAAGTTGTTGGTCGGTAGCCAATAATTTCAAATTTCCCTTTTAATTTTGTCCGGTTTCAATTTTTTTTTTTTTTTTTTTTTTTCAAATCTGGCTTCCGCAAAAGAGTCGGAATAAGTAGTAGAAAAAAGGGCTGCGGACGGAGGTGGGCCAATTGAACGTATTAAAATCACTGACATTTAATAATATATATAAAATAATATTTTAACTTTTTTATAAAAAATGATAGGGCTGAAAATCACGTTTAAGATGCTTAAAGGTTTTAAATATTTCTCTTTTGCAATTTCTCAACCAGCTGGTATAATTTAGAAATCGTAGTTTGTTACATAACTTACTCAATTATTGTACTTGTATATACAGTTGTAACAACCATAAAGAATGTTTAAGGATTTATCAGCTACGTTTAGATAAGGTAAAATTAATTTGCTAATTTATAATCAAGTTGTAAAAATACTAAAATGTTGTATTGTTACTAGAAACACATCCATGTACATAATTTTTATTTTTCTAGCATATCTGGGAGGGAAAAATCGAATAAAATTTTTTATCTTTTCATATATAGGAACAGGGTTAGATTAAATAAAAAGTGTAAAAAAGTACTTTTATGTTAGTCGGCCGCAGTTCATAAACCGTCAAATATTTTCCCCATCACCAGCGTTTATGTTGCGTTCATTTCATTCAAACTATAAAATCATCATTTTAAAAACATACTCGTCATTTGAAAAACATAACTTTATTTAAAATACAGACATACTGATATATTACATCAATTTAAACACATGCTTTTCGCTCATTATATTTAAAATACATATTTTTTTTTCTAATAATAACATAAACAAGTTTCATAACAAGTAACATAAGTTTAAAGGTGGGCAAGTTTCTTCCAATGTGGGAAAAAACCATGGAATTAAAAGTTACGCCTATAACTTTTATTAACAAAAATGGTTTTCTTTTAGCCTGAACGGCTTGCATAAAATTCAGGTCTATTTGAAGATATTTACAATTTAAGAGTTATAGGCGGAAAAGCAGACAAAGCCATTTTAGAGAATACCTGTTAAAATTTTAATCGTAAATTTCAAATATTTACTCACTCATGGAAGATTAACCTTGTTTACCAGATTTATTGCAAAATATTTTTATTACAGCTTGTTTTGATAAAAATATATGTATTTAAAAAATAGTTGCAATGTCAGTTTAGTTTCGGGGCAAAAGGCAATAATGTTTACGTAGCATTAGTGCTTTTTCTCCCGAAATTAAAATGACATTGCGATTTTTTTTTTTAAATACACATATTTCATTCAAAACAAACTATAACAAAAATATTTTGCAATAGATCTGGTAAACAAGATTCATCTTATATGAGTGAGTAAATATTTGAAATTCATGATTAAAATTTTAACAGGTATTCTCTAAAATAGCTTTGTCTGCTTTTCCGCCTATATCTCTTAATTTGAAAATATCTTCAAATAGACCTGCGCACGAGATGCGCAGATGGTAGATATTCTGTCATATATGACGTCATACAAAAAACCCGCGTATTTGCGTTATTCACTCCATCCACAAGATGGCGCAGCTGTGTCAATTTACGACAGATTCCAGCATTAACTTTGTACGCTTACTTATAGCGCTTTGATCGCGCCCCTCACAACGGCTCATATCACAAATGCACCCGAGAAATTCCCTATTTAATGGGAAAATATAGTTTTTCTTTTTTATCTGAGGAAATGAGTTAAATTTAGATAGTTTTTTTCCCCTTTTTTGCGTGTGTGTGTGTGTGTGTGTTGTTATTGACGTGGGGAGCAAAATGGTGTTAAATAGACTTGATAGTAGTGGGATTAACAAGGTTCGCACACTCCTTGGAATTTCCAAGGACTCTGGCACCACTATTAATGATAAGAAAATTTACATTAAATTTTTAAAACACAGAATTCGCAAACACCGCTTTTATTCACAGATTTTGCAATATTTTTCTGCAGTGACTTACTTTGAAAATACTGTTAAAATTTAGTGGTAATACTGTGCGAACTCTGGATTAAATTATTATTTATTAATTCTGAATAACATAAATAGATGAAAGCAGAGGAATATTTCTGGATAAAAATTTTGAAATTCAGATGTTATGAATACGATTTTTTGTTAATTTTGTTATTTTTTTACTTATCAAATCTCTGGTTGTTTCAGTATTTAAAGGAAAGAATAAATAATATATGAAAATTAGCTTTTAAAATGGCTTTTTTAGGTAAAGGTTCGCAATCAGATCTTAAATATCTGGCATTAGAGATCAGAGAATAAGCGACTAACGAGTTGCGTATAATGGATTTAAAAGTTTTAGTAACTTTAAGTGGAGATCGACCGAAATATTCGTTACGTTTTCGGCCCAAAATCTGAGTTTCGCCAAACATTCGTTTTCGGGAAAAATGCTGCTGAAAATTCGGCCTAAACTATCTGTATTTCAAAAATTTCCTTTGTTTCTTCGGAAATTTTCTACATTACTCATTGATTTGAGCTGTATCGGCTTAATTGAGACACTCTTCATTTATTGCTATGAACTTCACTGTTTATAATTATCAGTCATCAGGGACCCCAGATGTGAGTGCAAAGTATAAAGCAAGAAATGCACATATGACTAAACTTTGAACATGCTTTCCACGTGCTCCTTAAAAGCTTCAAACTTAACAGTAATTATTTATTTATTATTTTTACTGAACAGCAAATGTTACAGATTATTTTATTTAAATAAAGAATTTAATAAAAAACTATCGGGTTTTCTTTCTGTCATGTTATCGATTTGCATATATTCCATTTAATTTGGCTACTATGACGCAAATAACAAAACATTCACATAAATTTTACTTATGATTTTTGGATAGCTTGATACAAAAGATAACTCAATCGATTGAAATAAATACATTTCAATGTATGATATAGGCTCAGTGAAAATGTGATATATATAACAGTGTACTGGAAAATTAAAAATATCGTTTGGAATATGTGAAAATATATTTAATAATATATTGTGATTATTTAATAATATATTGTGAAAATATATTTAAAAAGACAAACCGAAATTTTTTTTTTTTTCGAATTTTAAAACAAACCTTTTAAAGTCCTCTAAATTTGCCACTCAAATTTTTATATCATCTCATTTAAAACACATATTTTGAATTTACGAGAGACCTGAATGAAAAAACATTAGTGAATAAATTGTATATATATATATATATATATATATATATATATATATATATCAATTGATGTTGAAAATACTGTTTGCACTTGTGAATATAAATAGTAAAAAGAAAATGATGATATGTTTTTCTTTTAATTAATAGCACAGCGTCCCACATTTTGATATCATTATTTTTTAGACCTATATTTAAAATTTTTAGAGCCGTAAGGTGAAGTGCTATGTCACAAACGTTTAACCTGCTGAGGGCTTTGTACTGATTTTAATTACTAATAAAAATTGTAGATGAAAAATCCATGTTTCCCATTTTTACGTTATTCGATCTTTACAAGAAGAAATTAGTTGGATTCGGGAAAATTTTTGACTTCCGGTTTTCGATGGATTTACGTGTTTTAGAAAATCCTGAACACGATTTAAGGGTTTTTAGAAAATGTCTGTCTGTCATATTGTCTGTGAGTCTGTCTGTATGTGACAAAAATTTTGCGGGCGCTCTATCTCAATATCTAATGCACGAAATTTCACAAACCTAGAGGTTCAGTTAGATCTTGATATAAACTGGTGCTAATTAGTGTTTGGCGTACATCGCCCAACAGGTGGCGTTGCTATGCTGATTTTTTCACGATTTCAGCAATAACTTTATCAAGAATTGATGCACTGAATTTAATAAAACTTTAGATTCAGTTAGACATTGATATAAACTAGCTTTATTAGAGTTTGGTGTATATTGCCCAACAGGTGACGCTGCTATGCTGCTTTCCGTACGATTTCTGAGTAATTAATAGCTTTATCTCATGACCAATGCACAGATTTTCCTCAAACTTCATATTCAGTTAGACGTTGATCTAATCTGTTACTGATTAGAGTTTTTTGTAAATCGCATAACAGGTGGCGCTGTTATGCTGAATTTTTTACGATTTTCGCAAAAGCTATATCTCAAAAACTAATGCTCGCAATTTAATCAAACTTAGTATTCTGTTACATTTTCACGTAAATAAATCTTTATTAGACTTGTGTGTATAACAACAGGTGTTGATTTTATATACTTTGAGTTGGGATTTTGGTTGCGGAGGCATCTAAGAGGTCGGGTTCCGAAATTCAATTATTTGTTTGAAACAATGCGATACTTAAATCTTCTTCTTAAATACATCCAATTCAACGAACCTATATGCCTTTACAATTCATGATGGACATAGTTTGTCATTTAATTTTCGCACTGTGATAGCGAATTTTGAATTATTAGCATGTATGAGATAGAATAAAGTTTTGGGATTGGCAGATCAGTGTAGTTATATTCTTACAAAAATAAAGTGATCATCTAATTAGGAAATGAAGCAGTTTTTTAAAAAGAATATTTATCCATACTTTTATTTTTAGGATAATATGTATCGCATCAATACTTAAAAGGCAGATTTTTTTTAATGTGTTCTAGTATTTACTTTCATAAAATAATAGCGAGTTTTTTTCTTTTCTAAAAGACAGAAATGTTTTTTCCTTTTCTAAAAGACAGAAATTTTATAAAATGTTACCTCATTCATTATGTTTAAGTTGTATGTAATATTATTTTAATTTTTCTTTATTGAACACTAGCTAACTTCCCCGGTGTTGCCCGGGTACATAAAAAAACTGCACGAATCGCGAAAAACCTCTGAAAATCACAATAAGATATCGCGAAAAAATTTTAAATCGCTGCACAAATTTCAAAAAGAGAAAGAAAAATTATATATTGTGCTCGAAGATTGAAAGTTGATTTAACTTCTATCAACGTCTTTCACTAATGTGGAAAATTGGTACAAAACGGCTAAAATACACTAAAAATCACATACAAAATAACCGAAAAATTCGAAAATTGTTATACGAAATCCGAATAAACTTTATTGAAATGAAGGTAGAAATTACTTTAGTATTATAGGTAAAAAATGGAATGTCAAAAAATGGCAGCAGATCGCGAAGAAACGTAAATATCGAATTAAAAATCACCTGATGACGTAACAAACATGTGTAAAGTGTTTAATGTCAAGTAAATTTGACATTTACGATCACCCATTATTGGCATTTAATCTTATAGTTTGGCGATATTTTTTTTTTTGGTCTACGGGATAATCAGGTAAAACCACAAATTATTTCTGTTCGCATTTAAAGGTAGATAAATAGCTCTTCTTTATATAAATAAATAAAATAAATATTGAAAAAAAATGCTTATATGTATATGAAAAATAAATAGTTTGCCAGTAATTATACGTAAAATTCACTTCACTCGCCAAGGCTATTTTCTCTAACTCACCAAAGCCCATATATCAAAAATATACCAAATACTCTTCAATCTGTTGCCTGATACTAAGTAATCACAGTGATGTAAATAACTATTAGGAATAGATACGTACCGGGTTTGGCGCGATTTTTTTTTTCACGCCAAATTGGTGAAAACATCGATTTTGAATACCAGTTACACATATATATTTAAATTATTTTCTATTATTTTAAAAGGAAATAGCAATAAATAATAAAAAGTTTAATTAATGTCTATAGAACAAAACAGTTTATATAACTGTAAAAAAGAAAATAAAAGTAAATAAACAACTTATTAATAAATAAACAACAATAGCCGAGTTACCATGTCAGGCAAAATAACGCCATTTTGGAGCCCATTTTGTACCATGGAGCGTATATGACACCTGTGCCAACAAAACTTTCAATAACATAGTAAATATGTCATTTGGTGGTGGCTTGATTATCGAAGATTATAGAATATGTGTGTATATGGCACATTTTTACATTAAAATTTAAATACTTGACTACATAGTTATAATTTTAACTCCTTTTTATATAATTTACATTTGAATATAAAGATTTACTCCGAAATGATCTCCTATACTTAAAAAAAAATATTGCGACCTTCGCCTGGCTTATTTCACGCTTCTGCCTTTGTGGCTTAAAATTGCATTGTTTGGCGACCAAGGTAATAATTAATTAGCATGTAACTCACAAATAAAGCCTTTCTCCTGTAAGACATACGATGGGAAAATTACAGAAAAATGATAATTAAATTGAATAAAAACATAAAGAAGGACTAAAAGACTGTTACTTAAATTTTATTTCTTCAAGTTTTTTCAGGCACATTTTTATTAACCTGGCGAAGCGAAAAATCGCCAAATAATGTATCAATTGCTTCTTTCATACTAATTTATTTTTTAAGTTTTATAAACATTCCTTTCATATTTAAATTAAATATTTTCATTTTATAAATTTTATCTCGCATTAAAAAGGTTTTTGATTCTTTTTTTTAAATTAAACAAATGACAGTTATTTTCTTTTAATTTGCGAGTTGTTTACATTATTTTCTAACGGATATAGCCATTTCAATTCATTTATCAACTATAATTTTCACCAAAATGACCACTGGCAACCCTTTCGACGAAAATATCCATAAAATACAATAATCTAAGCATTGTATCATGTTACTTTTATTTACAATTTAATTTACTTGGATTCCCTTAAATATAATTAATATAATCCCTTAAGTTAATATTAGTTTTTGTTGCATTAAAATATTTTAATTTGTTCATTTTCTGTAAGCAAGTAATCCATATTGGTTTACAGTAGAAGTCTATGGGAATTTGGCGAAATATTAGAGATATCGCCAAGTTGGCGTCACTTTTGGCGACTCATTCTGGTCGCCAAATTTGGCGATATACCGCCAAGTTGGCGATAAACTTTGCGGCATTTGGCGACAGAACTGTGTCCCTCTACGGTAACCTCCTTATAGGTATTGAAATGCATTAAATGCTGTTCAATAACTGCATAAAAAATTCGCTAAAAATTCAAAAATCACTGCACGAATTCCGAATAAACTTTTTTGAAAAGAGAACAAAATTTACTACATTGGGTTAAAAGAAAGAAACCGTATTCTTCTCACTTATATGGAAAAATCGCCTCGAAACTTAAAAAAGTGCTAAAAATCGCATAAAAAATTAAATGAAAAAAAATCTAATCAAAAAATCGAAATTCGGGCTTCGAGGTGCAAAACTTCATATATAGACGTACCTTTTCTCCAAATTCTGTAGCTATACGTGCAGCGGTCTCTTCAGAACACCGTCTACACACTCACTCACTCACACACAAACTTCTTTCTTTATTATTATAGATTAATAAATAAAAAATCCCGTTTCCAGTAAAAATCAATCCAAAAGAAAAAATAAACTGCCGGTTTTAAATAAAGCTCATTTAACTTGTACATGAATGATATTTGTTAGCTGTTTTCTGACTTTTTTATTTCTAAAAACTATGAAGACAGGATATGCAATGCTCCGCGTTTAAGCTGAAAGTAAACAAAGAATCGTATGAGCCAGCGCGCCGTGCTAGTGAACTTCTCGAGTCCATTTGTGATAGGAGCCGTTGTGAGGGGCGCGATTTAGACACTAGTAATATTTACCGCGATTTAAAAAGTTACATTTTATTTTAAAACTTTTCTGGGCCGATAATTAATTGTTTGATCCGCGGATTATACGCCGGAAATTACGGTATGTTTTTTTGCGTAGTTTTTAAAATAATATTTCTGCTGCTGAAAATTCCAACTAATTTATGCCTAGATAATTCAGTCTTTCAATCCTTCTTTTTGCAAGATAAAAACGATGCTGTAGTTGAACTTTACAGATAAAATGCCTGTAGATGACTCTCAATAGCTGTACAACTGGCAAAAGTATACCTACGAGCGTTACTGCTTTGATATTTCATTATTTCTTTATACATACGAGTTGCAACCCGTCGAAATTCGACGTACTAAAATGTTTGAAAGGAACTGTCAGATCGAAAATATAATAAACCTACAAAAATAATTACAACAAAAAAATCATCTTACATTGGTTGTCTAACTCTTAAAACAAATAACATTTTAAACCCAAAATTACCAAAATATTATTTCTACAAACTTCAACTGCTTAAATTATTGAAAAATTAAACTGTATTAGATTACGTAATCAAGATGAGTAATTATGATGGAGTTATCGATTGAGCTCTTATGTTTGTTTTTACGGGATGAAAAATTAGTAAAAAGGATTTCGCTTTGTCACATCATAAAATTTTCCTCCATAAAATCTAAACTGTACGTTATTTTCACATTCTCGTAATTTACATACGCACCACTCAAATTCACAATTTGAAAGTATTTTAACGCGCAAAAGAATAGATTATTAATGAATGCATTTCCAAAGTTAAAGTCACGTTTGTCCGATACAACTTTTAATGTGAACATTCGCACAAACCTTAAGTTCTAATCTTAGTACCCGCGAAAAAAAATTTCAGAAATTTGACTTTAGTTGTTATAGTATTCGCTATTTATAGTATTGGTCAAATATTTAGTTTTATAAAAAAAAAAAAATGATCGTTTTGTTTTAAATATATCCTTTTTACTCAATGAATCATTTTGCCGAGCGCCTCAAACTCATTTATCAGCGTAATGTAAAAATATTAAAATGTAGCTGATTTATGAAGAAGAATGCGTGTTTTATTTAATGTCTGACATCATTTTCTGTTCAAAAATTATAAAAAAGTTACTTTTATTTGTAATGTGAAAATGGCATCAATAAGGATATAATGAATAAAAATAATAAACCATGAATATTTTCCCTTTACTTTCAATATAAATGGAGTACTTCAGTTGCCACAATTACAAAATTTGTATTAAAAACTACAAAAAAATTAATATCTCAAAAACAATTTGAGATACAGCTTTCAAACAAATAGTATTTAAAAGAGAATTTTTTTCCTTATACGACGGTGTAAAAAGTTAAAATGTGTGATGCATAGAAGTTTAAAAATTTGCAGTAGAGAAAATGCAAAACCAAAATTTTATTTCAAATTTCAAAGTGTTGCCATTCGCAAAATGACGTATGCGTTACGCACAGATATGTTTGTCCTTTATAATATAGATACTCCTGGAATTATCTAGATATAGATTAGTTTGGAATATTTGTCAAAATAAATATTATTTATAAATTTTACATCATAATTATACTTTTTCGTGGAAAATTAAATAAAGTAAGATTAAAAAAAAAAAAAAAAAAAAAAAAAACGAAGATAGATTATTTTATAAGTATGGCTAAATTATAAAAAGTTAAATAAAAATGATAATAATAACTTTTAAAACAATGATTTTTCTTGATATAAATTAGTTTGGGTTTTTTATCAACATGCATATATTATTTTAAAAGCTTACATACACACGCGCACACACACACTCACAAAATGAATAAATAAATAAATTCATGAATAAGTGAGAAACGTATTTTTGAGTTAACTAAAATAAAATATATCTACTGTGCATGAGAAAGTAATTAACCAGGAATATCTGTTAATAAATAAATAAATGAAATGGCTGTTTTAAACGGCAGGAGAAATTTGACTTTTTCCCAGTTTCAAGATGTCACGTCTACCCACCAAAGACACTAGACAGGACTTTAGTATCATAGTACAGTAGAACCTCTTTAATCAGAAACTCTTTTAACCGAAACTCTCGGTTAACCAAAATCCATTTTTAAAGCTTTTTTTGTTTTTTTTTCTTACTATCACATACATTCTTTGTGTGCAAAATCCATTTTGAAAGCCTTTTTTTTTTAACTATTCCTTGTGTGGAAGCGGTCCTTTCCGAACTACGAGTACATATAAATATTTTCGATCCTCTTTCTTAGAGTTCCTTTGAATATAACTTGAGCTCCCGTAAACTGCGGAGAGGAACGAAGAAAATGAAAAAATTAGCAATTCTGAAGCTTTTGAATGTTTTGCAAAAGGTTTGGCATGGCTGGAGCAGTAGGAAGTCTGTGATATTGGTGAAGAAATAATATTTAAAAAATCCGTGATAGAGCTTCAAAGCAAAGACAATCGAAACTGCGACAAACAAAACATTTTTTCAAACCCTTGTTATATTTGTAAAAGGTACTTGATTTCAAAATTAAAATTCAGGTAATTTATTTTTGTTTCTATTTTGCAATTGCTTTATTTTTATTAAGCACTTGTTATCATAATAAGAAATATTGCATTTATTTCTCCTTAATCTTAAAATTGAAGCATTCTCGATTATCCCGAAATTTTCGATTTTCCGAAAGAAGGTCGGTCCCAATTATTTCGGATAATCGAGGTTCTACTGTACTTTCATATTTTTTTCAGCCGTCTGAAAAAACAGCTGAATAACGAGATTAGATCGTATTCTAAAATTTCTACTTGGCTATAATAGATATGAAAATCCATATTTAAAATCTTTTTATTAATTTTTTCTGGTTTCAGATTTATTTTAGCAAAATAGTTGACCGACAAATGAAGATCAATGGAATTTACATAAATATCAAACGCATTTCTTGTAGACGTGTGAACCCATTCCTGAAAATTATTTTCTTAATGATGTTTTACACTGTAAATGAAATAAAATCTCCAGATATCGAAGTTCAGTTCATACATCAGTCTTTTTGGCGAAGTAGTGGCGATCTATAAATATAGTTTAAGAAAGAATGAAAGCGTTTCAAGCTGTCTGCAATTTTTAACTGCGCCTAAAACATCTCATAGGCAAAAAGTATAAAAAAAAAAAAAAAAAAAATCTACGTCACAGGGTAAAGAGAGCGTGTTTCATTAATATTTTACTTTTCATGAGTATTTCTTACTACAAGAATTACATTTTTATGATCATCTCTTTCAACTACAAATTTTGAAGATAATTAAAAAAAATTATCTAAAAAATTGCATGGAGGATTGGGTCAAACGCGGTCTATAGTTGTATTGTACCCTGTGGGACCTACTTTTAAAGGCGAAAAAATAAATTTTGTGAATAAGTAAATTTTTTTTTGTTTTATTTAACAATTCTGGATACTTTTTACACAGAACGTATTACATATCTACATATATCATTCACTGTCCGATTACCAAAGTGGTGAACTTCCACCAGTATTTTTAGTACAAAAAATTTACACTTTTTTTAAATAATTTTTTTTTTTTTTTTTTTTTTTTTTTTTAATAAGAAGAAAATACTCTTATACATTACCGGTGACAGTTTGTCTCTTCTTTAGCCACTTAACTGTCTCATTTGTTTTGACACCACAAACTAAAAACAGGGTGCCAACACCACTTTTTAAGTACAAAAATATTTGCCTTAACCCCTTAACGCTCGGATTAAATTACGGTTAAAAAATTCAAATTGCTTATTGGCACCACTTTTATGAAAAAGAAATATTCACCTTATTTAATGACAGGTAAAACGATACTAAAATATAGCCAATTTCACTATTTTATAAAACTGGTGGGAATCAAACAATCTGAGTAAAAGACACAGCCCTTGAATATGACGGGAGCGAGAATTAAGGGGTTAAATAATCGAGAAATGTCTGCCATTTAAAGAACCGAAGATTTCAGGTAAAAATTAGTCGTGTGGAAAAGCTTTTAGTAACGAAGCAAGCTAATTTTTCTTGCCCGAGCTCTGTTCGGGCAAAAGAGTTAAGTGGTTAACCCTTTCCGGTATAGTGTACCCGGGTCGGGATACCTAATTTTAATTCCAAACTTACAAACGGCATCAAGAATATTTTAATAAAATTTTGCATTAACAATGAAAGTATAAAGTAACATGTTTTTAATTTCTAAAAAAGTCGTATGTGAATTCCGGTGTCAGTCGAAGATTTCCTCATTTTCCAACGAAATTTGTCTGTGCCGGAAAGGGTTAATAGGGTTGTGATATCAAATTAATTATGAAAAAGCTTGAAAAAATACATCCCGGTAGAAATTCATTTAAATCGTGGAAGAAAGCACGGCAACAACAGTATGATGCATAAAACATTATATATTTGATCTGTGATCGTATTTATATGCGGTTTGCTTCGTTTTTTCCTATAAAGTGTAGAACACTTAAAAATAGAAAAAAAATTGCAAAGTAAAAAAGTGATTTTTTCAAGATTTCTTTTGTTTTAGCTCATCTTAAAATAATTTTAAAACAATTTTTACCTTTTTGAACAACAGATGCTTCGAAACATCAGCTTGGTCATCTGAAGAACTTGACACTGATGTCTCCGATATTTCTCCACTCGCTGTTGACGTACTGACAGGATATTCTTCATATTGATGCTCTGGAGACGATAGCATCGAAGCTCTTCCCGCCGGGGCTGAGTAAGGAACAGCCCTGGGAATCCTTACTGTGTGCCCCAGCACTGAAGAAAGCAAAGATGATGGCGGTGGAATGTTGGAGCTGCTCAGTCTGGTGATTTGGGATGGTGGGGCTGAAGAAGCTGCGGTGCTTTTCCTTACGATGTGGATGTTCCTGCGTTTGAGACAGAAGTAGGCAATGCCTATTCCAAGCGTGAGCAATGACAAGAAAAGGAGGAGGCAGATGATGATGAGGATTTCAACTTCTGACAGCCTGGCAGTGTTAACACGAGTGGGTATAGGGTTCGGTACGACTCTGTTAATAGATGATGAATAAAAAAGGTTTTTTGTTAACATTGATGAACAAATTCTTATTTTCAGACAGCAAAATATAAGTTATTAATTTAGTTGTATAAAACATTAATTACACGCACACACAAAAAAGCTTCCTTCTTGAAATTCAGTATTGTTTGCAATAGGGAGATATTATTTTTTTCTTTATTCTTTTAATAATTTTTTGACGTTAAGCCGTACGAAAGTTTCTGGCAAATGTTTCTTTTTTGCATCAATTAGATTCTAAAAATATTTCATTGCAAAAAACAATAAGTAATTTGTCTGACTACAAAATATAAGCTGTTCATTTAGTTGCATAAGACATTAATTACACAAAACAAATAAACAAACAAATGTATAAGGAAGCTGTTTGGTTTCCCTAGTGCAGCGTGGGGCGTGAATTTCAAGTTTCATCGTCAATTCAGTATTTTTTTTTTTTTTTTGAAATAGAATGTCTATTTTATTTATTTATTCTATTAATTTTTTATGCTAAATTATGAAACATTTTTTTGTATCAAATTTGGATTCTAAAGAAGCATTTCCTTGCAGAAAACAATAAATAATTTTGACCCTTGAGACTTCCTGTTTTATCTTTATCTCTATCGTTAGAAATCTGTGAGACTGTGTTTAAAGATTTACGATAAGCCTACTTATAAAATTACTAAGTATCCAAAAACAGACGTCATAAGGATGAACAAAATGTGAAAAGCTACTGATTGAGACGAATATTTAAAGATGTATTCAACAAAGATATATTTATAATATTTATTAAGTATTATTACAATGATATTCTTAGTTACACAACGAAGCAGTTCAAAAGCAGGTAAAATATAAACTACGGATTAAGTCACGATATTTTAAGCATAAGACGAAGATACAAAGCTCTGCTGCTTTTGCGAATCTCTAGAGTTACTCATAAATTGATAAATAAACATGAGATAAACTCTGTGATGTTATTAACTCAATATGATAAATCATTAAATCATGATGAATCAAATAGAGATAAATCACTAGATTTAATCATTTGGTAGAATTCCTGGCAATCTTTCTCAGTCCTTAATTTATTGATTTGTCAAAATTAAGCCACGTCCGCTGTAGAGCTAAATAAAATTTCTTTCTTGCATGTTAATAAAATGAACAAAATTTACTTATAAATTAATCTAATTCATTATTTTGTTGTACAATTAAATAAATAAAACTTTTCTGGTTTAACACCTTGAGGGGCGGTGGGATATATGTTATACGATTAATTAAGACTTGCACCAGAAAAATGTTATTAAATTTTACTTTTCTAACTTTGGTTGGAAAAAAAGACGTAAAATTGCTTTTCCTTATTTTGCAATAAATCTTTTTGCAGATTTCGGTGTGAATTCGACATTACAGAAACACAATTACTTGCCCCTCAAAGAGTTAATTTTTTTTTATTTTAATATTTTTGAAGAAAGAAAATATCACTTTACGTATTACATTCATGCAAGAAATATTTTCGAATATTATGGTATGAAATTCTAGAATAAAATTTCTATAAACAGCAGATCTTTTATTTTTTGTAATCTGTAATTTGTAAAGATTACTTTAATTAATCTAACTTCTTAATTAATAAATTTATGGGTATTACTATAAAGAAAGCAATATGTGGAACAGAATATCTAATGACTCACTTACAAAAGTGTGTAAAATGTCTAATTTTAATAATACAAAACTAAGGTGTTATTTTTTAAAAAAATTTCTAAACACGTATGACGAGTAGATAATAGGTACAGTCGTAGAAAAAAAAAAAGTAAACACCCCCTACTAATTCCTCAACAAATTATCGTAAACGAAAGTTACTGGTACCGAACGACTGGAAATAAAGTCTACTTTTAAATGATGTATATAAAATTTGCTTAGGGGGCATCTGCATGTTAAAACGAATCCAAACTTCATTTTTTTCAACGGCAATACCCAATTTTAACCAGATATTTGAAATCTTCGGTTAAAACTATGCCTAGACACCAAATTTCAAGTCATTTGAATACTAAATTTTTGAATTATAAACATTCTAAATTTAGTGCTTCTAATGTTAAATTACATTTAAAAATTTTTATTTATATCTCCTGCAATTATGCTCCTAATGTGCTAATTTTTTCTATAGTAATAATACTAATATACCCAAACATAAATACGTTGAATTTGCAATTTTTTAAAAATTTTATGATATGAATTATGAAATTAATATTCGAAAAAATTATGAATTGCAACCTACAGTTTTATTGATGGATTTAGTTTTATTAAGTCCTGCTTTATGGAAATTCAAAATTTCACATATTTCTTCCAAGTAGTTTTCAAATTATGCTTAAAAAACGGCAAAAGGAGGTTTTAAGGGCCGTCTGTGATAGAAGTGACTAGATATTTTTTAATTTCTTCTGCTGTCGTGTAATCTAGCAGGATTCATGGACTGCTTGAGTGATGCTTAAGGTGCCTTGATCAAGAAGGGGACTCTCTCGGTTAACAATCGAGTACCGAACTTCAATTTGGATACAGCCCTTAAAATATGAATTGCATAAAAATTTGCTTTTAGGCAAATTGAAAGGGGTAGAGAACATTTATGCTGTCAGAATTGTGTACTGTTATTGGGAAAAAAAACAAAGTTATTTATTTTAATAAGTAGATGGCCCCCTAAGCAAATTTTATATACATAATTTAAAAATAGACTTTATTTCCAATCGTTCGGTACCAGTAACTTTCTTCAACGATAATTTGTTGAGGAGTTAGTAGAGGGTGTTTACTTTTTTTTTTTTCCACGACTGTACATATAGGCTAATTATTCGATAATTTAAAACCATTCTGATCACTTTTAAACCAAAACACTAAATATTCACTGATACTACTTTGAAACAGCCTGTTTTTCAGATAGGCTACTCCTTCCAAATTCCCTCGCTTTTATATGTTCCCTGTTCTCACTTGTAAATGCGGCATTTCTATATTTTATTTTTATTTATAGTGGAAGTAGTGTTACTACTATTAGTATTAATAAATTTATTTGACTAGTATATTAAAATAAAATATTTTTTTAAGAAGCTTCTATAAATATATTTTCAGTTTTCAAATGCCACTAATGTACCAGGGTTTGTACGGGTCCCGTTATTTTTCCGGTGAAATATCGGTATTTTTTACAAAAAAAAAAAAAAAATAAATAAAAAAAAAATAAAAATAAATAAATAAATAAATAAATAAACAGTTCAAACGCGCAAGATTTCGCATTATTTAACCCCTTAACGCTCGAATTAAATTACGGTTTAAAAATTCAAATTGGTTATTGGCACCACTTTTATGAAAAATAAATATTCAACTTATTTAATGACAGGTAAAACGATACTAAAATATAGCCAATTTCACTATTTTATAAAACTGGTGGGAATCAAAAAATCTGAGTAAAAGACACAGCCCGTGAATATGACGGGAGCGAGAATTAAGGGGTTAAAGAGAGATTTTCTATAAGAAAATTAACGAAGAATTTCCTGGTCTGGAAATTCTAGAACTCGTACGAACCCTGTGTACATTTTGCCTATAATCCAGATTGACTAGTAGATTGCTTACTAAGTAAAAAGTTACTGCCGTACAGAAATCGGTTCGTAAAAAAATCTAAACAACTCGCCATTGGCTATTAATCAAAATTTTTAATTTTTAGTATTAGTTAAATCGCCTTACGTTTTACCTATAATCCACAGTGACTAGTAGATGACTCACTAAGTAAAAAGTAACTGCCGTATAGAAATTGGTTTTAAAAAATTCTAATCAGCTCGCCATTGGCCAAAATTAACCAAAAACATTTTTTAACCAAAATTTTTTATTTTCAGCATCAGTTACAAGTTTTACAATCCAATCGTTCTCAAAAAGTTTTTTAATCTGTTGTGTATTAGAATAGACTTCAAGTGTTTGCATTACAAGCACGAGTGTTATCTTT
Organism: Maratus speciosus; assembly: GCA_963932465.1. NCBI lineage: Eukaryota > Metazoa > Arthropoda > Arachnida > Araneae > Salticidae > Maratus > Maratus speciosus. The sequence continues at coordinate 203,569,749 of OZ010794.1, read as the reverse complement.
AATGTCGAAGTATAAAAAAATCAAAATTTATTAAATTGTTAAAATTACAAATTATTATTTATTTATTAAATCGTATTATAATTTACAAAAATGTTTCTTTGTGGTAGATCTTGAAAATATCCTAGTATAAGACGTATATGACAGAGATTATTTTTTAAAAACTGTTACGTATAGGGGGGAAAAGGTAGCTAGGATAGTGTTGCAAGTCTGCTACTTTTTAAAAATTCAAATTGTTTGATATCTGCCACTTTTATTGAAGTAGTTAAATTCCCCTATAGTTAAAATACGAATTGTCTTATTTAATTTGTCATGAAGCGAATATTACTACTGAAAAAAAAGTGGTCGCAATGAAGAAATCTGAATTTTAAAAAACGTAGCGGATTGGCAACACTGCGCTGGGACATAACATACTTGCCAACTTCCGACTTAACTTCCGTAAAATGTGAGTTAATTTAAACCAGGTTAAACAGGTTTCTAACCGAAAAATATTTTAGATGTATCATTAGCAATTTAATTTGTTGTTTCTACATGAAACTTGTTTGATATCTTTCTTAAAAAAATTCTGTTTCGAAATATGTTTAACCTGGTTTAAATTAACTCACATTTTACGGAAGTTAAGTCAGAAGTTGGCAAGTATGAGATAAATGTCTCGGCCTCGTAATCAAAGGATTAAAAATACTTATTTTATCATAAATATTTTTTTTTTCATAAGACGAAATGCAATATTCCATTTAATGCAATCACAAAATACTCAATATGAGCTTTAAAAAACTCACTAATTTACTTAAAAGGTGACAAAGATAATAATAATTTAGATGTTACTGGTTAAAAATATACATTTTATTTGAATTTAGTATTACTGTTGGCAATCCCGCGGGCATCGTCAGGGAATATTTTTATTAATTTCTGTACATTCATTCAAATACGTCACTTTGTTTGAAATGGGATAGTCTATAATTATTAGGGCAGCTGGAAGTAGAAGTAGCAGTGCGTACGTGAGCAAAGTGACGTATTAAAATAAGTGGAACGACATTTAAATATTTTTCTCTACGTAAGTTCAATTCAAGGCACTGCTACTTCTACCTCCAGCTACCTTAATAATTATAGACTATCCATTTCAAACGAAGTAACATATTTGAATGAATAGAACAGCAATTAATAAACATATTTCCTGTCGATGGCCGGCGGAATTATAGAACGGAAGTACTAAGAAATTTAAGACTAGAAAGACGGGAAATTTTACTCAAGTTTTATAAAAATATTTTACACTAGAATTTTTATTTTAAACAGTTTAACTTACTTATTTAATCCTTTTCTTCTGCCTTTTTAACTTATTTTATAAAGAAATTTCTTGTTTTAACCGCAATACATTCAATTTGTACGGGCCAAAATGGCCCCTTAACGTCATTCTAGTGTTAAATAAAATGCATATTTTTAACTTGTAACATCTGTATTATTATTAACCATTTGGAAAAAGGGTTATTGTTCTCGTCAGGGCAGGAAATCAAAAGCATATCTGAAGCTTTTTATTGGTTGAATCCGCATTTTATTCGTTTTCTGATTGGTCTATACAGTAATCTGTATTTACCTTTACTTTCAACACAAATGGATACTTCTGTTGCCACTATGACAAAAAAGTAATAAAAACTACAAAAAAATTAATAACTCAGAAACAAATTCAGATGCAGCTTTCAAACAAATTGCATTTAAAAGTAAATTTTTTTCTCTATACGACGGAGTAAAAAGTAATATTGTGGGATGTTTAGAAGTTTAAGAATGAAATTTCATTTAAAATGGGTCGTCAGATTTCTTGGAAATCTGACGGTGGAAAAGCCTGTTCCCGAACAGCCAATGAAATGCTTGGATAATACGTAAGTTTCAGGTGGATAATACGTAAGTTTCAGGAAATCTGACGATTCGCAGGCGATTTTTGTCGCTTGCTATTTGTACATGTAATAACACTATTAATGTTTAGTTGACGGCGTATGTAATGTATGATCAACTCCGTGCGATTTTTTATGTCTTAAATTTTAGTCTTTGAAAAAATCATTTTCGAAATGGTCGTTGTAATTTGTTAAATTGCTTTTCTTTTTAAATCTTTGCTCTCTTTTAAGTGAAACGGGGAGCTTTTGAAAGTTCATATTGTGTATTTTGCTATTTTTCCCCCCTGCTGTTCATGCTAGCTAGGTCGAAATCTTATTCAGACAAATAGACATTGCTTAATTTTGATAAATTGGTAAGTTTAATGTGTTAAAAGCGTTATATTTCCCTTAACCAAATGAGCAAACGCCTTACGTCGGTGGTTCAATAACTTGGATACTCCCGGGAGCTGGAGTCAAGGGCGGTGGGTATCTACATACAACAGTCTTCGTCTCATCTTCTTCCAATTCCAGGGCAGGATGGAAACGGATGGTCACATTGTTCACGAACACCCTTGGGGTTTCCTTTTTGAAAGAGATACACGATCAGTAATATTATTATCAACATGAGACACATTCTTAAACCCCCCTAATGCCCATGGTAGATTGCGTTCTAGAAATTGCTTAATTCAGAAAATCGAAATTCACACCAGAAAATCAAAATTATAAATTTCGGCTTATTTAAGAATGAAATGTCTGTTATTAAATAAAACAAAAATTTCTATTTTAAATTTCTGGTGTGAATACGGTTTATGCGAATACCCCCCCCCCCCCCACACTAAATCGAGAACACTGATGGTAGCATAAATGCTACCATGGGCATTAGAGGGTTAAAGACACACTTATAGATGAAAACCAATTCCTAAAATTAATATTGCAATACAAAAATAAAATAAATTAAATAAATAAATAAATTTAATGTTAATATTAATAATAACTTAAACGTACATGATCGGATCCGAAAGTAGGACATAATTTTTCTCCTAAAATAATTTTAAAAAAATGTATACAAAAATTTTCCCTACATTTTGTTAAACTGTTGCGTTTATTAAAGATAATATTCTTATTTAAATAACTTTGTTTTTGGTTTTATCGCGTCATGTATACGTCCTTCAATTCAGAATCAGGAAATAGTCACTAGGTACCAAAATATGGCTGGTTTTTTTGTGGGGTTGGGGTAAGTGAATTCTTCAGACTTCTCAGTTGAACTTTAGGAGCAATTACTGAGTTCGGTGAGAAGTTTGGGGCTGGCAATGCCATGCAGGAGGATGATACCATCATTTAATATGCCAGGTCGTTTGCGTTGGAAAGCTTCGGATACCCTTCTCAAAGTGGCACAAGCGAGATCACTTTTCTAAATGTCTTGCCATTTCAATCACTCTGATGCATTCCCGAACTTACGATACCTATCCGTACAACCGCTGTAAGAAAACTGGCACCATCTGTCTCCACTCTGGGAAGAAATATTCACTCCACAATAATTACTTCGCAAATGTTGTGGCTTGTAACCTTTTTTTTATGATCCATCCTCGTATAAAGCAACTCATATAAAAATGCTATCGGCGGTATATAAAAGATATCGGCGGTACAATGAGCTGGATTTCAGTTGATTCCTAAAAATAGCTGGGTGAGAAGGGGTTTTCCTCAAATTGGCATTTTTTTATTAACTGACTGCAACCAAAGGAATTAGTGTTTAAGGTATGTCATTACAAGAAAAACTAAGGTATCAATAAAAAAATTAAAATTAAATTAAAATGAGAATTTGTTGGCAGAAAAAAGGTCATGCTCAGTATACAAAATAAAGCGTAGTCAAAACTTTTCATCAAGCACCTAATGCAAAGGAAAAAGATGGGGCTCTCAAATTGTAAAAAAAGTCTAAGAAAAATTTTATAACAAAATAACTTAAAAATAGAAAAAAAAATGAGAAGGATTTTTTGGAAAACCCAATTATTTAATTTTCATAATATAAAAAAATAATGTTCGTCATAAAATTTTAGATAAATTTTAACTTATTTACTCCGTAGGTCCACACATCTGGACTTACGGAAAATAATTTTTAAAATTCTTTCTCATTTAAAAAAGGATATTCTAACACAGTGTTTCCCAATCTTTTACTGGCTATGCCCCACCAAAGCATCTGTAAAATAACTATCTCCCCCACACACTGAAAATCATGTAAAATCTGTAAATCATGTCTTTTGTTATTTAAAAAAATGAACTCTATTCGCACGGTAGAAGCGTAATAGAGCCTTAATGTTAACTATTCTTTTCATATTTTTTAACTTATCAAATTTTCTATCTCAAATAGGCTTTTAACATAATTCTATAAATCCAATGATGCTTTTACTAATGATTTATTTACTGTGCAGGATACCTGCACTAGAGCCATAAATATTTGCATTTCCTTTTCTAAAGCTATTTATGATTTATAAATTTTATAAAGTTGATAACACCTCGTTTAGATATTTCATAAATTTTTTAGATTAAATATGTTAAAGGCAGTCAGATTTATATAAATTTTAAGTAGTTTCACGTGTAAAAGGTTTTTCGTGTGACACATCAGTGTTGTCAGTGGGCTACTTTTTTAAAATTCAGATTTCTTGATAAGAAGAGGAATTTAACCATTTCAGAAAAGTGGTGCCAATCAAGAAATTTGAATTTTAAAAAAGTAGCCCACTGGCAACACTGTGATACATAGCAGAGTGAATAGATGTAGAAAGCTCATTCATAAATAATGTAAAATTTTACAAAAAAAAAAAAAAAATACAATAATAACCAGAAACATTATAGAAAATTTAAATAATATATATAGCTTCATGGGTCAAATTTGTAGCTTTGAATTTTTGACTGTCATTAAAAGTATTGTGTTCTAATCATTTTTTAATATCTTGTGTGTGGTGTATCGTTCTTTAGATTTCTTGGATTTTTATAATTTATTTGATCGATTTTTTGATGCGGTATAAGGAGCTAAATTTTGTCATTTTAGGCCTAATGCTGACAAAATTGGATGAAACAACATATCTATATTATGAATTAAACCTGCAAGCTCTCCTATTGATTCTGTACGTTATTTATAGTTTCTTGTTTTACATTTCTGGTTTTCAATGTTCATATCATGTTTATCTTTAGAATTATACCGATTTGTTCATACATTTGTTATTCCATTTTAAACATATACGTATATCTTTAAAAGATATGATCAACGTATTATAAAAGATTATTTGTATAATTATTCTGGTGTTGGTCCTATTTTAAATTTATGATTAGGAAAATATTTTAAATTCAATTAAAAAAAAGTATTTTTTAAATTTTGCTTGTTAAAAAAAAACAGAAAAAAACCTAATAGTAAATGGGCGAGTAACAAATTTGGAATCTCCCCTCCCCCTCCCTAAAATTGTCAAATTGCCCCACGTTGGGAACCACTACTCTAACATAATTGCAATTCAGATCTGAGACTGATGTGTTTCGATATCCAAGATTCAAAATCCTGCAAATAAACTAAAACGCTTGCTGTGAAGCCAAGTTTGAGAAGGACTAATTCAGTAATAATCAATAACATTATACTAATACTCAGTTGGGAAGAGGATGCACACAAATACACGAATTAAAGAGTGTGAATAACGTGAGAAAAGACTTATTTCTACCTTATTTAAATCATATGAATAAATAAACATAATGAAAAATGCATTGATTCATCAGATACGTACCTGCCAAGTCCCGCATCCTTTAAGGGGTATTCTCAACTGGTAGTACGTACCACCTGATCCGTGCACCCTGCACGGGGAATTCCGGGAGCGGTGGGCGTACATCAATCCTCGAAAGGGTTGCGTGAAGTTTACCTTCACGACGATGTCTCCGCTCTCGCATGACAGGGATGCTAGGAAGAGAAAAAATTCATACTGTCATGGAATATATCTTTCTTCCTTTATGATTCTATGTCATCAAGTAAAATATAGAGCTCTTTCATGCTTATTTATACTTAAAAGAAGCAACAAATCAGAATTAAATGGTTTTCTGAAGGAAATTTGTGCTTGAATGCCTATACCAGTTATTGCACGAGAGAGTTTGATTACAACTCTTTCTAAACAGATCTGCTTACGATCATCACGCATAGAATAGTCACTTATTAAAGAGAAAATTTTGAGCTGCCTGCTTTGAGTATTTTTTGTATTAGCTAAAACATTATTTTAAAAAGTTCGTCGCTTTGTTAGGGGCGGATATTCACATAACCCTTTAACCCCTTGAAGGGCGGTGGTATGTTTATGAAACCACTTAATTTTAATTCCCAAATGCCACAATGGCAGCAGAATTTCAATAAAAAAATTACCGGTTTATTAAGTATGGGGAATATAGCTTTTTCTTATTTACAAATAAATTTGTTTTCAAATTTCAATGTTATTCATTAATTTCAACACTTTAGCAATGGAATTGCTTTGCCCATGAAAGGGTCAAGACCTGAAGAGTTTTGTTTGAAATTACAAGTCTTGGGGTTTAACCTAATAAAAAGGATCGTATTTGACTGAAAAAAAAATATTTAAAAAAATTTCCGATGTCAGGTTACGTCAAGGAAGGATCTACACAATTGTCTGGTGCAGGCTCGGCTTTATAGAGCAGAAAAAAAGGAAAATGTATTTTCCTTTCTTTAGTATCACTTACACAATTGTGTAGGTTAGGTCTTAAAGGGTTTATGCGAGACCCAGGGTTGCCAGTTTGACCTCCAAGTTTATTCAGAAACTTTGAGTTCATACAAGAAATAAAGAATAGTATTTTATGCTTTATTTAATAAGATACATTTATCGATCACATAAAGTTCTTGTTTCAAAATTTCCCATATGAATTTAAAATTTCGGATTAAAATTGTAGGCCAAACCGGCAACCCTATAGAAACCTAGTGCTGTCATTAAGAACCAGAGAAATCTTATATGTTTATTTATTTTTAAAAGAAACAACAAATCAAACCAGGTGCTTCAGGTATTTCAAGGGAAAGTTTGATTACACCTTTTCCCAAACGTATCTGCTTACTATTATCACGCATAGGATAGTTTCTTATTAACACGTTCACACCGGCGCGGTGGGTCACACCCGACTGTCTCGGAATTGTCAAGTCTCCGTCTTTTTGCACACCACTATTATTTTAGAGAAAATGTTGTTCCTTTAAATCGCCCAATTGTTCTAATTAAATAAAACAACATTTTCTCTATTAAAATACTGGTATATAAAAAGCCGGAGACTTGGCAGCTCAGAGACAGTCGAGTGTGACCCACCGCGCCGGCGTGAACGTGTTAAAGAAAACACTCTGAGCTGTGTGCTTTAAATATTTTTACATTAACCAAGAGGTTGTTTTCAGGAAAGTTAGTCTCTTTGAAGGAACATATATTTGCATATTGCGAGATCCAGTGCTATGTCATCAAGAAACGGAGACCTCTATGTTTATTTATATTTTAAAAAAGCAACAAACGAAAACAAGGTCGCCCGGTGGCATGGTCAGTAAGCAGAGTCTGCTGTCACGCTGAGGGTCCGGGTTCGAGTCCCTGGGTAAGATATGGATGTAATTGCGATTGTGTTTTCAAAAGTAATATATATATGTAATGGAGAGAAATAAAATTGTTATGTCTGGTTTGTGTTACAATTTCTATGAATAAATAAGGATCATTTGAGGCGACAGTCATTGTTGCTATAGGCCTCAAAGCAATCTCCACTATGGTGGATTTCAAATGTAAATGTAAACCAAAACAAGATGGTTTCTGAAAGAGATTTAAGCTTCAGGTAATTGCACGATAAAGTTTTGTTACTCCACTTTTTTCCAAATAAATCTACTTACGATCATCACGCGTAGAATGTTCTCTTATTAACTTTTTTCAGGGGCGGTGGTACGTTTATGAAATCACTTAATTTTATTTCCCAAACGGCACTTTGGCATCAGAGTTTTGGTAAAAATGTCGGTCTATCATAATACGTATGTGAAGTATATCTTTTGCATATTTCCAAATAAATTTGTTTGTAAATTCCACTGTCATTCATTCATTTCAACATTTTAGAAATCGAAGTGCTTTGCACCTGAAAGAGTTGAAAAAAAATTTGAACTACTTGTTTTAAATATTTTTTTTGTATTAGCTAACATATCGTTTTCAGAGAACTGTCTCTTTGTAAGGGCAGATATTCATATAATGCGAGGCCCAGTGCTATGACATCAAGTAACAGAGAACCCTTTAAGGCTTATTTATAGTTAAAGGAAGCAATATATCAGAACGGAATGGTTTTTGATAGAAATTGGAATGGTTCACAACCATAGTAGACCAAGTCCATTTTGAAAAAAAAATGACATAGTACATTTAGAAGGTGTATAAAATCTGTTTTATCCACTCCCATAGTAAACCAAGTTTGTAAACAAATGACATATATGAAAAAGTATGTGAAAACAGACGGTTCACTGTGGGAGTGGACAAAACAGATTTTATGTACCTTCTAAATGGACTATCTCATTAAAAAAAAATAGACTTGAACTACTATGGTTGTGAGCCCCTCATTTAAACATATTGGGCATTTTTTTCTTTTTTTTGTGACAAATACATACATTCTCAAAATAGCATGTGACTTCTTTCTTGGAATCCAAAAGGGATTGCAAACTGTTCTACTGTAGCTGTTAGATAATTTTTTTTCACATCCGTTTTCTATCTCATTTTTTTTCAAAATGGACTTGGTCTACTATGGTTGTGAACCTCTCATTTGTGCTTCATATATTCCACAAGAGCATTGCATTGCTCAAATTTCAAAATGTTCTGTTTAGAATCATCACGCATAAAATAATGACTTATTAACGAAAAAATACTTTAAGCTACTTGCTTTAACCCTTTCAGGGTCAAGTAATTGTGTTCATGTAATGTCGAATTCACACGGGAATCTTCCAAAAACTTTCTTGCCAAATAAGGAAAAGCATTTTTCAACATTTTTCCATCAAAGTTTGAAAAGTAAAATTTAATAAAATTTTTTGGTGCAAATCTTCATTAATCGTAGGTTGGATATAATATAAAATATGTTTTTAATTAAAACTAGAAAAAGCGATAATTTTACCCAAATTTTAGAAAAATATTTCACACTAGAATTTTTATTTTAAATTATTAACTAATTTTTTTCTTCGTGTCTTTTAAACTAGTTTTGTAAAAAAATTTCTGGTTCGAACCCAGATATATTCATTTGGTAGCAGTCAAAACGACCGCTCGCGGGCTTTCTAGTGTTAAGAGCGTGGTTTGAGAGATGTTAATCTTTTTGCAAGGATGGAATTTCACATAATGCGAGATCCATGCGAGTCTATGTCATCAAGTACCAAAGAATTCTTAAAGGTTTACTTATATTTAACACCGTAACAGTTTTATTCGAACGCCACGCCGCTTACACTAGAAGACTTTACTTACTTATTTACTAAAAGCTATCGGACACCACTGATTTATAACTATAATTTTTGCTTTATTAATTGGCGGACATTTTTCGATTATATTAGGCAGATATTTTAGTCATAGAACTATTAACCCTTCCAGGGGTAAGGTACTTCTATTCGTAAAATGTTGAAATGAGTGATCGGCACCAGAATTTACAAACAAATTTATTTCAAAATAAGTAAAAGCTTTGTTCACGTACTTGATAAAAAGAAATTTTTCATTCCAATATTCTGCTGCCTATGCGGCACTTAGGAATTAAAATTAAGTGGTCAAAAAATGAACCACCGCCCTCGAAGGGGTTAATGAAGAGGAACTGACATATCCTTAAAATAGTGAAGCTTCAACTGTAACCGCTTTCGAAGGGGTTGATTACCGCTGGGGCGAAGTGCTACTAGTAAATTAAAAAAGAAATTTTCTACTTATTTAAACGCCTTATTAATGAAAGATTTCAGTCGTAAATAATGATAAAAAGAGATATTCAGTTTACTGGTGGAAGTTTACTTCTTTGGTACTCAGGCTCCGTGTTTCCGCCATATTGTGACTACCTAGACTACATCCCGTGAGTGTCAGTGGAAAAAATATACTACCTGAGCAAAAAACACCTACCAGTAAAAACAAACTGAAATTTTTACCATATCTGTGACAGAAATTTTTGATGAATAAGGCTCTTAAATAAGAAAAAAATTTCTATTCAAATTTGTGCTCCGGCGGTAATCAGAAACTGTTGAACCGATTAAAAAAACAGCCGCCATCTTGTGATAACCTCCTCAGTTACTTCACTCGCAACTGGCAGGCAGTATCCCCTTGGGGACGAGCGACACGTATACGTGCCGCATGAAGCGCTCAGAATCCGTGTTTTTTTCTCACCAGTAAACATTTACTGTAAAATTTGCCTTATTTAATCAGCACATTAGAGGTCTGCACGGGCCCGAGGCCCGTACCCGGCCCGGCCCGCGGGCCGGGCCGGGCCGGCGGAATGGAGGAGAATTTTCAAACGGGCCGGGCCGGCAGAAATAGGACAATTTTTTCAACGGGCCGGGCCGGGCCGACAGACAAAATAAACGGGCCGGGCCGGGCCGGCAAAAAAATTGAACGGGCCTGAAGGGCCGAGCCCGGCCGTTAAAAAAAATTAATCGGGCCTATCGGCCCGATATAAGAATTTGAGAGGAGCAGATAAAATACGAGGTCATATCCAATGAATATGACTTTTTCGAGAAGTATAAATGTGCGTTACGAGCCGATGCGAGTTTAACAACATCAATGCAGAAATGTAACATGTCCATCGTAGAAATCGGCATCGTACAGTTACATGATGCCTGATCCCGGGTTTAATTTTTTTCGGCAGACTTGTGCCGGGACGGAACTGGTCTTAATCGTTCTCAGGATGCGTAGGACAGGCATTATGTTTTGTAAAAGTATTAATAGCGATAATGAACTTCTGTTAACAGTATCTTTGGAAATGTACCTTAAGGTGGTTCTCATATTTACTGCTCAACAATGCGAAACTCTCAGACACATTTTCTGACTCATTTTTAACTATAAAGGCATAAAATTGACAGGCTGAGTATTGAAGGCAATTGGGATCAAATAGCGTTTCCATTTTTCATAAATTACGTTCAGAGATAACAGAGACTCTTGTCACGTGACTGTACGTTTTCTCCTTTCCTGTACTATCGCTTCCGGAAATTCGATTCAAAACGCTAACTTTGGCAGTATTTTCTGAAAGATATATTACTTTTATCTAAAAAAAAAACGGCATTTACATGGTTTCTGAATAAGAATACCTGCCAATCTCATGCGTTTCCGAAAAGAAATGAATTCATAAATGTATCAAAATGTAGCTCCTTTGGATTTGAGAAAAGCCTTAAAAATGACAGAAATATTTTCACAAATCTACCTTTTATTATAAGCTTCAAAAGTTATCATGTTTTTTAACCCTTTATTCTAAACTACAATAATCTTTTAATGAACTCTTATTTAAATTTTGAAACGTCTGTAGAGACGTTGACTAAAACACTGTAAGTAATCGCTAACGTTTACTATTGTGTGTTTTCTATTTTGCGAACACATAGTAATTTAAAATATACTGTAAAATGTTCCCATAAATATGCATGTAGTATTTATTAAAAGAATCTTAATTGTATGTCGAGAAAAAAAGGAATTTTTTGTAGACATTTAGTCGGGCCGGGCCGGGCCGGGCCGGGCCGGGCCTGTTTTCACTGATTTTTGTACGGGCCGGGCCGGGCCGTGAACGGTAAAAATGTAAACGGGCCGGGCCGGGCTCGGGCCGAACTTTCAATTTTTACACCGGGCCGGGCCAAAATAGCTTTCCTTCGGGCCGGGCCGGGCCCGGGCCTGGAAATTCCGGCCCGTGCAGACCTCTGCAGCACATTTTCTTGATTCAACAAGACACAAATTTCTGTTTTTAAAAAACGGTGACAAACGATTAAAAATTTCGTAAAAGGCTCCCGTCCCGAAGGGGATATACGATCTATCTCCGCCTCTTTATTCATATCTCAATTGATATCCTCAGGTATCACAAAAGTCGGTCATCGGGTATCGCTAGTCCGCGAAAAATTAGCTAAAAACTCTTCATTTCTGTAAAAGTTAATGAAATACCGAATTACCTTCAGGACGATACATTCACAGTCACAAGGTAGTAATACTATGAAAAAATAGTTTGTAATTACACCCCTTCACCCAAGTGGATATTTGATTGAGTAACTGGATTGAGAAAGAATGAGCGACAAATTTGGTCGCCAAAATCAATATATTATACCAGTAGCGAATTATGCTGCCGGTCTCTTTCGCACCATATTTTTAGTATAGTTTTCATTACCTTAATAAGACCGAGAGTCGGCAGCACAGACAATCTCCTCATCGAGTTCACAGATGAAATTCTAGGATTAGTTCAATCTTGATTCGCATATTAAAACGCAATCGGTCTTCCAAGTCATATCTTAGTGTAAAATTCCTGATAACCGGATTTTAGCGGCTGACTCGTAGGTTTACCATTGTGTTTTCTGCTCCCAGTCCTCCATGTTTTCATACCTTTTGGTGCAGGAAAACATAATGGTAAATCTACGAGTCAGCCGCTAAAATCCGGTTTTCAGGAATTTTCCACCAAGATATGACTTGGAAGACCGATTGTATTTTAATATGCGAATCAAGATTTAATTAATCCTAGAATTTCATGTCTGTGCTGCCGGTTCCCGGTCTATAACTGATCGCAAAATCTTCTTAGAAAAAAAAAAAAAAAAAAAAAAACTAGAAATTATAGGTGGTAAAGAACATGCTGATTTGGAATAGGAGGATTCACTCCTGTATTACGTCATTAAGTGACACAAAAATGGCGGTTGCGGAAGACGGATTTATTTCAGCTGTGTGTATAGCCCCTTGAATTTCGGCACCAATAATTTTTAAAAGTTTTTTCCGCTTTTTTTTATGAGATTAATTAAGTTAAAGAAATCCTTTATAAAATACTGGTGTCCAAATTTAGGGGACCGTATATATGTAAAAAAAAATCCGGCTACGATAGTCGCCCATTTTGTGTCAGCGCTCAGACCTAGTATTCAGGGGGCGGTGATGAAATGTCCGATTATAAAAGTTCCAGATTAGCAACGGGGCAAACCTCCACCAGTAAAAAAAGAATAGAATTTTTTGTCTTATTCATGACAGTAATTTTCATGAACAGGGCGTTTATATATGACGAAAATATCTATTAAAATGTACTAGTAGAAGTTTGCCCCATTGTTAATCTGGCTTTTTTGCTACCGGACGTTTCATACTCCTAATGCAATTGAAGAGCTTAGATGATAAAGGTGGTAAGTGGCACACTCATCATTTTCAGAGAATGAGCTGTAATGTTCCAATTATCTGTTTGCTTTATTGCCAAATGCCTCCTTTATTAATTAAAATTTCTGCGAGTATTAGTTTTTTATTGATAGTAATTTAACAGATGGAAGAGGACCATTGATTGTTCTCAATCATACGATTATTCTTTTCTTTTTGTCGCATACCACCTTTATCATCTGAGCTCTTCAATTATTGAACGTTGCTTGTAAATCATGTTTTCCAGCAACATCAAGCTTCACCTATATCACAATATAGTGGGTCTTTCGGAAAGTCGTGTCCGTTTGGGAAAATCTATCCCAATGGTTTTTGGGTATGTTTGGGTACCGGGAAATTCTATCATTTAATTATTAGACATTGATTCCGATATCTAATGTCTAATAATTACCGGGCAGGATTTTTTGGCACGAATTGATTTTCCCAAACGGACACGACTTTCCGAACGACCCAATGTATCCCAAACGGAAAAGTCAAACCATATCACTCACCCGCAATAAAAGTGACACATCTCGACAAAAGTAAATTTCACAGGAGAGGCAAAAGAAAGTTTGCATAATTTTACTATAAAATGAAATTTCAGCACTTAGCTCTATACGCAGCAATAAAAACGTGCATAAAAGTCTAAAACCCTTAAAAATGAAGACGCAGGATGAAGTTTGGAGGGTTGGGTAATTTTACCTCCTCACACAATCCACCTCTCTTTTGTGGTTACAAATGGACATATAGCGTAATAAAGGGAGTTTCCGTATAACTACACTCTTGAAAATGTTTGTGTAGCAAGACATACCTATGACAAACTTATCAGTGGAATAAAACGCAAAATGAATTATTGCGAGATGTGTCACTTTTCTTGTGTTATATTAAAATATTTATTTGCTTAATAGACGTTACAGAAAACACATTAAAAGTATATTAAAAACCTATACTGACATGTTTCAACTCCTTCACTGAGCCGTCATCAGAATGTACAGGGTGGTTATAATTAAACTTCCCCTATAAACAGCCTCCTACAGCGCAAACGGGTGAACGAAATGCAATGAAATTTGGTATATAGACTATACATGAGATGCGCTCACGGAATTTCGAAAGAAAAAATTTAATTCCAAAATGTCCACCAGAGGGAGATTTTTCCGGAAAAACCTTAAATTTAACACAATAAACGGCCAAAACAGACGGTTTTACATTTTATTACTCATAATTCTTGTTCTGGATTGTTAATATTGTTCCTATATTTCGTTTTGGCTATTTGGCCCTCTGGGGGACATTTTGGAACTAAATTTTTTTTTCGAAATTCCGCGAGCGCATCTCGTGTATAGTCTATAAACCAAATTTCGTTGCATTCCGTTCACCCGTTTGCGCTGTAGGATGCTGTTTATAGGGGAAGTTTAATTATAACCACCCTGTATAACAGAAATTCGTTTTAATACTTTCTGTTATACATTCTGATCACGACTCAGTAAAGGAGGAGTTGAAACATGTCAATATAGGTTTTTAATATACATTTAATGTGTTTTTAGTAACGTCTTTTAACACTAGAACGCCCGGAAGGAGTCGATTCGACTCCAACCATATGATTAAATGTCAATTCGACCCAGAAATTGTTTCACAAAATAAGTTAAATTTTAAAAACGCAGGTTTACGTTAAATAAATCAGTCAAATAATTCTAAATAAAAAATCTGGTGTAAAATATTTTTATGAAGCTTGAGTAAAATTTCCGGGCGTTCTAGAGTTAAGCAAATAAATATTTTAATATATGTTTTGACTTTTCTGCTTGGAATATACGTATATTGTGATATGGTTATTAGTGGACGTAATTAAAACTTATTACTCTTACTTATGCTTAAATTTATAAGCTTCACCCAGAAAACCTTTAAAACAATATTATAAACTTGAAAAACATTTATTTTTTATTCTATTCAAATAATATTTTTTTTTTCGATTACATTTTTAATAGGATATTGCAAAAATTAAAATAAAGTACATTTTTTTTCAATATTTGTAAATTATAAACATATTTTTTGTCAGCATACACTATTAGCGATAAGCATTTTTTTTGTTGAAAATAAAAACAGCCGTTATAGGTTTTTTATTTATTTAGATAAAAAAAATTTAAACCTTCGACTCAATTACATTTGACATTATATCGATTAAAAAAAGTTGAATAGTGGAAGCTATAAAAAGAAAGTATCGAATAATTATCTACTATCAGTTATCAGTAATTAGGTGGTGGATCGATAACACTATTTTCAGGGGTAGAATTCGATATCGTATATTTCGAAATAATTTAACAACCATTATTTTTTAAGCTCCGAAAAAATCTAATACTTAGTTCTGTAGTCATAGTTTATGTTAAATTAGCTCAATTAGTTGGGAATTCTTTGTAATGTGTTTTAACGGCTTACATAGTATTTTTTTTTAAAACCAGAAAGTGCTTTTTTTCAGTCTTCATCTCTAGGGAAATACAAGAGAATAATTACAAATGCTAAAAGCGATATAACAAATTTCCAAACAACTGTTGTCAGTTACAATAAATTATCAATTGCTCTTTATTTTTTTTTAAAAAAAGCAAAACCTGAGGGAGATTTTCAGTAATACCACTTTGTTTAATTTATCTAAATAATCAATATATATTTATATTAGGATAATTGAACAACCAATTTTTTTAAGCTCCTAAAAAATTGAATTGTTAGTTCCGTAGTAATTTAGACCGGGAGAGGCTGCACAGACAGGGGGCTGTCACAGGCGACTATTTTTAATTCTAACTGGCACTATTTTCTCTAAATAGGAATCCATAACACACACTTTGACAACATTTGCAAGAGAAATATAATTCAAGATTTAAAATAGAAAAATACTGGTGCAAACAGACTACAAAAATATTTGCCTGTGGCAGCCTTTACCATGACTCATGATCTTAATAATGGAGTTATGAATAAAGAGGAGGAGACATATAGTGTACTACTTACCAGGTGCGAGTGAAGTAACTGAGGGGGTTGTCACAAGATGGCGGCTGCTTTTTTTTAAATCGGATCTTGAGTTTCTGATTGCCACCAAGGCAAACATACTACCAATAAAATTGGATAGAAAATTTCGTCTTAATTAAGCGTCTTATTCATTGAAGTTTTCCTCAAAAATGTAATAAAAATGTCTATTTGTTTTTTACTGGTGTCAGTATGCGTTATAAAACTGTCAGTTTATCTCCCTGGTTGTCACAATATGGCGGAAACGCAGGGCCTAACTACCGCCAAAGTAAACTCCTACCAGTAAAAATGAAAATCTGTTTCTACCGTTATTTATGACTGAAATTTTGCAATAATAAGGCGTTTAAATAAGTAAAAAAATTCTATATAAATCTAGTGGTGGAAGTTTCCACTGGCGGTAAACAGCTCCTGCGATAGCAGTTACAGTTGAAGCTTCACTATTTTAAGGATATGTCAGTTCCTCTTTATTAATAGTTCCATGATCTTAATGAGTATTAAAGATTCTAAAAGTAATTTACTAAAATGAAAGTTGATTGACATGGTTATTTTTAAATAAGTACTTAAAATCATAAATAATAACAAACTTCAGTTAAAATAAACATTAGATGATTACTTAAGCTATAAATTTAATTAACTCATTACAGCCGATTGGCAAGAAAACTTGCCATGAAAGGCGAGCAAATCTTTTAAATTTGAATACCAATATTTTAGTTTGGGAAATTTCACATTATCATTAATTCCAAACATTGAGCGATTAAATAATTCAAAATTACAATGTGGAAAAACGTGGTATCGAAGAATTAAAAGAAGTGTAAAAGAAGCTCGTCGTAAGTTTCCTCATACTTGACAGTTATGAGATTTAGAGCATACATATCAAAGTAATTCATTGTGTTCAGGGAAACAACAGGCAACTGTGCCACGCCGCATACCACTAAAATTTTACAGAAATAGCCGACTTCTTGAATCGCAGCGATTAGATGATTACATAAGGCAATGATTACTATAAAAGTTTAGTGGTGTCTAGCGTGTCACAGTTGACCACCCCTGTGTTAACCCCTTGAGGGGCAAGCAATTACGTTTGTAAAATGCTGAATTCCCACCGGTATCTTTGAAAAATTCTATTTCAAAATAAGTAAAAGCAATTTTACGGCTTTTTTCCACCAAAGATAGAAAAGTAAAATTTAATAAAATTTTTCTGGTGTAAAACTTCATTAATCGTAGGTGGTATATAATATATACCGGTGCCCCTCAAGGGGTTACAGGATAAATTCACATTATTGTTAAAATAAGTACTTGATATATCATAAATCCTAATTAAAATTTCTCTAGATGGCAGCTATTATTAAATCATAATAACAAATATCAATTAACGTCAAATTTGGAATTGACTGTTGGTGGTGCTCTGTTCTTAGAACTTCAAATTTCAAGTAGACTCTTACGAGCAATCCTTGTGAACAGACACGAGATCGGGATTGCTGGGAATTGATCCCAGCGGGGTACAGCATTGGATGACTGTGATCTCCTTCTAATATGTTCTCTACGCCCAATAAAGCAATGCATGAACGAACTGCGTGTGTTTTTAAAGTAAAAATGCCTCCAGCCACGACTGCAAAATCTAGTTTTATAACATATATAGCTATTTCCATGAGTACTTGTAGTGTAAGTTACATACTACGATTTTTGGCTACCAGTATTTTAGAACGGAAAAATGTAACTTATTTTATCGGAAGTATCTCATTAATTGAAAAGGGCAAAGCAAACTTTTCGAAAATAACGGTGGCGAACAAACATAGCAGTTATCGGCTATGTGACTTACACTACAAAAACCCATGGAATTAACCATATATATATTCAGATGAAATCAGGTCAGACTCCTAAATGAGTTTTTACATGAGCACTTGTCGTGTAAGTCACATCCTACGATTTTTGACTACCAGCAGGGCTCGAAATGGAAAAATCTACGAAACGGAACGCTATTTCAAAATTATTTTCGACTATTTTTTTAATACTTTAGTACTTAGTACTACTTTAGTAATACTTTAGTAATACTTTAGTAATACTTTAGTAGCTACTTTAGTAAAGTCCCGCTTAACCGAGTTTCCGCTTTAAACAAGTTATTTTCTTCTGATGAACTGGTAGCTCCCATTATCATGAAACAGCGATTAAAATGAAGTGTTAAAAAAATTATGGCCATTTTTTTCCCATTCTGATCAGAAAATCAGAGTTCTAACTTTTTACGACTGCTCTTTCATCGTCACTTAACACTTCATTTATAATGGATGTTTCATAATAATGGAAGCCATCAGTCCATCAGAAGAAAATTATCCATTCAAAAGGTATAAGTTCGATTGAAAAAACTATTTAATACTTTGAGCAGAAAGAAGAGGTTAAACCTGCAATTTTCATGACACTAATAGAATCATATAGGTGCCAATTTGTACGGTTTTGTTACTTCTAAAATTGAATACAAATTTTTTCCATATTTAATCGTTGACAATTGTTAGATTTCGGCGATTGAATTAGGTAAAATTTACTGGTAAGTTTTAGTGGTAAGAAAAAATCTTAGAAATTGATGGCTATGCAGTAGCGTAATACTGCAGCAAAATTGACATTCAACAAACAAAAAACTATCAAGGGCTTTTCCAAAGAATCAATCTTATGTATGTACTTCTTAAAAGTAACGAAAATGTACATTAAAGAAATGTTACTAGTACCATAAAAATGAATGAATTAAGGGAAAATTTATATTTCATCTCCTTAGTTTGTGACGATTTGTGTCAACCCGGTTTATACGAGTTTTTTGCTGATCCGAGGCGAGCTTGGTCCATATTAACTCGGATAATCGAGACTTTACTGTATAGCAAATTTTAAAAAATGCACTCAAGATTCTAAATAATTAGAAAAAAGCGTTAAAGAGAGAGACTGAAACTGTAATAATATTTTTTAATAATACCACAAACCGGAACAATATTTTCCATACTTTCACGAACCGGAACATCGTTCCGGTTTGCTCCGGTACATTTCGAGCCCTAACTACCAGTATTTTAGAACGGAAAAATGTGACTTATTTTATGGGAGATATCTCATTAAGTGAAAAAGGCGAAGCAAACTTTTCGAAAATAACGGTGGCAACAAGCATAGCAGTTATCAGCAATGTGACTTGCATTACAAAAACTCATGGAACTACCCACATATAAAAGTTCTAAGAAATCTTAAGTTTCAGACAGCACAAAATTATTTGTCCATAAATATGAAGAATTATGAACTGAAAATCACTGGTTCGATTCCACAGGCGCTATGCGGATTGATTGTGGAATGTTTCTATCGTTTGTATGAAAGCAAGAATCAAGTTCACTTATTTTTCCTTGAAAGTCTACCTAGGAGCAGTGTTACAAATTTGGCCTCCATTTTTACTTCGAAATTTCACATTCATACTGGAAATTTTAAAAGAAGGAGCCGTACTTTACGTAATCACAAAATTTCTGTCATTAAATAAAGCAAAAAATACTATTTTTAATTTCTGACACAAATTTGAATTTTTTAAATAAAAGCGGAGGTCAAACTGGCAACTCTGCCTAGAGGAACTTGTTTTGCATTACTATGATAAAAATTGTCGATGCAATTTTTTGTAAAATTTCTTATCTCTCTTCTATAATGAATTTAAAATTTATCATATGAGTTCGAAAGATACATTTACAAGGTACCTACACTCCTTAGAATTTCTAAACAGTATCCAATCAGTTTATTAGAGTAGAGAGTTTCTATTCAATATGATTTTTTTTGTATTGTCTTTGTTTTAACACTAGAAAGACGGGGAATTATTCTCAAATTTTATAAAAATATTTGACAACAGAATTTTTATTTTAAAATATTAACTTATTTATTTCGCTAGTTTTTTTTCTTTGTATCTTTTAAACCAGTTTTGTAGAGAAATTTCTGGCTCGAACCGAAATATATTCATTTGGTAGCGGTCAAAATGACCGCTCGCCGTCTTTCTAGTATTAAAGCACGGTGAATTTGCCGGTCGGTTGGCACTGAAAATATTTAAATAAATACTTAATTGTTGTCGGCGATAGACGGTAACGTATCTGAATTTTTTTGCGCAACCATGTAAAAGAATAGTACCGTAAAATCCCGATTGTAAGCTCCCCTCCTCTCTTTTTTTTCTGAAGCAGAAACAGTTAAATTTGAGAGGGGACTTATAACAGATTCTTTTTAAAAAAGGTTACTAAAAACACGGTTTTATCATTAATTTATAAATTAAAACAAATACAAAACTATTGATAATTTCTGAATAACAAATGGGGATAAACTAGCAACCATGGAGAGGACTATAAATGATTTTCGTCACGTACATTATTAAAGAAAAAGGTTATATTGAAAAAATCTTATAAAAATTTTGCATTTGAGATTTAAAATTAAATGAGAAAAATACTTCCTACTACCTTAGAAATGATTAAAATATAAATACATGAAAAGTGTCTTACATCTTGTTCTGGCCGTGACAATGACGCTTTGGGAGCCGCCAGTCTCTCCCTGATGAATGATGTTTTCTTGAGCAGAAACCATGGGCTGAAAAAAAAAAAATAAGAAGTGAGGATTGTTCTAAAGTATTCAGGAATGTTCTAAAAAATTACAAAAATATTAGTTTCCGACACAATGACTGAAATATTTCCCCTAATCCATTCATAAATATTTTATACACTTTAACTTACTAGAACTAACTTTCAAAATAATTGATTGGAAATTATTATTTAGTTATAACATATATATATGAGGACGTGAGTTCCAAAACTTGTCTTATCCAAAATTTAAAAAATCGTATACAGCGGTTCATTTGAATCTATTTTCAACCAGACATTTTATTTAATAGAAAAGTAACTTTATTTTGTACTTATGTGACCTCGCTTTTTAAATAAAATTTCTGGTTTAAAACACGCTCTTTTTAGCAGCGGCTTATCCACTTGAGGGGCAAGCAAATATGGCTCTAATTATTGAATTCTCACCGGAATAATCGAAAAATTTTATTTTTAAATAAGGAAAAGCAATTTTTTTAACGGTGTTCCCCAAAAAAGTTAAAAATATAAAATTTAGTTAAAATTTTCTAGTGGGAATCTTGCTTAAATTAGGTGGGATAAAATATATCCCACCGCCCCTCAAGGGGTTATACGATTTAATTACCGATAGTCATAAAAGAAATATATCTTTTAACCGATTCCCTGATTATCCCGAGTTATCTCAGTTTCGTATACATTAAATTAGTTATCATACCGAGATAACTCGGGCGTAATATAATTTGCCACTACGACTTGTTTTATCAAGTTTTTACTCGGCCTGAAGCTTAACCTTCCTACCCTGAATGGGCCTAATCGACCTATTTCTATAATTCGTTTCATTCAATTCGAACCAGAAATTTCTTTATAAAAGTAAAATAAATAAAAATAGCAACAAATAAGTTAAATAGCTATCTTAAATAGATTTAAATAAAAATTCTGGTGTGAAATGTTTTTATGAAGGTTGAATAACATTTCAACAGGGTAGGAATGTTAAAAAGAAAGAAAATAGTCTTATATAATATAATAAATTATATATTATTAAAAAATATGTAATATTTGATTGGCAGTTTTCCAAGTTTTGTGATATGAAATATGATGAAATACAACGATGTGACTGAAAAAAAAATGTGATGATTTTCTGCATTTTTTTTTTTTTTTTTTCAAATTGGTAAGGGAAGCGGTTAAGAACACTGTAATGTGAATATAATAAGTGAAATATTTCAGAAACATGTTGGATCAAATAATTTTCACCAATTCATTTTTAAAAATCACATTGAATTTAACATAATTCTTAAAATGATTTGAAATTATTATATAGTTCTAAAAGAAATATATGTTTTTATAACATTGCAGTAAACATAAAATAAACTAAACTTTTTTAATCAAATGACTTTAAATATTATATTTAGAAAATATTATTATTTAGTTATAATTGAAATTATTATTTAATTATACTAGGGGGGGGGGGGGTACGCCCCCCTGCTCGCTACGCTCACCAACTCCTCGCGTAATCGCTTCGTGATTCCATTCGGTATCGCGAAGAAATCTTTATTTTCTAGCCAACCCCAGACGTAATTGTTTCGCGTTTCCATTCTGGATTGCTTCGCGATCCCTTATTTTCTTTGCATTCAATTTTTAGATTCCACTTGGTAAAAACGCGCTCCTCCCCAACTCCTGACAACGTCATTTCCTTATCTCCAAGCACATAATCATTAGAGCTTACAGAGTTTCAAAATTATAAGAATTATTAAATATAAAATTATACATATAGTGTTACGAATATTGTAAATAGTAAGTATTTGAGCTTAAAAATAATGTAAATAGTTCAATTAAGATCTATTCATGAGCTAATATTAGTTTTTGTTGCATTGAAATACCTCAGTTTGTTGATTTTCTGCAAGCAAGCAAACCCTATTGGATTTCAATGGGAGTCTATGGAAATTTGGCGAAATACTGGAAACAGCGCCAAGTTGGCGACTAATTTTAGTCACCAAATTTGGCCATATATCGCCAAGTTGGCGACAAACTTGGCGACGTTTGGTGACAGAGCCAGCCCCCCTTGCTAACCCCCCTTATATCGTCAGAAAGCTCTGAGCTATCAGATGCGTTTTGCGGTATCTACACAGATTTTCATTGGTCCATTTTAAAATCGTTACTGTTTTTTATATATAGAAGGAAAAGTAATATATCTTTTAGTAACACTGCATTAAGCAAATAATAAAGAAAATGTTTCATAAACTCTTCTCATCAAATTATTATTACCACTCTATTCCGAGAAATATTATATATTTTAGCACAACTAAACTATTTTAACACAATCCTAACATGAACTGAAATTATTATCCAGTTATGAAAGAAATATACCTTTTAATAACATTGCGTGAACATAAAATAAACTAAAACTTTCAGAAACTTTTTTGATCAAATAGTTTTCACCATAATAATCTTATCAGTTCATCCATGATAATCTGACGTATTTTAACTTACTTAGTTCCCAAATATTTCATCTGAAATTAATATTTAATTATAAAAGTAATTCATCTTTTAATAAATCGAGAAAGGGGATAAAATAAGCGAAGCATTTCACAGACATTCTTGATTAAATATTTTTTGCAATGCAATCATAAAAAATCTTATTTATTTTAACTTAATTTCTAAAATTTATTTTTTAATACTGGTGTAAGTACAAAATAAATTAAACCTTTCGTAAACTTCTTTGATCAAATGGTTTTTCTTTTTATTCGAAAAGCAATCTTATGTATTGTAACTTACTTCGAAAATGTTTGATATGACGATATTTATTAGTTGTAAAAGAAAAATACTTTTTAATAACATTGCGATGAATATAAAAAGAGCAATCTATACAGGGCTGCCACAGGCGACTATTTTTATATTCTGCTCGCACCAGTATTGTTCTAATATAAATTTTGGAATATATTTTTCTTACAAATGTCCTCAAAGTGTCTGTTAAGGATTTCTGTTTGGAGAAAGTGCTACCAGTTAGAATTAAAAAATAATCGCATGTGGCAGCCCTGTATATATAATACTAGGTTGAGCAAAACGTTCTGGGAAATTTGTTAAAGTTGCGTTGTTATGCGCAAATTAACAACAAAAGCAACAAGAACTATTCTTCAAAGTAGAGACTATCATAGTTCACAACTTTCTGTCATTGTTCTGCGAGAGTCCGGATTTGTTGGAAGTACCATGGCGGCTCCTTGGAATCGAAAAACTCTTCAGATGCTTCTTCAACTTCATTAAAGGATTCAAATCGAGGCCCTCGAGAATCGGCTTTCAGAATCGTTAGATCTTTTCTCCAATAACGCCGGATCAACACATGCAAATCATACTGTTTAATAGACATTTTGGAGCCGAAATTCCTGAACTCTTATCGATATACAATTAGTACTCATATATACGATACAAATTCTGTAACTATTAGATTAAAAATTTCCCAGAACTTTTTGCTCAACCTAATATATATTAGGTCTACCGGAAAGTTCTGTCCGATAATGTTATTTCACGCCTACTTGTTTTAAATTCAGATTTCTTCATTTTCACCCATTTTTTTAAATCGTAAAATTTATTTACATCTTATTTAGTGACATATTAATTAAGGTTGAAACAGTGGGAATTTTACCATTTCTAAAAAGTGGTGACAATGAAGAAATCTGAATTAAAAAAAAGTAGGCGTGAAATAACATTATCGGACAAAACTTTCCAGTAGACCTAATATATAATTTTTTCCCCCTTAGAAAGAGTCAGGGTTGTGGTAGAATTTTGATTTTTCAAAGAAACACAGTTACACTCTTGTTGCCAATGTAAAGTTACACCGAATACTCTAGTGCAGGGACGGCGAACCTATGGTACGCGTGCCATAGGTGGCACGCGGGAGATTATTTCCGCACGGCATAGACACATGTTCTAAATTAAAATATTGCAGGGCTCGCGTGTAAAGCAAGGTAATTAACAAAATGGAATTTTCACTTCTGTTAACTTGTGTGCAATATTTTTTGTTAATATATTTATTACTAATAGACTTTATTTTATTGAACTTATGTGCAAATAGTTTTCATTTTCTAAATTCAGATGTAAAAATATAATATATATTGTGTACAATCTCTGTACTTCTAGAAAGTGTTTCAATGCAGTTAAACAATTTTACAAAAAAAAAAAAAAAAAAAAAAAAAAAAAAAAAAAGAAAAAAAATCAATCAGAAAAAAAATGTCAGTTGCCATGCTTTACAGCCCAGCCTTTCATTTAATGAAAATGCACAAATTGCACTAATTTGAAGTTAGACTTGCTGAGTTTTTCTAAATTGGGTTGCTTGTCGCTGTCATACAGATTGAATAAACTGAAATGCAACTTTATAAATCCCAATCTAGCTTAATATTGGCTCAAAAAATTTTGATATTGAGAGAATTAGGAGATTATCGGGAAATAACGAGCATAAGCAAATATTCCGATGGTGAAATTATGATAAGTTAGAATTTCGAATTAAATTCTATAGAAAAAGTTTTTTTAAAAAAGACATTTTAATTTTTTTTCTTTTTTAAGTAGGAAAAATTCAAGTAGAAACCTGTTATTAGGTGTCTCCAATTCAGCTGGTAGTCTCTTAAGGAAAAGCTGAAATACGAAGCTGATCTGAATTATTTGGCATCTAAGACGCAACAAGAGAAATATGATTTTTTAAAATGCTTAAGTATATTGCAAAACGTTACCCATATATTTTAAATCCTAAAATCAGTATTTTAATTAATTTTGCTACTTTGATCCACTAAATTTGTTGGCACGCCATGATCTGGTAAAATATTTTTGGGAAAAAATTGGCACGCGGATGTGAAAAGGTTCGCCTACCCTGCTCTAGTGTAAGTCTACCGCCTATAGCGCGTATCCTCTGATTTTTGTTTTGATTACAGCACTGGGCACAATCCATTTTTTTTTTCGTATCATCTGTAATTCTCAAATCAGGCTGTTTCGGGGACCTAGATATTGCATTTTTTCAAGATTCCCCTCACCTCCAGAGGCTCTGAATATGATTATTTCAAAGAAATACTATTTTCCTCATCTAATCGCGAAAATTTCTTCGATTAAACAAGGTGGAAGTAACTGTCAGAAACTATTTGTATCCAGACAATGTGAACCGCCACAAATGCCACTGTTTGCAAAAAAAAGACCTACTGCTCTTACGATGTCAAACAATGTATTTTTCAAATAAATTATGTTCTGCAAAACATCGAAACCGTTTGGGTATTTCATCGCTTTCACAAGAGTATGCCGTATGCTTCTTTTACATTGCAGCACATGACCTGACCAGCTTCGAAGTGTACCTCACTTTATGAAATTACAGTCTATAACGACAGCTCAAACAAACACGCTTTAGAACAGAAACAGAAGAAATAAATGTTTCCTTTTACCTTGGTAACTATATTTGATAAATCCTTTAACCCTTTCAGGGGCAAAGTAGTTGTATTCATAAAATGTTGAAATAATTTAATGACATCAGTATTTACAAGAGAATTTATTTGTAAACAAGTAGAAGCATATTTTCGTGTATTTAACAAAGGTGAAATTTTCATTATAAAATTCCGGTGCCAATGTGGCAATTAGGGATTAAAATTAGGTGAATGCCGTACCGCCCTTTAAACGGTTAACGATCGTATTTCGTGAAATAGATGAATTCTCGTTTGAAACAAATAAGATAATAAGTAATGTTAATATTGCTGAAAGGTTTTCGCAAAATATCATTAGCAATTTTCGACAGTGGCGTGGGATTATGCTCTTTATCTACCCTATTAAAATCCGTGCGCGTATCTATGTAACCTCAAAAACTCGGAAACTACAGGTCGCATGGTTATGAAATTTGGCACACGGGTTACTCATAGGGGGCCCATGAACAATTGGGGAAAAAAAATTCGAAAATTTAAAATTTTTTAAAAATGTTTTTCACGAATTTTTGCTTTTTTAATGTTTAACCCGTAATCGCGCGAGTTCTAACCAGTTCTAAATGTTTAGTGCAATGTGAGATATTCATATTATGTACACCATGCTGCAATACTACGAAGTTGTGGCGGTTAGTAGGATAATTCTTTTACCTCGCATGCAAATAATTAGAGATTATTTAATTGCGTTTAATTATTACCTTAAAAAAAAAATAAAGAAAACATTTTATCACAAAAATCAACAATACTTTTTATTCTATTTATTCCCTTATGCCAAAGATATCGTTTTATCGTCTGCTGCCATGGCAACATGATAAATTAAATTCCATCAAAAAAATGCCCAGTAGTAGAAAAATATTTTTCGAAATCGAATAGTTATTGAACATGAATTCCCGTGCGTAGAACGGGTTAAACAGCAAGTTTATATTTAAGAAGTGACCAAACTATTGTTCTCGCGTCCTTCAAACAAAACATTTTATCGACCAGCTGTATAGGTCATTTACGTCCTCGTCATCAAGAGTATTTAATATTTGTTGAATTGTCTAACAATTCTTCCGAAGATAGATCCAAATATTATAATCGAATCTTTGAAAAGAAAAAAATATTTTGAATGTATTATTGTGACAATATAAATAATGTCGTTAAAATTTTAATTAGTGTCCAAATCAGGGTTGTCAGTTTGATCTCCATATTTATTCAGAAAATTCGAATCTAAACCAAAAATTAAAAATAGTATTTTTTGTGTTACTTAATAACAGACATTTCGCGTTTGCTTAACCCTTTCGAGAGAGGTGTCCTTAAAAAAGGACACCTAATTTTAATTTCAAAATTGACAAACGGCACCAAGAATATTTAATTAAAATTTTCCTTTTATAAAGTACGTGAAAATAAGCAAGTTCGTATTTTCTAATAAATTCGTTTATAAATTCTGGTTTCAGTTCATTATTTCATCAGTTTATAAACAGAATTACTCCCCGCCGGAAAAGGTTAAAGTAAAAATTCTTCTTTCAAACTTTCCGGTGTGAATTTTAAATTTCGAAATAAAAATGGAGACCAAACTGGCAACTCTGGTCCAAATCGTGAAAATCAACTTTATTCTGCTTTAATTCCTGTGCTTATCGGTATTTATTATGGCAGTTAATAAGTGCTAGATAAAATACAATAGATCCAAAAAGATCCAGATCCGAACAATCAGTAAATTATTCTTAAAATAAACCACGCACAATTATAAAGGACTTTGGAGAGAATTAAAAGATATTTTTCGTTTTTTTTTTTTTTTTTTTTTTTTTTTTTTTTTTTTCGTTTTTTTTTTTTTAATAATAAATTAGAACTGAAGTTGCAGCTTATATTTGAATTCTTTTTTGTGTAGTGTATGCCTCATCTGCAAATTTAGATAAATTATACTCTATCATGATTATATTGGTTTAAGCAAAAGCGACTTACAATAAAAGCATAAGAAATAAAAATGTTTCCTTTTATCGTGATGACTACATTTGTTAACTCCATTTAATGAAGTCGACAAGTTCTCATCTGAAACAAATAAGACTATAAAATATGTTAGCAGTGCTGATACGTTGTTCTCAAGATATTATAAGCAATTTTCAAGAGTAGCCAGAGATTATGCAATTCTATTTAAGCGATGACCAGATTATTATCCTCGCGTCCTTCGGACAGCACATTTTACCAACCAATTACGACTGAATAGATCATTTAGGGTAAGAAGGGGTATTTTGGTGCTGGAGTAATTTGGTGCCTCACTTTCAATTATTATTATGGTGATTTTATTGTATAGTATGGACCTTTAAAATTTGTTGCTAGTACTTACATATATGCACTGTGCATTAGATATAATCCTTCTTATGTAAGTAGCATGTTTTCAGGAAGAAAGAAAAATAATTTCTGGAATCTGTCAAAAAGCTGTGCAAAATGGTCCACTTCCGAAGTTTCAATATCTCTCTACTTCATAGCTGCCAACTTTTACCTCTAACCAGCACCCGCGAAAACGGTTACAGTTGAAGTATCACTATTTTAAGCATATGTCAGTTCCTCTTTATTAACCCCTTGATACCAAGACCGCTTTTCTCAAATGCGGACATATATACCAGCGTTTAGTGTAAATTTGTATTTTCATCAGTGTTGCCGTATCAGGTTGATTTTTTAAGCATTCCGGATTCTCACTGGTAAGTTTTAATAGTTAATTTTGCTGTACAATATCGTAGATACTCCATAGATAAAATAAAAGGAAATTGCTATTCAAAATTTTCTGGTGTAGTTTCAGTATTGCAAAATAAAAATCTGCCAGTGCGGCAACACTGATTTTCATATTCTACATGCACGTACGCGCTGTAAGTTACGATAAAATCAGGACGTACGCATCGTACGTCCTGGATTTCAAGGGGTTAATGTTTCCATATGGCATAGCCTTTTTTTAAGAAACTGTTGGATTTTTTTTTTTTTTTTTATATAGGGCCGAAGAATTAGGTTCTGAATTATATTCAGAATTCTGTGTAATGTCTAGAATTTCATTATTTTCATTCTAAAATGTTTTACTCTAGCCTATATCATTGAGTGGGGTTCATTTTGCTGCCTTTTGTAATTTTTAATATGTGTAGTTTATTTTACGGGTCAACAATGTCGATTGATAGCCATTTTTTATGAAATTGTTTGAAAAGTTTTTTTTATTATTATTATTCAGAAGGAATGTTATCTAAAATATCATAACATCCATTCTAAAATGTTTCCCTCTACAGGCATCCCTCGACTTACGTATTATGCGACTTACGTAAATTCGCAGTTACATAATAAATCACTAAAATTACATTTATGAATACACTAGCGCGTTTGATATGCATTTGAATACTTTTGATAATAATTTTATAAATAAAATATGCAGATAAAAACCACAACCATAATATAATTTTATATATTAGTGAGAGTTACATTTTTATTGAGATATACAATCAAATCTTTAACAAAATAAACTCAAATATAATTAAAATGAGACACGAAATCCGGTGTTCAACCGTAAAAGTTATGTGAGCAAGATTTAAATTAGAACGAAAGCTAAATTTAACCCGTTCGGGACCATGGGTGCATACATGCACCCTTAAAAAGTGCTGAACCCCTTAATTCTCGCTCCCGTCAATATCACGGGCTGAAGTGTCGTTCGTTATTTCTCGTGCCCGTCATATTTCTGGGCTGGAGATTTATTGTTGGAAAAAACTTCTGAAACCAGAAAAATTTAATTGGCGTTTCGGTGTGAAGTCTTTGAATATCGGCGGTTGGGTTTGGTTTTTGGCTCTGATTGTGATGTTGGACTTTGTATTGCATGTTTCAAAATGTATCACACTCAAACTAATTATTAATAATCAAAATTTAATGTATGTTATGTTATTTCAAATATTATTTCTAAAAGTTTGTTTGATGATTATAAATAAAGATCTAAGATGTGAAAAATAAAGATCTTATTCGCATTAATTTGTATGGTGTAAAACAAACATTAAAACACAGAATTCTCGCATGATGGCTTTTCCACAAATGTGAATTTGTTCTATAACATCTTTTTTTTCGCCTTAAAAAGAAAACTAATTGCATATTTTGCATAATAACCTTATAATTATTCAATTTCTGTAATAAAAAAAATAGGTACTTTTGTGATGGTTTTTCCAAATATTAAGCCACCGTTAAGGGGTTAAAACGCTTGAGTGTGATACCAGATAAAAAGAAAAGTAAAATGAATTTAATTTAATTGCGACATTTTCGTGACTTATAAATTAAGTGAAATAATTAACAAAATATGGTGCCAAACGAATAAAATTCGTGTAAAAGATGCCGGTCCTGAACGGGTTAAAGTTTCGATGAAGAGGAACGAGTGCTTTTTTCCCCCCTTCTAGCTTCATCTGTTCATTTGAAGTAAATTGGAAGTTGTTTAACCCTAGAACTACCGAAAATTTTACTCAAGTTTTATAAAAACATTTTACACCAGAATTTTTACTTAAAACTATTTAATTTGTTTATTTAACTTATTATTGTCTGATTTATAAATTTAGTTTGTTTTGAAGAAATTTCTGGTTTGAATAAATATTTTGAATGTACATGTCGGGTCCATTGGACCCTTCTGGTAGACAGAGGGTTAAATCAATTTATCAACGTGAAATTTATAAGTCCCGCATTTCATATGAGGTTTTTTATTTGAAAAATATTTTTTCATACTTTTATAGTTTATATACGAGTAAATACTGTTGCATGGTACTTTATTCATAAAATAATACTCTGTAAATAATATATACAGGGTTCGCACAGTTGTACCACTAAATTTTAACAGTATATCACTGCAGAAACACATTGCAAAATCTGTGAATAAAGGCGGTGTTTGCGAATTCTGTGTTTTAAAAATTTAATGTAAAATTTCTTATCATTAATAGTGGTGCCAAAGTCCTTGGAAATTCCAAGGAGTGTGCGAACCTTGTATAAATATACATATTATATTCATAAATAAGATAGTGTACTATATTTTAGGTCAGTAAATATAACTTAATTTAATCATCGAAATTCCATGAATAAACAAGTCGAAAATCTCTATTAAATTTTAGTGGTAGCTATGGATTTGCCAAACCGTGGAGCTGTTAGACGTAAATTGTAGGTTAAGGGGTTAAAAATTATTGTCATTCTTATCGTTAATATTCATATATTGTACATATGTCAAAACTGCCAACTCTTCCGCTTTTTTGCACCACAAAAATTTAATAGCCATTTTTGCCTTAATTAATCGGCAGATTACGGAGATTTAAAAAGTTAAATTTTACTAAAAAATTTTTGTGGTACAAAAAAGCGTAAGATGTTGGCAGCTATGATATGTAATTAATATTGCAGTTTCTTACGAAATTTTACCTAATCAATTTAGAAATTCAACTTACGTAAAAGTTTGCAGAACGCATTACTTAGTAAGTCGGGGGATGCCGGTATATTGCTAAGCTGTCTTATTGTATTAAAATCTTCCAATTATCATTTAAGCTTTCACTGATGTATAAAAAAAAATGTGTGTATTAATACTTTTGTTTCAAATATCCATGTTGCATTAATTCTTTTTTGGTTGATTTAGTTTGAAAGGGCATCTTTTAAAAAGCATAAAACTGTATGAATTTCAACAGAACCTTCTGAATTCTTCATGTAATGACTATTTCAAACTGTGCCTTTTAAAAACATATGCTCTCAAAGAAAAAAATATCACAGTGCTCAATATTATCAGATTAAAAAATATATATCAGTGTTCCGAATAAAAATAATAATTCCGAATAATCATTGTAAAGATGAAAAAATGGCATGCACTTTATTACTCCAAAATATACGATTGTATGTGGCAGTGGTTACAAAACGTGACACCAAAAATTGCTTCAATTGCTTCTTTCTTTTATGAATCTGTTCCTGAAATTTGTATGTTGAAAATTGTATGTTTTGCCTTGTATATTTTATGCTTTTTAACCCCTTGAGTGGCAAGCAAAAATATCTCTAAATATTGAATTCTCACCGGAATAATCGAAAAATTTTATTTTTAAATAAGGAAAGACAATTTTTTTAACGATTTTCTCCCAAAGTTAAAAATATAAAATTTAGTTAAAATTTTCTGCTGAGAATCTTGTTTAAATTAGGTGGGATATATTTTATCCCACCGCCCCTCAAGGGGTTAAAGACCTGTAGTTTTTTTTTTTCATTTTAGCTTAAAACTAGTCAGATGTGGCAATCCCAAAACTTTCTTCTATCTCATACATGTAAATACTTCAAAATTCGCAATCACAGTACCAAAATTAAATGACAATCTATGTCCATCATGAAGATTCTGAAATTCCGTGCATTAGTTCTTGAAATAGGACTATTGCGGATATCGGAAAAAATGCAGCATAAAAGCGCCACCAGTTGGACGATTTACACGAAAACATAATCAGCAATAATATTTATCAAGGTATGCATGAATATGAAGTATGTTGAAAATTCGTGCATTAGTTCTTCAGATAGAGCTATTGTGGGAATCGGGGGAAAAGCCAGCATAGTAGCGCTACCTGTTTGGGCAATTCACATCAAAACGTAAACAGAACCAATTCATATCAAGGATTAACTGAAGCTGAAGTTTGATGAAAATCCGTGCATTAATTTTTGAGATAGAGATATTTCAGAAATCGTGAAAAATGCAGCATAGCAGCCACCTGTTGAGCGATTTGCACCAAATTGTAAACAGCATCAAATTATTTCAAGAACAAACCGAATCTGACGTTTGACGAAAATCTATGCATTAGGTTTTGAGATAGAGCTGTTGCGGAAAGCGTAAAAAATGCAGCATACCAGCGCCACCTGTTGAGGGATTTTCACCAAAAACTAATCAGTACTAATTTATATCAGGGACTTCCGGAATATAAATTTTTATTAAATTTCGTGAATTAATTCTTGAGACAGAGCTCCTACAAAATTTATGTGACATACATACAGACCGACAGAGTCACAGAGTAGTGGCATTTTGTAAAACAGACAGGCATTTTGTAAAAACATGTTTTTTGGAATCTCTGATTCCCTAAAACGTGTAAATCCGTCAAAAACGGGAATTCGAAAATTTTCACGAATCCAATACTTTCTTCTTGTGAAGATAGAAGAAAGTAAAAATTAAACACCAAATTATACCGCCTTACTTTACCAAGATTTCTAATGGTCAGGGAATTTCCCCAAGTTTAAGCCAGATAAACACTAATATTTTATTAGCAAAAGCTCGCCTTTTGAAACTACGCGATTATCTAAATCGAGTTTTTCCAAAGAAAAATACTAGAATTTCATCTGAAAGTGTAGGAATCCTATTTACGTTTACTTTCAGAAATATTTAATCATTCCTCAGATAGTAGTGTAGCCAGAGTGAGGGGATGGGGACTCCAGATGCTCTGTCTAGACACGAATAATTTCATAAAGTTATTGTCTGCTTGTTTTATCGCAAAAAAAAAAAAAAAGAGAAGTAATTAGATAAGGCGAAGAATATTTCTTTAAAATAGTGGTATCCAGAGTCTCTGGATCTCCATTCTGGCTACGCCACTGTTTTCTGACATCCAAAAATTCTTTCAAAAGTAAATCCGAATAAAGTATCCAAATATTTGAAAAAAAAAAAAAGATACTTTAAAATGTGAAAATACAAAAAATGTCATTGAAATCCAAATTTAAACAGTAAGTTGCAGATTAATTAGCAGAAATAAATTCTATTCTGTGGTTTAATTCCTATGCTTATATGCTATGCTATAATTATATTATATTATATAATTATCCTATGCTATAATTGCGATATTTATGAAGTGTTAGGTAAAATACAACAGATGCAAAAAAAAATATATATATATATATATATATATATACAAATCGGAACAATAAGTAAGTTGTTATTCAAACATGCACAATTTTCAAAATCTTCATGAATTAGCCACTTAATTGTTTCTTTTTTTATATAATAAATTGAAAATAATGAGATATGCACCACTTTTTTAACGTAAAATATTCATAATATTTAGTCTAACAATTTCTGTCGTTAAATAGTATGAAATTGCGATAAAAAAAATTAGTGGTATCAAAAAGTTTTAAGTGATGAATCAAGCAAACTCTTCTTGACCGTACGACATACGGGCAAAACAATTAAGTGGTTAAAAGGCCATTTTCTTCTTTTTTTTTTTCAAGAATCAATTGGAACTGAAATTATACTCTGCGTTAGAATTCTTTTTTTGTGTACTATGCCTCTTCAACAAATGACAATCTATAAGGATTAGTTCAAACAAAAGCGCTTTAGAACTAAAAACAGATGATATAAACGTTTCCTTTCATCTTTATAACTATATTTACTAAATCCTTTAACGACCATATTTCGTGAAGTCGATAAATCCTTATTTAAAGCAGATAAGACTGTAAATTATGTTAGCATTGCTGAAACGTTATTCTTAACATATTATTAGCAATTTTCGGCAGCAGCGTGAGATTATATTCGTCATTCCTATTTAAGCAGTGACCAAACTATTGTCCGCGTGTCCTTCAAACAAAATATTTTACCAATCAATTACGACTGTGTAGGTCATTTACGTTCACGTCACGAATTCAAATCATTCTTTAAACATGGGGAAAAAAAAAGTCTTTCGAAAATGGATCCAAATCGAAACAATGAACAAATTATTGTTCTATAAAAATAACACGCAAACAAATTAATAGTTTCTTTTGTCAACATACTTTTCTCAGCTGGACACGAACTTAAACAGTTTGAATATATTACAGGTATTAACTATAATATCCGTTTGACTTCATATTCGTGATCGTGAGCTATCGATAAATACCGTTAGTTTCGAAATGTGTTTGAGAGTGCTTGAATTATGAAACTCTCATTGAGTTGAACTTAACATTGTATTATTTAATGTAAGGGATATAATCAGGATTTACAGTATTTAATTTCGCTCTAATATTGCATAAGTGCTTAATTTGCATTGCAGCGAAACTCTGCATAATACCAGTTGATTCAAACTATATTTATAATAGTAATTAACTCTTAAAAAAGTTGGTGTAAACCGAAAAAAAAATGGTGTAAGAGATATGTATATGCCTGGGAGGAGTACTTCGACCGCAAAGGATTAAATTTATTACTGTAAGCTAAGTAATTTAAATTTATTACTGTAAGTTAATTAATTTAACTTGTAAGTTAATACTTGTAATAATTTAACTTGTATTTATATTACTTTAATACTTTATATTACTTTTATAGTAATATTTATATAGTTTACTTTATTTATTATTATTATTACTATTATTATTATTATTGATTATTATTATTATTATTATTATTATTATTTATTATTTATTATTTATTATTATTATTATTATTATTATTATTATTATTATTATTATTATTATTATTATTATTATTATTATTATTATTTATTATTATTAATTATTATTATTATTATTATTATTATTATTATTATTATTATTTATTATTTATTATTATTATTAATTATTATTATATTTTTATGTATTACTAGCGAACTTGCCCGGCGTTGCCCGGGTACGTCAAAAAACAGCAGGAATTACGAAAAAGCTCTGAAAATCACAATAAGATATCGCGAAAAAATTTTAAATCGCCTCTCAAATTTTGAAAAGAGAAAATATATATATATATTGTGTTCGAAGATTGTAAGTTGATTCCTTTGACTAATGTGGAAAAAATAGTAGCAAATCGCTAAAATACACTAAAAATCACATACAAAATTCCCGAAAAATTCGAAAATTGCAATACGAAATCTGAATAAATTTTATTGAAATGAGGGCAGCATGTACTTTAGGTCAAATATGGAACGTCAAAAAATTGCAGCAGATCGCGAAGAAACGTAAAAACCGCATTAAAAATCCCATAAAGTTCAAAAATCACGAAAGTCAAAATTTACTATAATTGGATAAAAGTTTCAAATCTAATTCTTTTGACCTGTGGGCCCTCTTAAAATTTATGTTTTGTAGATCATGTTACTTTTATTCGTAATTAATTTACTTGGACTCCCTTAAATATAATTAATATAATCCCTTAAGTTAATATTAGTTTTTGTTGCATTAAAATATCTCAATTTGTTGATTTTCTGTAAGCAAGTACACCCTATTGTTTTACAGTGGAAGTCTATCGGAATTTGGCGAAATATTAGAGATATCGCCAAGTTGGCGTCACTTTTGGCAACTCATTTTGGTCGCTAAATTTGGCGATATATCGCCAAGTTGGCGACAAACTTGGCGCTATTTGGCGACAGAACTGGATACCCTCCTTAGGTACCCCCCCCCCCACCCTTATAGGTATGGACATGCATTACATGCTGTTCAATAATCGCATAAAAAATTCGCTAAAAATTCAAAAATAGCTGCACGAATTCCGAATAAACATTTTTGAAAAGAGAACAAAATTTATTATATTGGGTTAAAAAAAAAAGAAACCGCATTCTTTTTCATAATGTGAAAAAATCGAATTAATAGTTAAGTTAATATTAGTTTTGGTTGCATTAAAATATCTAAATTTGTTGATTTTCTGTAAGAAAGTAATCCATATTGGTTTACAATGGAAGTCTATGGGAATTTGGCGAAATATTAGAGATATCGCCAAGTTGGCGTCACTTTTGGCGACTCATTTTGGTCGCCAAATCTGGCGATATACCGCCAAGTTGGCAAAAAATTTGGCTGCATTTGGCGACAGAACTATGTCCCTCTACGGTAACCTCCTTATAGGTATGGAAATGCATTAAATGCTGTTCAATAATTGCATAAAAAATTCGCTAAAAATTCAAAAATCGCTGCACGAATTCCGAATAAACTTTTTTGAAAAGGGAACAAAATTTACTACATTGAGTTAAAAGAAAGAAACCATATTCTTCCCACTTATATGGAAAAATTGCCTCGAAACATAAAAAAAGCGCTAAAAATCGCATAAAAATTTAAATAAAAAAAATCTAATCAAAAAATCGAAAATCGGGCTTCGAGGTGCAAAACTTCATATATAGACGTACCTTTTCCCCAAATTTTGTAGCTCTACATGCAGTGGTCTCTTCAGAACACCGTCGACACACTCACTCACTCACACACAAACTTCTTTCTTTATTATTATAGATTATTTATTTTATTTATTATTATTTATTATTATTATTTATTATTTATATTATTATTATTTATTATTATTATTAATTATTATTATTTATTTTATTTATTATTATTATTACTTATTATTAATTATTATTATACTTTATTTATTATTATTATT
The DNA here is from genome assembly GCA_963932465.1 of Maratus speciosus. Taxonomy (NCBI): domain Eukaryota; kingdom Metazoa; phylum Arthropoda; class Arachnida; order Araneae; family Salticidae; genus Maratus; species Maratus speciosus. The sequence goes on along the minus strand of OZ010794.1, from coordinate 203,532,273 downwards.
ATTTATTATTATTATTATTTATTATTTATTATTATTATTAATTATTATTATATTTTTATGTATTACTAGCGAACTTGCCCGGCGTTGCCCGGGTACGTCAAAAAACAGCAGGAATTACGAAAAAGCTCTGAAAATCACAATAAGATATCGCGAAAAAATTTTAAATCGCCTCTCAAATTTTGAAAAGAGAAAATATATATATATTGTGTTCGAAGATTGTAAGTTGATTCCTTTGACTAATGTGGAAAAAATAGTAGCAAATCGCTAAAATACACTAAAAATCACATACAAAATTCCCGAAAAATTCGAAAATTGCAATACGAAATCCGAATAAATTTTATTGAAATGAGGGCAGCATGTACTTTAGGTCAAATATGGAATGTCAAAAAATTGCAGCAGATCGCGAAGAAACGTAAAAACCGCATTAAAAATCCCATAAAGTTCAAAAATCACGAAAGTCAAAATTTACTATAATTGGATAAAAGTTTCAAATCTAATTCTTTTGACCTGTGGGCCCTCTTAAAATTTATGTTTTGTAGATCATGTTACTTTTATTCGTAATTAATTTACTTGGACTCCCTTAAATATAATTAATATAATCCCTTAAGTTAATATTAGTTTTTGTTGCATTAAAATATCTCAATTTGTTGATTTTCTGTAAGCAAGTACACCCTATTGTTTTACAGTGGAAGTCTATCGAAATTTGGCGAAATATTAGAGATATCGCCAAGTTGGCGTCACTTTTGGCAACTCATTTTGGTCGCTAAATTTGGCGATATATCGCCAAGTTGGCGACAAACTTGGCGCTATTTGGCGACAGAACTGGATACCCTCCTTAGGTACCCCCCCCCCCACCCTTATAGGTATGGACATGCATTACATGCTGTTCAATAATCGCATAAAAAATTCGCTAAAAATTCAAAAATAGCTGCACGAATTCCGAATAAACATTTTTGAAAAGAGAACAAAATTTATTATATTGGGTTAAAAAAAAAGAAACCGCATTCTTTTTCATAATGTGAAAAAATCGAATTAATAGTTAAGTTAATATTAGTTTTGGTTGCATTAAAATATCTAAATTTGTTGATTTTCTGTAAGAAAGTAATCCATATTGGTTTACAATGGAAGTCTATGGGAATTTGGCGAAATATTAGAGATATCGCCAAGTTGGCGTCACTTTTGGCGACTCATTTTGGTCGCCAAATCTGGCGATATACCGCCAAGTTGGCAAAAAATTTGGCTGCATTTGGCGACAGAACTATGTCCCTCTACGGTAACCTCCTTATAGGTATGGAAATGCATTAAATGCTGTTCAATAATTGCATAAAAAATTCGCTAAAAATTCAAAAATCGCTGCACAAATTCCGAATAAACTTTTTTGAAAAGGGAACAAAATTTACTACATTGAGTTAAAAGAAAGAAACCATATTCTTCCCACTTATATGGAAAAATTGCCTCGAAACATAAAAAAAGCGCTAAAAATCGCATAAAAATTTAAATAAAAAAAATCTAATCAAAAAATCGAAAATCGGGCTTCGAGGTGCAAAACTTCATATATAGACGTACCTTTTCCCCAAATTTTGTAGCTCTACATGCAGCGGTCTCTTCAGAACACCGTCGACACACTCACTCACTCACACACAAACTTCTTTCTTTATTATTATAGATTATTTATTTTATTTATTATTATTATTATTTATTATTTATTATTTATTATTATTATTATTATTATTTATTATTTATTATTATTATTAATTATTATTATTTATTTTATTTATTATTATTATTATTATTATTATTATTATTATTATTATTATTATTATTATTATTATTATTTATTAATTATTTACTTTTATAGTAATATTTATATTACTTTTATAGTAATTTATATTACTTTAATAATTTAACTTGTATATTGTTGTAATTTAATTTGTAATAATACTTGCAAGTTAAGTAATTTAAGTTTATTTCTGTATTTGTTTTGAAAGGGGTTGTACGCATAATAAAATACGAAATATAGTTTTTTGTACGGACCCGTATTACTTCAACTTACATTTAAAAAAGGTGTCACCTTGCGTCTAAGCACAGCCACTGCCCCTTGAAAAATAGGCCTAAGCACTGACAGAAAAATAGCGGCTGCAGAAGGCGGTTTTTTATCAGTGTGTGTAGGATTCCTATAATTTTGATACCAATAATTTTTAAAAGTTTTTTCCGCTTTAATTTTCCGAAATTAAAGAAGTCGAAGAAATCTTTTATAACATACTGGTGGCTAAATTTAGGGGACTGTACTTGGGTTATTCTCTGAAAAGTGGCTGTTTTTCAAAAAAAATTGCGGTCAAATAAAATTTCCTCAAAAATCTGAAAATTTAGCGTAGCCTATATATAGCGTGTCCTTATTGCTATATTTTTCAAAAAATAATATGAACTAAACCGTAACTGATAGATCTTCTGCAATTTTACTTTCAAAGCACTTTCAAAGCTAAAATGTTCAAATAAATGATTGGCACCGGAATTTAAGAACAAATTTCTTTGTAAATAAAAAAAGAAAAAAAAAAAAGGAATTGCTCTATATTACATACATGTTAAATAGTAAAAAGTTTATAAAAAGTCTGGTGCCATTGCCGCGCTTGGGAATTAAAATTAAATGGTTTCATATACATACCACCACCTTGAAAGTGTTAAAAAAAGGAAAATTTAACTAGAAGTCATACTATCATAAATGATATTTTTTATTATTATTTGTGTATTTTATTGCATTAGATTTTTTTATTTTACTGTTCAGTACATATATAAATGGATTTAGATCATTCCCTCATATATTAATATTATGAGGTAATGATTGTGAGGGAATGATGAAATACTTCTGAAAACCATGTTATACAGAAATGATTAGTCTAATGTATATTTTCAGTTACTAAATATCTTTTTAAACGCATTTCTAATAATATAACAAGATAAAAAAGATATTTCGTTTGTTTTTATTAAATTTATAATAGATGAGGGAATGACGGATAATAAAAATACATACTTTGATCTAGTACTTGAAAGCTATGTGCTAGCTATTCAGGAATGTGTTTGAGCAAACAACAAGATAGCTGCTTCACTTTACTCATGTACAAACTGTCCTAGACATATATAAATCGTGTGCTGCTTTCTACTAAGTAAATAGGGGCAAATTTATAGTTATGTGAGGGAATGATGACAAATACTAGGGACATCATTAAAAAGTGCCCCAAATCTTTCCTTATATAAAATATAAATATAATTAAATGCCTAAATGTTTATTTAAGTATGTTTAATGGATTGAGAAAAAAATAATTATAAATATACGTGCTGCAATGACAGAGAAAGCATTTTCTTTCCTACATGTGTGACTGGGGACATAGTGAGGCAATGATATTTACTTAAAAAATACATTTAATTTATCATATTTCAATTTCAATAAGCAAATAATTACAGTTTATATGTATAACTGATTAACACTAGAACCGCCATAGCGGTCATTTTGACCGGTACCAAATAAAAATATTTCGATTCAAACCAGAAAATTCTTTTTAAAGTAAGATAAATATGTACCACGGAGAAATAAGTTAAATAAGTCAGTTAAAAGTTTTAAATAAAACTTCTGGTGTAAAATATTTTTATAATACTTGAGTAAAATTTCCGGCGGTTCTAGTGTTAATATTGATAGTTTAAATTACTTTTTCATTTTGTATTTTTCGAAATATGCCTTCAAGACCCCTGGGGCATAAAATTGCCAATTTTCCGAGAATGACTCACTTACGTTGAAAAAAATACGCCTTCGGCAGCAGCCATTTTTGTGTCAGCACTGAGGCCTAGTATTCAGGGGCGGTGGCACAGCCCTCAGACTACGCGCGCTGTGACACAAAAATGGTGGCTGCCGCAGGCCGCATTTCTCAGCATTATTAGGGTCCTTTGAATTTAAATAGCGGTAATTTTTAAAAAGTATTCTTCTCCTTATTTTTCTTCGATTAAGTAAGACGAAAAGTGCTCTGGTATTAAAATTCTAGGGACCGGAAAAACGCTGAAAAAAAGAAATCCACTGATGACAGCCGCCATTTTCGTTTCAGCACATAGGCCTAGTACTCAGAGGGCTGTGGCCTAAGTATAACATTAAAATACTGAAAATGCGTAAATTCAATGTATCATAATTCGGCAAGTCTTGGTCGTAAAGGAATGGGGTATCATTGTTTTATTTGTTCGAAGAAGGAAAAAGATTTTCAAATATAATTTGTAAGATATAAGGACAATTTTTTTATTTTATTTTGCAACGGTCACGAAGAAAACTATTTGATATAATAAATAAAGACACACAACCTTGCTTAATGGTACACAAAACACAATCTTTAATCAGCTAAAAGTTAAATTCTACGTTTCAAGCTGTTTCTACGGCCCTCTTGAGGAAAAATATGATGGTTAAATGGCTAAAAGTTCAGAGATGAAGGCTTCCTGTACGAGAGACAATTTGTCGAACATTGACTAAAGATATGAAAACAAAAATGTAGTGGTGCCATCCGGTGAAAATAAGTACTTATTAATGAAATGAATCCAAATTAATGAAAAGTTCGATTCAAGAAACCATGAGTGTCGCCATCTACGCTTGAGGGTCAGAACCACATTCAACAAAGTTTTCATTCCAGTTTTTGGCAACATGATTCAAGCTTAAATTGATATTTGATATAAATTGGTTTTGATATGGCTGAGAACATTGGAATATACATTTGAAACGTTTTAGCAATTGGAATTATACCTCTAAAGCTAACCGTTTATTAATTATCTACTGGACAACGATGAGAAAGATACGCTGTATATCTATTCAAAGGCAGATAGGACAGCGGATAGAAAAGGAAGTAAATGCTTTGATATAAACTTACCACTATTGTCATCAGTAGTGCCATGAAATTCAAGAGCATGGTACCCCTGTAATAATAATAATAAAAGTAGAATTAAGAACAATTTCGAAAAATAAATAAAATTAATTATTTTAAAGTACATATCGCTCACTCGCAAGGAAGGTGGCGCATCTCGGCAAAAGTAAATTTCACGAGAGAGGCAAAATAAAATTTGCATTATTTTATTGTAACGTGAAATTATAGTACTTAACTCTGCATGCAGGAGTAAAAAACGTGCATAAAAGCGTAAAACCCTTAAGAATGAAGACGTAGATGATGCTTAGAGGGTTGGGTTCTTTTACCTCCCCACAAAATCCACCACTTTTCGGTGGTTACGAATGGGCATACAGCAAATAAAGGGATTTTCCGTATAACTACACTTACGAGGCTTTTTCTACAGCAAGACGCACCTATGACAAACCTACTAGCGGAATAAAACGCAAAATGAATTTTTGCGAGATGTGTCACTTTTCTTGCTGGTGAGCAAATAATGTTTCAAAATATCGTCAAGAACATTGGGAAAAAATACCTTCATGTAAAATTCTGCATTTTCTTTCTGATCATTTCACATATTCTATAAAATAAGAAGATATTTTAAAACATGGAAATATAAATAATGTCAATAAAATGCAGATTTAAATAATAAATTACAGATAAATTTGTAGAACTGTTGCTTCTTCCAATAATTTTTGTGCCAATCATTTTTAACACTTTGACTATGGATACATCACAGTAGACTACTTTTTAATTCTATTCGTATCACTTTTTGAAAAATAATCTCTGCCATATACTTACAATGCTGCCACACGGGCTACTTTTTTAAAAATCAGATTCTTGATTGTCACCTCTTTTTTGAAATGGTAAAATGTGCCTTATTTAATGACATATTAATTAAGGCAAAAACAAAGTGAATTTTACCGTTTGAAAAAAGTGGTGCCAATCAAGAAATCTGAATTAAGAAAAAGTAACCCACTGGCAACACTGTATACTTATACTAAGACAGTTTAAAGAAAAATATATAAGATATATATATATATATATATATTGTTGTGGTACGATTGAATGTAAAAATAGTCGCCAGTCCTGGCTCGTAATCAAAGTATAGTTGCCAACTTTTACGCTTTTTTCCTACCACTGTTTCTGAACGGTAAATTTTACCTTATTTAATCCTCAGTTTTCCAAAATTAAATAAGACAAATTTTTCTGTTCGAATACAATGGTAGGAAAAAAGCGTAAGAGTTTGCAGCTATGTCAAAGTGTTAATTAAGATAATTATACAAAATCAGAAATTTTGAATTGCTTATTTCAAATGAAAATCAAATTTCCATGTATTAATATAATTTTGATCGATGTTCGAATTGCTTATTTGTATTTTTTATCTCTGCGGCCTTTTCATTTAAACGAGGTGTAATTAACCCTACGCCCACCAGACAGGTCCAATGGATCCGCGAGATATATTCAAAATATTTTTTCAAACAAGAAATTCCTTTGCTATAAACTAAATATAGAAACCAGACAATGGAACAATGTAAATAGTTTTGTGGACTACCTAGTTGCTCAGCAATTTAACCCCTTAATTCTCGCTCCAGTGATGTTCACGGTCTGCGTCTTTTATTCAGATTGTTTGATGCCCACCAGTTTATAAAATAGTGTAATTGGCTTTATCATGGTATTATATTACCTGTCATTAAGTAAGGTGAATATTTCTTTTTCAAAAAAGTAGTGATAATAAGCAATTTGAATTTCTAAACCGTAATTTAATGCCACCGTTAAGGGGTTAACATTCAGTTTATAGGTATTTCAATTTCGGGTTGCCAGTCTGGCTTCAAATTTTAATCCGAAATTTCGAATTCATAACGAAAATTTCGAAAAAAAATGAGTTTACGAGCTCGTTAACTGTGTCTCATTAAATAAATAATAAAATACTGTTCTTTATTTCTGGTATGAACTCGAAATTTCTGAATAGAAATGGAGGCTAAATTGGGAACCCTGGTTCGACTTGCAGAGGCATTAGGGAGCCATAAAAAGAAAAATGTTTAGATGTGGTTAACACTTTATCTACTGACGGTACTTTTAAGTACCACTCACTTTAAACTTTCATCCCATAGTGAATATTACTAATATTCTAATGGTACTTTGGAAAAACACCCTTTTAACTCCACTTTATCCGGATACATGGCAACAGTAGTTCTAGGTTTGTTATTTTAGCGAGGAAGGAGGCTATCTTTGACACAGATGATGAGTTTTATGCCAACATTTTGTACAGATTGTCACGCTCGTCTTTTTATTTCTGCAAACACAGTAAAGGATATAAGAGAAGTGTTGGATTTTTTTATGTGTTCATTATGGTCTTAGAATACAGTTTCACTAGCTATTTTAGGTGAACGGTGTATGTATTTGATTTAACAGTTGAATTAGTCGATGGTACTTATAACTACTGTCAGTACACTGGGTGTTGGAGAAAACCTTCTTGTTTACTTTTCGTCTCTGTAGTTATCCATCGTTTTCATCTGATTTAAAATGTAATTACTAAAATGTAGTGGAGTAATGATTTCCCTGGTATTTCTTTTCTGTTTCATTGTTATTTTTATAGTAAATCGATAAAGTTGTGACACCGGCTCGTTTTTGCTGTGCTAGAAATTGAGTACACCAACTAAAGAATTCGTCTGTGTGTTTTTGAAGAATTTTGTATAAGGAGTATGGGTGGTGTGCAGAGACGTACATTGACATGTCGTCCGCGTACAGGGCGATATAAATCCTTAGTGCGCATGAAATATCATTAAAGAATATGTTAAAGAGGGTTGGGCCAAGGACATACCCTTGAAAGATGCCAACAAGTATACGGTAAAGTGTGGAGAGTATATTGCTAATGCGGACGCAGAAAAAGCGGTCGTTAAGGAAATTAAGGACCTGATTTCAGAGGCGCCTTTTGGGATTTAACTAATGCAGTTGTTCCACAGCCAGTGTTGCCACATAGTCAAAAGTCAATTTCCCCAAAACTTCTGAAATTTTCCCCAAATTAGTGTTTTTTTCCGCAAAAGTCCCCAACTCAGTTTTTACCCAAAAAGAGAATTTTTAAATTTTCAATTTACCTCTATAAAAATATTTAAATAATTTAAGCTCAAAAAATTTCCCCAAATCAAGTCTTTTTTTTTGAAAAAATTCCCCATTCAAAAAACAAACTTTTAAATTGGGCTGAATGCATATTCTGTAGCTACATTAAGAGAATGAGAGATATACTTTGCAGTGACAAGTTATTTTACGTTTGTTTTTTAAAGTATTGTCTAACAATGTTGGACTATTGTTACATTACCTCCATAGCTTTAGACAATCTCTTATTAGTTGAGATTTGAATGAATCCGAGATGCTACGCTGTTTTACTTTTTTTTTCATCCCTATACTGAAGTACATAATCATAATGCAAAGTATTTTCGCTGTATCAATCGATGTGCTTTTGTATATCATAAGAGAAAAATATCTGCTCTCTACATATTTAATTTTTTTTCAAGTACGGCGAAAGAATTTTATTTTTAAAAGTCCTTCAGATTTAGTCACGCGCAGGTTTAAGCTGGTTAAGTTTTTAAAGGCTGATGCATCTGTAATACTTGTAAACTGTAATGTAGTAAACAAGGAACACGACCACATCCAAGAAAATAATGATGAATATTTCCGATTTCTGGATTGTATTTTCATTTTTCAAATCAAAATTGAGTTCGAGACAGATCCAGTTTTTCTACAGGACTAAAATAAAACTTTACGGAAAATAGTAAAAAAAAAAAAAATCCCCAAGTTTTCCCCCAAAATTCCCCTAGAGGTTCAAAAATCCCCAAAATGGGGACAAAATCCCCAATCTGGCAACACTGGCCACAGCTTGCTTTATACATAGAAATTAAATAACTTAATCTTTATGGTGTGGAACTTTAATCTTAGTCTAAAGCGAAAATAAAAGTTAAAAGGGCATATCCTTTAAGCAATCATTGTAATATGTTTCATTTTTATAGATGAAAATTGCCGATATACATTTGCATCTAGTGTTGCCAGATGGGCTACATTTTTTTAATTCAGATTCTTGATTGACATCACTATTTTGAAATGGTAAAATGCGATTTATTTAATGATATATTAATTCAGGCGAAACCGAGGGAATTTTTGCGGTTCAAAAAAGTGGTGCCAATCTAGAAATCTGAATTTAAAAAAAGTAACCACTGGCAACACTGTTTGCATCGTAGAAGCGTAAAAAAATTTCGTAAAGTTAATTTCAGAGTTGATGAATATTTTTTCCTTCATTCCCCACCGCGCGAAGGACGGTTATACTGCTTCAGGATCCAATGACGTAGCTAGGGTGGTTGCCCAGAGGCTCCAGATACCAGAACTTTAATGCAATATTCATCGTCTTATCAAGCAGCCGAATTTTCTGCGATTAAAGGAGACGAAAATAACTTTACGAAATTAGTGGTGCCCAGATCATTTGAAACTCCTCCCCAACCCTGTCTACACTACTGAATAATCAATAATGAAATCCTACCAGTACTTACTCAATGTGAAATGTTAACATAATATTTTCAAAACATTTACAACTTAGCTCCATGTCAGAAAAATATTTGTATTAAACTTTAAATGTCCCGAATAATACCATATTACATTCGCAATATTCATAATTCAATATAAATATTTTAATAATATGCTAAAATATCTGTGGCGAAGGTATTCTGTTGAAATATTTTAAGCTTAAAGCCAATAAATACGATATTAATGCACCATCTGGTCAAAATCCTTCATTTTTAGATAAATACAATGCTTTAATTAAAATGGCAAATGAGATAATGATTAATAGAAAACATGAACAAAGATATTATCTGTCGTTAAACATAAAAAAAAAAATTGAAACATTTTTCAGTTTTTTATCAGTTTCAATTAACTTATACATTGATCGATTATTCATTTTTCAGTAAGTTAGTTTATTGTTTTAGGCTATTAAAATTCTTCGAATTTTTAAAGCAGTTGGAATGATAAACACATTAATATTTACTAGAATTACACTAAATTAAAAAAAAGCTTTTTATAAAATGCGATGGTATTCAGCTATATTTAAACCCCTTGAGGGGCGGTGGTATGTTTATAAAACCACTTAATTTTAATTCCTAAATGCCACATTGGCACGAGAATTTTAGTTAAAAAATTTCGGTTTGTTATGTGCGTGAATTATAGCTTTTTTATTATTTAAAAATAAATTTGTTTTCAAATTTCGGTGTCATTCATTAATTTCAACACTTTAGCAATGAAATTGCCTTGCCCCTAAAAGGGTTAACCTCTTGAGCTCTGGCGCTGTTAGCGAATGCATGTCACTGGCCACCAGTATTGCTACATATGGCAGATTTCTGTTTTTTTTTAGAAATTTTGGATGCACCGCAAAAATTTTATTGATACTTTTCTTTTACTTGATTATATAGAAAATCAATCATCTTGTAAAGCAAAAATAAGAGTTAAAACTTTCTGGCGAGAATAAAAAAATCAGCCAGATATCATGACGTTTTCGGAAATGTCCAAAATACCATGACGTACACTGAGTACGTCACAGTGCGCAAGAAATTAAAATATAATTTACCATATGTTCCACACTTTATTAATGTGATAAAAATCTGAACGCCTTTTACACATTGAGTATTATTATGCTTAGCAGAAAATATTTCCTCTATAGTAATAACTGCATATAATATGCATTTTTGCTACTAAGGCTGTACATATTTGTGCTCTAAAGTTAGATGAAATAGAAGATGGATTGTGTTGTGCATTTAACGGAGGAAAAGATTATTTAATAGGAATTTTTTTGTGACTTTTAAAAACACTATTTAAAAAAAATCTAAATTACTAGAAGATATAATACAAATTTCTATCAAAAAGCAAATGAAAATGGAAGCTTTAAAAATTATTCAGATAGCTAAGATTTACTAAAATAAGATGAGTGCATCAGTGATTGATCATTGTTTGGAAATTTCTTGAAGTTATGTGTAATAGAACTTCACAAAGCCTTAAAAAGCCCAAGCATAATATGTGAATATTCTTTTGTATAAGCTTAAAAAAGTGATTTGTCATTGCCTTCCTTACTTTAGTAATATATTTAAAAGTCGATCTCTTTTTTTAGATTAAATATTACAATACTTAGAATAAAGATTTTTTTAATAGTAATTTCATATATTATGCCTTTTTAATCATTAGTATGCATTTTTTCAACTAGGAATGTAGTTTGAAACATATAACAGAAGATGGATTGTACTTTCTGTGAAACAGAGGAAAGAAGTATTCAATGATTATTTTTATTTTGTTCTGGCTTTTTAAAAAACAATTTTTTTTTTATAAAAGGAATGGAATGGTGATTATAATGGAAGCTCGTTCCATAAAGCACGCGAAAAATGAAAGTTAAAAGAATGATTCAGGTATTTGTAAAAACAGAATTAAAAAAATAATAAACAAACAACAACTAAAATATTAAATTGCGTTACTAAAAAAGTTAAAAATTGTTATTTTATATTTATGTTTGTGTGTCTTTCCTTCAATTGATTTCAGGTTATTGATGGTATTTTTGATAGATTATTTTGAAATTATTAGTCTCCGATACACTGTTAAAAATTTTGCAGCATTCTGGCAGTCATTCGACCGTTTTTTGAAAAAACGGTTTCATAACCATAATTTAACTATATTCTGACCATAAAATGGCCAATTTTATGGTCAGAATAGTGTTAAAATTACGGTTGTGTAACCGTTTTCGGAAAAAACGGTCAAATGACCTGCCAGAATGCTGCAAATTTTAAACAGCGTATGCTATTTTTTTTCCTCTTAGCAAACAAAGTATCGTCTCCAAAAAATCGTTGTATAAGCCAGCCGTAAAACAAAACAGATGTATCACTGTACTGTTAAATATTCAACAGCAATTCTTTTAAACTTCAGGCATTGCACATTTTCGATTTTTATACCGTCGTATTGGGAAACAAGTCCTTTTTAACCCTAGAACTACCGGAAATTTTACTCAAGTTTTATAAAAACATTCTACACCAGAATTTTTACTTAAAACTATTTAATTTGTTTATTTAACTTATTATTGTCTGATTTATACATTTAGTTTGTTTTGAAGAAATTTCTGGTTTGAATAAATATTTTGAATGTACATGTCGGGTCCAATGGACCCATCTGGTAGACGGAAGGTTAAAGCAATTTGTTTGAAAAATGCGTCTCCATTTATTTTTGAGATATTATTTTTTTTTTAGTTTTTAGTGCAATTTGTTTAATTTTGGCTACTCAAGAACTCCATTTCTGTAAAGAGTAAAGAAAAATAGTTGGAAAATAAAAATTATATCTTTTTGTTGCCATTTTCCCATAACTACTGAATTTTTTAAAAATTAAAATACGTGCTATTTTGAAAAAATATAAATGAATGATTTCTGATAAAACATAGAGCTATTATAAACTATATTTAATTTAATTATCTATATTACAAATAAATGAAGGCGTATGAATGGTGAAATTCCTCTTGTTTCCGCTTTAATTAATATGTCCTTAAATAAGGTTGAATAAGGCGAATTTTTCTATTTAAAAAAAGTGGTGCAAATCAAGAAATCTGCAGTACCCCGCTGTTTTCACATTGGATAGTTTGACGTGGTACCGACGATATTCTAAAGACATTTACTACAAAGAAATGTTTTCGTAAATTGTGGTGAAATTGAATATAAAAATATTCGGCAGTTCTGGCCCGTAATTAAAGGTTTTATTGATATTAATAAAGATAATACTTTATATAAGAACATCATATAAGATAATTTACTCTAAATTTATAAAGAGAGTTATGGATAAAAGGGAGGTGACATACAGTGTGGAGTCTACCAGTTGCGAGTGAAATAACTGAGCAGGTTGTCGCAAGGTGGCGGCTCATTTTTTGCATCGGATCAACGGTTTTTCATTACGTTAATAAAGCGTTTAAATAATGAGAAAATATCTATTTAAATTTACTGGTGGCAGTTTGCCGCTGCGGTAATCCACCCCTAACCGGTTACAGTTGAATATTCACTATTTTAAGTATAAGTCAGTTCCTCTTTTATTAATAATTCCATGTAAACATTACTATTACTTAGCATAAAATATTTTCCAGTTCCTCCCAGAATAATTTTCGTGGTAGGTTTCTATAACATTTGCAACTGAACTAACTTCGGAGTAGATTTCTGGAAAAATATGCAAGAAAAATACAAGAAGAAACTTTTGATGAGAAAAAAATGTTGTTCATAAAATGGACTATTTGGCAGACCTGTTAATGCAAATAATTGTACTGAAAGTGTAAAACTTCGATGAAACATAAGTTGGACTGTATTTTGTATCTAACAGAAAAAAGCTTTTTATAGCTAGTTCTAATTGCAGGGCCTTAAAATAGTATTTTTGAAAATGAATTTAGAAGATTTAATAGAACCTTGATCTGAAAAGAAAATGAAAAAGTGAGCTTTAACCCTTTATCTACTGACGATACTTATAAGTACCACTCACTTTAAACTTTTATACCATAATGAATATTACTAATATTCTAAGGGTACTTTGCAAAAATCTCTCTTTTAACTCCACTTTTTCCGAATATATGGCAGCAGTAGTTCTAGGTTTGTTATTTTAGATAGAAATGAGGCTATCTTTGAAGCAGTCGATGTGTTTTGTGCCGACATGTTGTGCAGATTGCCACGCTCGTCTTTTCATTGCTGCAAACACAGTAAAGGATTTAAGATAAGTGTTGGATTTTTTTTGTGTGTTCATTATGATCTTAGAATACAATTTGACTAGCTATGTTAGGTGAACGGTGTATGTATTTGATTTAGCAGTTGAATTACTCGGTGGTACTTATAAGTATAGTCAGTACACTGGGTGTTGGAGAAAAACTTCTTGTTTACTTTTCGTCTGTGTAGTTATCCATCGTTTTCATCTGCTTTAAAATGTAATTACTAAATTGTAGTGTAATAATGATTTCCCTGGTATTTCTTTTCTGTTTCATTGTTATTTTTTATAGGAATTCGAAAAAGTTGCGCCCCCGGCTCGTTTTTGCTGTGCTAAAAATTGCATATGTAAATGCATATATTGCATATGTGGAGATGCGAGAGAACATGTTGTCCCTGGAATATTGTCGTCGCATAACTAAAGGACTGCTAACAAGATCGAAACTTAAAGAAAAAAAATAGTTTTTTTAGCCCTTTCAGGAGCAGAGCATTTTCAATTCTAAAGTGTTGAAATAAATGATTGGCACGGGAATTTGCCAAACGATTTATTTGTAAATAAGAAAAAAAGGGCCTATATTTCACATACTTATTAAATCAAAAGTATTTTCTGGTGCCAGTTGAAATACCTTGTGGGTTTTCCGTTACTATATTTTAGTCATAGTGTACTGACGGTACTCGAAAGTACCACTTTAATTAATTACCTCTAAATAATTAAATTTTTCACGGGTGAGTATTTTTTTTTATGTTTATCCTTTAATTTTCATAGTAGTAACTGAAAAAAAAAATATTACATGAAAAAAAATTGAGTAGATCATAATGCCGTAGATAAAGGGTTAATGCCTTGCTGTCGAGTGTCGGTAAATAGCCGCCAAGCTTTATAAACTTGATTTTACTTTTATATTCTATTTGCGCCACAATGTTTTAAACGTACATTTTTTAGTAAATTTCTTTTGCACATGTCGAAGTACTAGTAAAAATGCCTCTTAAAAAATTGGTACCAGCGGAATAAATTCGTTTAAGAGATGTCTGTGCCTGGGAGGAGTACAGCAATCCCTTAACATTCGCGAGATTAGTTTATTTGAGAAATAAAAAATGAAAAACATTTCATCATTCGGGAATACTTAACTTGGTTATTCGCGATTTTTTTTTTGTAAAGAATACTTTTTTACAAAATAAACTCGCTTTGTTTTACAAATTCCGTAAACTATCTGACGCTGGACAGTTGCATTGTACTGTATAGCTTAAGTTTCGAGAATTTCAGCGCTTGTTTTCAGGCAAAATGTAGATAAGTAATTCCAAAAAACCCGAAACATGACGCTGTTAAAAATAAAAAAATCCTAAATTTGCTAAAATTTAAAACTTTTATTGCAAGTGAAAATTTTTCTGCAAAAATTGTATGGAAAATTTTTCTGCAAAAATTGTATGGGAAATTTCAAAGCTTCAACAACAACGTGTTGAGTAAGCAACCAATCCAAAGTTGAATCCAAACCATCCTGCAATCAAGTTAACCCCTTAACGCTCGAATTAAATTACGGTTGAAAAATTCAAATTGCTTATTGGCACCACTTTTATGAAAAAGAAATATTCACCTTATTTAATGGCAGGAAAAACGACACTAAAATATAGCCAATTTCACTATTTTATAAAACTGGTGGGAATCAAACAATTTGAGTAAAAGACACAGCCCGAGAATATGATGGGAGCGAGAATTAAGGGGTTAAAAGATAAATCGAGGCCGCAACTTTTCCTTATATCGAAATTCATAAACAAAAATCTGTTCTTCCAAACAATCGTATATCAATAAATTTTTTATCCATCAACTAGCAACTAAACTTAGTACAATATATTTATTATTATTCAGATTTATTTACAGCATGTACTTTTTAATGCTTAATAAATACGCCTTTACGTTTCAGTTGAAAAAAATCATACAACCTAACACCGCCCCCCCCTTTTATGCACGGGAAAAGAATATCAACATTCGCGATTTTGACGTTCGCGGAGTCCTCCGCGAACCTGACCCTCGCGAATGTTAAGGGATTACTGTACTTCGATCGTTAAGGGTTAAACAATATTTAGGTAACTAACATTTATTTAAAAAAATATTTTTCCTGATTTTTTTTTCTTTTTTTTTTACTTTGCCATTAACTTTTACTGGTAAAACGTATTATATTATTTTTATATTACGTTATCTTCTTACCTTATCCTGTTGCAGAGGCCACAGTGATAGGAAAAAATTTATTTCGTCTCACCAATATTTCTAAAAATAAATTTCATAGTAGATTCTTATTTTACGTTTGAAAGACGTTTACCACAAAAGTTGTCGCTTTGAACCGTTTCAGGGGCAAAGCATTTTCAATGCTAAAGTGATGAACTAAATGAATGGCACCGGAATTTACCAACAAATTTAGTTGAAAAAAAAGAAAAAGGCTATATTTCACATACATACTAAGTGTAAAATATTTTGCCAAAATTCTGGTGCCAATGTGGCGTTTGAGAATTAAAATTAAGTGGTTTCATAAATATACCACCGCCCCTGAAAGGGTTAAATAATGATGATACGAAATAAAAATTTTCCTATCACTGCGGCCTCTGCTATTATCTGATCTTCAAACTATCTTTCGTAAGTTCTATGGCAAGGTTGTCAGTTTGGCCTCCAATTTTAATCCGAAATTTCACATTCATACCGTAAATTTCGAAAGAAGAGTTTTTACTTTATCTCAGCGGTTCCCAACCTGAGGTACGTGGTGGCCTGCTGGGGGTACGTGAAAATAATATCGTCAATGGGGGAAATCACAAAAATATTTTAACTAAAACACATAAAGAAAATTGATACTTTTAGATTACAAAGTTAGTCTCACGTGTAAATCCAATATGTTACACTCAAAATGAGGGAAAAGGCTCACTAAGCCTAATAATTTATTGATAATACGATGTCAGTAGCTCCTCCCACTGCTAAGCATATTGCGTGAGTACTTATATATTTTCCTCTATCTTCCCGAAAATTTCAATTAATCATTAAATGCAATATTGTTTTTTGTTTACATTTTGATTATTTGTATGTCATAATGCAAAGTTGTTATCAATAACGCTGGGGAACACACATTTTGTTGACTTAGATCTGGCACTTGTTTTTGGCTAATTATTGGCATCTAACCCCAGACCCCAGTTTGTTTCTATCACGTCAACATTTTAAGCTACAGGATACCCCAAAAATCATACTGAATGTGGATATAAAGGAAAATAAAGAAAATATTACCAAATATATTGTTCATACAACGGCGTCACATACTTACTATGAGCTATATTGCGTTCCTATAAGTAATAAAATCCTTTTACAAAACAAAAAAAGTACATATTAAGGTAAAAAGTTCCGCTTGTACATTTTCCTGGAGTGTTCAATTTGTGGACAATCTCGCTTGATGCTCCAACAATAGATCAGCCATCATATGTTCATCCTATCTACCTTCCCAGATAGCATGAACAATAGCAGAAAGTTTGATTTTTTCTGATATTATCTTGCCGTGACAAATTTGAATTGAAAAATTTGCAGCAAATCTCCCGCAAGGTATACCATCACCCACTTGCACGAGTAGTTTGTTGCGACACTGATGACAAGACTGTCTTTAACACGAAAGTGACGAAAGCAAAAAATCCCTCTGTTGAGAGAATAGACAATCAGCAGATATGCAGAAATTGCAGAAATTTTATTCCGTTGGCACCGCTTTTTTAAAACGTTATACTTATCAAGTACCAAAAAAAAAAAAGAGTCTCGTATTAAAAAGTACAAATATTACCTTATCTTGTTTATGGGGGTAAAAAACGATGCATGCACCTTAACGGTGCGTATGTATCAATGGATCTGATCAGGTCTATAGACCCCTTCGAAGCGGTTAAACTTATAGTGTAACAGTTGTAAGCAGTTAAGGTGGCATGGAAAGATTACTACTTTGCAGTATTTTTGATTACTTGTTTACCGTTAATTTGCAAAAAATTTGATACAGCATGAATTTAACTTGCACGACAAGTTAGCTGCAAGTTCAAATTGTGGTGACTTCGGCTTTTACGTTATCTTGCTGCAGTCTCGTTGTGAACTTTCAGTCCTGTCATGCTGAGCTTGCTGCAACTTTGCAGGTTTTCAAAGCAAGACTTCTGCAAATTTTCTGCAAACTAAAAATGCTATGTGGGTTTATACCATTCTTTCATGAGCTTCAAATCTTTGTGGAATCGCTCATCCTGCCCATCACTGACTGCACAAATATTTCCCGGGAAGTCATCAAGATAGCTATGCAGAAATTGAAGTTTGATGCTCATGTTGCAATCAAGCATTTTGAAGTTCTCTAAAAGTTACTGGACAATTTTGGTGCAATTTTCTACTCGCGTATGTCTAAGAATGCCTTTGACAAGGTTTTTGAATGCCAACTAAGCATTCTTTTGGAATTCTCTCATTGTTCCGATGAAATGTTCATCTCTAATGAGCTGCCGAATCTGCGGACCGTCAAATACACCTGCCTTTATCTTTTCAAAAGACAGGTTTGGAAATTTCGAAATGAGATGAAACAGTCTCCTTCAGTTGACAAAGCTTTAACGAACATCTTCATTAGACCCAGTTTTATATGCAGAGGTGGAAATGTGATGGTCTTTATGTCGGCAAGTGGCTAATGCAAAATTGCTTGGATCACCAGGTTTGAGGTCCGATTTTGGAGGCAAATTCGACTGGAACCAATGCTTCTCACGAGCTCTAGTGTCCCACATGCACAAAAAACAGAGATACCTTGTATGTATAGTCTAGTGTCAGACGCTGCATTCACTGCTCCCCAATCGGAGAATGTTTACTTCAGCCATTAGTAGAAAACTAAAGCTTCCTATGACTCACGCCCAATTCAGCGTAGAGTAGTCGCATTAATATAAGCTGTAGAGAAAAAACTTGACATGATAGAAGAAAACTAATTGCAGTTTTGAAATCAACACGCTTTTTTGACTAAAAAATAGCTGAAAAGTCGAAGTCAACAGAAATAGTGTTAAAAATTGTTCCCCAGTGAATCATCGTAAGATAGTTAAAATTTCTTCTAATGCTACACTGATTTTCCTTAATGTTTGGCTAAAAATATAAAAAGCAATATTAACTTTAAAATGCAAGATAAAAAGATAAAATGTTAGAAATGTCAATGTAATTTGTATCAATTTATTATATGGCTGTGATAAGAAGATTAGTAATGAATAAAAGCATTTTTGCGTAATTTAGTTGAGTAGAGGGGAAAGGGGGGCGTGTTTGTGAGAAATGGTGGTAGTCCGAAATGTAAAACCTAAGAAAGGGGTATGTGAAAGAAAAAAAGTTGAGGAGCGCTGCAGTTTATCTGGTTGCTAAATGGCTCTTATTATATAAATCATAAAATGCCATCCTTTATTTCTGATATAAACTATAAATTTCTGAATAAAAATGGAGGCCAAACTGGTAACCCTGTTCTACGGATGTATTTCCATTGATGGCATTTGATAGACTGATAAATTACTTCAATTGTTGATTCAACTTCTCATTGATTTTAAGTGCATAAAAAAATCTACGCTTTTTCGCATTTAAGCTACGCATCAGAGTGTCTCGTATAGGTCTTTAAAATCTGGAGGGTATTTTCTTCTCAAATTCCAAATTCGCACCATAATATTTGAATAATTATTTTTTCTTATGCAATCATATTGAACCATTTTAAGACTTCTTGGATTTCTTAGTTGGCACCAACTCTAAAACACGTTTAACTCTAATTTGAACTACATAAAAATACAATCATAAACACTCCATGGATAGAGTAAAAGAAAGTTGCTACTCACACTTTTCTGGTATAAATTCGGAATTTCTGAATAAAAAATCCGCCAGATTTGGCAACGCAGTTGTTACCATTTCTAAAGGTATTAGATTGAAATATATTTAAAACAAATCATGCGTTTATTATTGTTGTACATTTTAACCCTTTTTGGGGCAAAGCACTTCCATTGCTGGAATGTTGAAATGGAGGATTGACAGCGAAATTTCCGAACAATTTTATTTTGGAATAAGAAAAAACTCTATTTCAGATATATTATGAACTGAAAATTTTTGTATCAAAATTCTGATGCCATTGTGGCATTTGAGACTTAAAATAAAGTTGTTTCATAAACATACCACCGCTCTTGAAAGGGTAAATCAATATTCATTTATTAATTGATTATTATTATTTTAAATTATTATACTATTTTATTATAATACTATTATTATGTTATTATTATGCTATTCCATTGATAGCATTTGATAAACTGAAATATTACTGCAGTTACTGATTCAACTTCTCATTGATTTTAAGTGCATAGAAAAAAGAAACCTATGTTTTTTTCGTATTTAAGTTACGAATCAGAGTGCCTCGTATAGGTTTTTAAAATTTGGAGGATATTTTATTCAGAAATTCCGAATTCTCACCGGAATATTTGAATAATTATTTTTGTTTATACAATCATATTGAACTCTTTAGAGACTTCTTGGACTTCTTAGTTGACTCCAACTCTAACAAAAGTTTAACACTAGAACCACCGGAAATTTGAGTCAAGTTTTATTAAAATATTTCTCAGCAAAAATTTGATTTAAAACAGTTTAACTTTATTATTTAATGTTTTTTTTCTTTGTATCTTTTAAACTTATTTCATAATCAAATTTCTGGTTTGAACCGAAACATATTCATATGGTAGCCATCGAAATAACGGCTCACTGTAGTTCTAGTGTTAACCCTTACCGGCGCGGAGTAAATCTGTTCATAGACTGATGAAATAATGGACTGACACCGCAATTTATAAAAGAATTTATTAGAAAATACGAACTTGCTTATTTTCATGTACATTATAATAGGAAAATTTTAGTTAAATATTCTTGGTGCCGTTTGTCAGTTTTGAATTAAAATTAGGTGTCCTTTTTTAAGGACACCTCGCCGGTAAGGGTTAATTGTAATTTGAACTACATAAAAGTTTTTAAAACTTTAGATAAAACTGGATCTGAGAAAATAATTAATAGAAAATGTAGATGATAGGGGATATAAGATTACTAATCCCCCCAAAAAATTAAGAGAATTATGCCATTTATTATTTTGGATTATTTTCTGCACTGGCCGTTTTTATATATCTTAGTAAATTTTTCATAGACTTAGTTTATTCCGCCGTTTATCATTCTGGATTAATTTATGCATTGATCGTTTTCTTTTCATATTTTAGTAAATTAATTATAGCATTAGTTCTGCCGTTTATCATTCTTTATTATTTTATGCATTGACTGTTTTTTTCGTATATTAATAAATCAGTCATAGCTTTAGTTTATTAAAACTCTTCCTTAAAAAAAAAAAAAACAACTGGAGTGATAATACAGTAATATTTCACAAAGTCTAAAAAATCTACAGAGAATATGCACTGGATCACAGATCTTTGAATACTAAGCCTAATCACTGATACACAAATTTAAATTGTATGTGTGTACACAAATTTAAATTGTATGTGTGTGCACAAATTTACACTTATTTAGAAAATGTGACTTTATTACTAGAAATGGTTTTTCAAAATGACAAGAGAAATTTAGAAAAGTGGTCTCGTCTGTGCCCTTTTGACATGGTTACATAAAGCCATCCGACGCAAACGTCCTGGCAGGTTTAGTGATGGTGTCATCCTCCTACATGAAACTGTCAGGCTTCATATTACTCACCAAACTCAATAATTCATGCAAAAGTTCAAGTGGGAAGTCTGGAACAGCCCCCCCAAGGAGCCCAGATTTGGTACCCAGTGACTATTTCCCTTTCCGAAATTAAAGGAACACTTATCTCGAACAAGATTATCTTCAAACAATGATATAAAAACATCTGTTGAGAACTGTCTCAATGGACAGTGGCGTGATTTTTACCAAGCTGGATTAAACAAGTTGGTCCTGCGTTCAAATAAATGCCTAAATAGATTTGGTGATTGTATGGAAAAGTGATCGGCAAGTGTGCCTTTTAATTCACTTTTGTATTTTCTGTCTATTGTTAATAAATATTTTTTTATTAGCCTTGCAACCTTTTTTTTAGATCCATCGTCGTATGTTAAATATGCGTCCAAGCGGTCTGTTTTTTGCACACCACTTATTTGAAAGAAAAATCTTCTTTTTAAATTTATCTTGCAAATTTTGTAGATACCTACTCCGAATGCTACTTTTGTTGCAAACGTTGTGGAAACCTGTCATGAAATATGTTCTTCAAAAGCACTGGTTTAAAAAAAAAATACGGTCCAGTGGGAACCCTGCCAAAAAATGTACCAGAGCCAAATGAATTTTTTAGGGCTAAATTTGTTGAATACCTAAATGTAGCTCCTTTCGGGCTAAAAGCAACCTCTTTAAAACAAGCAGAAAATGTTTCTTCTACGCTGGACCTCTGATTTTCGAAAAAGTGGTTTCACTGTAGTCCGGGAGGCGGTGACATCATCGCGGAATTAAAATTTTTTTAAATGTAAATCGATGATAAAAAGACATACGAACAAAATGAGCTAGGTATGACTAGGTTCGACAAGCCGAAAACATGTTTAATTAAATTAATTATTACTAAAAATTTTTAATGTTTTTCTGTCAACGCGGATATTGACCATTCTTAAAGCATCTTATAGAAAATCTTGCGCACTTTCAGAAAAATTGGTATAACAAGCTTTATTCTGGCGGAAAAATCTGTCATACTTATTTTGACCCTTTCAGGGGCAAAGTGCTTGTATTCGTAAAATGTTGAAATAATTGAGTGACACCAGTATTTACAAGAAAATCTATTTGTAAACAAGTAAATGTATATTTTCGAGGCCTTAATGACAGTTAACCCTCTGTCTACCAGAAGGGTCCAATGGACCCGACATGTACATTCAAAATATTTATTCAAACCAGAAATTTCTTCAAAACAAACTAAATGTATAAATCAGACAATAATAAGTTAAATAAACAAATTAAATAGTTTTAAGTAAAAATTCTGGTGTAGAATGTTTTTATAAAACTTGAGTAAAATTTCCGGTAGTTCTAGGGTTAAATTTTCATAAAAAAAATCAGGTGCCAATGTGGTAATTAGGGATTAAAACTATGTGATGCCATAGGGGCATCGCCGCTCTTTAGGGAATTACGGAAGCATACGATGATAAAAATTCACATTTATTTTGCTATGAATTTTTACCGGTGTCTAGTTTATTTCGCGTCTGGACGCTGGCCAAGTGTCGGTTTTTCGCGAAAACGGTAAATCATTACAGCTTTTTAATAATAATAAATTTAATTAAACTTTTTTCGGTATGTCAAACCTAGTCATTCCTAGCTCATTTAGTTCGTATGACTTTTTTACTACAAATTTGCATAATTTTTCATTTCGCGATGACGGGGACCTTCCGACGTCAACAGCTTCCATACTAATGGATTTGTTTAATTCAAGTTTTCTACACGGAAATTATTTAATTTAATTTCTTTAAAAAATTTCTGGTACGAAACATATTAAACCTGTGTCAAATTAACCCACATATTACGGAAGATTAGTGGAAGCTTGGCACTACTGCAAAATAAATTTTTGTTCGATGTATAATTGGAAAGTGAAAAAAAAAATTAAACTTTATGATAAGTAATTGTGCTTAGATAGGATAAAAGACTTGTTTCAAACCAGAAATTTCTATAATAAATGAAATCAAATAAGTACCACATAGAAAAGGTTTGTTAACCCTTTAACTGTTTTTCTTAAATGCCGATCGGGAAAAAGAGTTTGCTTGCTTAGTTACTAAAATTTTTTTCATACCACTTAATTTAAACTGTAATCTTGGTTTTATTAATTGACAGACATTTTTCGATTATATAAGTCGATCATCTGTGCATCAAGTACTAATCGACTGATCACTTTCAATTGAAAGCAAACGAGAACATAACGACTCTTGGAAGCATTTCGTGATTTTCTGCATTGTTTCATAAAGGTCGAATATTTCAGTACAAAAGAAGTGTTGTCTTATCCCTAATTTTAGTTTGGTTGTGCAAGGGGAAAAAAAAAGAAGCTGTTAATAGGCTACTTCAGTTAAACTGAAAGACCCGTTCGCTAATGTCCTATGGAAGAGATTTATAAGGATATCTCGGTTGCATTTCAATATTTTTAAATGATTGTTTTTGCATTGCATAGCTAAGATCGATCTGTACAAAGGCCGTTCTTTACTTTTTCGACTTTGTTAGCAGATTTTCTTTTTAGGACGATGCTTTCACTTTTGAAACCGGTTGCGAAAGTGAAAGCATCCTAATTAAAAATACCTGAGCACAAAATGAAAAAAATACAAAACAGCTGATGTAGAGATAGATCTCATCTATCCAATGCAAAAAAAAAAAAAAAAAAAAAAAAACATTTAAAAACATTGAAATGCAAACGAGATATCTTAAAAAATTTCTCCCATTGGATTAACGTTAGTGAACGGGCGTTTTCGCCTAACTGAAGTAGCCTCTTAAGGGGTTAAATCAAAACTCTAGACGGAAGTAGATTTATCTGATCCGCGTCCGAAATTAACCCTTTGCACCCAAGAGATGACTCTTATTCAAAACTAGAATTGCCAGGTGTCCCGCGTAAATAGGAGCTCCAAATGCTCTCGCCACCAGTATTTTAAACTAATTTTATCCGCCTTATAAAATGGCAGAATTGCCTGAGATAAAACATGTGGAATTAAACTGTAAGAAATTAGTGGTGTCTAGAGCATTCAGAGACCCGATTTATGTGGGACACCTGGCAACAATAAGGGTGAGTTAGAGTTACCTCTCGAGTGAAAAGGGTTAATGTATATGCATTTGTATGAGATTATTTAATGATAATACTTCTATTAAATTCGCCATGTAATATTAATTTTTTCGTGTAATTTTATTTACTTATTTTTATTTCTAAAGAACTCTGTCCTGCAAGTTTAAAATTTACTTTAACCCTTTCATTCCCATGGTAGAATACGTTCTAGAAATTACGTAGTTCAGATAATCCGAATTTACACCAGAAAATTTCATTGATAAATTTCACTTTATTTAAGTATGCACTGGTCTGTTATTAAATAACCCTTTCCGGCACAGGCAATTTTTGTTGTAAAATGATGAAATGATTGACTGACACCGGAATTTTAAAACGACTTTTTTAAAAATTAAAATCATGTTACTTTTAATGTTTATTATAAAAGCAAAATTTTACTAAAATATTCTTGGTGCCGATCGTAAGTTTGGAATTAAAACTAGGTATCCCGACCCGGGCACAGTGTGCCGGAAAGGGTTAAACCAAATATTGCTATTTTAATTTTCTGATATGAATTTTGAATATCCGAATTAGAAAATCCACTAACATCCTGATGCCATTTGGACTCACTGGGAGTGAAAGGGTTAAACTAGAAAGACGGGGATTTTTACTCAAGTTTTATAAAAATATTTAATACCAGAATTTTTATTTAAAACTGTTTAACATATTTAATTAGCCATTTTTTAATTTGTGTTTTTTAAAGTTATTCCATAAAGGAATTTCTGATTCGAACCGAAATATAGCCATATGATTGGGGCCAAAATGGCCCCTCACCATCATTCTAGTGTTAAGGAATCATTTTTTAAGCTACAACAAATAAAACAACTTATAAACAAACTCATTTTTAGGAGCGTTCGTAATTATTCAAATACGTAGCACATATAGTCGTCGTTTGACCCGTATATCTGTCTGTTCGTCCGTCCTCATATAACAGAGCAAAAACTACCCAACCGAATGGCCTGAAATTTTAAATATATAATTGTTGCAAAATTTTGTCGAGACATTTCAAATTTTATGAAAATCGGATGCATAGTTTAATTACAGGGACAGTCAAAAGTTTTTCGTTACATTACGGCCAATGGGAAAAAAATATTTCAAGGGCATTTTAGTGATGCTACAGTCTTTCGAACAGAGTGAAATTGATATGCACTTATGAAGAGCACTAAAATATATAGTTTCAGTGCAATATGCGGTGCAAAAAATATTTATAAAACTGGTTATAGTACGTATAGTGGTGGTATAGAACTCACCTCATTTGCCATGTTCGACGTGAAATTTCCAACTTGTTTGTTCTACAATCAGTAAAAAGTACAATTTACTTTGAATTTATTCATCATTTTACAATAACAAACATTCACAATCTTAGTCGAAAAATAATGCGGCCAATACTGAGAAAAGCTTTTACGTTAAGTGCAGTGGTGGAAAATTGGCGCAGAGGTGGAGCCTATTGACACCACTAAATTATAGTAGAATTTTGCCTCTTATCTAACGATCAAATTTCTGAGTTTTTACTAAACTGAATAATACCATACAAATTTAGTGGTGTCAATAGGCTCCACCTCTGCGCCAATTTTCCACCACTGTTAAGTGCGGCAATATTTTTACATAAAAGAAGAAATTCCGCGTTTATAGTGTTTTAGTAATGTGTAAGTGGGGATGATAAATTAGATTTTAACTCGTCTGTGTGAATACCCCAATTGCCAGCCACACATTATTATTATTATTTTTTTTTAATCCCTAGTGAAATTTGGGAAAATATTAATGTGTTTATCATTCCAGTTGCTTTGAAAATTATTTCAAAAGGAGAGAGTTTTTTGAAATTATTTTAAAAAAAGAAATATATATATAGTGTTCTAAAACTTTAAAATTCACTATACAAAAATATTTTTTTTAAGTAAAAATAAATAAAACAACTCTCTTTGAGTTTAATCTGCGTTTTGCTGTAGCAAACATTTACAATTTTATGTTAGGCGGGGTAAAAATGCAACTTATAGGATGCACCATTGTAGAGGTTAACGTGTTGCGTTAAGTGTAGTAATATGTTTACAGAATTCTGTCCTACAACTTTAAAATTCACTTTAAGAGGGTCATTTTTTAAGCTGCAACAAATAAATCAAATTTAAACCAACTCATTTTTTTAAATTCTACATTCAATCCAAAATACAATCCACTTTGAATTTATTCTTCCTTTTATAATAACAAACATTTATATTCTTAGTCGAAAAATAATGCGACCAATACAGAGAAAAGCTTTTACGTTAAGTGTAGTAATATTTTTACATAAAAGAGGAAATTCCGCGTTTATAGTGTTTTAGTAATGTGTAAGCGGGGATGATAAATTAGATTTTAAATCGTCTGCGTGGATACCCCAAATGCCAGTTACACATTATTTGTGGTATTTTTTATCCCTTGTGAAATTCTGGAAAATATTAACGCGTTTATCATTCCAGTTGCTTAGAAAATTATTTTAAAAAGAGAGTGTTTTTTTAAATTATTACATAAAAATTCCGTCCTAAAACTTTAAAATGCCCTTTACAAAAGTCTTTCACTCTATTGGTTCTACGCTTAATTATCAATGCGATAAATCACGTATTAAATACTCAATAATTTCGAGCGTAATTTTACTGCTGAAAATTAAGTGGAAAATTGATTTAAATTATATATGTGTTCACCGATGCAGGGTTTATTTGTGTGTCACGTTTCGCCTCAGGAATGTGTGCTCATGAAGACTATTTTCTTTAGTATTGTGCTTTAGTTGCAGCCTTACCAATATATGTGAGTGAGAGATGCTAGCTGGGTATCGCCCAAGTAGCTTAAATGGAAGTGCACTTGGAGTGCTATTCCAAGGATTCCGGGTTCGATTCCTGGCTTGGAGATTTTTCATTCTGTTGGTTCTACGCTTAGTTAACAATGGGATAAATCACGTATTAAATATTCAATTATTTCAAGCTTAATTTCACTGCTGAAAATTAAGAGAAAGATTAATTAATATTATATATCTGTTCATCGATGCTGGGTTTATTTGTTTCTAACTTTCCGCCTCAGGAATGTGTGCTCATGAAGACTTTTCTATCACGTGATGCAGTTGCAGCCTTACCAACATATGTGAATGGGAGGTGCTAAGCTGGGTATCGTCCTCATAGCTTAAATGGTAGAGCACTTGGAGTGCTATTCCAAGAGTTCCGGGTTCAATTCCCGGCGTGGACATTTTTTACTCTGTTGGTTCTGAGCTTAGTTAGCAATATGATCAACCACGTATTAAATATTTAAAAGTCTTTTTATTTTAACCTCTTCGTTCCCAAAGCTAAAATAATACTACAAATACTCATTCATTGATTTTAAACAAACAAAATGACATCATAGCTGACAGAAAAAGAACTTTTCGGTACTTGATACTTTAGAGGACTAGTAATTTAGGTTTACAAATAGGGATCTAAAATTACAAATTCCGTTAAAATATCAATTTATTTCTCACTAACCCAAATTCACACAATCACAAATTTAAGGCTTTTAATCAAGTGAATGATATACAAATCCTCAAAACATTTCATTGTAAAGGATTTAAGTTAAATAAATATGAAAATTTCTCAATTTCTTGGTCACACCCTCTTGATGGCTTTTTGCAAACTCAGATGAAAATAACATCTATTTTATGAGGAAATCAGCTTAGATTTTGCCATTTATTGGTTTGTTTTTAAAGCAAAAAACATTCAGCTATTAAGAAATGAAGTCAAAATGTAAAAAAGTTAAACAGTTTAGTTTTTATTGGGAAAAGAATAGAGGTCCACATATGTGGACTCAGGTAGCGAAGAGGTTAAGTCAAAGCAAATAAAACCACCCTCTTTGAGTTTAATCAGCGTTTTGCAGTAGAAAACATACATATTATAGGATCGGGTAAAAATGCAAATTGCAGGATGCACCATTGTAGAGGGAAAGCTTTTACGTTAAGCGTAGAAATATATTTACAGAACTCTCCTATAACTTAAAAATTTACTTTACGAAGGCCATTTTTTTTAGCTACAACATGTAAACCAACTCCCCCCTTTTTTTTTTGTTTTACATTGAATCCCAAATAGAATCCACGTTGAAATTAACTTTCATTTTATAATAACAAACATTTAAAATCTTAGTCGAAAAATAATGCGATCAATAGAGAGAAAAGCTTCCAGGTTATATAATATTTTTACATAAAAGAGGGAATTCCGCGTTTATAGTGTTTTAGTGATGTGTAAACGAGGATGATAAATTAGATCGCTGGCGTGGTCAGTAAGCGGAGGCTGCTGTCACCCCGAGGGCCCGGGTTCGAGTCCCTGGGTAAGACATGGATGTACTTGTGAATGTCCCATTGTAATTGTATAATATATGTAATGGAAAATAAAAATTTGTGTGACTTGTTGTTGTTTATATGTATAAGGATTATTCGAGGCGAAAGCCATTGCAGCTATAGGCCCCAAAGCACTCTCCACTTCGGTGGACGTCAAATGTCAAATGTCAAATGATAAATTAGATTTTAAATCGTCTGTGTGAATAACCCAAATGCCAACCAAACATTATTTTAGTTTTTTTTTTTTATCCCTAGTGGAATTTGGGAAAATATTAACGTGTTTATCATTCCAGTTGCTTTGAAAATTATTTCAAAAGGAGAGAGGTTTTTTGAAATTACTTTTTAAAAAAATATATTATTGTCCTAAAACTTTAAAATTCACTATAAAAAAGTATTCTTTTTAGGCAAAGTAAATAAAACAACTCTTTTAAAGTTTAATATGCGTTTTGCAGTTGCAAAAATTTACAATTTTATGTTAGTCGAGGTAAAAATGCAAATTATAGAATGCACCATTGTCGAAAAATACGTTTTACGTTAAGTATAGTAATATTTTTACAGAATTCTGTCCTACTACTTCAAAATATGCACTTTAAGAAGGTCATTGTTTTAAGCTGCAACAAATAAATCAAATTTACATCAACTCATTTTTTTATTCTACGTTCAATCCAAAATAAAATCCACTTTGAATTTATTCTTCCTTTTATAATAACAAACATCTACAATTTAGTGGAAAAATAATACGACCAATACAGAGAAAAGCTTTTACGTTAAGTGTAGTAATATTTTTACATAAACGAGAAAATTCTGCGTTTATAGTGTTTTAGTAATGTATAAGCGGGAATGATAAATTAGATTTTAAATTATCTATGTGAATACCCCAAATGTCAGCCACACATTCTTTGAGGTATTATTTATTCCTTGTGAAATTTTGACAAATATTAAATTGTTTATAATTCTAGTTGCTTTGGGAATTATTTAGAAAGAAAAGAGGTTTTTTTTTTTAAGTTACTTTTTCTTAAAACACCGCACCATAAAATTTTAAAATTTACTTTACAATTTTTTTTTTTAGTCAAAGCAAATGTAATAACTCTCTTTGAATTTAATCTGCATTTTGCAGTAGTAAAATTTACAATCATATGTTAGTCGGGGAAAAATGCAAATTATAGGATGCATATTAGAGTTGAAAAACTTTTACGTTAAGTCTAGTAATGTTTTTACATAAAAAGGGAAATTTCACTTTTAGTGAAATGGGGGTGAATTTAGTGAAGCGTATGGGGAGATGATAAATTAGTTTTAAAGCTTGTATGTTTATACTCCAAATTCCCGGCACAATTTGGCAATGGTATGCTTTATGCCTTGAGAAATTCTGGAAAATATTGACGTGTTTATTATTCCAGTTGTTTGGAAAGTTCTTTCAAAAGGAGAGAGGTTTTTTTGAAATTATTAAAAAAATATATCTGTCCTAAAACTTTAAAATTAACTTTACAAAAGTATTTTATTTTAAGTCAAAGCAAATGATACAACTCTTTGAATTTAATCTGCGTTTTGCAGTAGCAAACATTTACAATTTTATGTTATTCGAGACAAAAATGCTAATTATAGGATGCCCCATTTAGGAGGAAAAACCTTTACGGTAACTGTAGTGATATTTTTAAATAACAAGAAAGAAAAATCATGTGTCAAGCATAGATTATGAACACTTTCAGAATCAGCACATTCAGAATAATGATTCAAAACTGCACCGTTTAACCCTTTCAGGGACAAGGTACTTCTTTTCGTAAAATGGTAAAATGAATGAACGATACCAGAATGTAAAAACAAATTTATTTCAAAACAAGCAAAAGCTTTTGTTTAAATAACCAATAAAAGGAAAATTTTCATTCCATTATTCTGGTGTCAATGTGGTATTTAGGAATTAAAATTATGTGGTCCAAAAATGAACCACTGCCCCTGAAGGGGTTAATAAGGTAAAATATTATGTCTAATTCAACCATAGGGAAACGCATAACACATTCGAAATTGAAATTTTAGCTGTTGCCATCTACAAACGGAAAATTATCTGAATTCTTTAATCAGCCCTTTATATATTATATTGCCGTATTGTATAGTAATCATCTTTTAGTAAAATTCAGTGATTTTTTATCAGTTTCATTTAAAATAGCGTAATGTCATTAAAATATACTGCAAAGGATTTTTACCTCTAGACTATAATGTAACGGAATTCTTTTGAGTGCCCCTGTAAATAAACTATTAATCCCATATACTTCATGCTTCATATACAATACCAAACATGCCTTGGTGACCCTAAATAACGTTTATCAATTGCATGAAAACCCGAGTATATTTACGGGAGTTAGAGCGTGGACAGTTGGACAGACGGACAGACAAACCGAATGCATAAACACTTTTCAACTTTGTTGGAAAGTGTTAAAAAGGGAAATTTCTCGTTTAGTGGACTAGTAAAAGCGTATGTGGAGATGATAAATAAGTTTTTAAAGCTGGTATGTGATAACTCCAAACTCCGGGCCCAGTTTCTTAATGATATGTTTTATGCCTTGTGAAATTCTAGAATTTATTGACGTGTTTATTATTGCAGTTGCATAGCTGCCAACTTGTACGGATTTTTCGTAACACAAAAATTTAATAGTACATTTCAGCCAATTGAATCACCGAATTTCAAGATTTTTTAACGTTTAAATAAGACGAAAATTTCTATTAAATTTTAGTGGTAAGAAAAATCCGTACAAGTTGGCAGCTATGCAGTTGCTTGGAAAATTATTTCAAAAGGAGAGAGTTTTTTTGAAATTATTAAAAAAAAAAAAATCTGTCCTAAAATCTTAAAATTTAGCTTTACTAAAAGCTTTTTTTTTTTTTAAAGTCAAAGCAAATAAAACAACCCTCTTTGAGTTTAAATTGCGTTTTGAAGTAGCAGAATTTACATTCTTATGTTAGTCGGGCAAAAATGTAAATTATAGGATGTACCATTATAGAGGAAAAACTTTCATGTTAAGTGTACTAATATTTTTACATACAAAGGGAAATTTCGCGTTTAGTGTATTAGTAAACAGTATGCGGAGATGATAAATTTGTTTTTAAAGCTGGTATGTGAATTCGCCAAATTCCAGGCACAGTTTCTCTATAATGGTATGCTTTATGCCTTGTGAAATTCTGGCAAATAATGACGTGTTTATTATTCCAGTTGCTTGGAAAATTATTTCAAAAAGAGAGAGTTTTTTTTAAATTATTAGAAAAAAAAATCTGTCCTAAAACTTTAAAATTCCCGTTATAAAAGTCTTTTATTTTAAGTCAAAGCAAATAAAACAACTCTCTTTGAATTTAATCTGCGTTTTGCAGTTGCATACATTTACAATTTTATGTTATTCGGGACAAAAATGCAAATTACTAGGAAAACTTTTACGTTAAATGTAGAAATAATTTTACATAAATGGAGAAATTTCGTTTTTAGTGCATTAGCAATGCGTATGGGGGAGATGATAAATTAGTTTTTAAAGCTGGTATGTGAATTCTCCAAATTCCAGGCACAGTTTCTCTATAATGGTATGCTTTATGCCTTGTGAAATTCTGGCAAACATTAACGTGTTTATTATTCCAGTTGCTTGGAAAATTATTCCAAAAGGAGAGAGTTTTCTTTGAAATTATTAGAAAAAAATCTGTCCTAAAACTTTAAAATTTACATTATAAAAATCTTTTATTTTAAGTTAAAGCAAATAAAACAACTCTCTTTGAGATTTATCAGCGTTTTGAAGTAGCAAACATTTACAATTTTATGTTATTCGGGACAAAAATGCAAATTACTAGGAAAACGTTTACGTTAAATGTAGTAATAATTTTACATAAAAGGAGAAATTTCGCGTTTAGTGTATTAGTAATGCGTATAGAGGAGATGATAAATTAGTTTTTAAAGCTGGTATGTGAATATTTCAAATTCCTGGCACAGTTTCCCTAAAATGGTATGCTTTGTAAAATTATGGCAAATATTGAAGTGTTTATTATTCCAGTTGCTTGGAAAATTATTTCAAAAGGAGAGAGTTTTCTTTGAAATTATTAGAAAAAAAAATTCTGTCCTAAAACCTTAAAATTCACGTTATAAATGTCTTTTATTTTAAGTTAAAGCAAATAAAACAACTCTCTTTGAATTTAATCTATGTTTTGCAGTAGCAAACATTTACAATTTTATGTTATTCGGGACTAAAATGCAAATTACTAAGAAAACTTTCATGTTAAATGTAGTAATAATTTTACATAAAACGAGAAATTTCGCGTTTAGTGTATTAATAATGCGTATGGGGGAGATGATAAATTAGTTTTTAAAGCTGGCATGTTTATACTCCAAATTCCCGGCACAATTTCCCAATAATGGTATTCTTTATGTCTTGTGAAATTCTGGCAAATATTGAAGCGTTTATTATTCCAGTTGCTTGGAAAACTACTTCAAAAGGACAGAGTTTTTTTTGAAATCATTAAAAAAAATCTGTCCTAAAACTTTAAAATCAACTTTACTAAATTCTTATTTTTTTTAAGTCAAAGCAAATAAAACAACTCTCTTTGAGTTTTATCTGCGTTTTGCAGTAGCAAACATTTACAATCTTATGTTAGTAGGGGTAAAAACGCAAATTATAGGATGCACTATTGTAGAAGAAAAACTTTTACGTTAACTGTAGTGATATTTTTACATAAAAAGGGAAATTTCGCGTTTAGTGTATTTGTAAAGTTTGTCTTGAATTTGAAGTTTTATCAATAGGTGTCAACCAAAGCTATTGGAATGTTCAAACAACTTTGTTTGTTTCATACAGATAATCGAAACGGGAGTGAAAAAAACAATTGTGAGGCGTTTTCAACCTAAAAGTTTTGTTTTTTAGAAATATTTTGCAAGCTTTTTTCAGATGAAATATATCATAGAAATTTAAGTAAGTAGGTTTTAAATAATGCAGAAATATCGAGCTTTCATTCCGGCATAAAGATTGTACAGTAAGTTAGGTTTAATACAACAATGTGCTATTCTTTTGAATAGGGCTATGTGGGAATGCTTGACCCATTCAGTGTGAGGGAGGATTGACCAGATGCTCAAGGCTCCCTTAATCAAGTGATTTTGGAAATCTCTATTATACTTTGTGCATAATGAAAGGTTAATGGTTATATATATAAAAAAAAATGCAAATTTCTTCTATAAAGCTACAGTAAAATGGGGTGATGGAAAAGAAAATGTTTAAACTTGATTAAAGAAAGATGTGAAAAATTGCTATAGTATCCACTGCAAGAAAAAAAATAATGAAATATAAATGAGAAAGTTGATAGGAACTTTCTTATAAAATAAAATAAATGATTTTTTTCCGTGTCTTTGGGAAATTCAGGCAACCATTAATTTTCAGCTGCATCTATATAGATTGAATTCAGTTTATCATTAACTAAGGACTATTCACAATGCAGCATATCGGATAATGAAGCAATTTTGCACTTATAACCACTAATTTTCCAAGACAGTATGAATGAAATTTAATTTTTAAATGATATTTAAATTCGATGCTCCAATTAGGAACCATTTTCCTGAAAATATTATTTTTAATATGAACATATTTTTAAAAGAATGATATATAATAATAATATATAATAATATAATATAGTAATAACAACAATGAATAGAATAATACATAATAATAATGATAATATATAGTTTTTAAATGAATTTACAATTGGATTTTTCAATTAAGAACCACCGTCCTGATAATGTTGTTTTTATTTTTTAATGTAGAATATTATTTTTAAATGAATGATATATAATAATAATAGTAATAACGTAATAAGAATAACAGCATGTATAATAATAATATGTATAATATAATACTACTACGACACTACTACTAATAATAATATTTTAAGAATTATACTTTGAAATCAAAATATACTACTCATTTTCAATAAAGCGAAATTTTCAAATAAATGTAAATTATCAAAGTAAATTTCTGTATCGCCTTCTTTTTCTCTTTTTTCTAAACAATTTTTTGCTAAAACTTTAAAGTTTATTAAAGAAGTCTGAATTTTCTTTCTTTTAAAAAAGATCCAAGGTAATAAAATAAACTTTACACAGACTCTTCTTTTCATTGTTAAAATCAAAATACAACCTACTTTGAATTTAATCTGCGTATTACAGTAGCATCTTAGTCGGCGAAAAAATGCATCTGAAATGCATCTTATTCAATTGGGAGGAAAAACTTTTACGTTAGGTGTAGTAATATTTTTACATAAAAAAGATATTTCCGCGCTTAGTGTATTAGTAAACTGTGGGTTGCATCTGATAAATTAGTTTTTATATCCTTTGTATGATTACCCCAAATGCCAAGGCACACATTTTGTTTACTGTTCTTCTCAAGCTTTCTGAAATTCAGGATTAGATTGATTTTAAACTGCATCAATATGTATTGAATTCAGTTTATCATTAAACTAAAAGGACCTTTTGCACTGCAACATACCAAAAAATCAAGCAATGTTGCACTTCACTTATATAGTCCTCAGCAAAATTTTAGACACTGATGATTTTTAACATTTAAATAAAAAATACGAACATTTGGGTTATACAAATGGCTGTACTTATTTTTAAATATATTTTAACCCTTTCCAGCGCGGTGTCCTTAAAAAAAGACACATAATTTTAATTCCAAAACTGACAAACGGCACCAAGAATATTTAACTAAAATTGTCCTATTATAATGTACACGAAAATAAACAAGTTCGTATTTTCTAATAAATTCGTTTATAAATTGCGGTGTCAGTCCATTATTTCATCAGCTATAAACAGAAATACTCCGCACTGGTAAGGGTTAAACGTTTTAGGACAGAAATAACAGTTTTAATGTAGGATATTATTTAATTTAACTGAAAAAAGTGAATTTTGCATATTGCAAAAGTTTAGACACTTTTGTGATTTTTTGGCCACTATTCACGGAAAAACGCAAATTACAAACTTATGACGTCACATGCATGAAGTATTTAAGTGCACCTCGCGATAGCATTCGTTAGTGAAGATGCTGCGAGCTAGAAATTTTCAGTTAGATGAAGTAATTAAACTATGGAAGCTGAAATTGAAAGGGAAGACTGTTGCAGAAATTTCAGCTACTTTGAATCGTCCAAAGAAGTTTGCCAATAAGTACTGTCTAAGGGTGACTCTTTCAAAGCAAAACATATATCAGGAAGGTTTAGTGTGGCCAGAAAACGAGATTATAGAAGGATCCATAAACTGGCATCAAGACAAATGATGACTGCCAATCGCATTAAAAGTGAGTCAGAGCTTTCTGTGCCAACGGATACTTTCGTAGATGAATTATAGAAAGATGTACATTCGTTTACATGAAAATGATAAAACAACCAGCGATGAAACCTCACAACAAATTGACCCCTTTCCGCCGCGGAGTAATTCTCTTTATAAAACTGATGGAATAATGGACTGAAACCAGAATTTATAACCGAATTTATTAGAAAATAGGATTTTTTTAATTTTCACATACATTATAAAAGGAAAATTTTAATTAAATCTTCTTGGTGCCGCCTGCCAGTTTTGGCATTAAAATTAGGTGTCCTTTTTAACCCTTTAATTCTCGCTCCCGTCATATTCACGGGCTGTGTCTTTTACTCAGATTGTTTGATTCCCACCAGTTTTATAAAAGAATGAAATTGGCTAAATTTTAGTATCGTTTTACCTGTCATTAAATAAGGTATAATATTTCTTTTTCATAAAATTGGTGGCAATAAGCAATTTGAATTTTTAAACCGTAATTTAATTCGAGCGTTAAGGGGTTAAGGACACCGCCCTCGAAAGAGTTAACGATTTGGGCCTTAATTTGTTTTAATTTTGAAGTATCTCTGGAGTTTCGCAATGGTCGCCGAGCAGCGTAAGACTGGATACATACATTGGAAAACAATTTACGGTTATTTGGTGAACTTTTAGCTCTTCCAAAGTATGTATTTGAGCAAGATAATGCGTCTATTAATGTTGCATATAAATAAAAAAATTGGTTTAACTCTCAAAATATTACTGTTCTCGACTGGCCTGCGTGTAACCCTGATCTGAACCCAATCGAAAACTTTTCTGGCATCATATCTCATACAGTTTATGCAATTTTTTGACAATACTCCTTTGTAAATGAACTTCGGGCTGCTGTTGAACGCGTTTGGTACGAAATAGACTCCCAAGTGATGCAGGATTTAGTTTCTTCGATGAGAAGTCACATTTTTGCATTAATAGCAGACAATGAATGTGCAGTTCGATTTTAATTTATGGATATTTTTCTGTTGACAGACAAATTGTCTATACTTTTGCTACAATGTTAAATTTATTTATTTTTTGGAATTATACATTATGTAAAGTGTATAAATTAAGATTTATTGTTTGTGTATGAAAGATAAGTCCCCAGTAATGTATGACAGTTGAGTTGCAACAATTCGTTACATACTTCTCAGTACAGAAGCATAATCGATCATTGTCTAAACTTTTGCTGAGCACTGTAACTGCTAATTTTCCATATCAGTATGAATGAAATTTAAGTTTAAAATGTTTTTTCAGTTGGATGTTCCCAATAGGAACCACTGTCCTGAGAATATTATTTTTAATATAAAGACATATTAAAAAAAATAATAGCAGCAGTAATAATAATAACAATATAATATATAATAGTAATATAATAATAGTAATAATAATAATATATAATAATGAAATATAGTAATAACAATAAACACATGTAATACTTTTATATAATAATAATAATAATAATATAAAATAATATAATAATAATATTTCAAGAATTATATTTTGACATTCAAAATATAATACTCTTTTTCAATAACAGTGAAAATTTTAAATAAACCTAATTTATCGAAGTAGATATCAGTATTGCCTTCTTTTTCCCTCTTTTCTAAACAATATTTTGCTAAAACATTGAAATTTACTCAAGAAATCTGATTTTTTTCTTTAAAAAAGTCCAAGCAAATAAAAATAAATTTTACACAAACTCTTCTTTTCGTTTTTAAATTTAAAATACAACCTACTTTTAATTTAATCTACGTATTACAGTAGCATCTTAGTCGGCGAAAAAATGCATCTTATTCCATTGCAGAGGGAAGCTTTTACGTTAAGTATAGTAATATTTATATATAAAAAAAGAATTTCCGCGTTTAGTGTATTAGTAAAGTTTGGATTGAATTTGATAAATTAGATTTTATTTCACCAGTACGTTTTTTTGCAGGGGTTTTTAAATTTTCTGAAATTCAGCATTATATTAACCCTTTCAAGGGCGGTGGCTAGAGGGTCTAGCCAAGGTTCTTCTACATAAGGTTGTTCCATTTGAAGGATAGCCAATCAGAGTAGAGCAGGACTGAAACGTCACGTGGCGGACAAGATCGGAGAGAGACCGGCCGTGACAATGTAAATAGATGAATAAAAGAACGGAATCTGAAGTAAATAATTAAAAAAAAAAAAAAAAAAAAAAAAAAAAAACAGTAAATTGTCCTCGACAGTAAATTGAACGAAATCACTTTCCTTAAAATAATTTGTTCAAACACTGATTGAAGTTAGTTAAATATAACATACATAATGGTTAAATAATATCGCGATACATTTGTTTCATTCAAGCACTTGAGTAAATTCGCGAAAAAAATTACATTTTTTAATGCGTAAAAGTACAAATGAAAACTTTTAAACTATTGTAAAATAAAATGAATGGATGAATTATATGAATATGATGACAGCAGTAATAATAAAAAGACTAGAATTATCAAACAGAATAAATTAAACAAAACTCACATCAAAACTTTTAACAATAATCCATTGTCCGATTACTAGATATAAGTTTTAAAAAATTTTCGAATATCACTATGCTTATTCAGGATCAAAATCAATATGATTCAAATATCTGCAACAATATATATACATAGGGCTTAGTTTCTAGCCCAAAAAAGAAAAAAAAAAAAAAAAAAAAAAAAAAAAAAAAAAAAAGGTACCGGAGCTCTAGTATTCTGCAGTAATAACAACAAAGTTTATAATCCCCCTGCCCCCCCCCCCCCCCACATACGCATATTTATATTTCATACACTATTTCAAATTTTAAAGCAATTTCGTCTTCCTCAAAAATAAATTTATATTTTTGACATATCTT
The DNA here is from genome assembly GCA_963932465.1 of Maratus speciosus. Lineage (NCBI taxonomy): Eukaryota > Metazoa > Arthropoda > Arachnida > Araneae > Salticidae > Maratus > Maratus speciosus. The sequence goes on along the minus strand of OZ010794.1, from coordinate 203,493,336 downwards.
CAGGCATTAATATCTAATAAATTTTAATAAATGAACAGAGCAAAAACATTAAAATTAGGAGTGGGAAATTTTCAGAAAATCCTACTCGTCAGGAACTTATTTGTATTGGTGCGCAGTATTTATAAACTCTGGTCTGTTCTGACTAATATTTAAATATTCACTAAAAATAAAGAAGTACTGGAGCTGCGCTCCTGTGATATTCAGAGCAAATTAAGCACCGTGCAGAGCTAGAAAGTTAATCAGAGAGAATATTTTAAAAACACGAACAAAAAGCAGCGAGTAAAAACGGCAGAAACAGTTGCGACTAATTCTGATATTCCTCGTCGCCATTCTGAAACCATTGAAAAAAAAAACAAAAAAAAACATACACAGGACACACTTTGTCACATACGTAAGCGCTTTGGTAGGAAAGAACGCAAAATATTAGAGATGGGAAAAAAAGAAATAAAAATTTAGGCTTTGATTTTTTAGAAACACTATTTCCGCTAAATTCCGGAGTGAGCGCCGGGGAATTCAGACCAATATTTAAATTTCCACTAAAAACAAAGAAGTAGCGGAGCTGAGAATCAAACAGAATATATTAACGATAATATCCAACGCAAATTAAGCACTGCTTATAGGCTAATACTTCAACCCTACATTAATTTTCATCTTAAATTTCTGCTTCATTTTATTAATCAAAGTAACACGAATAAATTATTTAATAAAATAAATATCATCGTTATTTTGTTTGCGAATCGCCGAGTTAGCTATAGATACGAAGTGCATGTCGCTGCATCAGCAGCCGATGTACAACAAAACTACGAAAAATCGCACAAAAATCGTTATCACAGCGCTCCCTTCCAGGGTTACATATCCATTTTCAACTGGGATCTGGCGTCAATAGTAAAAAATATGCGTATGAAGTTTGGTTCAAATCTATGCCTAACTTTGTATGCTTTCCCGTGAATCAATAATGAAAATGGAACAAAAATCGCTATTACAGCGCCCCCTCCCGGCGGAATATCCCCAAATTTAACCATGACATGCTGGCCATAGTCAAAAATACATAACGTCGTATATTTTCCGATGATATAATGAGACATACACATATACGGACAGGCGGATATTTTGTAAAAACATGTTTTTCGGGATCTCTGACATTTAAAACGTGTAAATCCGTCGAAAACTGGGAGTCGAACAAAAATTCGACTACAATACGTTCTTCTGTTATAGATAAAAGAATGTAAAAAAAGATAATGCTAAAGCAAATATTTTAATTGAGGAATTTTTTTAAAGGTAAAAAAAATCCGTATAACAAAAGAAAATTTTTAAAATTTTTATGCAATTTTTGACGTTTTCTTTTTAAAATTTTTTCGGCGATTTTTCCATATGAGTAAAAGGAATCCGGCTTTATTTTTTTAGCCCACTATTGTATTAAATCTTGTCATTTTTTTCAATAAAGTTTATTCGGAGTTCGTACAGAGATTTTCGCATTTTTCTCGAATTTTTTATGCGATTTTTAGAATTTCGAGATTTGTAAAAGGAACTCGGTTACCAACTTTTAGCGAAATATAATAAATTTTCTCCTCTGCGAGTTTCGAACTTTTTTCCCCCCACTTCATGGCGATTTGTCTGCATTTGTGAAAGAAATCTGGTTTTAATCTTTTATTCTAATATAGTAAATGCTGTCCTCTTTTTTTTTTTTCTTTCATTAAAGTTTATTCTGAATTTCTCGCGATTCTTTTATGCAGTTCTTAGAGATTTTCGCGTTCTGCAGGAATTTTTTGACGCTCGTAAAAGGAATTCGGTTTTGAAATTGTAGCTTAGTATAGTAAATTTTGTCCTTTGCGATTTTCCTGAATAATAATCGCCAGTTAACAAAATGCCCGGATTTTGAAGAATTCGGAATTTTGACTTCCGGATTTGAGACTCTGTACTGTTATGTATTGTAGACTCTGTATTGATAAATCTGTATACGTGTTCTCCGAGAGTTATTAGAACACGTTGATATAGTGCATTCACTAGGTTTTCTTAAAAAAAAGGCTGTTAAAATAATATAAAAATTAAAATCATTCACAGAAAAAAAATCCAACGCAGAACAGCATACAGAATACTATTGAAACGAGCGAAGCGAGGCGAATCTGTCCGCCACGTGACGTAATGCGCGAGCAGTTAAGGAATCTTTACAGTTGGCGCATCGCACGAATGGTACCCCCCTGGGTCTAGCCACCTAATTTTAATTCAAAAACTGATTACTGGCACCAAGAACAATTTAATAAAATGTTGCTTTTGTAATTATAGTGCAAAATAGCGTTTTGTTATATAGTAAGAAATTCGTTTGAATATTCTGGTGGCAGTCAATTATTTCATCATTTTACGAACAGAATTCTTCTGCCCCTGAAAGGGTTAATTTTAAACTGCATCAATATATGGCCGACTCTCCAATAAGTGGGTAATTTCACTCTGAAATTTAGAGAAAAATAAAAGTTAAATTTTAAACTATCTTTTTTAGAAATAGATAAGACATAAGGTAGCGAGTAATGTACAATATTCCGGGATAAAGATTAAACAGTGTATATATTTTTAAATTACCATCCTCAAGTCGACCCGTTTCTATAATTCACTGCGATTCGAACCAGAAAATTCTTCATAAAGTTATTTAAACAAAAGCCGTACAAAACTACGTTTAATAAATATGCTCAATAGTTTTAATTAAAAATTATGGTGTAAAGAAACAGAGACGATTGTTGACATTAATTGATAAAAAAGATAAATAAATAAATAAATAATAAAAAAAACTTGTATTAAATATAACAAAATGCTTATTGTTATTGAATACCAAATAGGTCAAACCTCTTAGAATTTATATAGATATATATTTCTTTTAATAATTAATTATGTAATTAAAAGTTATTTTGATATGATATATATGTATATGTATAGTTACCAACTGTTACGCTTTTTAGTACCACAAAAATTTAATAATAATTTTACCTCTTTTACTCGCCGCAATCTATCGATTACATAAGGCTAAAATTTCTATTAAATTTTTGTGGTATCAAAAAGCATAAGATTTGGCAGCTATGGAGATGGCCGTAATTAAACTGACAGTACTCAGAGTGCTCTGTAGCGCGATCTAATTAAGAGAATGACGCCAAATTTTGCCAGAAGATCAAACAAGATAGGGGACGAAGGTTTCCACAAAAAAATTAGTTCCCAAAGTCATCGCTAGGGGAATATGTGACGCTGTGTAACGGAAAAGGGAGTATTATTGCCATATTGAGCTTGAATTAAATCGTTAAAGGTTCTAAATAAAAGGTAATTTTATTTCAGTATTGGTTCTGCATTTTTAAAAACTCTCTTTTCTTTTACACATATTCCCCTGGCGGTGACTTTTGGAACTAATTTTTTTTTCGCGGAATCCTTCGCCCTCCATATATTGTTTAATCTTCTTACAAGATTTGGCGGCATTCTCTCAATTAGATCGCTCTACAGAACGCTCTGAGTACTGTCAGTTTAATTATGGCCACCTTACGCATCTATTATATTCATTTACTCAATGCATCAATAGAAAATTAATTGAAATCCACATAAGGATAATTTTATAGAAAGTAAAAACAACAACAACAACAACAAAACCCCAGAGCTATAAAAAGCAAAGCTGTAAATATAAAACAATACGCTAAAGTATATTTGTATTAAAAATAGATTAGTTTGAATACTGAAATAAGAGTATTTTTTGTTGTGAAAGCATGTTTTTTTTTCATAAAATCTAGTCATAAAAATAATTTTCGTAATTTTTTTTATCAAAAGAATTTTCGTAATTTTTTTTTCACCAAAAGGATTTTTCCTGAAGCCTTAAAATTAATTTGATTTTTTTTTCTATGAAGGATCAGAGCAAATAAAAATGACTATCATATAAGATCAAATCCAAATATCACTCAAATTCCAATGAAAATAACTATCAACTCTAAAATGCAACATGTAACTTAATCTACTTTTTACAGCACAAATATTTAAAATCTAAGTTGAAAAAAATGCACTATATTTGATAGAGCTTTTACATTAAGTGGAGTAGTATTTTTACATAAAAAAGGGTATTCCATGTTTAATGTATTAGTATAGTGTGAACGGAGATGATAAATTAGTTTTTAAAACGCCCGAATAAATACCTCGAATTCCAGGCACACATTCTTTGTGGTAATTTTTTTTTTCCTTGTGAGAATATGAAAAATATTAACGTGTTTATCACTCCAGTTATTTACAAAAAGGAGGGAAATTTTGTAAAGTCTATGAATAATTTAGAAGAAAAAGAATGAAAGTTTTGGACATAAATTGATTAAAAATGATGTGAAAAGTCCTTCATATTTTATAATTTATGCGAATAATTTGCTATATTGCATTTCTTGCAAAATGCAAACGATTTTTTAAATAATTGATTGATGACTTTATGCAAGTCAATTAGGTTAATGTTATTAAAAATATCTTTAAATTTATAATTTTTTTTATTAAATATATTATTTGTTTTTAATTTTTACCACTAGTTCGAGAATTTTTTTTAAAGCTCTTTGCGCGTTGATTTCTTTAACCCTAGAGCAGGGGTGTCAAACTGTGGCCCGCCGGAATACCACTAAAATTTTAAAGAAATAGTCGACAAGTTGAATCGCAGCAATTCGACGATTAGATAAGGCAAAGATATCTGTAAAATTTTAGTGGTATCCGGCGGGCCACAGTTTGACACCCCTGCCCTAGAGCCTAGAACTACCGGAAATTTTATTCAAGTTTTTAAAAAATAGCCTGCACCACAATTTTATATAAAACTATATAACTTACTTATTTATTAGTTCTATTTTTAGTATCTATAATGATATTATATGTTTAGTTTATTTTAACCCTTTATCTACTGAGGGTACATTGCAAAAACACTCTTTTAACTCGACTTATTCCGGATACATGGCAGCAGTAGTTCTAGGATTGTTATTTTAGCGAGGAAGGAGGCTATCTTTGACACAGACGATGGGTTTTGTGCCGACATTTTGTACAGCTTGCCACGTTCGTCTTTTTATTGCTGCAAACACAGTAAAGGATATATTTTTTATGTGTTCATTATGATCTTAGAAAACAGTTTGACTAGCTATTTTAGATGAACGGTGTATGTATTTGATTTACCAGTTGAATTACTCGGTGGTACTTATAAGTACCGTCAGTACACTGGGTGTCGGAGAAAAACTTCTTGTTTACTTTTCGTCTGTGTAGTTATCCATCGTTTTCATCTGCTTTAAAATGTAATTACTAAAATGCAGTGTAGTAATGATTTCCCTCGTATTTCTTTTCTGTTTCATTGTTATTTTTTTTATAGGAAATTGAAAAATTTGTCTCACTGGCTCGTTTTTGCTATGCTAGAAATGGCATATGTAAATTCATATATCGCATATGTGGAGATGCGAGAGAACATGTTGTCCCTGGAATATAGACGTCGCATAACTAAAGGACTGCTAACAAGATCGAAACCTAAAAAAAAAAAAAAAAATTGGTTTTTTAACCCGTTCTGGGGCAAATCATTTTTCAATTCTAAAGTGTTGAAATAAATGATTGGCCGCGGAATTTGCCAAAATATTTATTTGTAAATAAGAAAAAGGGGCCTATATTTCACATACTTATCAAATCGAAAATATTTTCTGGTGCCATTTGAAATACCTTCTGGGTTTTCTGTTACGATATTTTAGTCATAGTTCACTGACGGTACTTTAAAGTACCACTTTAATTAATTACCTCAAAATAATTAATTTTCTCACGGGTGAGTATTTTTTTCATGTTTATCCTTTAATTTTCATTATAGTAACTGAAAAAAAAATATTACATGAAAAAAATTACAGTACATCATAATGCAGTAGATAAAGGGTTAAAGAAATTTCTGGTTTGGTTAGACGTTTTGAATGTCTCGTCGGGCCCGTCTGTTTGCGGAAGGTTAAAAGTAATGTTTCCAGCTGGTCCCCCGCAAATCGGGACACAAATTCGAAAGCAATTTTTTTATTTTATCTAACGGCAGAATTAACTTCGATTAAAAGTGGCGAAATAAACTTTAAGAGATAAGTGGTGGCCAGAGAAATTGGAGCTCTCATTTACGCGGGACATCTGGCAACACTAACAGGGCTGCCACAGAGAACTATTTTTATATTCTATTTGCACCACTATTTTTAAAAAAACAAATTTTGTAATATATTTCTCTTGCACATGTTGGCAAAATGTGAAAGGCAAAGCGTTATAAGTAAGCGAACAAACTTAATGCTGGAATCAGGGGTAAATTAACACAGTTGCGCCACATTGTGGACGGAGTGATAATTCACATACGCGGGCTTTTAGTGCAGTGCGTATTTTCTAAAACTTTAGTCACTTACGGAAATGAATTATACTTGCCACATTTATTGCAGAATAGTGACGTAGCGAGTAGGGCATTCACATGCACTTCACATTACGAAGCTCTCTTCGCCTGGTCGAAAGCATTTCAGTTATTAATCAAGGTGAAAAAACTTTACAATTTTAGTGGTGTGAGTAAGAAAACAGTTAGGTATCTACCTGTAGTTCACACTCCATCCGCTACGTGGCGCATGACCTTGATTGATGTGACCTCGCTTTTAACCTTGCCGTTATTTCTCCCATTTAACCCTCCGTCTACCAGACGGGTCCATTGGACCCGACAGGTACATACAAAATATTCATTCAAACCAGAAATTTCTTTAAAATAAACTAAGTATATAAACCAGACAAAAATAAGGTAAATAAATAAGTTAAATAGTTTTAAATAAAAATTCTGGTGTAGAACGTTTTATTAAAACTTGAATAAAATTCCCGGTAGATCTAGGGTTAAGATAGGACGCTTACTTATATCGCTTTGGTGAAAGGTTTTTGATTTGAAAAAGAGGTGCGAGATAGAATTAAAAAATAGTCGCCTGCGGCAGCCCTTCACTGGTTAACCCATTAACCCTTACCGGCGCGGAGTAATTCTGTTTATAAACTGATGAAATAATGGACTGACACCACAATTTATAAACGAATTTATCAGAAAATACGAACTTGCTCATTTTCAAGTACATTATAATACGAAAATTTTAGTTAAATATTCTTGGTGCCGTTTGTCAGTTTTGGAATTAAAATTAGGTGTCCTTTTTTAAGTACACCGTGCTGGAAAGGGTTAACTGCCAAAACTATAAAGTAGGAATTTTCAAATTTCTTACGAAAGTCGTTCGCAATCACAAAATCTGAAAGGTAATTTTTGCTTTATTAAAATATAAAAATTTCTGCCAATGAATAAGGCAATTTTCTAAAGTCTAAAATAGTGGTGGAAGAGTAATTAATTTAAGCATGAGCAGTTATTTTGAGTGTTGATTGACCGCAACACCAGCGGGTAATGTGTTAAGAGTGACATTCGATTTGATATGTCAAAGGGGTAACCTCTTGAAGGGCGCCGGTATATTATATATACATCTTATTTTTAATTCCTAAATGCCTCTTTGGCACCAGAATTTTAAAACTAAATTTTGCTTTATTCAGTGTACGCAAAGATAAGCTTTTACTTATTTTCATATAATTTTTTTTTTGTAAATCCTGGTGTAAGTCAATCATTTTAACATTTTTGCATCAGAAGTGCTTTGCCCTTGAAAGGGTTAATATTTTATTTACAATATGATGGAAAGTGTAATAACCTATTACAACAGATTGACATTTAATTGGATTATATGAAATATTCTGGATAGGTAAAGTTCGAATGGCTAATTTTGTTATTGTTATTTTTTTACTGTGACTAGGGTTTGCATGAAGATTTACATATGGAAGTGCATTGGTGCATGCATGTAAAAATTTTGATAAACGTTATACAGATTTGCAAATATTTTTCAAAAAATTACCAAAATACTTCATAATATTAAAAATGAGCTTCTAACTACGTTAAGACCTTCTTATGCATAGGCAAAATATGGAAGTTTCAGATTTCATTTATTTTTTATGAAACATTTAAAAATTTTATGTAATTAATTTAATGTATTAATTTGCCAAATGCCATAAATATATCATTTAATTAAATCCACGTAATCGATTAATCATAAAGAGAAAACTTTTAACCAATGGCAATAAAGTAATATTAAAATATGTATAACATATTATAAAATAAGATAAATTATATAAAAACTAGGGGACTCAGCCCCCTGCAAGCTACGCCTGCCAACCCCCGGTCAGACTTCTCAGCTTCTGAAAATGTGGTAATGTGCACTGTTTAAAAAACATTACCAGGTTACGGAAGATTGAATGATATTATCACCATAGCGGCGGCTATCTTCTGTTATCGGGTTGCCATGCTTCTCCGTTTGAATAGGGTATTTTTCTGTTACCATGGCCTCATCCATCATTGTCATAACAATTGATGACTGTGGGGTAGATAAGTAAGATCAATTACACATTTGAAAATCAGCTTCTATAAAATGGTACATTAAAAATGTCGCTATCTTTCTTACTTTTATAAAGGCTCTATGGACAATATTCTCCCTTTAGGTTCGAGGTTAAAAAACTCCCTCTGCTTGGGAATAGCTTTCAAGAACCACTGTATTGAAAACCATTGTGTTTGAGCTTATATTATATATTTTGATCGAGTTTTGGATATTTTCAGGAACAGGTATAGCTTATTCATGAATTCTTTTCTCTATTTTGATACACCATCATGCAAATTTTTAATGTTTTTTTTTACATTGAATATTGTTTATATTAATTAATAAGAATATCCGAATTTTCTAATGTGCATTTATTGGATTTTAATTTAAAGTATTTCGCGAATATATTTACCGGTATTTATGTTGCATCAAGTGATGTAATATACAAATAAATTTGCAAGCCGCATTTCATTTATACCATATGACGTCACATTAAAATTCTCCGGAATGATAATCACTTTAAATGTATCATTTTAAAATAAGACGTAATTTCCACAATTAAATGCATTTGCCATGCAATAATTTATTTATTTTGAAGTTTTTTTCCCTTTTAAGTTTCACGGGTATCACATTATTTAATTAAAAAGTGTGTAGCCTCCTTGAACTTGTAAAAACTCGTTATTATTTTTATTGAAATTTAATTCATCTTGTTGTTATGAAAACACACAGAAATAAAATTAATAATATCCTTGGAAATGAAGTCTCGCATAGATATATTTTTAATTTTTAGCATTTCGTCAATATTACCATTTGACCATTTTAAACACGACGTAATTACTCCCATTTGCTGCTAGGAACACAGTCACTATTCAGGAACACAATCACTTGCCCCTCAAAGGGTTAAAACAGGCTTTTTGTAAAAGGCATTCCAAAGCATTGGAAGGACTCTGGAAGATTGTGGAACAAAATCAACTTTGATATTTTAAGAAAAACTCTTTTATCTTGTTAATGAAGATGCAGCATAGTAATTCAACAAAAGGACTACCAAACTGAACATATTAGTAAATAAAACTCTTATCTTCGTTTATATATTTATTTTTCCAAAATCATTACAAAAATGTGGGAAGACTCCCTTTATTTACTAAATTTCAGCAAATCTTTTTTTATTATCTTTCTGAAACAACTGTCTCTTAAAATATTAAAATTCATTCATATAAAATCTCTTTATTCCTTTCAAAAAGTAAAAAAAAAAAAAAAAAAAAAAAAAAAAAAGCAAGAAACTCTCATTTTTTATATTAAATTCAAAATACATCCCACTTTGAGTTTAATCTACATTTTACAGTAGTGAATAATAACAACAACCACAGCAACAAAAACGCGCATTGTATGATGCTGCCATTGTTAGAGAAAACCTTTTGTGTTAAGTGTAATGATATTGCTACATAAAAAAGGAAATTTCGCTTTTAGTGTACTAGTAAAGTGTGTGTTGTGTATGATAAATTAATTTTTAAATCACCAACGAGAATATCCCGAATGCAAGGCGCAAATTTTTTGTAGTATTTTGTTATATTTTGTGAAAATTTGGCAAATATTAATGTGTTTATCATTCCACATGCATATAGTGTTTGTTACCAGTTTAACTCTTTTTTGATTTTGTTTTATTAAGTTACGATATATCTTTTATTAAATAAACAAAAATATTATAAAAAAAAATCTGGTACAGTGATAAATATTTTGAATAAAAAAGGGGCTATATTGGCAACACTGTCTGCTTCTAAAAATTACAATATTTTTTATGAAGTACAGTCGTGGAAAAAAAAGTAAACCTTCCCTACTAACTCCTCAACAAATTATCGTAGAAGAAAGTTACTGGTACCGAAAGATTGGAAATAAAGTCTACTTTTAAATGATGTATATAAAATTTGCTTAGGGAGCCATCTACATATTAAAACGAATTATAACTTTGTTTTTTTCAATAGCAGTACACAATTCTGACAGCATAAATGAACTCTACACCCTTCAATTAGCCTAACAACGAATTTTTATGCAATTCGTACCATAAGTTTCTGAGAAATTAATTATTTTAAAACGAGCGTATTTTAAGGGCTGTATCCAAATTGAAGTTCCGTACTCGATTGTTAACAGAGAGACCCCTTTCTTGATCAAGGCACTTTAAGAGCCACTCAAGGAGTCAATGAAGCCTGTTAGATTACAGTACAGTAGAATAAATTTCAAAATGTCTACTCACTTCCATCATAGACGGTCCCTTAAACCATTATGTTGCCGTTTTTTAAACATAATTTGAAAACTACTTGGAAGGAAAATGTGAAATTTTGGTTTTCCATAAAGCAGGACTTAAATCAATCTAAATCCATCAAAAAATTGCAGGTTGCAATTCATAATATTTTCGAATATTAATTTCATAATTCATAATTCATATCATAAAATTAAAAAAATTGCAAATTCAGCGTATTTGTGTTTGGGTATATTAGTATTATTGCTACAAAAAAAAATTAACACATTAGGAGCATAATTTCAGGAGATATAAATAAAAATATGAAAATGTAATTTAACATTTGAAGCACTCAATTTTGAATGTTTATAATTAAAAAACTTACCATTCAAATGACTTGAAATTTAGTGTCTAGGCATAGCTTGAACCGAAGATTTCAAATATCTTGTTAAAATTGGATATTGCTATTGAAAAAAATGATGTTTGGATTCGTTTTAATATGTAGATGACCCCCTAAGGAAATTTTATATACATCATTTAACAGTAGACTTTATTTCCAATCATTTGGTGCCAGTAACTTTCGTCTACGATGATTTGTTCAGGAGTTAGTAGGGGGTGTTTACTTTTTTTCCCCAAGACTGTACATTATTCAATTACAAAACAGCGTTGCCAGATGGGCTACTTTTTTAAAATTCAGATTCTTGATTGGCACCACTTTTTCGAAATGGTAAAATGCGCCTTATTTAATGAAATATTAATTAAGGCAGGAACAAACGTAATTTTACCGTTTCAAAAAAGTGGTGGCAATCAAGAAATCTGAATTTAAAAAAAGTAGCTCACTGGCAACACTGTTACAAAAGAAAAATAAAGGTTGTAGAGATAAATTGATTAAAAAACATTAAAAATTGAAAAAAAATTATGTTTTACAACTTACACATGTAATTATAATTATAATTATAATTAAATATTTATCGCACTCCTTACAGATCCCGCAATAATGAAAAAAATGAAAGGGAATTCGGTCATCATAATCACATTTTAAAAGGATTTTTATGCTTATTATTAGGGATATACAGAATAGTGATTTTGGCCGAATGCCGAATATTCGGCCTACGGATGAACCGAATACCGAATATTGGGTTAGCCCAATAGTAAATGTTAGGCCGAATGCCGAATATTCGGCTTGACGAATAATCTTATATTTCAAAGTTTAAAGGCATTAAAATTTTGCATAATATTTAATACAGCATTTTGATAAACAAGAGCATTTTACAAGTAGACTGTATATACTGAAAAAAATCTACTTTGAGTAATTTAAGAAGAGGATAGTTATAAAACATTTTAATTAATAAAATTTTAAATTTCATGGCTTGTTCTGTGAATTAAAACATTAATATTTTCTTAAATTCTAAAACAAATATTTTAAAATCAAAGAGAAATTGTGAAACGATTGAAAGAAAAACTTTAGTTTATTTATACGGAAGAGACTAAAGTAAAAATAAATAAATAATACAATCTGTTCAAATGGTGTCGACTCAACAAGAATAACTTTTCCACTCCCTTTGATTTAGCAAGGAAGTTTTTAACTGCATCCTAGACCAGTGTCTGGAGTTTGCGATCATTTTCAGAGATTGTAAACATACAGATTGTTCCTAAAATCAACAAACTTTTAACCTCTTCGGTACGAGCGTCTTTTACAGAATTTTTAATCATTAATCACCGGTTTTTTAAAACAGAATTTTTTGCCTAATTGAATCGGGAAAATGCTCGAATTAAATAATGCAAAATTTACATTAAAATTTTACTGGCGAGAATAATACCCGATTCTGAGCACCTTACGCCACACGAATACCGCTCGCTCGTCCCCAAGGGGTTAACCCCTTGAAGGGCGGTGATGCCGCTACGGCATCACATAATTTTAATTCCTAATTGCCACATTGGCACCCGAATTTTTTTTATGGAAATTTCAATTTTATTAAGTACGCGAAAATATACTTTTACTTGTTTACAAATAAACTTTCTTGTGAATACTGGTGTCAGTCAATTATTTCAACATTTTACGAATACAAGTACCTTGCCCCGGAAAGGATTAAGGGGGATAATATGGTCAAGAACATTTTTTTAACAAGAAACAACATCTCTGTAAACATACAGATTGTTCCTAAAATCTTGCCGCAAACTTTTAATGGAGATAATATGGTGAAGACAAGCATTTTTTTTTTAACAAGAAACAACATCTGAATCCATTCATTCCATCAAAATTATAATACATTCAATAAAAAATACTGTGTGTGAAACTACAAGCCGAAACTGAATTTCCGTTCACAACTTTATCAAATAATGGAGATATTTTACAGCTATTTGTTTGAAAATAACTGAATTTTGGCCAGTAACACGGTATAAATACTGTCAACAGTATACTGAATAAAGGGATGTTTGCCTCATAGTTGTTTAGATATTAATTGTCGCAATTTCCAGCACTTCTCATTAGGGCTGGATTAATTATCAATATATCGGTCAAATATTGATATTTTTTAACTATCGCAATAACAATATGTAAGCTCTGACTCTAACGATATATCCCACTAGCGATATCTAATCTCTGACTCTACTTATATATCCCAATAACATTTTTTTCCCGCACCACGACTTCGAACCGCAAGAAGAAAAAGCGCCGAATATTGCGTAACCAATAACTTCTTCAAACCTTTCTCTCATCCGATAGATGCATTTATTCGCAGCCCCGCTTTATTCTAAATTCCCTCCCGTGATAATCTGTCTTTCGTTCATATCCCAGACCCAGACTAATTCATATTCTAATATATCAACATACATATGTCCGTTCGTTACTGAATAATGGTTTAATCGTCGTTGTTTTAATTTCGCTGCTACTATTGGTTTAGACATATTAGAACATATCAAGTCTTTGATACGTCCTGGCCAATGACTTCTTCAATCCTTTCTCTCATCCGATAGATGCATTTATTCGCTGCCCCGCTTTATTCTAAACTCCCTTCCTGTGATAATCTGTCTTTCGTTGATATCCCAGACCCAGAATAATTCATATTCTAATATATCAACATACATATGTCCGTTCGTTACTGAATAATGTTTTAATCGTCGTTGATTTAATTTCGCTGCTACTATTGGTCTAGACATATTAGAACATATCAAGTTTGATACGTCCTGGCCAATGACATGAGCTAGAACATCTGTTCATTGTTGAGTCAATATTTGCTATTGTCTATAGGCTTCATTCAATGCTCGTTCGTATGGTCTTCTCGAGCGAGTTATCGGCAGTGATTTTATATTTTATAGTAAGATGAACGTACGGTGTCGGGTAAATTGCCCGAATTATAATCAAGTGATTTAAAAAAAAGAGGCTAAGAGTAACGTGTGGCAATATTTTGGATGCCCAGGTAATGAAAATGGTGAAGTAATAAATGAAAAAATTGCAGTATGCAGTATATGCGTTCGACCGGTATTTGCAAAAGCTACTTCTAATTTATGGAGCCATCTTAGCTATAATCATCCTCTACAATATGATGGACTACATTCAAGGTAAGAATTGATTTACTTTATTTTACTGATTTACTTTACTGATTGATTTTATTGATAATATTCACACGGGCGTGGAAATTAGTTAAACGAATTCCAGTTGTAATTTTTCAATGAAAATATATTTCTGATTTTTTTTTTTATTATATAACTTCTTTAATTTTAAATAAGACAAAAAAAATCGTGTTTTAAAAAATGACATAAATGAGCAAAAAGGTAAAAAAGAACAATAAAAATAAAAAATATTACTACATCTGGGCCTTATTTTTAAAGTCTGTAAATGTAATATTATTAAATGGCATTATACTGGATGTCTGCAAACTGGGCTGGAACGCTTGGATTAACTTCGTGTCATTAGACTGAAGCCGTGTTTGCTTTTTTCTCTGGACATGCAGGCTGGGTCGGCCTTTTTTTCTGCTTACTCGGGGTGTAGTGCGGCACGGGTCGCGTCTTACCAGAGCCAAACCCGAAAACTCTGCTTAAAGTCAACCCGACCGACACTCGGCACACTTCATCACAAACTCGAAGTGGAAGAAAATAAATTCATATTTTAATACAATATAAAAAAGAATTATTCTGTAATATCAAATTTATCTTTTTAGTACAAAATTGAATACATATACACTCATTAATGTTCAATTATATAGTTTTTTTTCATAAAATATATTCCTGACTTTCTTTTAAAATGGTTGGTCTACACGAACCGCGTGTCGGGTCGGGTTCGGGTAACCTGAGACGATGCAAGAATCTAATTTGAAGACTGGGTCGGGTTTGAACTTTTTTGTAGTATACATCGAATTGATAGTTTCCCTTACTTTACTTTTCTCTCTATTTTTTTTTTGGTAAAAATAATAGTTATATAATACATTTTTAATAGAAATTTTGAAGTTTTATTTTTGCTTAAAAAACTACAGAGTAATAATTTAAAAATCTATTTTCTTTTTTCATTGTTTAAAAGTTTGGATTTTCTTTAACCACATTTTCCTTTCATTTTAATTTACATTAAAAATTTTATAGGTTTACGTGCTTAGTGTTGACTCTAGAAAAAAAAGGGCCGCCGGGCGGGAATTTTTCACATAGGGGACAATATTCTGAAAAAGGATACTTTTTCTCAAAAAGGGAATACTATTCTAATAAAAGGCCACTTTTTTTCAAAAAGGGCACACTTGTACCTTGTTTACAAAAAATATTTTGAGCTGGTTTGTTTAGAGTCCCTAGAATTTGTGATATTTTTCCGAGATCAACTGAATTGCCACGGGGTGTATAGGAAGTGTTAAAAAGGCAGCCGGGCGCATCGGAAGAATTTCGAAAGAGCCGCCGGGTGCCAAAATAGAAATAAAAAGGGCCGCTGGACGCAAAATAGAAATAAAAAGGGCTGCCAGGCGTAAAATAGAATTAAAAAGGGCCGCCGGCCGCTGAGCTTTGCTAAAGCGGCTTAGAGTCAACACTAGTGCTTATAATTGCTTAAGTGATCAGATCAAGATCACTAAAATTGATATACCATGTTCAATGGCCGGCACAGACGCACAAATAATCTGAAAAATCCAGTACTTGAATTTTTATACATAAATATGCGGTACAAAATTCGAAATCCAGCACCTATTGGACCTTGGCGATTCCGAATTTCGTTTCATTTTAATTAAATATATATATATATATATCTACAGCCTCCCTCCACCCCACCTCCTCTCCCAAAATACAAAAAACAGTGCTTGATTTACGTCAAGAATGCGTTTTCAATACTAAAAAACCATAATATTAAAGCAGATGTTTTAATAGCGATTTTTTTTAATGTAAGAAAAAAAAATCTATCCACATTGAACACTCTCTTTCCCCGCAAATTATTTATATCAGAAACACGTTTACAATACTGAAAAAAGATAGTACTTAAAAATAATAAAACTAAAGTAGATATTTGAGTTAAAAAGAAAAAAATAAACAAATAAAAGCTCTATCCATGGTTTCTTTCTGCATTGAAAAACATAATGATCTGATTGTGTAAACCAGGGTCGGCGAACCTATGGCACGCGTGCCACTTTCGGCACGCCAAAGAATAATTTTGGCACGGCGCGGCGTTGATTATGTCTCCTAAATGAGGCGATTTTACACAAAATACACGAACTTAGATAATCTGATTAGATTCTAAATTCGATTGCAAATTGAACAATTTTAATCTTATTCAATATGGTTTCGAAAATTTATCAAAGGATATGTTTGAAAACTATAAAAAAGAAAAGATTGTTACCGATGGTAAATTATGACAACTTGAAAATTTATTTTAGAATTATTTAAATAAACTGCCTTTTTTTATTTTAATAATTTTTTCTACTATTTATATCTGTCATTTTCGCAAATTTAGAATATAAAAAATCAAACAGAGAGTGGTTGCCATATAAATTCATTTAGTTTGCATTCTGTTGAAATTAGCTGAACATAAATATGATATTAATTATTTTCATCCAAGATACAAAAATTATGTTTTTAATTAATTTCTAAAATATGATTGTTTCTATAATTATTGCAGTGTAATACTTACATGTACGTTACTCATTTTAGAAAATATCCTAATAAGTAATTTTCAAGTAGTTTTGATTTATTACATTTCAATACACTAAATTAGTTTTTATTAGTTTTTTATTTGGCACGTCAAGGTCAAGTAAAATATTTTTTGAAAAAAAATTGGCACGCGACTATAAAAAGGTTCGCCAACCCTGGTGTAAACATATGACTTCCGATTTCTCGGAGCGAGGTGAATAAACGAAAACAAACAGCAGATGCGCTCCTGCTTTTCATTCGAAGTTTCGGAAGGCGTTGTAACTTTCTAATAAATAATTAAATTTTAATAAAAATTTCTTACACAGCCTAATTTACTATTATTTCAACTAGCTGAAAATTTGAAAGAAATCGGTCAATTTACATAGGAGATATGGATATATTGATTATTATTATTTTTTTAACAGTAAGGAAAAGAAGATTTTGATTTTCATTCTTTTTCTTTTTTTGTTTGCTTGCAACTGTTTTTTTTTTTTTTTTTTTTTTTTTTTTTCTCTGCACTTAAGCACTACAAACTTGATGTCACTTTCAAGGTCCTTTTTATACCATTTAAAAGAATAGAATTTGAATAATGTGTTCTCGCGCTAAAATGAGGGGGGGGGGGGAGTTTTCTGTCATGACGGCTTTTTAAAAAGCCATCCGGACAAGGCGTGGGTATCTATAAGATGTATATTCATTTGTAAATAATTATATGATTATTAATGTTTTAAATTTTTTTGTTTATTAATCTTTTAAAATAAATGTTATGAGTATTTTTATAAATTTATAATGCAATGATTTCTTTGAACTAACCAAAACTCTGTGATTTCGAACTTCTTGAAATCTAACGCAGAATATCGATTGTTTTGTTTATGTATTTGTTTTTGTTAGCCAATAACTTTATTTTATTTCTATTTTTTTTTTCATTTGCAACATTTCTTTCTTTCTTTTTTTTTTTTTTTTTCTTGCTTTTAAATTCAGTGGCACTTTCGAAATAAAAAACAGATTTAAATATCAAACCGAGTATTTTGCGTAATCAAGTAGAATTTTATGGTAAGTTTTTCTTTTTTGTTAGTTTCTTTCTAAAAAAATATGTTGTTATGGGTCTAGATGTTATTTACAAAATATTTATAAAAAAGTGAACTTTCCTTAGCATAGGTCTATTTCCAAATGGGATTTGAATATGTATATTTTAAAAATTTTAATGTTTTATTCATCCATAGATAAACAAATATGAAGGTATAAAGACAGAGAAATTTTCTTAATATTTTAACTATTAAGAATGTATTGATACTCTTAGAAAAAGATTAAAAAATAAAATTTCTGCTGCATCTGTCATTCACTGAAGACTAAATAGTCTTTTAACTACGAGTTACGTTTACGAGTTTAACGTACGAGTTACGAGTTTAACTACGAGTTACTACGAGAGACTTTTAATTACGAGTACATGCAATTATGACATTAAATCTGTTTCAGTTTTTGCTTTTCACTTATTTTAATCATTTTAAAATCATCAACGTCCTAAAATTGAGAACTTTTTAGTTTATCTAGTAAAGTTTTTTTTAAAAATAATATTCTCCGTTTACGCGATAAAATTAAATAGTTAAAAAGTTATTCATAAATAATACATAAAACAGGAATAATCGAGAACAAGCTAAAGAAAACCACTATGTAATCAATGATATAAGTGCAAATAGATAACGAATATTGGTTCCTTTTTCTAAAGTATTTATTTGTATCATATATATATATATATTTAAAGAATATTGCGTGAGCAAATAGGTATAAAACATTAATTCTTTGCTTCCTACAGCTATTTGCAATAAAATTATTCCTACTATACCATTTGTCTTTAGCAATAAGAAATTTTTCTATTCCCTCACACTTTAAAGTAGTTATCGCGATATATCACCGATATTGATATTAACTCGTTGATATATTGCGATATTAAATTTTTGATATCGTCCAGCCCTACTTCTCATCATGATATCATATTTCATAGATACCAAATCAAGTTTGTTGAAAATACAGTTATGATATCTTCATTAGTATTAAAGTAACAATAACGAAAATCCAAGTTGGTGAGAGACTTGAGATCTTGATTCAGAACTTGATCCAGTGATGAGAGATACACTATATTTATGACTGAGAGAGTGGATTGCGATTATGGTTTCCTGGACAAAAATTGTCTGTCTTGATGTCTATTATCAACACTGAAAGTTTTTCCCTTTTGTTTAGAAATTCACTTTTTTGTGAAAAAGCAAGAAACAGATTATTTACTAGACAATTTTCAGAAACTCCCATTTGTACATAATTAATTTCTCTGAAAATCCTCATTAATTGTTAATTTTCTTGAGTGATATTTTACAAAAACAAAAATAAATAATGTAAAAACATTCTCTTTTATTTAAATATGATTCTCTGTATCTAATTATTTTGAATAATTTCATAAGTTGACAGTTAAAAGTAGAAGTTGTGTAAGGTTTTAAAAGTTGTTTTTTTTTTAAGTATTCGGCTTGGCCGTATATTTCATTATTCGGCCAAATCGAATAATTTGATATTCGGTTTAATCGCACATTCAGTAACGTGGCCGAATAGCCGAATACAGAATAGATACCGAATATTCGGTGCATCCCTATTTATTATATAATAATTTTAAGCAACTGCTTGGTAGTAGCAATTTTAGTTAACTTTTCGCTTTATATCTCTGTCATGAAAATGCATTTAATATGGATAATAAAAATACAATAATGATAAAGTTATTTGTAAAATATATTGCTGAACGTATTATTAACCCAACAGTGATTTATTCCAATAATAAGCTTTAACCCTTTATCTAGTGACGGTACTTGTAAGTACTACTCAATTTAAACATTCATCCCATAGTGAATATTACTAATATTCTAATGGTACTTTGCATAAACACTCCTTTAACTCTTACTTTATCCGGATACATGGCAGCATTAGTTCTAGGTTTGTTTGTTATTTTAGCGAGGAAGGGATCTTAGAAATCTTAGAAACAGTCGATGTGTTTTGTGCCGACATTTTGTACAGATTGTCACGCTCGTCTTTTTATTGCTGCAAACACAGTAAAGGACATAAGATAAGTGTTGGATTTTTTTTATGTGTTCATTATGATCTTAGAATACAGTTTCACTAGCTATTTTAGGTGAACGGTGTATATATTTGATTTAACAGTTGAATTAGTCGGTGGTACTTATAAGTACTGTCAGTATACTGGGTGTTGGAGAAAAACTTTTTTTTTACTTTTCGTCTGTGAAATTATCCATCGTTTTCATCTGTTTTAAAATGTAAATACTAAACTGTGTGTAGTATACTAAATGTAGTGTAGTAATACTAAGTGTAGTAAATACTAAATGTAGTGTAGTAATAATTTTCCTAGTATTTCTTTTCTGTTTCATTATTATTTTTTTTTAATAGGAAATCGAAAAAGTTGTGGCACCGGCTCTTTTTTACTATGGCATATATAAATTCATATATTGCATATGTGGAGACGAGAGAGAACATTTTGTCCCTGGAATATAGACGTCGCATAACTAAGGGACTGCTAACGAGATCGAAACAAAAAAAAAAAAAGTTTTTTTTAACCCTTTCAGGGGCATTTCATTTCATTTTCAATGTTAAAGTGTTGAAATAAATGATTGGCACCGTAATTGGCAAAACATTTATTTATAAATATGAAAAAGGCTATATTTCAATTCTTATTAAATCGAAAATATTTTACCACAATTCTGGTGCCATTTGAAATACCCTACGGTTTTTCAGTTACGATATTTTAGTCATAGTGTACTGACGGTACTTCAAAGTACCACTTTAATTAATTACCTCTAAGGCATTAAATTTCTCACGGGTGAGTATTATTTTTATGTTTATCCTTTAATTTTCACTGTAGTAACTGAAAAAAATACATGAAGAAAATTGCAGTAGATAAATAGTTAAAAAACATTCATAAATTTAAGCTAAAATAAATTATTATACTATTGATTGTCAGAAAAACAAAAGTTCTTGATATAGCTAGGGAAAAACATTGCATCTATGCCGTATAACATAACTTTTTGAATTTAAAAACAATTGACCAAGTCATCAACATTTTAACCCTTAACTGACGGTACCTTTAAATATACTATATTTTTAAAATAAATGTTTTACTAAATTTCCCTTGCAAGCTTTGTCATAACACATCTAAAAATAATTCTTAAAAAAAAGTGATGCCAAGAGAATAAATTTGATTAAGGGTGCCAGTGCCGCTTATATGGCAGCCCTGGTCCGTTAACCCTCTAATTACCAAGTTGAATACCTAGAAATTCTGTAGTTCAGAGAATCTGAATTCACAGCAGAAAATTTCAATAATAAATATCGCTATATTTACATGCAAAATGTCTGTTATTAAATAAAGCAAATATTGTTTTTTCAAATTTCTGGTGGAAAATCCTAATTTAAGAATCCACTAAATTCGAAACACTGCTTTTAGCATATATGAGTGAATATCACAAAATGTGAGATCTCGAAAACAAAAATTATGAAAATTTAAATCGTTTTAAAGTTTCTAATTTGTTTTAAAATGTTGGTTGAACAGCTGAATAAAGGAATTTATATGTAAAATTGTTAAAGTTTGAAGAGCTTAAGTTCATTTTTATGTAATTATAATTATGTGTCATTTTCTTGGCATATACCAGTATAATACCAGTATATATGTATACCAGAATAATGACCGCCAGAATAATGACAATTTCATTCTAAAACATTTTTCACATTCTTGTTTTTTTTTTTTTAAATCTAGCATTTTAATTTTATTTAAAGGAACATGTTTCCTCTATAGTACTTCAGATTCAGCGTAATGTTCAATTTTATTTGTAATTTATAGAAGCCAGGAAAATGACATAATAAAAGTCTACTCAATTTTTACAAAGCCTTTAAATACATTATTTTCAGATAAATATCTAAAAGATCTTGCTGGGAGCAATGATTTCAGGAATTGAACAGGAATTGAACTATGTCAAGAACAAGAAGAATTACTCTGCAGCGCTAACTTTATACCCCTTAAAGAACTAAAATGAGCAGGCCAGGACAATAACATTCATCATCAGTGACAATCATATTTTAATTATGGATAATTATTTGTAAAATACAGAACTCGTTACCTTCCACATATATGTGTTATATAAGGTATACTTATTAATTAGAAATTAAAAAAACTAGAAAAAGATATTTGTACATGATAGCAGAACGCCTTTTACTTTTCACACATCACACTGTGACATGCCAAGAAAATTACAATCTGAAATTTTAAGTCTTTTAATTGCTTTATTTTTTGTTATTAAGAAGATAATATCTCGTGAAAATACTTCTAAGAATATTTTTTTATTAGAATGTAAAAAAGAAAATTGCATTATATAACATTAAATAGAAATTTTATTGTGTGAACTGCAATTTCCGTTTTGTGATATTGATCCATATGCAACCATGGGCATTAGAGGATTAAAGGTTAAAAGGATTTTCTAATACAATAAAAAGAACGCACACAAATTAAAATCTGCGAAGAAAGAAGAATAAAAAAGACAGTTACCTGAATACAAACTTCAGAAAGATAAATTGTAGAAAAAACTTGCAGTTTTGTAGACTTGCGACGGAAATCACACCCTCTTTACCTTATTACAGGCACTTGTGAAAATTCACGTTCAAGCTTTTAATGCTGATAGCTTCCCGTTAACATATACAAGAATCCATAATAAGCTCACTTTTTAAGACAGGAAACTTGCGTTTACGCCTCTTTTTTACACACGGATTTTATGATAAAAGTGAATAGATTCGTGTTTTCCTTACATTTTTGTGGTCACATTTTTTCTTCAGACGAAAAAAAAAGAACATTAAGACAAGGATAGTAGAAGAATAATCATAAATCAAATTATTCAGCAGGACAATATAAATTGCCGGAGTGAATGAAGTTTGATTCATCTTACAATTGCACTTGAAATTCTGAATGATTCAAATGAATATTTCAAAATATGTTATGCGAATGAGTCATTGAACGATGCAGTCAACAGAAGTAGGCATAAAATTTTTTATTTCATATGGTAGATGACTTTTTATTATTAAACAGGATGCGTAGGGTGATTATTTATAATATGGAGAATAACTTACTCTTAAAATTTACTAATCAACAAACGATTATAATTTATTACACAAAGGTGTCCACTAGCAACTATGTTTATATTATATTGTATTACTGGGCTTGAAGTATATATAGTTTAGAAGTTTATATGGTATAGCAGTTTAACTCCTTGGGGACGAGCGACACGTATACGTGCCACATGAAGCGCTCAGAATCCTTGTTTTTCCTCACCAGTAAAATTTTACTGTAAAATTTATCTTATTTAATCAGCGCATTATCCCGATTCAACAAGACACAAATTACTGTTTTTAAAAAACGGTGACAAAAGATTAAAAATTTTGTAAAAGGCTCCCGTCTCGAAGGGGTTAGTGATTTTGTTTCTGAACAGCCCTGCACAGTGAACCAAAGCGTTATAAGTAAGCGTCCTATCTTAAATGGGAGAAATAACCGCAAGATTAAAAACGAGGTCACATCAATCAAGGTCATGCGCCACGTTGCGGATGGAGTGTGAACTACAGGAACTGCCTAACTATTTTCTTACTCACACCACTAAAATTGTAAAGTTTTTGTCACCTTGATCATTATTTTGCAACAAATGCGGCAAACAAATTTCATTTCCATGAGTGACTGAAGGTTTAGATAATACGCGCCACCCTAAAAGCCCGCGTATGTGAATTATCACTCCGTCCACAAGGTGGCGCAACTACGTTAATTTACGCCTGATTCCAGCACTAAATTTGTTCGCTTACTTATAACGCTTTGCAGTGAACCATCGTTGAAATTTCATTCATCACCATTACACTATTGAATACTATGTAAAAGATCCCTTGTTAGAAAAAGTGGTATGAGTCAAATAAAAAAAAAAGAATTGTCGTCAGACGTAGGCCTGCATATGTACAGTACAGTCCTTGAAAAAAAAAGTGATCACCCCCTATTAACTCTGTTGAAAATCAGCCTATAAAGTAAATGAAGTTCGATTCTTCTTATAATTCCGCATTGGATTCTGAATGATTCAAATGAATATTTGAAAATATATTATACGAATGAGTCATTGAAAGATGCCGTCAACAGAGGTAGGCATAAAATTTTGATTTCATATGGTGAATGTCACTTTATTATTAAACAAGATGCGTAGGATGATTATTTTAATATGGAGAACAATTTTCTCTTAAAATTTACTAAACAATGAAGGGTTCTAATTTCTTAGACACGAAACGTTAACACAGGGCTTATGTTTATATTTTATGGTACCACTATATTTAAAGTATATATACACTGCTCAAAATAATTAAATGATATTGAGATTCTAGATGGATCTTGCGGCTAAGGAATTTTTTAGATGATTGATACATGATCGACAGACGTGGTAGGCTATATCAGAAAAATGTACATGTTTGGCAGAAAAAATTAATTGTATGGGGCATTTGGGTACAAAAGGGAAAACACAATTTGCATATATGAGAAAAAATGGTATTTCGTTCAAAGTAAATCGTTTTTAATAGGGGGCATGGTTTCCTCGGACGGCCAGCAACGTTGAACACCTTTTAGGCATGGAGTCAATCATGTTATTAATGAGGAGCTGGGGTATTTTGTCCCCATCCTCCAGAAGAGCTCTTTCCAGTTCTTGGAGAGTTTGTGGGGGTGGTAGGCGGCCAGCAACTCATCTGCCTAGAATGTCTCAAACATTCTTTATTGAGTTCATGTCCGGAGAACACGCTGGCGATTCCATTCGTATGATTTCTTCCTCGAAAAGGAAATCATCCACCAAGTGAGCACGATGTGGCCTGCAATTGTTGTCCATTAAGTCATCTCCAATCGCTTCAGTGTAAGAGATTACAATAGGTCTGAGGATATCATCCCTGTATCGCTGACCGGTCAGAGCTCTATTTCGAATGATGTGGAGGTCGGTGCGCCAATCAATGGAGATGCCAGCATAGACCATCACTGCCCATCCGCCAAATCGGATGCTTCCTTGCACGAACGCAGTATTGTTTCTTGTGTCACGTTTCCTCAGGATGAAAATACCCCTATTATCGGGATGAACAGGAAAACGGGACTCGTCAGAGAAAATAATATTGCATTACTCATTTCTCCTCCAGTTCATATGCTCTGTTGCCCACTTCCTGCGGTGTCTTGTTGTTAACATAACACATACCATTGGTCCGCGAGCATACAGACCTATAGTTGAGAGCCGGTTTCGGACAATTTGAGTTGAAACTGTGGTACCAGTTGTGGTATTACTAATATTAGTGGGTATTAAAATTTATAATATGCGCCGTGACTTTAAGGTAAATTAGTCATTAAGTTTTTAAAAAATTAAAATTGCGTTTTAAATTGCAATATCAATTTGATTCTTTACGGTCAAGCAATTGTAAAAAATGAAAGAAAAGAAAGTTCTAACTTGGATCGTGTCGTCTGTAATAAAATGAAGAGGAGACTTAATAACACTATAAATTAAAGCTTTATTCCGTCTTTTTTGAAAGAGAAGCGAAGGCCTAATGTTGGTCACCGTTCATAAATCAATTCTTTGGCCAATAAAATAATCTACTCCACTTGAAGATATTTCTTTAAAAATTAAAGTGCAGCATAAAACGAATTTAATATTGATGAAATAAAAAACAATTTAAAAACTTTCCACGACATCAGGAAATAAATTAAACAGGTGTTTAACAACGAAGAAATCGTCTTCAGATACCTCTCACTAGACCCCGCATAGGCCGGCAGGCCGAGGCCCCGCGGTCCTGCGACCTCCTTAAAACAAAACTATATCATGATGGCTTCAACAACAAAGCAGATTCTGATTTAAAAATTAACGAAATTTTTAATTTATAGTAAGAAACAGGGTTGACAAAAGTATCAGAAAGAAAAGATTTAAATTTATTAGAGAATTTTAAAAATCAGGCAATATCTTAATAAACAAATCCGAAAGAATACATTTTAAAACTTTTATTTTTATTTGCTCTACGATCGGCAATTAAACACGCCTCCGAAAGGTGGGCCTCCACTCAATGCTTAGGTTGCGAGAGACGGCGCTCCGATGACGTTTCCACAATACGTGCAGACCTGAGAGGAGAAGCTTCAACTCCGAGTGCGATGATACGGAGGAAATTTGCCGATGTACGGCTGAAACAAAAACGCTCGCGTAAAAATAAATATGGATTTAAATAAACAACATCGATGTATAATGCCAAAAGAAATAAAAAAAGTAACATGATTTAAACACTGTGAGACTTCATCTCACACCAGTAGCCGAGAGAAGGTATTGTTGAAGAAGAGTGGTATTCATATTTCGTTGTGTTCGAGCCATTATCGTTAAATATCGATCTTCATTGGGCATTATTTCACGTCTGCAACCTTGCCCTGGTCTTTGTTCTGCATTTTCAGTCTCCAAAAAACGTTGTAGGTTCTGGAAATCACACTGTGTGAAACTCCAGTGACTTCTGCTACTTCGGCTTGAGATTGGCCCCACCTCTAACTGACCAACAACTCTTCAAGCTTCGGATTCAATTAAATGATTTCGTTGAGGCATCGCACTCATCTAAACAAAGTACTTGTGTACTGAATGCCGATGACTGTTTTCCGCTTTTTCTTTCAGTAAGTTGAAAGCCAAATGTCATTCGCTGCCGCTAAAGTTTTAACGTCCGTTTTTAACGTCAAGCTCAAAATTTGCATACTCTGAAGTTTGAAAATGAGAAAAATTTGCATTTAGGACTCTCTTCTTCCATTTTCTGCAAATAAATTTCACTTATACCGTTATGTTATATAAGACTTACAATTTCCTTTAATTTTTTTGAACAGTGTAGTTTAGAAGTTTATATATTATAGAAGTGTAACTCCTTGGTTCATATTTGTTTCTGTGCTGCCACTGACGTTTTTTTATGCCATCTCGCACCACTTACTCAAAACAAAACTCTTTCATATACACTTTGACCGCATGTGCAAGAGAAATATACTGCGAAAAAAGATTTCTTTAAAGAGTGGCATGAATAGAATTTAAAAATAGGCGTCAGTGGACAAATGTATGACGAGTCTCAGTCATCAATTGTACCCAAGCGGTTAATGTGTTTATTTCTCGACTTTGAACACGGTTTTGCCGTGGTGTCTGTCGACATCTCCACACATCCCCGGATAGTGACAGATGGTGAGAAACAGGAGAGTAATCTCAAACCTGGATGGTAGCAATAGCAGGGTGGGGATAAAAAATGAAATAACAATTAAAGCCTTAACAGATGGGAAAAATGAGCTATTTGAACTATACATTAATGAAGAATATGTAAAAGATTTTTTATTAGAGAAAACGGAACGAGTCAAATAAAAAAATGTACAGTCTCTAAAAGTGATTACCACCTACTAACTCTGTTGCAAATTTACCTATAAAAATATATGACTGGTACAAATTGATTAGTAATAAAGTCTACTAATTAATTGTATACTTAAAATTTGTTTAGGAGGCTGTCTACATATACAAATTGTACAAAACTTGAAATTTTTCAATACCAACACCTAATTTTTTAATTCTTCGGTAAGTTCTGCCTTAGGATAGCATTCAGTAAAGTAGTTCAGGAATTATTCAAGTTTAAAGTTTGGAACTCTTAATGATACATTCATTTTTAATCTTTACAAAACAGACTGCAATGCAAATACCTTTTATAAGCTTAACTCAAAATCTACTTGACGGAATAAGCTATAATTTTGGATTTGCATATTTGAAACTTCTAGAAATGGATATCCGTAAAAAAAAGGTATGAGTTACAAATAATGTTTTTTTCGAAAAAATAATTCAAAATTTACCAAATAATTTCAAAATTAGTTATCGAAAGAAAAATGAATTGTAACCTACATAGCTGCCAACTTGTACGGATTTTTTCTTACCACTAAAATATAATAGAATTTTTTGAATTATTTAAACATTGAATTTGCTTGAATTTCGGTGATTCAATTAGCTAAAATTCACTTTAAAATTTTAGTGGTATGAAAAATCCGTACAAGTTGGCAGCTAAGAACCTATAATTCCTTTAACCCCTTGAGGGGCGCCGGTTTATATTATATACCACCTATGATTAATAAAGTTTTACACCATAAAAATTTTATTAAATTTTACTTTTCTAACTTTGTTGGAAAAAAACCCGTAAAATTGCTTTTACTTATTTTGAAATTCAATTTTAAAAAGATTCCGGTGTGAGTTTAACATTGCAGGAACACAATCACTTGCCCCTCAAGGGGTTAATCAGAAATCGATTTCCAGAAGCTTCAAAAATGCAAATCAAAACTTACAACTCACTCTACCAAGTTGTTTTTGAGTTATATTTAACCCCTTCGAGACGGGAGCCTTTTACGAAATGTTTATTATTTTGCTACCGGTTTTTAAAAACAGAAGATTTTGCCTTTTCAAATCGGGAAAATGCTCGGATTAAATAAGGCAAATTTTACAGTAAAATTTTACTGGTGAGGATAAACAAGGATCCTTAGGCCTTTTTGCGGCACGTATACGTGTCGCTCGTCCCCAAGGGGTTAAAAACCTATCTGTATGACAGTTAGTTCTGTAATGATTAAACAGGAATTTAATCCTTTGCAGTCGAGTATCGGCACTTAGCCGCCTAAGCTTTGTATACACGATTCTATTTTATATTCTATTCGCACCATTATATTTGCAAAAGTGCAAAGAAAAATGTTTCTTAAAAAAAGAAAGTGGTGGCAACCGAATAAATTCGTGTAAGAGATGCCTGTGCCTGGCAGGAATACTCCATTCCAAATTTCCGTGCATAGTTTTTGTATCACTTGACCGAATGACGTATCATTTTATATCCTTAGTTAAAATGTAAATAATCCAAATATGATATTAAAATTAGGTATTAGTATTTAAATTTTAACATTAGTTAAAAATTCTACATGTAGATTACACCTAAGCAAAATTTAAGCATAGCTGTAATTTGTAGACTAGACTATGAATTTCGCTATAGTTCCCAGGAGAGGGGGGCCACTTTTTTTCTAGAATTGTACTCGATTATAAACACTGGTCTCCAAATGTTATAAAGAAGCTTTTTTTTCTAAATTATAAAAAGAGGGAATTTCGACGAATTGTTCCTTTTCAAACTGTTTATTTCAACTTTTACTTTACTTCGTAACCACGCACAAATTAAAGAATATTATTTGCTCTTTATTCATAAAAGTTCATTTTTTATATGTTAAAGAGAAAAAAATGAGTAAGTGAAAGTTTTTGTGAAAAACAATTAAATATACGGATTTAAATTATAGTAATAAAGATAACGTCTTAGTCTAAGTGTAATGCAATTTTTGCATCGTCCGATTTTCCGCATGACTACCAAAAACTTTTCAAGTAGCCTTTCACATATTTTGGCAGTCTACTAAATACACAGTGAACAGTAGGCCTGAGCATGGAACTATTAATAAAGAGGAACTGACATATCCTTAAAATAGTGAAGCTTCAACTGTAACCGCTTTCTCTAGGGTTGATTACCTCTGGGGAAATCTTCCATCAGTAAATTTAAACAGAAAATTTCTGCTTATTTAAACACACTATTAAAGCAAAATTTCAGTCATAAGTAATGGCAAAAAGATATATTTATTTTTACTGGTGGAAGTTTACTTCGGGGCAGTCAGGCTCTGCGTTTCCGCTATATTGTGACAAACTAGAAACCCGTCAGTGTCAGTAAAAAAGATTTTATTGCCTGGGCAAACTGTCACCAGTAAAAACAAAAAGAAACTTTTTACTACATTTCCGAGAGAAATCTTCTATTAATAAAGCGCTGAAATAAGAAGAAATTTTCTATCCAAATTTACTGGTGGAAGTTTGACCGGCGGTAATCAGAAACAGTTGATCAAACTAAAAAGAAAACACCCGCCATCTTATGACAACTTCCTGAGTCACTTCCCTCGCAACTAGTAGACAATACATTATATGTCTCCTCCTCTTTTTTCGTAACTCCATTCGCCTGAGCGCTGATATAAAAATGGTGGTTCTCGTATGCGGTTTGAATTAGCATTTATACGGTCCCTTGAATTTGAATAACAATAATTTCTTAAAGTTTTATTCCCTTTATATACATTATAGTTTACATATTATATTTAAAACAATCAGGAAATATTTTATGTTAATACTTATTAATTCATCAAAATTTTACTGCTAAAAGCAAATCAAAATAAACAGTTTGAATCAGGATTGCAGGGCTGCCACAGGCGACTATTTTTATATTCTGTCTGCACCACTATTTAAAAAAAATACATTTCATAGTATAGTTCTCTTGCAAATGTTGTCAAAACGTACGTAAAAAAATTTTCTTTTTAAAAAGTGGTGCGAAATAGAATTAGAAAGTAGTCGCCGGTGGCAGCCTGGGATTGCCAGTTTGGCTTCCATTTTTTATTAACCCTTAAATGCACAGTGTATCAAATTTACAACACTTTTTATTTAACTTTTAATAAATAAATGAAGTTCTCGCAACCACTATATTTATATGGAAATATTAATCCTTTAAAAAGTCGTATAAATATGCTTAAAAAAATCTATCTTAAAATTTCTTGTGTCTAATCCTTAATATATGCAAGGTTCGCATACTCCTTGGAATTTCCAAGGACTCTGGCACCACTATTAATGATAGGAAAATTTACATTTAACTTTTAAAACACAGAATTCGCAACCACCGCCTTTATTCACAGATTTTGCAATATTTTTCTGCTGTGATATACTTTGAAAATACTGTTAAATTTTAGTGGTAAAACCGTGCGAACCCTGTATATGTATAAAATACACAATTCTTAAAAAAAAAAAAAAACCCGTGCATTTAAAGGTTAAGAAACTTAGTGTTCATACCAGAAATAGAGAATAGTATTTTATACTTTATTTAATAAGAAACATTTAGCAATCAGCTAAAATAAAAATTATGCTTTCAAATTTTCCGATTTAAATTTGAAATTTCGGATTAAAATGGCCAAACTGGCAACACTGGTTTGAATTTATTATTCAAGTGCACTGAAAGGACTCTGGATGTTCTGGAGATTTTATAATTAAAATTAGTAGTAATTATTATAAATATAATTAGTACTACAGAGTCAAAACTAATGGTTTGACTCTGTTTGTACTAATTATGATGCATATTTTGTACTTTTAGTGTAGGGTGAAGACAAAGAAAAAAGAAATATGATTGAATATTGAAATGTTCACATGTTAATACAAGTAATTTAAGGCATCAGTAAATCAACCCCAAATTAACACAAGGATTTGGACACCGCTTTAGATTGATCTAGCTCTACTAATCCCAAGTGTCCCCAAAAATTGTTTACTTTTAATATATTTATTTGTTTAATGTAAAACTAAATATAGTAAAACTAAACTACATACTTTCAAACAAAGCCAAAAAAGGCGTGTGTTGTATGCGGAGGTAAAATTGAGGCAAAGTTTGAGAAAATATCATTAAAAGTAAGTCAGAAATCTATATTTCAGTGTCTAAGTTTTAAACGAAACAGTGTTTGACATAAACTTTAGCCTCAAGTTATTACAAAAGTTTGACAGATTTGGGTGCATAACGTATATAAAATTTATGCTTTAAATCATGTACCGTAGATGTTTAATATATTTTTAGAGTAAACTTTTACAAGAATATTTTTTTTTATTGGAAGATAAATTATAATGTATATTTAAAAACCCTGCTGGGGAAAAGAATGTTGTTTTAACATAGTTGCCACCGAAAATAACTTAACTTCTTATTTCCACCAAGGAAATACATATAATAATATGTAAGATTTATTTTCTATAGTAAAATAAATACGAGGGTGAATCAAATATGAAGGAGACTTTTTTTACTAGATAATTTAAAAAATATTATTAGTCAAAATTACAGATATGTTATTATTCTAGAATTTTTTTTAACACCTACATAATTTTCCCAACATATTGGAAGTTTCATTTTTTAAAATTCTTTTATAATACAAGGAATCATGTGTAGGAAGCAGTGTTGCCAGTTTTGCCTCCAATTATATTCGAACTTTCACATTCGTACCGTAAATTTCGAAAGAAGAATTTTTACTATTAATAATCGCTAAATGTCTCATATTAAATAAACCTTAAAATACTATTCCTTTTTTCTGGTATGAACTCGAAATTTCTGAATAAAAATGGAGGCCAAACTGGCAACCCTGGTAGGAAGCAAGTTGCACAAAAATCGTTGACATCAATCTAATGAAGATCTTATTATCCTCTAAAGCTTCTTTAACACCTTGAGCAGCAAGCAATTGTGTTTCTGCAATGTTGAATTCCTACCGGAAATATCGAAACATTTTATTATAAAATAAGGAAATGCAATTTTTCAGCTTATTTAAACCAAAAATGTAAAAGTAAAATTTAATTAAAATTTTCTGGTGGAAATCTGAATTAAAATTAGGAGGGATAAAACGTATCCCACAGCCCCTCGAGGGATTAATCCCTTGAGGACGAACGACCGATATGCGTGCCGTGTAAGGCGTCCAAAATCCGCGATTATTCTCACCAGTAAATTTTTATTGCAAATTTTGCCTTATTTAATGCGAGCATTTCCCCGATTCAATAAGGCAAAAATTTCCATTTCGAAAAGCCGGTGATAAAAGATTAAAAATTCTGTAAAAGACGCTCGTCCCGAAAAGGTTAAGGTTGTTCTCAAATCAAAACTGGCTACTATACTGTCCCTAGTGTTGCCAGGTGTCAAGCGTAAATCGGGGATCCAAATTCTCTGGACACCAGTATTTTAAAGTAATTTTCTTGGCGTTATCTAATGGCAGAATTATCTGCGATTAAACATGGCGAAATAACTGTAAGAAAGTAATGGTGTCCGGAGCTATTGGAGCCCCGACTTACACGGGAAACCTGACAACACTATGTCTGGTATACATGTGTCCTAAAATGGACTGACTGATTTTAAAATTCAATAACTTGCAAATGGTGACAGATATTAAAAAATTCATGCTGCAGGGTTGTGTAAGATGTCAGGAGAGCTTTTACTGCGATTTTCGATTTTAGTTTAAAAAATCAGCGTTGGATGGCGCTGCGAGCAATAGGTGCTAAATCGAGGTCCGACTTTTGGCCTCTCAAATTGATGCGAAAGAAAGAGGTTAAATATATGGAGTGAGCCTCTAAGTTGAAAATTGCACTGATAACTGAGAGCAACTCCATATATTTAAGCTCCTTCTTTCGCATCATATAGGCCAAAAATGGTGCCACGATTTAGCGCTAATTGCTTGTAACGCCATCTATCGCTGCTATTTTAAACTTAAATGGAGGATCGCAGTAACAATCTCCTGACATCTTACATAACCCTCCTGCAAGATATTTTAAAGTAACTGCCACAATTTACAAGTTATTGAATTTTAAATTAAGTCAGTCCATTTTATGTTTTAATTCATTTTGTTCACAAACATATTAAATTAGCATGTGCTCATATTTTGAAACTGCAATTGACTGTTTTTTCGTTTTTGGGTAAATTCAGAATTTTTTTTTCAGACAATACCACCAAAGCGGATGTTTTGAACCAAATTTCTATACGCGACCTTAGAGAAAAGGGTAAAAAACTGACTCCCTTAGACAAGAATCTATTATAACTAAAGATGTAACTCAGTTATCGGGAAAAAAAGAACTGTTCCTTCTAGCTTCCAAC
The DNA here is from genome assembly GCA_963932465.1 of Maratus speciosus. Lineage (NCBI taxonomy): Eukaryota > Metazoa > Arthropoda > Arachnida > Araneae > Salticidae > Maratus > Maratus speciosus. Next base: position 203,459,838 of record OZ010794.1, on the reverse strand, counting down.
TTTTACGCTTTTTTTCTACTACTATTTTTGAAATGAAAAATTTGCGTTATTTAAGCCTAAATTTTCGGCGATTAAGTTATTAAAATTTTTCTGCTCAAAAATAGTTGTAGGAAGAAAAGCGTAAAACTTCGCAATTATGAGTTCGATTGAAAATCGTTTCAATAATCATACCTGTAAGTATTATGCTTTTATTTAAAAAAAAAAGAGTCAGAAAGATTCCCGTTGTATCACGGGGAAAAATGTTTTTGTGAACCGCCTTAACCCATTGAAAGATGGTGGGATATTATACAGGGTGTCCATAATTAAACGAGCCTACTTTAAAGTTGTCTACAGACAAAATTATTGTTCATAAAGTTGCGAAATTTCGTGAAAGACATAATAAAGGAATGGGAATTTATTTAAGCAAAAAAAAAAAAAAAAAATTCAAAATTTTGCCACTAGGGGAAGATTTTTATTAAATTACACATCCAGCACTAGGATAGTTTAGAAATTTTATTTACAGGGTGTCCATAAGTAAACGACTGTATTTTAAAGTTGTCTACAGACGAAACTGTTGTTCAGAAAGTTGTAAAATTTTGTGTAGGGCATAATAAAAGTATGGGAATTTGTTTGAACGAAAAAAATTAGAAGGCCGTTTTTTACCGAATTACTCATTTAGCATACATTTACGATAGTTTAACCCTTTCCGGCGCAGTGTGTCCAGTCTGGACACACCTAATTTTAATTCCAACCTTGCAAATGGCACCAAGAATATCTAACAAAATTTTGATTTTACAGTGAAAGCTTCATTCAAGGAGTTTTTATTTTCTAAAAGAAATAGTTTGCAATTTCCGGTGTCAGTCAATATTTTCTCATTTTGCGAATAGAATTTGTCTGCGCCGGAAAGGGTTAACAAATTTTGTTATAACCAAACATGTTCCGCATGACGGTCATCATTTTCAGATAATCAGGGCTCCCAAATGGTCCGTCAACTGAATACCAATATTTTTTTAGAAAAATTTTCTTTTTAGATTTTTCTTACAAACCGCCCCTTAAATCACCTTTGAAAGTTAATTTTAGCGCAGACACACCATAACATTTTCTGTTAAATTTTATTGGTATACAGTTGGCGGACCATTTGGGACCCTGAGATACCATCTGGAATCGTAAGATAGCATGTTCTACAATGGACCGCAGTGTGTTCTGGGAAATGCTAGGAACATGTCGTGAAATTCTGTCTTTAGAATGGGATTAGGTTAATAAATAAAATTTCTAAACGTAATGCCAAATGTGTAATTTATTAAAAATAGCCCTCTGGTGGCGAAATTTTGAACTTGTTTTTCTTAAACAAATTCCCATCCCTTTATTATGTCTTTCACCAAATTTCACAACTTTATCAACAACAGTTTTGTCTGTAGACAAATTTAAAGTAGGGTCGTTTAATTATGGACACCCTGTATATCCCATCCAATTTTAATCCACAAATTCCACAAAGGCACCAAAATTTTGGAATAAAATTTTTCTGTGTATGAAGTACAAAATTAAAATATTTTGCCGATTTTTAAATATAATTATTCGCAAATCCTAGTATTAATCAACCAGTTCAACATTTTAGTAACAGAAGTACTTTGCTCTTCAATTGTTTAACCCTTTCGGGCACAGTGTGCCCGGGTCGAGATACCTAATTTTAATTCCAAACTTACGAACGGCACCAAGAATATTTTAGTAAAATTTTGCTTGTACAATCAACATGGAACAATGGAACAATAAAGCAGGTGTATGGATTCCCTAGTTGCTTGGCCACTTTACATCCAGGCTAAGAATATATCGTGTCACAATGTAATGGGAGCCTTAGAAAGAGCGTTTAAACGCGGCTAGTAGCCACGAAAAAGAGAAATTAAAAGCTAAGAAGATAGAGAATTTTTAAAAGAAAATATTGTTAGTATAACTAGTAGAGAGAAAAAAATAAAGGTTCCATATGATCTACATAAATGTCCAGGACAGGCGAAAAAGCTACCAAAGGAAGCCCCATTAAAAAAAGACTCTATTCCAGGGGTGTCAAACTGTGGCCCGCCGGATACCACTAAAATTTTACATAAAAAGTCGACTTCTTGGATCGCAGAGATTCGATGATTAAATAAGGCAATGATTACTATAAAATTTTAGTGGTATCCGGCGGGCCACAGTTTGACACCCCTGCATTCAGAGACCATACATTTAATATAACTTGATAAGTAAAAAGTTTAACATAATGAAGAAATGAAAATAAACTAAATTATATACATATTTACAAGAGAGTTTAATTTACTGCAAGGAAAAAAGTAATAAAAATGTAAAAAAAAAGCTACTATGAGGAGAGCTTTAACTAAATAAACAGTTAAATGCAAAAGCCGAGAGGAGCAAACGACAGCAAGAGGACGGCGTCCACCCAGTCTAGTAATTTGAGGTGAGTAAAACAATAAGAATGAGAAAGTAAGAATAAAAAACATGAGAAGAGCATAAAATTCAATTTAAGAAGGTTTATTCCTTTTTATTTTTTTTTTTAAGTTTTTAAACAAACAGCACAAACAAAAAGAAAGTAAAAAGTTTAACAAATAAAGAGCTTAATCTTCATTAATGTTGATATGACTTGCAAGTTTATCAAATTCAGTTAATATAACCATCAATTTTTGCATCGGATTATCGAATTTCTTAGTCTGAGTTGAGATGTTCTTTATACATTTTAGGAATTTAGTGATTTGAAAAAATTGCTTAACTTCATTGAAAGTATTAAAAATATCTTTTATATCGTTGGTGTAGTTTGTAGGAATTTTAGGATTTTCTATAGTAGGGAAGGAAGGGTGTTTGCGCAAGTACTATCATTGGTATCAGAGTTTAATATTTCATTTTGGTTGAGGGTTGTTAGTCTTTAGTATTTTTGGTGTAATTATAATTCTTAAATATATCCGCTAAGATTTGGGTTTCTTGCGAGAGATTGCTGACGCTGTTACTTGTTTTACGGTTTTGTTTATTTTCAAGTCTATAGGGATTTTTTGGACAACCGCGGAAATTCGCTGGGTGACCGAGTCCACAATTGGCACAAGTGGGATACATACGCCCCTTGTGTTTACAGTCTGTACTTAAATGTAGATCACCGCATTTTACACATTTAGCATCGAAACCACACATTTCTGATGCGTGACCGTAACCTTGGCATTTGTAACACTGTTTTACACGATTTTTGCTCGTAAAAGCTTCAATCTTAACAGAAATATAATGTATATTGTTGATTTGGTAAATTTCTTCAAAGTTCTTACGAGGTATAACATTTACCATGTATATCGGTATTGGTTGGCCAGTTTTACGATTTTTAAGCATGGCAGCCCTAGTGACTGCGAAACCATGCTCCCTGAGACTATCTTCAATAATTTTAGTATCGGTGTAACAGGGGAGGCCCCTAATGCATATTTTTTTGGGTCGAAGTTCTTTAGGATCTAGAGTGGTATACTTCTTTTTGTTTTGGTCTAACCATTTTTGAGTAGTTTTAAAGTCCTTGTCAGAGTTACATTGTATAACAATGCGTTCGCCTTTTAGCGTTATTTTAGGTTTTTCTGAGTTTAACACCGTAATTTCATGGGCAACCGTCGCCCAATTGCTGTCGACTTCGACGTAGAAAGGGTTAACAGATTTTTTAACTTTGACAGTATCCTGTGTATTTTCACTAACATTTGATTCATCCATATCCACATTTTCAGTTAGGTTAACTTCGCTAGCGATATTCTTATATTTATTACTAAGTGGGATAGGAGAACTCTCCTCCGAAATAGGTCGTTTAACACCTTTCTTAACTGCGTTGAAAATTTCTTTTTTAAGATTAGTGTTAGTAAGAAAAAAATTAACAGTTTTCTTATACTTAAGAGATCAGAAAAAACTAAAGATAGCTGAATTTAACAAATTATCATGTGTTGGCTCCCTAAGCAAAGTAAAAGCATCAAGGCAAGTTTTCCTTACCTCTTCTTGCTCTGAAGCAGAATAGCTGTCTTTATCCTTTATGTCCAAAATATATTGATCCACAAATGTGTAAAAATCACCCAATATAGTTTTAGCATATTCTTCAAAATTTGAAGAAAATCTGCCAAACTGGTCCTTGAAATTGCTGTTTAACGTTCCATTACATATTTTGTCGATAACTTCCTTAATATAATAATCTTGATCATCTATAGACGCCATAATGCAACACTAAATAGCGAGCGAATTACTATTCTAACGAACCGCCCCACCTGCCATTCACACTGCGAAAAATATAACATGCGAAGGAGCAATCACCTATTACGTCCACCTCATAACAGAGCTCCTACGCAACTGAAATTGAACTCATCATGTTAAATAACATGTTTTTAATATCTAAAAAAGTCGTTTTAAAATTCCGGTGTCAGTCAATCATTTCATCATTTTACAACAAAAATTGTCCGTGCAGGAAAGGGTTAAGGCAGGGGTATCCAACTATGGCCCTCCAGATATCACTAAAATTTTATAGTAATCATTTATTTAATTATCGAATCTCTGCGATTCAAGAAGTAGATTGTTTCTTTAAGAAAATTGTGGTATCCGGCGAGACACAGTTGAACAAGGGGATATTAAAATGCTAGTCAAAGAAGATAAGTTCAGACTATAAGGAGGATAATCGGTTGTTATCCAATGATTTTTTTTTCCTTGTTACAACATTTGTGTAAAATCTTGCATTGTTCCGGAGAAGATGGACATTCCTATCGGAATGGAGCGTTTCAGGTTCAATGTGAAACGTTAATTTTTCCTAAAATTAACGTTGCTACACTGCATTATAAATACATCGTTCATGAAGAAAATCGATGTACAAAATACAGCGTAAATGCCCAAAATTATTAGGGAGAACTTTATCAGTTTTTGCTCCAGTGGAGCTATTTTATATTGGATCGCCTTGTTTCACATTCTTCATGGCAATTTTTAAACAACTTGTATTATTTACGTACTTGAGATCTCGATATTATGTTTTTTTCTGAATTGTACATTCAATCTATGCCAAATTTAAAAAGATTTCGCATTCTCCTTAATTGAAGGTTTTATAAGCATGTTTATGTGCAACGAGATTAAATTCTCTGAGTTTATTCATAAGGCATAGCTGCCAACTGTTACACTTTTTCGTACTACGAAAATTTAATAGTAAATTTTATCTTTTTTAATCGCTGTAATCTACCGATTAAAAATGGCAAAAACTTCTATTAAATTTTTCTGGTTCAAAAAAGCGTAAGAGTTGGTAGTTATCATAATGCTAGCGAGTAAATAAATCAACGTTTGAGGAACAAAGTTGTCACCGAAAATAACTTACCTATTTTTTAGGACAAAGGTAAAAAATAAAATAAAAATGTATTGTGAAGATTCCTTTTCTTCGTAATTAAGTAACATGTTTCTGCTTGTAGCACACCCTTCAATGCTAGAAAGGCAGGAAGTTTTAGTCAAGTTTTATATAACATATATTTTTAACAGAATTTTTGTTTAAAACTGTTTAAGGGGAGGCATGATTGAAATTTTCGGAAAAAATTATTTTTTGTTTTATTAGCTTAAAAAGTTCTCTGAACCTTTCTGAATCCATTGGTATGCCCGTTTTTTTCTTACCATAAGAAATAATCTTAAAAATTCACCGGGGAATATACCGACTCGGACGCCACGCCCAATCATATTAATTTTATGCTAACATTTATACTTATTTCTATTTTAAAGTTCTGTTCACACCACTATATTAAACTATATTTTAAAAATAAATTTTGTAGTACGCACATGTTGTCGAAGTACGAGTAAAAATATCTCTTATAAAAAAAGTGGTGCTAACCGAATAAAATTCGTGTGAGAGATGCTGGCCCTAAGTCACGTGGGAAGTGGCATAGAACAGACAATGTTTAACCCGGGAGTACGCGCGACGGGCCTGAGAGACCCGGAGTGCGCACGGTTTTTACAATTGTCACCACTATCGTTTTAAAAGAAATCTTGAACTTCTTTAATCGCACAATTGTCTCCGACTAAATAAGTTGACGATTATTATTTGTATTTATTGGTGACAAAATAAAAACCATTGATACGCCGGGTATGCGCGCGTTCTCCCGGGTTAATGTATTAACTTATTTATTATATGAAACTAAATTTTATCCAAGTGCTTATATGTACTTTAATTCATGTGTTTGATACAATTGTGCAAGAACTTCGCACAAGTTAGAAGTGTCTAAGTTTTTTGTCTCTTCTGAAAAATCGTACTTTTCAGGTAAAAATCCCATTATCTCATAAAGTACTCGAGTGATTTTGATAATTTTTTTAATGGTAGAGGATAAATATAAGATCATATATGGTAGACAGTTTTAAAAAGCTTTAATTAGTTTCAGAAAAAAAATACTGAAAAATAGAAAATTTCTGAAAAATTGACATAGCTCTAAAATAAAAAAAATTTAGTCGCAGAAAAAAACTGTCAGCCGTAAATCTTGAGTATAAACCAGTGAATATGGATTTAAAATTTCACCTAAATCGGTCGGGCTGTTTCCGAGGAAGCGGGTCTTAAAGCTGGCATATTTTCTATAGGATTGCACCCAGTCTTGCCTTCCCTTAACTTAATTATTTAACATTTTTTCTTTCTCTGTGTCTTTAAACTTACTTTATAAAAAAATTTCTGGTTCAAGCCGAAATATAATACTCCCTCTGTCCCAAATTAGTTGCTACATTTGATTACTTTTGTACTGATTATTGTTACTGATGATTTTACGATTTTGTTTGAATACTTTTCAGAGATTTCAGGGTGCTATACTATCAGTCAACAACATTTACTTATCAAGCATTCCTTCCAACTCTCCTTAACACTAGAACCGCCAGAGCGGTCATTTTGACAGCTACGGAATAAAAATATTTTGATTCGAGCCAGAAATTTCTTTCTAAAATAAAGTTAGGCTTAGATGCTGTATATTCCCGCGGCCGCCATCTCTGATTTCTTGGCGATCTTTATGGATAAGACAACCCCGACGAGTGACGTGTTTTGGTGTCGTTAAGCCTAACATGCGCATAAATCGCTGCTTGGCGACATTTCCTACTTGGCGGAAAAGGAGTTTTCACGCCAAGAAAAAATCCTAGATGGCGGCCGCGGGAATATACAGCATCTGTTCCATAAGTTAAATCTGTACCATAGATTAAATAATTTAAAATAAAGTTAAATTATAAATTAAATAAATAAGTTAAAATATTTTAAATGAAAATTCTGGTGTATAACATTTTTATGATATTTGAGTAAAATTTCCGGCGGTTCTAGTGTTAAATAAGTACCAAATTAGTTTAAAAAATCCAGGGTTCGCACACTCTTAAGCCGCGCCCCATTTTGTAATGATTCTTTCACCAGTAATTGCATAAAACTACCTTCTACCTAATGAATCGTTAATTGTTTAGGAACAAAATGATCTGTATGGTATACTGGTGATAGAGTCCTTACAAAATGGTGTCAATCTACTAAACTGCATCGGAAGTTATTTATGACTCCACCCACTTGAAATGTAGCAACTAATTTGGGGCAAAATTTTCTAAATGTGGCAATTAATTTGGGACGGGGGCAGTATTAATTTGGTAAGGAACAAAATGACCCCTCACGGCATTTCTAGTGTTAGAAAGAAATCGGATTTGACATACACAGTGGTGGAAAATTGGCGCAGAGGCGGAGCCTATTGACACCACTAAATTATAGTAGTATTTTGCCTCTTATCTAATGATCAAATTTCTGCGTTTTTATTAAACGGAATAATACCATAAAAATTTAGTGGTGGCAGTAGGCTCCACCTCTGCGCCAATTTTCCACCACTGCATACAAAATGTTTTTAACTTATTGTGAAAATTATTTTGTTTCATATCTCATATATAATTTCCACAGTGTATAATTAAATAATAAAATTCATTATGTTCCAGTCAATTCTGACCGAACTGACTTTTAGTTAAAACAATTAAGATTTTCATTTTTAAACCAGTTGCTATTATTTTTAAACATTATTTAGCGTTTTTGTTCCTATCTTTGTTATTTTTAACCCTCCGTCTACCAGACGGGTCCATTGGACCCGACAGGTACATACAAAATATTCATTCAAACCAGAAATTTCTTTAAAATAAACTAAGTATATTAACCAGACAAAAATAAGGTAAATAAATAAGTTAAATAGTTTTAAATAAAAATTCTGGTGTAGAAAGTTTTATTAAAACTTGAATAAAATTCCCGGTAGATCTAGGGTTAAGACAAAAAATATTCTATAAACAAATAAACGAATCAATCATTACTAATCGCAGAACGATATAATTTTTCTATATTTTAATTGATCTTACATTTCCTGCCCCATTATTGATGATTTGTTGAAGTACTTTTTATTTTAATTTCTTGTATATTTTTATACCATTATTAATCACTATAAAACGTAATTTTACAAACACATAAAAAAGGAAACAAATCATTTTTAATTACGCAGCTTACGGAACATATTATTTCTATGCAGCGATAATAAATTTCAGCAACGTAAAACTGCATAATAAAGTAAAATACGCAAAAAAAAAAAAAAAAAAAAAAAAAAAAGGTGTTCGTATAAATAATATGAGTCAGTGTGTAAATCAGCATTATATCCTCAGTTGCATTTTGTGTTGACTCCAAGGTTAATTTTTCTGTTTTTTACTTACACGAATCAAAGAACGTCCTGATAAATTATATATCAACTATTGTTTGGAAACAGGAGAATAGTTGAGTTACACTCACTATTCAAAAACTCCTCTGAAATTTATGGGCTGAACTTTCATTCAACGAGAAGGGAGAACCACAAAGTATACTATTGTTGAACGAAACAAAAACCTAAACCAATATATTAGGATATGTTTCCTGAAACATGTAATTAAAGGAGTTTTGCAAGTCAAAATAAACAAATAAATGAATTTTTATTTCATCTTTTTAACATTATATTTGTATTGAATAGATGCTGAAAATAATTATTTTGATGCAAAAAATAAGATACTGAATTATTTGTACAAGATTTTTTTTTAAACTTCAATAACTTGCTTTTTATTTTAAAATGTTACTCTTGATTGTTTATTTAACCAATTTTCGGCCAAAGGTGCGTAAACGCACCATTTCAATAAATATTTTTTATTAACACTGTGACCAATATTTTTCACTAATTTTATTTTTCTGCTATTTTCAAGGGTTTTGGAAACATCTATAAAATATCAGTAATTCAATTGGAGTAAACACTTTCTGTTGAGAAATTTTCAAAATATGCTAGTTTTTTTTTTTACATTGAAACGGTTATTGACAAATTCAACTTTTTGAAATTGTATAATTATTCCACTTGAGATTAATCATATGTTTTTATAATGGATTAAAGTTGCAAATTCTGTAAATAAAATAATAATAAAACAAATGTCATAAAAAAATTAAAAAAAATTAATTTTAAATTTAATGGTGCGTTAATGCACAATTGACCAAATGCATGAAAATGCTGAATGCATTTTATTTCTCATATAAAATATTATTTTTCATGCTCGATACCACATTTTACAAAATTTCTAAGTTTGTCTTAAAATGGGTTAATGCATTTTTGCTTCAATTTTTCATCTTGTGCATTGATGAAAAAAAAAAAATGGTGTTAAAAATCCAGAAGCAAAAATTGCACTCTTTCTACCGGGATGCGCACATTTTTACAATACTTTTTGACTAACATTTTCGTTTATTTTATTTGAAAAAAAAGAGTTACAAGTTGTACGTTGAAAGATGGTGGTTACGAATTTTGAGATTTAAAAAATGAACAGAAATTTTCTAATCAGAAAAATCATTGTCAGACTCCTTGTAAATTCCAAAGAGTGCTCTACAAGTACAGTGCAGTGGTGGAAAATTGGCGCAGAGGCGGAGCCTATTGACACCACTAAATTTTAGTACAATTTTTTGGCTTATCTAATAGCAGAATTTCTGAGTTTTTATTAAGGTGAAGAATACTATAATAATTTAGTGGTGTCAATAGGCTCCTCCCCTGCGCCAATTTTCCACCACTGACAGTGTTGTCAGCGGGCTACTTTTTTCAAATCCAGGTTTCTTGATTGGCACCACTTTTTTGAAATAGTAAAATTCGTCTTACTGAATGACATATTAATTAAAGCGAAAACAAGGGGAATTTTACCATTTCAGAAAAGTGGTGTCAATCAAGAAATCTGATTTTTAAAATAGTAGCCCACTGGCAACACTGTACAAGGACTTTGTTCTATGCACAACGTTGTATAGATCTAGATTAAAGATCTACGTTTAATTACTTCTTACATCATTGGGTAATTCCATACTAGTTTAATTTTGCTCATAATTTTGTTAACCCCTTACAGACGAGCGTCTTTTACAGGATTTTTAATCTTTTATCACCGGTTTTTCAAAACAGACATTTTGGACTAATTGAATCGGGAAATTGCTGGGATTAAATAAGGCAAAATTTACAATAAAAATTTACTGGTGAGAATAATCACGGATTCTGAGCACCTTATGTGGCACGAATACCGGTTGCTCGTCCAAAGGGGTTAAAGTGTCAAGAAGTGCATGGTGTGGAAATCAACTAGAGAAATCGTATCCAAAAAATTATATTTTCATCAAACGGCGCTATGCTCGAGTCTATTGCTACAAAAATCCAGTGTGTTTTTAGATATTTATGATACAATGTAAACTGCAGAAACTTATTTTTGAAAAGATACATTTTGCGAAAAACAGAATTAAAGAGATTTATGTTGTAATGCGCGATACATTAGAAATGGACAAAAATTCAGGCATATATCGTCGGTACCATGTCAAACTATCCAGCATAAAAACAATGTTGCAGTGGGCTACTTTTTTCATATTTCTTGATTGGCACCACTTTTCTGACATAGTAAAATCCCCAAGTTTTCGCCTTAATTAATATGTCATTAAATAAGTTTAAATAAAGCGAATTTTACTATTTCAAAAAAGTGGTGCCAATCAAGAAATCTGAATCTCTGGACAATAATTAACTTAATAATATAAGCTAAAAAATATTGTGAAATAGACTCTAAATACATAGAAATAAATCAAATAGCCAACGTAGTAAACGGAAGCGACTCCTCAGTCACTTTACTACCAGAAGTTTAGTATATAAAATTTGACTTTATTTAGTCGTGGGAATACTACGATTAACCCTTTCAGGGTCAAGTATTTATGTTTCTGTAATGTTGAATTCACACCGGAATTGTCGCAAAATTTTATTTCAAAATAAGAGAAAGCAATTTTAAAATTTTTTTTCCACCAAAGTTGTAAAAGGAAAATTTATCTAAATGTTTCTGGCTAAAATCTTGATTAAAATTAGCTGAGATATAATATATCCCATCGCCCCTCAAGGAATTAATCCTCTCACTGCGTAATTGTATTATCAAAATAGCTTCATAAATTGCGTATTTAAGACCTTCGCGAAGAGCGTCTTTTAAGAATTTTTATTCTTTTGTCATCGGTTTTTCAAAACAAAATTTTTTGTCTAATTTAATTGGGAAAATGCTCCGATTAAATAAGGCAAAATTTACAATAAAAAATAACTGGTGGGAATAATCAAGGAGGGTTAATTAGACGGAAAAAATACATATCGGGTTGCGCAAATTTTGCTACTTTTACGTTGCCGGAGAAAATCTCGGGTTGCGCTGCGAGAGGGTTAAAGAAGGAGAAATTTTATTTTTGAAATTACTATTAGTAAAGTGATTGTGAACTCCCTGGTGATCCGCTACTAACAGTAATCAAAATCACCGACGTTCAAGAGCAACAAAATCAGAAGTTCAGGTTTGTTAAAATACGGTATGTGAAATTAAAAAAGTTCTAGATTGTGCTATTTTGTGTCTGAAGTCCTATCACTTGGTCTTCTTCACACTTTGAAGAAAATGGTTAGTTCCCAACTTTTACGTTTTTTCTTACTACTAAAATTTAAAAGAAATTTTTGACTTATTGAATCGCAGAATTTTGTCACGCAAACTAACATACCCTAACTGAATTATAATTAATATCAGGTTGAGTCTAAAGTTTTGACCCTTTTTTTATTTTAATGTTGACAACAAATATTTACAAAAATACAAAACATTAGTGAGGATAGTAATCCCTATTAAGTTCGACAATCTTCCGCCAACGTTTTGGCAGTTTTTCAATGCCTTCCTTGAAAAACTCTGGGCTACGTGAGTCGAGAAAGAGGTCAACCTCTTTTTTGACCTCTTCTGAAGAATTGAAAATTTCACCACTAAGGTGCAGTTGCAGATGCGAAAACAGATAGTAGTCGGAAGGTGCCATGTCCGGACTATATGGAGGATGTGGCATTAAGTCCCATTCCAGCTTGTATAAGTTTCAATTCGTCCACGCACTGACGTGTGGCCTGGCATTATCCTGGTGAAACATAACCACCTTGCGTCGGAACTCCTTACTTCGCTTTCCCCTAATTGCTGCGTCCACTTTATGCAGCATGCTGCTGTACGACTCACTGTCGATGGTCTGGCCACTTTTTAAGTACTCCTTGTAGATAATACCGCGACTATCCCAGAAAACACAGAGGAGGATTTTTTTATAGGTCAATGTGCGCCTGGTTACGGTCCTGACCGGTACACCTGGTTCAGACCATCCTCCTTTTCGACTGGTGTTGTCGTAATAAACCCATTTCTCATCACACGTAACAATCCGGTTCAAAAAATCACCCTTTCGGTGATATTCGAGCAAGTTTACACAGGTCCGTTTTCGTTTTTCTTTGTCATTTTGTGTCAGATCGTGCGGCACCCATCGATTGAATTTGTATGTCAAACCAATGTTTTTTAATGCTCGAATTATGGTTGTTTGAGAAACATTGAAGTGAGATGCAAGTTCCCGTGATGTTGCATTTTGATCTTCATCGATGGATTTCCGCAATTCGATCTCATCAATCACAGTAGGTCGACCAGCACGTGATTCATCTTCGATGTCGAAATTCTTAATCTTAAAATTTTGATACCATCGTTTGACTGTACTAAGTGATACAATATCCTCACCTAAACGTGCACACATGTTACGGTGACATTCTGTCAGTCCGGTGTTGCTACAGAACTCGTAGTAGATGATGGTTCGAAGCTGGATACGTGATAGTTCCATTTTCGAGGCTTCGTGGAGGCTACAGAAGATAATTTTTCAAAACAATAAATACACAGTGTTGTAGCACACGTCTTCTTCTTTCGAAACCAGAAAACCGTATGTAAAAATGTCACTTAACTTGCGAACGCCAGCTGTTTTAGTAGCACTATTCTGCAAAAGGGTCAAAACTCAAAGTTTTAGACTCAAGGTAATAACACCGCCATCCCATGCAGGGCCTAATTACCAACGGGGCATATTCTCACCAGTGAACCCAAATTCCCACCAAAAAGAAACGGGAAATTTTGCCTCATTCATGGCAGAAATTTTACACGAAGACGGCGTTTAGATAAGGCGAACATTTCTTTTAAAATTTATTGATGTAAGTGTGCCCCGTTGATAATCAGGCCCTGATCCCATGGTCTGATGACGCAAAATACCTGGAAGTCATCCTCGACTGCAGATTAACCTAGAGCAATCACATTCGTTCCATCAGGGGGAAAGTCGCTGGAGCTTTTATCTCACTTAAACCTCTTTTAAATAGCAAAACCCTTTCGGTTCATAACAAACTTATCCTCTATAACTCCTGCACTCTTCCTATAGTAACCAATTCTAATCCTGTCTGAGGTTTCACCTGCATCTCTTCTATGGAATGCACAAGTCGGTTGCACAACAGACATCTGCGAACCGTACGTAAGGCTTCACGTTACTTACGCAACTCCACTGTTCTCAAGGATCTCAAAATCCAATGTAAGCGCATTAATTATCTTGATAAAAATTTCTATAGCAAAATTTATAACCTTCTTAACGAAATCGTAGCGGAGCTACCAGATAAAGAACGCCTCCGAGCCACACCACCGAAAACATCTCAAATCGACACCGAGTGAAATCTTTGTTCACCACATTTAGATTGCTTCTGTCTTCTTCTTTATTATCTTTAAAAAATAATAAAAATCTCTCTATATATTATTAGATATTGCCCTGATTAGTGCCTTTTATTGTTATGTGACTTTTGGTGCCCAAGTATGGTGAGAGTGACTTCTGAGCAAGTGCTAACTTTAATTTCTTTTTTGAATCTTTTTCTAATTATATAGTAGCTTTTATAACTACAGCTAAACCTAAAATTAAGGTCCCTTTCTACTAACTTACTTGACTTAAGTTTAAATACTTAATACTTAATTTTTATCTTATTCATCAATTTTATATTTTTGATTTTTCATTAATTTTCTTGTTTTATCCATTAAGTAGTTTAACATTACACTTTTTCTTTTTTCAATGGCTCACAAAAACATAAGACATTTCATTAACACTAGAACGTTCGGAAGGAGTCGATCCGACTCCAACCATATGATTAAATGTCAACTGGAACCAGAAATTCTTTCATAAAATAAGTTAAATTTAAACCACGCAGATTTACGTGAAATAAATCAGTCAAATAATTTTAAATAAAAATTCTAGTGCCAAATATTTTTATAATACTTGAGTAAAATTTCCAGACGATCTGGTATTAAGCTGATCATATCTAGGAAATCCCTTGATACTGCTCAACTCTTCAGCCGATTAAATATGGAAACTTTTACTGTTAAATTTTAGTGGTATAAAAAAACGCAAAAGTTGGCAGTTATGCAAATGGTATCGTTATAAACATACTCCAACAAGAAGCGATCAAGAATATTGGAGGGAAAATGCGAATAGAAGTAAGTCATTGACATTCAATTCAAAAAAAAAAAAAAAAAAGACTAGGATACATAAAGAAAAATCTAAATAATAGATGACGATAAAACAAATATATATATTGCTAAGTAATTCGGGTTCGTGTGGTCTAAGAAAAACAGTGCTTTGGTAGGCACACTTATTGATTTTAGGAATATTCCAGAAGATTCAAGAAAGGAACAATAATAAAACGTCTCAAATTTATACCTACACACTCACAAACACATGAAAATTAGCTAGCAATGAATCAATGTAATGCAGATTTCCGGTAATAGCAGCAAATCTGCATTTTCTACTAATGAGAGAAGCACAACGTCAGCTGACTACCCCGCCATACGCGTGAGAAAAAGAAAACAATGCAGAAAAATCTGTAACAATATTTTTAATAAAATATAAGTATTGAAAGATTTATACCAGAAAAAGATAAAAGTATTAAATTAATATACTATTAAATAATTTGCTACCGCGACAGTAATAGTGCCGTGCTAAAAACCAAGTTCCCTACCTATCTCCTCGATGCTGGTAGAGTTTGTGTAATAATATAGTTCTTAAATTAATGTATTCAAATACAACATACCAAATGATACACACAATAAATTAGACAAAACAAATAACCATACTTTTCAAATGAAGGTAGCAAAGTTGGCTTTGATGAGGCTAGAATCATAATCCCTATGTTAACCCTTTCCGGCACAGGCAAATTTTGTTGTAAAATGATGAAATCATCGACTGACACCGGAATTTACATACGACTTTTTTAGAAATTAAAAAAGTCTTTACTCTTCCATTGTTAATACAAAATTTTATTAAAATATTCTTGGTGCCGTTTGTAAGTTTGGAATTAAAATTAGGCATCCCGACCCGGGTACACTGTACCGGAAAGGGTTAATAAACCTTACGATTATTAAGCTTGATCAGTATACATGTAACGATAATTTATCCTATAACATTAATAAAATCTGACATACTATAATCAATTAATACAGTCTGTTCGTTTTATCTTCCACCCCCCCCCCCCCCCTTCTTTTACTGTGGTGGTTTGCTCCTTTTGGTTACCATGGGAATTTCGTGACGGTTGCGTACTCTCCTGTCAAGTATTTTCCAGGACTCTTAGACGTTTACGTCCATTTCGAAAATTTAGACTTGTATGTAACATCATATCCTGACGACGTTCGCAGAAGCGAAATGAAACGTAGATTTTAATTATATTTTAAATGTGTTTGTAAAATACCTGTTTTATTATGTGTAGCATTTAGCATGTTGTATTTGACTTAAATACATTATTTTAAGTATAGATTATGGTGCAGTTGTCCAATTTTTAATTAATATAGTTCTTACTCGGTTTTTAGTTAACATTCCTTGGTTTTTTATTAATACACTTGACTGTTTTTGACGAGCACCGCTTGCGCAAAAAAAAAAAAAAAGTTTGCTTACGTCGTTACTAAAAGAATTTGAACACCACTAATTTTTAACTACAACTTTTGCTTTAATAATTGGTATCTATTTGAACAATAGACTGTGTGTCAAGTTTCTCTCATCTGGGTAACCCCTCAATGCTGCTCTGCTGTTCAGCACTGTTCGATTATACAAGGTAGATTTTTTAGTATGAAAAAAGTGGTATTTTCTCAATATTTTTAGTTTGTTGTGTAAAAAAAAAAAAAGAAAAAAAAAGAAACTGGCAAGGGGTTAACATCGGAGCTTTTACTTTAGTTTGCCCTTTTAGAAATTTTCGCGATTTCTCGCTTTCGATGTAGGATGGTCTGTAACTAAAATTGTTAGACCTTTTTTTCTTTCAATCCTTTCAGTAGCAAATAATTCTGTTGTTGTACTGTTGAATTTGGGAACTAGAATTTCGAATAGATTTATTCGAATATAAATTTAAAAAAAGTAATGGAATAATGTAAGTATCGTTAGGGATTACCTAGTTCCTGCGCAACTTAACATCGAGATGAAATGTAAGC
This sequence comes from Maratus speciosus, assembly GCA_963932465.1. NCBI lineage: Eukaryota > Metazoa > Arthropoda > Arachnida > Araneae > Salticidae > Maratus > Maratus speciosus. Next base: position 203,443,059 of record OZ010794.1, on the reverse strand, counting down.
GATTTACTAAGGCAAGGGAGCCAAAAAAGTAAATATGTACTTGTAGTATGAGAACTATATGATGAATAAATAACATATATAAAAAAATATTTAAAGTAAATAGTTATTAAGTTATAAAAAATGTTAACCCATTAACCGCTGACGTTGCGTTCACGCAACAGTCAAAATAATTGCTCATGCAATGAATTAATTACATTGGAGCCACTATTTTGGAATTTAAAAAATACCTTATTTATTGGCAGGAATTTTGCTATTTTAGTAAAGCGAAATTTAGCTTACTGAATTTGTGGTGGGAAACTACTTTCAACAAGAAATTTGAAAATTTCTATCGTAATAGTTTTGGCGGTTAATGGGTTAAATAAAGATGTGACAGGAAAGAATTCAATAAGTTCCAAAATGTAGACAAAACCAAATGCTACCGAAGACTAACTCATCTTCGAAACAAAAATACATTTTTCAGAGATCATATATTAAAGTTTAAATGCTAGTGAAAGCCGGATAAAGAATATTACTTTTTTTATCGCGACATATAAAAATAAGATTTTATAAAAAAATATCTGGTGCGAGCTTTTACTAAAACTTAAGTAATTTAAATAATAACAAATTCTCTTCGAAAGGTTAAATCAGTTGAATTACATGCAATGCTGTAATTAGATAATGTGAAAACATCTTCTCTTTCTAACATGTAACATTCATCATTATTATCTTATAATTCACGATATTGGTAGCATAAACTACACACGCAATAATTAATTTATATCGGCTGTATGAATTTATAAAATTTTACTTTTTTTCCCTAGCGCAAATTCTTAAAATCAGAGACATTAATTAAGAAATTAAAGAAATAAAAAAAGCCATTCTGCAAGGAGTTCTGAGATTCTGTTTGTTGTCATTATTAATACGTTACTTTTTAAAAGTATTTGGATACCTAAAAGACACAAATGAAAGTAAGTACCTTGTAGCGAATTTACAATAAAGTCGACCGCAACCAACCGTTGTCATCGAATATTCGCTAAAGAAATTGCTTCTGTTCAGCGGGAGACGACATGTGCCGGTGCAATTTTTTCAATGAGCTAAAAGTAAAAAAAAAAAAAAAAAAAAAAATGTAATAATGTTCTTATAAAGTTGGAAAGGTTCTCATAATCTATGAGTGTGACATTTTTCTTTCTATTTCATACTTGATAGAGTCACCGGACAGTGAACCGGCTGTTAATTTGTTTGAATCTCACCACTGGGCAGCTGTCAACTTTTACGTTTTTTAAATATTACTGTTTTTTAATTGTAAAATTTGCTAATTTTTTCTTTTCAAATATTGTGTAAGAAAAAAAGCGCAAAAGTTGACAGTTATTCTTATATGTATTAATAATTAAATATTGGCATTAATAATTAAAATGTTGTTAGGACGCCTGTACAGAAGGTGGTTAACCTTAGACTGATATGAACCAATTAAAAATAAACCTTTAATAACTAAATTCAGTTACAAGTTATCACTATATTTAAATAAAAATATTCATAGTATGAAAACATAGAAGCGTACTATTAGATAAGACGAATAATAAATTTTAAAATTTCTGGTATCTAACACTAAACTAGATCATAAGAAAACGTAAAAGTTGTTTTGCGTAAGGTTAATAGTGACAGATTTTCAGGCAAAACTTAAATAACCAATAGCGTGGCAAAAAAGTAAAAAAGAATAATTAAATAAGAAAACTAAAAATATTTTTGTATGCATGACAAAAAAGTTCGTGTTTTAAAGTAGGGAAAATGAAAGTATGAATCCTTTGGACTCCGGCGTCTCTTAGACAAATTTTATTCGGTAAGCACCACCCTTTTAAAAGAAGTTCCCTTCAAATACACAATTTCAAAAATACTCTGATGAACTCATTAAAGCCGGTTGGCTAGAAAACTTGCCAGGTAAGGCGAACAAAACTTTTAAATTTGAATACCAGTATTTTAGTTTGAAAATTTTCATATTATGTAATCTCAAATTTTGAGCGATTAAATAATACAAAATTACAATGGAAAAAAAAAACTGATGTCAAAGAATTAAAAGAAGTGTAATAGAGGCTCGTCGTTAATGGGTTAAATAAGGCAAATTTAATTTTCCTTTATTACTGGTGCCAAAAACAAATTTGCAAAGAAAGATTATGTCGTCACAGCGGTGACAACGGAGTGCAAAGGGTTAATTGAAAGGTTTACTTAAACGCATTAAAAAATATGTATATATATATATATATATATTCAAAAGTCTTACCATCGGGTGAAATATATTCATGTTCTGTGAATTCAACAAACGTTGACTATTCCAAAACAAGCACATATTCTTGAACAAGGCATTACATAGTTGAAGAGATGAGTCTGACAACTAATACTTCACCGCACCCAACTAATTAATGTCCCATGTCTTTATCGTACAACAGCTTTACATACTGAACATTGCAGATCCTCTGATTTGACAACTTAGCGACAGAGTTACAGCTTTCGAAACAGGTCAGCATGTCAAATGTAGTTATTGTTTTGGGGCCTTCATTATTGTAAACGGGATGATCACCCGCATAGGGGCTGTTTCAGACTATGTCATTCTTCTGTATATGCTAAGCTCGAATTATAGTTTGCGATGCATATGCATCATTATCGTCTGAGCCGGACTTGTATTTTGCGGATTAAATAGCTGAATTTAGTATCCTTTTAATGAAAGTGTTACACTGGACATTATGTTTATAGAATGCGAAGAGATAAGTATTGTCAGGAACACGTGTGTTATTAACAGTTTCGAAAGCAGTTAAACACATTGTTCTACGGTGAGTGCTAATAAATAACTAAATGAATTTTCATACATTAAATGTTTCACTGTAAATATCTTATTGACTAATAATGTATAGTAATAATATAGAATTAAAGAGTTATTTAGTAACAATCTAATCAATAACAGGCTAATTCCTTTTAAACATTCCATATAAAAATACAGTAATAAATATTTACTCTAATCCAAAAATGCATCGATTTTTAAAATCCACACCGGAATTTAAAAAAAAAAAAACTTTAAAATAGGGAAATGCAATTTTACAATTATTTTCCCTTCAAAGTTATAAAAATAAAATTTAATTAAACGTTTCTAGTGCAAATCTTGATTAAAATTAGATGTGATATAATATGTCCCACCGCCCCTCAAAGAGTTAAGTCTAGGTTCCGTACTGATGCTGTACTGCTATTAAAATTTAACTTTTAATAGGTATAGTTCCGAGCAAACGCTATATTTAAATAAAATATTTTATGTACGAAAATATTTAGCTTAAAAATGTATGCACTCAGAAATTTGCCATTAAAGAAAAATGTCTTTTTAAAATTTCTGGTGTCTAACACTAAATAGGAATATAAAAAATAGCATACCTCCAATGGAAAAGTGCAGAGTAGGGTTAAACTTTGTATTTTCTTTTTTGAAAGAAGTTTTAAAGATTTTTTTCAAGGGAGAGCAAACATCTATAAAACGCGAAAAATTGCCCTAAAGTTGAAGGAAAATGGAAAATAATTACGTAAAATAGGCGAAATTGCAAAAAGGAGTCATAAAACAGTAAAGAAAATCATTGTAAAATGCATTAAATATAAATTGATAAACAATTTTCAGCAGGTAAAAAAGACACTTGTTTCTGTATATCGACGGAGATCGACTGTATATTCTTTGTGTTATATATCTCTTACAATTGTTGTAGCAAGTATTATAGTTTGGAAAAAGTGATACAAACCATTTCAAATGGAATAAAAAATATAGTCGCCTGTAACAACTCAGAGGATGCGGAAAAGATTGTTTATAAATTTAAATCTTTAGTCTTATTATTTTTAAATTCCTGATTAAAAACGAATTACACGTAATCAGTTTTGACATTTGACCAGTTAAAATATTTCCGAAAACTGTCCCAAATGTTTGCCTTAGACAGTATTGCCAGTAGGCTACTTTTTTAAAATTCGGATTTCTCGATCGGCACACTTTTTTTAATTAGTAAAATTCGCCTTCTTTAATGGCATATTAACCCTTCAGGGGCAAGTAATTGTGTTTTTATAATGTCGAATTCACACCAGAACCTTTCAAAAGTTCTATTGCAAAATAAGTAAAAGCAATTTTACGGCTTTGATTCCACTAAAGTTAAAAAAGTAAAATTTAATAATTTTTTTCTGGTGCAAATCTTTATTAATCGCAGGTAGGAGATAATATATATCCCACCACTCCTCAGGGGGTTAATTAAGGCAAAAACAAGGGGAATTTTACCATTTCAGAAAAGTGGTGCAAATCAAGAAAATGGATTTAAAAAAAAGTAACCTACTGGCCTGGGAAAAAGGAAAGGAAAAAGAAAAAAATTATGCCGTGTCTGTAAAACAAAAATGTTTAAAGGGTTAAAATAACATCAATAAACAAAGAGTAGAAACTGTGTCTGCAGGATGTGACAAACAATTTTCCTCCGACATGAGAAACAGCAAGTCATGCTCACGATGGCAAATTGTGAGAAATATCCCTTTTCCGGAAGAATTTTCTTGCTCTATAGACTGTGTAACCTCGTTACAAAAAAGATGATTACACGGAAAGTGTTATTTTGTAGCAATAATTTTCATCAGCTTGTTTGTTATTAATTTTGTTGCATATGTAAAATGTAGTGTAAGTACAGGAAATTTTTTCCCGATAAATATTAATATAAAAAATGAAAGGGAAAATATCGTATTAGATATTTTTTATATTATTTTATGAGATATTTATAATAAATGAAAAAAATTGTTTATTATGGTGTAGAGCTGGTGTTTCAAACTTTGGCCTGCCGGATACCACTAAAAATTTATTGTAATTGTTGCCTTTTCTAACGACTGAATCTCTACAATTCATGTCGACTGTTTTAAAAAAAAATTAATGGTATCCGGTGGGCCATAGTTCGACAACCCTGGTGTAGTGTATGCATAGGGAATATCATAAATTCAGCATAAAAGCGTTGCAGATATGGCGCGAGTTTATTAGTGTTTATTGAACTAAACTTTATTAACTGAATTTGCGTTTGAAATTCTTCAGCTTGCATATACACTTTTTTTCACATCTAACGTCTGCTACAATAATTAAATTAAGATTTAATCAAGAATCAATTAAGTTCTTATGATATAATGAAAAAAAATTTAGAATTTTATTTTTAGAAAAAATTTAACCCTCTGTCTACCAGAAGGGTCCAATGGACCCGACATGTACATTCAAAATATTTATTCAAACCAGAAATTTCTTCAAAACAAACTAAATTTATAAATCAGACAATAATAAGTTAAATAAACAAATTAAATAGTTTTAAGTAAAAATTCTGGTGTAGAATGTTTTTATAAAACTTGAGTAAAATTTTCGGTAGTTCTAGGGTTAAAGATACATTTCTAAAAGTTCGAACTTTTTATAATATTTTTTTCATACTTTTCTTACCTTCTTAACTGTTAAGGACCAGATTTGCAACAAGTTAAACCAGTGTAAGAAAAAATAATTAAAATGTAGTGACATATACAAAAATGCAGAAAAACGACCATTGACACTTACTATTTTCATTATTAAAAATTGGCTATTTAAATTACCGTAATTTCCCGCGCATAAGCCGCGGCTTAGTTTAGTCTTTTTCAAACCGGAAATTTTATTTTAAAAATGAAGTCAAATAAATGCTAAGCAGGAGAAAGTCACATTTTATTTAAAACAAATTCTGGTGGGAAATGCCGTTATCTGAGCTGCGGATTATACGCGGGAAATCAGAGTACTGAACATCCAAACCTTAATTTATGAAAATCACCTTAAGGATTGTTCATTAAAAAATCGATTCAATTGAAAAATATAAGTTTAAGTTTTAATATTTTGATCATATTTAGCGTTCTTAGGTGTTCCGCGTAAATCGGACCTCCAAATGCTCTGGACACCACTATCTTAACTCTTAAATGCCGGGTGTTGCTTTTCGGCAACATACCCAAATTCGGGTCTAAAATACTACTAGAATAATATTGAAGCTATAATGCCTAATGATGCCAATAAAATACATTCTGAAAATATTATTAAATCGATTTTAAACATGTAGATGGCAACACTTGTGCTGTTTAAGAATAAAGATATATTTCTCTTTTCAATTGTTGCTATATGTTCTTTTTGTTTTGTTTGGAAGCTTGCGAAATACCCTATTTTGTTCTGCAGTGAGCAAGTAAAATTTATTTCTTATTATACTTCCTAAAATTCTTGTGTGTTTAACATTATAGAATTTTATCAAGGAAAATTGTTTTTTCGATTAAAGACCAGTATTGTCGATTAGTAACAAACAGTTTTTTAACAGTAAATCATACTTAAAACAAAATATGATTTTTTAAAGTATTTTTCCCATAATTTATATAAAAAATGAAACAGGGTTCGTACGCTTCAAGGACGTTTTACCAGAATTTTTGTAAAGTGATATTAATGAAGTGATTTAATAAAAAAATCTATCTTCAGATATAGCGACCAGTATTTTAGGAAATTCCTGGTACTAAAACACCTAAAATCCCAGGTATCCCCTGATGCGTACGAACCCTGTGAAAGCCGAAAAACATTATTACAATGATTTTTGAAAAATCAGGCATTTAACCCCTTGAGGGGCAACCAATTACGTTTGTGAAATGCTGAATTCCCACCGGAATCTTTGAAAAATTCTATTTCAAATTAAGTAAAAGCAATTTTACGACTTTTTATCCAAAAAAGTTAGAAAAGTAAAATTTAATAAAATTTTTCTGGTGTAAAACTTCATAATCGTAGGTGGAATATAATATATACCAGTGCCCCTCAAGGGGTTAAGGGTTAAAGCAATTTTCTTCGCCTTATCCAATGGCAGAATTACCTGCGATTAAACGTGGAGAAATAAAGTGTAAGAAATTAGTGGTGTCTAGAACATTTGGAGTCCTGGTTTATGCGGGACACCTGGCAAAAATAATCGTACTAATGTATTGAAAAAACACAAAGTGATAAAAAGTGAATTTTTATTGAATAGTTTTAATTCTCCGAATCATTTAAACGGAAATGGGTGTACTAAAAAGCTCTTTTTCGCATATTTTTAATTATCGTATCTTTACCATAGCTGCCAGCGTTTAACCCTTTTTCCTACCACTAACTTTAATCAGAAAATTTTGCCTATTTTAATTCTATGTTTTCGATGATGAAATTAGAAATTTTTTCTGTTAACCACTTGAGGGGCGGTGTGATATATTATATCCCACCTGAGATTAATGAAGATTTGCATCAGAAAATATTTATTAATTTTTACTTTTCTAACTTTGTTGGGGGAAGAGGCGCAAAATTGCTTTTTTCATATTTTGCAATAAATTTGTTTGAAGATTCCGGTGTGAATTCGAGATTACAGAAATACGATTACCTGCCCTTGAATGGGTTAAAAAATAGTGGTAGGAAAAAGCATAAAGTTTGGTAATTATGCTTTACGACACTTCGTCTTAGTATAGAGACCACCATAAAATATTGACGAGGGATCTTATATCAAAATTTACATCATAAAGAAAATGACGAAAAATATTATTACATATTCGTAAAGTACAACTCAAAATGTCTTTTTAACCCCTTAACTCTATAACCGTCAAGGCGGTCATTTTGACCGTTTCAAAACTTTCATTCCGTACCAATTTGTTTCTATTTAGAGTATAACATTCAGTTTCCGTGAGTTTTTCTATAATTCGAAAAGCTATGAAATGCTAGTGAGCCCAGTTTTCCAGTCAGCCAAAATTTATGAAGTATTGCAGTAGCATACCTCGAACCGCCAAAACGGTCAAAATGACCACCGTCAATTTTAATGCACATTTTATCTAGTAGATGTCGCAACAGTTCATGCTTCATACAACCATACTTCAACAAAGGTTACAACACTACCACAGATAACTTCTTTACTTCACTGCCCCTTGCAGAAAAGCTGAAGTCACTAAAAACAAGAATTGTTGGCACAGTCAATCGCAGACGAAAAACAAAATTCTACAGGCCATAAAATCTGAAAAAAAAGTCTTTGTACAGTAGCCAAATTCTTGCCAAAAATGACATTACGTTGAGTTTATCAAGGGAAGAAAAATAAATATGTTTTAATTCTAAGTTCCCGATATCCACCAGTTACATTTGAAATTGGTGTTAAACACTTAACAGAAACTGTGACGTTCTATAATTCTACAAAATTTGGCGTCGACGTGCTCGACCAAATGGCACGGAAGTATTCTACAAAAGCTAGTTCTAGACGATGACTTCTACAAGTGTTTTATAATTTTCTTGATCTAGCGGGCATCAAATCTGAAAAACACAGTAAAAAAAGATTTTAAATACCAGTATTTTGTTAAAGAGAAATCCGCGTTTTTTAATCCCTTCGTATTATTTGTAGTATTTTCCAGAAGAAAATACTGGTAGTTCCCTCTTTTCTGACTGTGTTTTTCCCTGACCACTCGCCACTCTGAATATTGTATTGCTCAGGGGATAAATATAAATGTTTGTTTTCACCAAGTTTATTCTTGTTTTTAGCAATTTCGATTTCTCATGAAAAATATTTTTTACAACAAAAATATTCTTAATATGAAAAATATAAATAATATATATATATATATAGCTGAATATAATATAATTATAACATAATAAAATATAAAAATATATAATAAAAATTATCAAATGTATATTATTATATGGGCAATGATAGTAATGATAGTAATAATCGATACTAAGAGTAAAAAATGGCAAGTAAACAATAGTTGAGCATGGTAATACACATCGGTCAGAATGACCGCCTTGGCGGTTATAGGTATACGTTTTTGCCGGCGGTTCTAGTGTTAAAGGGTGGTGGTTCATTTTTGGATCACTTAATTTTCCTTCCTAAATTCCACATTGATACCAGAATATTTGAATAAAAATTTACTTTTTATTAAGTACGTGAACAGAAACTTTTTGATATTTTGAAAAAAATTTACTTGTAGATTCTGGTGTCATTCACTTATTTAAGAATTTTACGAATAGAAGTACCTTGCCCTTGAAAGGGTTAAACATAAAGTTAAGTATTTTCCGCCAATTTATGCAGCAACCGTAGCTGTCTCCCATCGTGGAAGGCGTGGAACTATAGATAAAGAGGAATTCACAAAATTTCTCAAAAAAGATTCGCCGTAAAATGGTGAATCTTCGACTGTAACCGATTTGTAGTGGCTCATTACTCCCGGGGCAAAGCTCCACCAGTAAATTTGAATAGAAATTTCTGTCTTATTTAAACGCCTTATTAATACCGAAATTCAGTCATAATTATGTCCAAAAACAGATATTTATTTTTTCTGATGGAAGTTTACTTCGTCGGTAGTGAGGTCAGGGCTGCACCTGGCGACTATTTTTATATTCTGTTCGCACCACTATTTTTAAAAAATACATTTTATAGGTATTTCTCTTGCAAATGTTGGCAAAACATAATTAAAAGATTTTTGTTTTGAAAAATTGGTGCGAAATAGAATTAAAAAATAGTCTTCCGCGACAGCCTCGTGAGCTCTTGCGTTTCCGCCATATTGTTACAACCAAAACAACCTTCTGCCATTGTCAGCAAAAGAGATTATAATTCGCGGGCCAGCTTCCACCAGTAAAAACGAATATAAATTTTTGCCATATTTGTGAGAGAAAATCTTGCATAAATAAATCGCTAAAATAAGGCGAAATTTTCTATTCAAAATTTAATTGGTGGCAGTTTGCTTCGGCAGTAATCAGAAACTGAAGATCCGATTTAAAAAAAGCAGCCGCCATCTTGTGACAACCTCCTCAGTTACCTTACTCGCAACTGGCAGACTCTACACTATATGTCTTTTCCTCTTTATTCATAACTCCATTGTGGAAGCAGACTTAAGAATTCAAAATGAAGAGTGCGCATTGTGTGTATTTGGTGCTTCGAAACAAAATCCGTCACCGGTACACATCTCACCGCCCCCTGAATACTATGTCGGAGCGCTGACATAAAAATGGCGGCGGCTGAAGGCGGATTTTTTTCCATCGTGTATACAGCCCCTTGAAATTTGGCACTAATAATTTTTAAAGCTTTTTTTCTTCTTTATTTTTCTAAGGTTAAACAAGTCAAAGAACTCTTTTGTGTCGAAATTTAAGGGACCGTACATACGTTAATAAAAATCACCTTCGGCACAGTGTTGCCAGATTGGGGACTTTTTTAATTCAGTTTATTTGATTGTCACCACTTGTTGAAATAGAAATATTCGGCCTATTTAAAAATAGATTAAAAGTTCTGAAAAATAAGGCGAATTATACTATTTTTAAAAAGTGGTGTCAGTCACTGTTCTGGAAAAAAGTCCCCAATCTGGCAACACTGCTTCGGCAGCCGCCATTTTTGTGTCAGCACTCAGGCCTAGTAGTCCAACAGCTGTTAAATATTTTAGGGAAGGTATTTGAGGCACCCTGAAAATTTGTGCAACACTTCTTTTGTAATGGCTGAATACAAAATCGAATGTCTGGCTGAAGGATCGTGGCCCAAAAACTGTGCCAGACACGTCTCAAGTGCCATTTTTTTTGGACTACCCAAAAAAGGTATTTGAGGCACGCTGAGATTGAGACAGAATAATATTTATCCTTAGAAGAAAATATTTTGAAAACGACAGACACTTTAGTCGGCCCAAAAACTGTGCCAGACACGTGTCAAGTGCCATTTTTTGACTACCCAAAAAAGGTATTTGAGGCACGCTGAGATTGAGACAGAATAATATTTATGCTTAGAAAAAAATATTTTGAAAATGACAGACACTTTAGTAGGCACAAAAACTGTGCCAGACACGTGTCAAGTGCCATTTTTTGTCTGGCACAGTTTTTGGGCCACGATCCTTCAGCCAGACATTCGATTTTGTATTCAGGCATTACAAAAGAAGTGTTGCACAAATTTTCAGGGTGCCTCAAATACCTACTCAAAAATGTTCAACAGCTCTCCTACTATAGTATTCAGGATGCGGTGCACATCGTCTCTTCAGGAGTACATTCAGATTTAAATATAAGAATGTATGTACGGAGTAACAGGATACACTTATACGAGGCTAACGAGAAAGACAGGCTATCGCGATACATTCTACGAATCTTTTTTTACAGACCGCAGGAGTCACGCAGGGTTCGTACTGGTGCTTGAATTTCATGAATAAGAAATTCTTCGATACCGGTATTTTCTTATGGAAAATCTCTCCTGAAATAAGGCGAAATTTTTTCCGTTTGAATTAGATTTATGTTTCTAAAAAAAAATTCTGATATTGGGCCTTGAAAATAACGCTATCCGTACGAACCCTGTCAAGTGATGCTCGAATGCATCAATTAAAGTGTGCGAAAAGAGCATTACGTCACTCTAGCGGTCCGTAAAAAAAAGACACGTGAGATGCACCGCGGTAGTCTGTCTTTTTCGTTAGCCTCGACACTTGTAATAATTACGAAACCAAAGTAAATGCATTTTAGCTCTCACACTTAGCAAGCTCGAAAGAAGAAAAGTTACTTTCATATATTGCTGTAGTACGACATAAAAATTATGTAAATCATGAAACTGTACTGCATTAAACCCCTTGAGGGGCGCCAGTATATATTATATACCACCTACGATTAATGAAGTTTTACACTAGAAAAAATTTATTAAATTTTACTTTTCTAACTTTGGTGGAAAAAACCCGTAAAATTGCTTTTACTTATTTTGAAATAGAATTTTTCAAAGATTCCGGTGTGCGTTCAACATTACAGGAACACTATCACTTGCCCCTCAAGGGGTTAAGAAAAAACTTCCGCCTCCCTAAATTTGGAGGCCCTATGCCCATAACCTATGTATCTATGCCTAAGTCTGACTTTGGATTTAGCCAGCATCCGATTACCACTTATACAATTTTCCACTACCCCCTCCCCCTCACCCAAAAAATCGCATTATTTTAATGACAGAATTCTGTGATTAGAAAATTTCTTTTAAACCTTACTAGGCTTCCCATTTACAATGCTATAGCGTTGAAAAAAAATGATTGGCACCGGAATTTATCAACAAATTTATTTGGGAATAAGAAAGAGGCTATATTTCACATACATATTAAATGGAAAATATTTTACCAAAATTCTGGTGTCAGTGGTGTGTTTGGGAATTAAAATTAAGTGGTTTCATAAATATACCACCGCCCCTGAAAGTGTTAAATAATACTGCTGGGAGTTTGCCTATGCCGTAATCAGGTTCTAGATTTGAATTAGAAACTTAACCGAAGGGATTAGGACCAATCATAACATGGTATCACTTCCCGTTTTCAGTTCCTTTTATAAATATTACAATGAACGAATCAACAAACCAAGCATAAAGAAAGAGGAAAAAAAAATAATTTTTTTAAGCACTGAGAAAAATTTACTCCATCTCATTTCATAACCAGAAGTCCATTCTAATATCTAAACTACCGGAAATGGGAGAGACAAAGGCTGATTAAACATAAAGGCCTTCACACCTGCCATAACCCTAGCAGAAGGATAAGGTGTCAAGGTTTCATCTGTGTTATAATCCACAGGCTGTGCATCATACTGTTTAATATTTCCCCTAGTAAATGTTTCAGTTTTATATACCAGTAATAAACAAGTTGGGATTTTTCTAAAGAGATAATAAACTGGCTTTGAAACAATAAATTATCTCCATGCTAGAACTCATCAATAGTAACTCAAAAGTATTGATCAGTGTTTTAGTGGCACACGCCATATATCTTCTGACTTTTTTAATGAAGCTAGATACCTAGTTCTATATACTAACTGTATTATATCCTGTAACGTGTACTTTTTTAGCGTGTACTAGGATGGCCAGTTTGACATTATTTTTCATTCAAAAATTCCGAATTCACACAGGAAATTCCGAAAGTAGAATTTTTACTTTACGTAATCAGTAAATGCCTACATTAAATAAAGCAAGAATTACTGATTTGAATTTCTGAATAAAAAGGAAGCCAAACTTGCAACCCTGCATATACCCTCTATTTTTTTTAACGACAACAGTATCGGTAATATATTTTTTACAGGGCTGCTACAGGCGACTACTTTTTTTATTACTATATTGTCAACCGTTTTTTTAAAACAATAATAATCTATCTCGAAGATTACAGAAATCTATCACAATGATTATAGTTCTGAAATAGAGGTGGGCAAAACAGAACAAAACAAAAATAAATAAAAAGCTGCCAACAACGTCAATGATTTTTATTTAAGAAAAAAGCTCCCAAACTCTTTATATTAAAAATGAATTGAAAATAGAAGTAATAATAACTTCTCACCATAAATATACTAATTACTTTTATAATATTTTTCTATTGGTTTCTCTGGAAAGTTAGTGCCTATTAGTGCCCACTGGTAAATATTTTTATATTCCACTGGTAAATATTTTTATATTCCACTCGTACCACTTAAAAAAAAAAAAAAATGCGTTTCATAGTACGTTTCTTTTGCACATGTTGTCAGAGTATTGGGTCGTTCGGAATGTCGCGTCCGTTTGGGAATATCAATTCGTACCGGAAAATTCTATCATTTAATTATTAGACATTAATTCCGATATAATATCTCTAATAATTACCGGGCAGAATTTTCTGGAACAAATTGATTTTTCCAAACGGACACGATTTTCCGAAAGACCCAATATACGTGAAAGATTTTTATTTTCAAAAAGTGCTGCGAGATGAATTAAAAAATATCACGCGAGTTGAGAAACAAACTTTTGGGGACAAACTTTGACTGTCAGAAACAAACTGCTTGCATTCGTTTGAGACATTCTGGCCCTCCCTTCACATTGCTCTGCCCGACTACTCTTTGTTTCTTTTTCTCAAAAATTCTCTTCGCCAAGAAAAAAAAAATACTCTTTGAATGACTTAAAAAATCATCTCGATAAATATTTTGCCGTCAGATCACAAACGTTTTGGAAAGAAGGCATCATGAGACTTCTTGACAGATGGAAGAAGGTTGTGGAAGAGCACCTATATAATTTAATAAATTTATACTAAAATTTAAATCTTCTGCGTTTCAATTTTCCTTCAAAATCGACACAAATTTTCCGGAAAACGCAATATTTTAACGAAATTAATATAGATCGATAAACAGTACTGCTGCTTGCTAAAATTGTCTACTCTGCTGAGATGCGAGTAAGACATCCTATAATATTTCCTGATATTATTTACTTATTTAATGTATATATTTCAGAGTAACTTTATCTTAAAAATAATGAAAGAAGATAGAGATTTTTTGCTTACTACGACTGACTTCTGATAAAATATAATAGTTATTATACGAAGATTATAGTTTATTTTGATATTTTATCCTGGTAGCGTAGTAGGAAATATTATCTTTAAAATTATTTCGAGGGGATTTAAAGTACTTAAGGGAATGGGTTAGTTATCAAGAACATTATGCAGTCTGACATATTAATTCAAGTGTTCAAAGATTTTAATTTAACATCTGAATGGAGTCTCAAATAAATTAATGTGTTCTATTTGTCAGCTAAAAAGTAGAACAGCTTCTGATAAAGTAAAAACTGATGGAATTGAAATTTTACTGAAACATTTTATTAAAAAATTACAATTACAATTAATGTAAACTGACTTCTGATAAAATAGAATATAGTTATTATACGAATATTATAGTTTATATTGATATTTTATCCTGATAGCATAGAAGGAAATGTTATCTTTAAAATTATCTCGCAGGATTTAAAGTGCTTAAGGGGAAATGGGTTAGTTATTAGGAACATTGTGCAGTTTGACATATTAATTCAAGAGTTCAAAGATTTTAATTTAATATCTGATTGGAGTCCCAAATAAATTAAGATGTTCTATTTGTCAGCCAAAAATTAGAACAGTTTCTAACAAAGTAAAAAGTGATGGTATGCGAAATTATATTGAAACATTTTATTAAAAGGTTACAATTAATGTACTTACATAATCTTTCCATTGAGTTCTTAATTTCATTGTGAAATACATTCCGGTGTTATCAGGGCTGCCACAGGTGACCATTTTTTAATTCTACTCTGCACCAATTTTTCAAAACAAGAATCTTTTACTTACGCTTTGACAACATTTGCAAGAGAAATATACTATAAAATGTATTTTTAACAATAGTGGTGCCCACAGAATATAAAAATAGTCGCCGGTGACACCCCTGTGTTATAAAGCAGAGTAAGAAACATAATTTGTAAAGTTGCCTAAGCATACTTTACTCAATATCTCAAATGTAATCCGTATTGTTATTATTTCAAAAATGGGTGTGAATACAATCTCAGACTTCCTCCAGTAGTTTCTTTCTTAATAATAATAGTTATCATTATTATCAACAATAAAAATACAGACTTCGCGTACAGTACTACTACTAACGTCTACCATCCGCGTGCAAATAATATTGACCCAGACGCCCTACAATTTGGAATGTAGTTGACTGTGTGTGCATACAATGTTACTGACCAAATAATAATGCATTATTATACATTAATTTTCGTGATGTCCTGACATTTCGCAGAAAGCAATGTTAGTCACTTCATCAATTTGTTCAATTTTTCAAAGTTTGTTTGTTCATTAGTTCAAATTAGAGTCCAGTGCGGGTCGGGTTGAACCCGAATTGGCTTGAAACCGAATATTTTGTTTAAAGTCAACCCGAACACAACAAAAAATATTCGTTTACCGGAAACCCGATACAAATTGACACGCGGCTATTTGCACGAGTAATTGTAGTGTAAGTTACATGATACGATTTTTAGCAACCAGTATTTTAGAAAGGTAAAATGTGACTTATATTATGGAGATATCTCATTAATTGAGTAAGGCCAAGCAAACGTTTCGAAAATAATTGTGGTCAACAAGCATAGAAATTATGAGTTATGTAACTTACACTACAAAACTACATATAACTAGCCACAGGTCAATGCAAAATCGATCGAAATTCAAAATATTCAAACAAGAACTCGAAGTGAATGAAAATTAATCTATAGTTCAATACAATTATGGAACAATTCTCTATAATACCTCTAATATGAGTTTTATCTTTTTTTTGTATGAAAGTGAACATATATTACACTCATTAATATTCAAATAAAGTTTTTTTATTTAGAATATCTTTTCAGATGTCGGGTCAGCTCGAATCTGACAAGAAGGAGTCAAAACCTGACCCAAAAGTGAATGAAACCCGAAACATTTAGTGCGAAGCCGACCTGCAAAGAAAACAATTAGCGTCAATCGACACGAAAAGCGGACTGAATTGGGTTTGGGTAAAATCTGGTTAGCCGAAGTAGTAGGACTCTAGCTCAAAGTTAGCCTATTCCATTAAAATACATTCATTATTATCATTATGTATAAAAATACAGAGTCGGAGCGAGACAACCTGCGCCTTTGTCTGAGTAAACGGTTTAATTAGAAAAATTATTTGTATTAAAGTGTATTTTTACTTCTAACTGTTTGGTAGTGTTGTCAAATCTGGCGTTTTTTTTAATTCAGAAATTTCAAGTTCACACCAAGAAATTTTTAATAGTAATTTTGTTTTATTTTTATTTACGAAATGTCTATTATTGTAATAACAAAAAATAACTATAAAAAATTTCCTCGGGGAATTTGGGCTTTCTGAATAAAATAAAATTTAAAAAAAAACGTAAGATGTGGCAACACTGTTGTTGTGGCCATCGTTCTCGTAAGATCCTGTATAAAATAAATTTATTTGAATATTCACGGAAGTACACTGTAAAAAAAAATTTCGTTAAAATACGGAAATTATACTGGCAATCGAGACGCCAGTACTTTTTCCGTATTTCAACGGAATTTTTTTTCCGCACATTTTCTGAAAAAATGGAAATTTTCTGGATTTACGAAAAACAAATACCGTTAAAATACGGAAATTGTACTGGCGTCTCGATGGCCAGGACAATTTCCGTATTTTAACGGATTTTTTTTTTTTTACAGTGTAGGTATAGTGAAAAATCACATATTTTAGCGCAGGTCGCTAAAATGCTAACACTAGAACGTCCAAATGATGCCGATTCGACACCGTCCAAATGATTAAATGTCGACTGAAACCAGAAATTTCTTCATAAAATAAGTTAAATACGAACCACATTGAACTAAGTTAAATAAATAAGTTAAAGAGTTTTAAATAAATATTCAGGTGTAAAATAATTTTATTAATGTTGAGTATAATTTTCGGACGTTGTAGTGTTAATGCAAATAGTACTTTTCTGTTACTAACAAGTTTTGAATATTTGCTCTAATTATGAGGAAAAAACGTTAATGGTATTCTCGTTAAATTCCAAGAAAACAATTTTTTCTCATTTCTTCAAATAACGAATGGATAAAATTCAAACTACCAGGAAAAAACCGTCTAAATGAGCGAGCGTCTGCAATTTACTCCCACGAAAATAACGTTCCTATTGTCCAAATCAAATGAAAATATAATAAAAAGAAAGAATAAAACCCCAGAGTCCGTTTTTCCGGTAGACAGAGATGATAACGCTATGTCATTATTATAGCAACACTACTGACCCCAAAACCGTCCCGAGAGGAAGAATCAACGAACCTTGAGATCACATACAGTAGATGACAAGTGAAAAGAGGGAAAAGAATAAGCAGTAGATATACACTAAAACTTCCACTCCCAAGGTCGGAAAACAATGCAGAGAAGCTCTATGTCACAGGAACATTTTTTGACTATTAAAACATGCTCTACTTTTATTATGTCAGAACTAAATTAAGACTTCGACATTGTAAATGTTTCGCGTCGAATTTAATCTTTGTATCAAATATGAATATCATAAAGAGAATTTAATCATATTTGATCCCGTTCATGAAAGTTAAATAAAGAATTTCATGTATAGTCTAGAATTAGGAGAGTATTTTAGGAGTCAAACTAGATAAGTTATCTTTTATGTCGCATATTCAAGATTAATGCGTGCTTATTCTAATCGAATCGCATGCATATGGTAATGTTGGGCTGATGCATGTCTCAAAATACAGATATTTGCTTAATTATTTAAGCATTCAAGTATAGTATCTGAGATTCATTTGATAAAATTGATGTTACAATTTGATTCCATTTAACACATTACTGATGGGAGACGAGACATCTCACTTTTATTAAAAAAAAAACAAAAAAAAACATCATACACTCAAGGCGTGGCTTGTACCTTCTTTAATATGCATTTATATCATGTTGTTCATATATTTTTAGTTTGTAAGACATTTTATATTAAATCCATGGACTGAAAGATATTTACAGATGCATACACTTGAGATTAGTGTAGCCGCATCTGGCAATTTTTTTATTTAAAAATATGAAATTCACACCAGAAAATTTTTAATAGCATTTTTTAAAATTATTATTAATGGAATGCCTAACATCTTATAAAACAAAAAACCCTATTAACTCTTTGAGGGGCGGTGGGAAAAATATATCCCACCTAATTTAAACAAGATTGTCACCAGAAAATTATAACTAAATTTTATATTTTTAACTTTGGAGGATAATCGTTGAAAAATTGCTTTTCCTTATTTAAAAATAAAAGTTTTCGATTATTCCGGTGAGAATTCTGTATTTAGAGATATTTTTGCTCGCCCCTCAAGGGGTTAAATATTAATGTTGAGAATTCGAATGCCTAATTAAAAAATCAGCCAGATCTGGCAACACTGCCAGGGCCTGATTACCAACGAGGCACACTCACACCAATAAATTTTAAAAGAAATAATTGCCTTATCTAAACGCCGTATTGAAGTAAAAGTTTCACAATGAATGAGGCAAGATTTTCTATTTCTTCTTACTGGTGGGAATGTGCCCCGTTGGTAATCAGGCGCTGAACACTGCGTGAGCAACCTATCTAGGTAACCAATTTACGCTAAACATACCGAGAATCTTATGCAAGTTTTATAAAAATATGTCATACCTGCATTGTTATACAGAACTACTTAACTCTTTTATTTACTCTATATTTGCATGCTTTATATTTAATCTGTTTTATGGAAAAATGTCTGGTTCGAAACAAAATGTTTTCATTTGGTACCGGTTTATTCTAAATTATGAATAAAAGTTGACATGTGATTTTTAAAATATTTTTCTTGTTCAATATACAATTATTTCATATTTTTTTGTTGGATTGGAAAAGAGAAGAAACAAAAATCATGTACTGTAGGATTAGGAAAGACTTTCAGAAGAGGGAGGCGCTTCTACTGTTTTAAACTCATATTAAGAGTGCATGGAATTTTTTCTTCTGCCAAAAATAATTTTTTTCCTTACATTTTCTGAATGACTAACATTTCTTAATAGTTCTAGATCAGGGGTGGAAAAATGTGGCACGCCGCACACCACTAAAATTTTAAAGAAATAGCCGACTTCCTGAATCGCAAGGATTCGATGATTAGATAAGGCAATGATTGCTATAAAATTTTAGTGGTGTCTCGCGTGCCACAGTTGGCCACCCCTGTTCTAGATATATCTATAACTTCTACGCCTAACGATGAAAACAATGCAGAACTAAAACTGTACGTCACGTAAAAATTATTTGACAGTAAAACAGGTTCCAATTTTGTAATTCCAGAACTAAACAACATTGGCACACCTCAAGGGATTTGAATACCACATTTTTCGTACAGTAGGGGATTTTTCTGCATTTTCATAAGAACGCTTGTAAATTCCAAGATACATACATTTTTTTTAATCAGAGAATACTCGCGCATATCCAGGATATGTACGATTTATAGTTTGCCACCAATAAATTCACACAAAAATCGTCATTTTATTTAATCTTTGACATTGCTGCGCTAAAACAATTTAAACATTACTTTTTAAAAATTAGTGGTGAGAAATGTTATAACCGTGCCCACCCTGAGTATGTCATACCCTGAACGTGTAATCCCGGGTTAATCGCGGTTTGATGCTATAATATCTGTCACAAACTTTCAATAAATATACTTTTCAAAACATAATTCTGTTAAAAATATTTTTGACTACAGCCATTTAAATGTTATTTCTGGAGACTAAAAAACACGGGCCAGTCCACTACAGTGTTGTTCAGCGAGATTTTAAACCCTACGGGACGAGCGTTTTTTACAGAATTATTAATCTTTAATCACCGTTTTTTTTTTTTTTTTTTTTTTTTTTAAACAGAAATTTTTGCCTAATTGAATCGGGAAAATGCTCGGTTTAAAAAAGGCAAATTTTGCAATAAAAATTTACTGGTGACAATAATCCCCGATTCTCAGCACCTTAAGCGGCACGAATATCGGTCGCTCGTCCCCAAGGAATTCAATTCCCTTCGCTAATGTTAATCTATAAGCATGGAATACATTCATATTTTAAAAATATATCCTCAATAAATTAATATTTTTAACTTTTTTTTCTGTGTATTCTCTGTGAAAATGTTTCTCTCTCTCTCTCTTTTTTTTAACACTTTCCAACAAAGTTGAAAAGTGTTTATGCATTCGGTTTGTCTGTCCGCCTAGACGCCTGTTCACACTCTAACTCCCATAAATATACTCGGATTCACATGCAATTGATAAACTTTGTTTAAGGTCACCAAAGTATGCTTGGTATTGTATATGAAGTATGTGGGATTAATAGTTCAATTGCAGGGGCACTAAAAAGAATTCCGTTACATTATGGTATTTGGGGGAAAATCGTTTGCAGCGTATTTTAATGACGTTACGCTATTTCAAATGTATTGAAACTTATATAAATCACCGAATTTCACTACGATAACGTTAGAACAGGGCATTCATAGCATTTTTTTTATTTACAGGGACACACAAAATAAATCCGTTACAATACTAAAGGAAATCCGTTGCAATACTGTCTTTGAGTAATAATTCCTGGAGTGTACGGTTTAAAATTCGGTATGCGCTTTTAAATCTAATTAATTTTTTCCATGCTACTCACTATATATAAATTCTATACTTCATATACAGGGCTGCACAAAAGTATTCACGTTTGTAAAGTATTCACGTAAAAGCATCAAAGTATTGCCGCATCCGGCAGACTTTATTATTTAGAAATTTTGAATTTACACCACAAAAATTTAATTGGCAATTTTTTTTTTACTTTATTGGTATTGAATGCATACCTTTTAAATTATAATGTATGGTCTCTGTAAGGTGTCTTTTTTTAGCACTTTCCAACAAAGTTGAAAAAGTTGAAAAGTGGTTATGCATTCCTTTTGTCTGTCCGTCTGTTCACGCTCTAACTCCCGTAAATAGACTCGGATACACATGCAATTGATAAACTTTATTTAGGGTCACCAAAGTATGTTTGGTATTGTGTATGAAGTATTTGGGATTAATAGTTCATTTACAGGGGCACTCAAAATAATTCCATTACATTATGGTGTATGGGGGAAAAATCGTTTGCACAGTATTTTAATGACATTACGCTATTTCAAATGTATTGAAACTGATATGAATAACTGAATTCATTACAAGATGATTACTGTTGAATAGGACATTTGTAGCATTTGTCGTTCATTTACAGGGACACACAAAAGAAATAGGTTACAGTACTGTCTTTGAGTAATAATTGCTGAAATTGGGTTTTCAAATGTGTTATGCGTTTCCATATGGTTGAATTAGACATAATATTTTAACTTATTAAACGGTGCAGTTTTATTACATTATTCTGAAAGTGTTGGAAAGTGTTTAATAATCTATGCTTGACGCATAAATTTTTCTTTCTTGTTTTCTTTAGTTATCAAAATATTTCAAGAACATTACTTACTTGTATTTGCAGTGTTAAAATTTCACTCTCAGCTCCTCAGCTTCCGTAATATTTTTTAACACATAGAATAGTAATGTAAACATATATTTTAGAAATATTATATCAACTAAAATCGAAGATATTTTAAAAATAAGAATGCATTCCAAGTCAATAGGTTTAACATTACCGAGGGGGTATTTGTGATCTCACTAACTCTCTTAACCCTTTCCGGTACAAAGAACTTTTATTCTTAAATTTTTAATATGATTGAATCACACCTGAATTTAAATACAAATTTATTTCAAAACTGGTAAAAGTTTCTTTTCATGTATTTAATAAAATTAAACTTTTAAATTTTGAATTCTGGTGTCAATGTAGCATTTCGCAATTAAAATTAGGTGGGATATATTTTATCCCACCGCCCTTCAAAGGGTTAATGTGTGTATATTCCAGGGTGTTTACACTTACGCCGCGGCTTTTTAACACCATACACAAATCAAACAGTGTTGCCTAATATGGCGGTTTTTTTATTCAAAAATTTCGACTTCACACCATAAAAATTTTAGTACTAATTAGTTCTTTTGTTTTATTCACGAAATATTTGTCATTATAATAACAAAAAATAACTATTTAATCTTTCTGGGGAGAATTTAGAATTTCTTAAAACCTTCACGACGAAAGCCCTTTGCTTAATTTTTAATCTCATACCACCGGTTTTTCAAAACAGAAATTTTTCTGTAATTGAATCGAGAACATTGTCTGATTAAATAAAGTAATCTTTGCAATAAAAAAAGTACTGGTCAAAATAATGAACGATTCTGTGTGCCTTAATTGGCACGTATACCGGCCGCTCGTACCCAAGGGGTTAAAGATAGTTTTATAAATGGTGCATAAATGTGTCAAGTGGCCTGTACAATGTTAATAGAATTTTCCATTACATAAATTCGCAGAAAAAAATATTACAAATTCTTCGATTAATCATCAATTGCCAAAAGAGATTTTATATGAATATATATTTATATCAGACAAAGATTTCTGATCTGAAAAAGTGGTACAATTATACTTGGAAATTCTAAGGAGTGTACACACCTTGATATTCTAATTTCATCCCTTGAATATGATTGCTGGAATCATAGATGTCTTAGAATACAGATATTTGTTTAATTATTTACGTATTCAAACATATCTGAGTTTCTATTTATACATTTTATGTTCCAGTTTGATTTTACTCTAAGTTATTGAGATTATAGCCGTATATATACATACACATACATATACATATATATATATATATATATCAATTTTTGCTTATTGCTGAATTTCGTTACAGAAATCGACTATGCTTTTTGCTTGAAAATGTATTTTATGTACCCGTGAATAAGTGAAATACTTTATAAGCTTCCAGCATCATTCATCCATTTGATCTTTTGTATGTTTTTGATAGGGCTTTTTCTGGTTCAACAATATTTAGCTGGATCTTGTATCTTTTGTCTTTAATAGGATTTTATCAAAATTTGGTGGTTTTTTTCATATGTTTTATATAGATTTATTGCCCTCAATATGCTAGTGCATTAATGGAATTTAGCATTATTCTGTATTACTAGTTACATATTCCACCTTTATTCTGTATAATGTCAGTGTTATGAATATTAGCTATTTTATAAATTTAACTTTAGTAATGGAAATCGATGATGATTTGTATATATAATGGTTATATATTATATATATTATATATATATAGTATATATATATATATATATATATTTTGCTTTGAGATGTTTACTAAAATTTGCAAAATGTATGTTAATAAGATGTGGAATTGAGTGGTACTTCCATTCCCAAAATCGGAAAACAATGAAAAAGTGAAAATCTGTGTCACAGGAACAGTTTTAAATTATTAAAACATACTCCATTTGTATTATTCCAGAATTAAATTAAGAATTTAACATTGTAAGGGTTTCGCATCGAATTTAATCTTTGTATCATATATAAATCTTAAAAATAATTTGATCATACATACATACGTAACACATACGTAGAGTTATTTTAACCCCTTGGGTACATTTGACGACTGAGACTCGTCATGTATTTGGCCATTGGTGCCTATTTTTATATTCTATTCATACCACTATTTAAGGGGTCTCAGGACTTTTAAAATTGGAAAAAATGAAAAAAAGGAAAGACCATTTTCAACGTTTAATATCCTAAAATGTGTATGATTTTAAAACACAATTTTTATTGAGAACAAAGAAATAAGTATATATTCTTTTATTTCACGTATTTAAAAAATTGCAAGATGAAGAATTAGCATTTACAGGGGGCTCCAAACTGTCACACATTTGACGAGCAGAAAATTGGTATAACAGATTACGCGCACGATTACAAAATAAATATTGCAACTAAAATGATAATTTCGGTGCCTACTTACACTTTAGAATGTAATAACTACTATGAACTTAAATAAATTTGTATTTAAAGCATTTTTATACGTTTAATACAAAGTTGTATTTATTTATCTAATACAAAATTTTGAAAATTTCAACAGTATAATCACTTCAAAAAAGTATTTTTTCAATAAAAAGGAAATTTTAGGTTCAGTTTATACAGACTTAAAAGAATATACGTTTTGAAAATTTCATGAATAAATATTTAGAAAATTTTGAGATATCCTGCGCGTTTTGCTGAAAAACGTCATTTAGAGTAAAATGACTTTAAAGTTTCGGAAAGGTCGCTTCAGCTATTGAGCGGTTATAATTCTAAAAGCTATAACTTTTGTTATAACGGAAATTTTAAGGAAACAATTATAGCAAAATGTTCAGAAATAGTAGGAGTTTAACATCTAAAATAATAATAATAATAAATAAAATAAAATTTCGAAAATTTTGAAGCTTTAAGAGTCCTGAGGCCCCTTAAAAAAATAGTATATTTCTCTTGCACATGTTGTCGAATTATATATGAAATATTTTTGTTTTGAGAAAGTGGTGCGAGTTGGAATAAAAAAAAAAGAAAAAAATAACGCCGATGGCAGCTCTAAACCAAATGTATACCCAAGGGGTTTAAAACACATACGTAAGCTAACAAATTAAGAAATAAATACTCACGGAAAAACCTGTAAGAACACACTGAATTCTAGGAAAGATTCAATACGTACCTAGAAAGAAAAATACAGAATTGTAAATAGAAATACTTTCTTTCTTTGCAACTCAATAAAAGAAGAAAAAGAAAGCCAAATAATTATTTTTTAAATACGGAAAATTTAACATTATATTAACCCTAGAACTACCGGAAATTTTACTCAAGTTTTATAAAAACATTCTACACCAGAATTTTTACTTAAAACTATTTAATTTGTTTATTTAACTTATTATTGTCTGATTTATACATTTAGTTTGTTTTGAAGAAATTTCTGGTTTGAATAAATATTTTGAATGTACATGTCGGGTCCAATGGACCCGTCTGGTAGACGGAAGGTTAAGAAAAACATATTGTGCAATTTAAACGAACATACTTAATTTCTGTCTCATTTTACTTGTATTTCTTTTGGTGCAGTGACCAGAGTTACCAGTTTGGTTTCCATTTTTATTCCTAAATTTCAAATTCATCCCGGATATTTTGAAAGAAGAATTTTTACTTTTTGTGATCGCTAAATGTCTCTTATTAAATAAAGAATACCGTTTTTAATTTCTGGAAGGAACTCTGAATTTCTCATTAAAAATGGAGTCCAATCTGGCAAGCCTGGTAGTGACTTATCAAAAAGGTATTCGTAAAATCATATTTATATACAGTCAGCATAAACAAAAACAAAAACCCCTACTAATTTTGTTATAAACTAGAGGGCTCGGCTCCCTACGAGCTACGCTCGCCAACCCCCGTCCAGACACCGCAGACTCTAAATGCACGCTAATGTGATCGGCTTTAAAAAGATTTCGAAAGATTGAATTATAATTTAAAAAACAGTGGCGATATCCCTATAAACGGATTTCTATTCATTTCTCTTTGATTGGGGAAATTTTAACGCCAAATCCGCTGCGGTACTACTTGATTATCCCGTCGACTAATTTCGCCAAATTATATAAATCGCCAAACCACTCGCCAAATTATACAAATTGACATAATTTTTATTTTAAATAACGAAAGAACAAATAAATTAGTACAACATTAATAAAAATACAAATAAAACGTCGAAATAAAAATAACTTGATGACGTAGACACGTGTAACAACATTTCAAAATAAGCTAATATAAAAGGAATTAAGTAAACAGAATCTTTGTCTCCCGGTATTTTTTAACAAAGCGAAAAGAAAGTTCTTTTAAATGAGACATTTTAAATTAATCGTTTTTAATCTGACGTAATTTTGACCAAACTATTCTTTCTCTTTTTAATATTCACGTGGAAATACTTGTGTTAGAAATAAAATATTATTTGCGCTTTCCTAAGAAAAATAGTTGAAAAGTATCCTCTCAAAATATCAAATAAATGTCTAGCGCAATTTGTAAATTTAAACCGTTTTGCAATATTATTTTGTGTTCATTTTATGTAATAACTGTAACGTGACGTAAATATGACGTAATTTCTCCTATTTAAGACTTCTAACGCATGTTAATAAATTTATTATTTTACAAATTCCTTTCTTTCTTAAAATTCACGTGTAATTATAGTTTTTATGACGTAATTTTTAATAAGTTTCTGCTTTTTGTACATAATTATTTAATTCTAATTCCAAATGTTTTTTTCTGTTTATAATAGTCACGTGTAAATAAATTTTTAATTTATTACACGTATAAATATATATGTATTTTTTTTAAGCAAACATTATTGTTTCCGCTGTTTATACAGTTGGCAACAGTTTAAATTAATATCACTTCCTAAAATCTGTAAAAAATATCTCTCGAAATGCTGAAAATTTGAATATAAAATAGATATGAAATAAAAAATGAGTCAAATAAAAAAAAATAAATCAATTCTGCACACCGGGAAATTATAACGTGTAAAATGAACTAAAAATTATTAAATTCCGATGTATAGTTTTTGCTACTATAAAACTTTTTTAGTGGAACGATTCTGTCCAACTTTAGCATTAAATATCTCTTAAAATAATTCTTCGATTTGAAAACTGTCTGCATCAGCGTGTTTATCAAACATTTCTGTATAACACTACCGATTTTCATATTTTTGTATGCATTATTTTTCTTAATATTAACGAAGAAAGACCTCCGGTCACAAAAAATTCAAAACCGGCGGCGGCGGCGGTGACAGCGGTAGTTACCTTTTTTTAGAATAGAGAAAAAAATCTCTCTATTCTAAAAAAAAGTAACTACCGCTGTCACCGCCGCCGCCGCCGGTTTTGATTTTTTTGTGAACGGAGGCCTTTCTTCGTTAATATTAACAAAAATAATGCATACAAAAATATGAAAATCGGTTGTTTTATGCAGAAATGTTTGATAAACACGCTGGTGCAGACAGTTTTCAAATCGAAGAATTATTTTAAGAGTTATTTAATGCTAAAGTTGGACAAAATCGTTCCACTAAAAAAGTTTTATAGCAGCAAAAACTATACATGGCAGTTTAATCATTTTTAGATCATTTTATGCGTTAGAATTTGCCGGAGTGCAGATTGCATTAATTTTTTTATTTTGACTCATTTTTTCAGGTTTTATTTCTATTTTAAATTCAAATTTTCAGCATTTCTAGAGATATTTTTTACAGATTTCAGAAAATTGTACTAATTTAAACTGTTGCCAACTGTATAAAAAGCGCAAGCAATAATGTTTGCTTCAAATTAAAAATTTATTTACACGTGACTATTATAAACAGGAAAAAAACTTTCAAATTAGAATTAAATAATTACGTATAAAAAGCAGGAACTTATTAAAAATTACGTCATAAAACGTATACACGTGAATTTTAAAAGAGAAAGGATATTGTAAAATAATAAATTCATTAACATGCGTTAGAAGTCTTAGGAGAAATTACGTCATATTTACGTCACATTATAGTTATTACATAAAATGAACACAAAATAATATTGCAAAAAAGTTTAAATTTAGAAATTGCGCTAGACATTTATTTGATATTTTGAGAATTAATTTAAAATTTCTCCTTTAAAAGAACTTTCTTTTCGCTTTGTTAAAAAATACCAGGAGACAAAGACTCTCTTTACTTAATTCCTTTTATATTAGCTTATTTTGAAATGTTGTTACACGTGTATACGTCATCCAGTTATTTTTATTTCGACGTTTTATTTGTGTTTTTATTAATGTTGTACGAATTTATTTGTTCTTTCGTTATTTAAAATAAAAATTATATCAATTTGTATAATTTGGCGAGTGGTTTGGCGATTTATATAATTTGGCGAAATTGGTCGACAGGATAATTAAGTAGTACCGCAGCGGATTTGGCGTTAAAATTCCCCAATCAAAGAGAAATGAATAGAAATTCGTTTATAGGGAGATCGCCACTGTTTTTTAAATTATAATTCAATCTTTCGAAGTCTTTTTAAAGCCGATCAAATTAGCGTGCATTTAGAGTCTGCGGTGTCTGGACGGGGGTTGGCGAGCGTAGCTTGTAGGGGGCCGAGCCCCCTAGTTATATAAAATAAGATATATGTACCAGTCGATTGGAATCATGTCTGCCATAAACCCTTTCAGAAAGTACACCTTTTGCTAAAATGTTTAACCCTTTCATTGGCAAAGTACTTCCTTTCGTAAAATGCTGAAATGAATAACTGACACCAAAATTTTGAAACAAATTAATTTCAAAATAAGTAAAAACTTTTGTTCAAGTATTTAATAAATGGACATTTTCCATTCGAATATTCTGATGTCAATGTGGCATTTAGAGATTAAAATTAGGTGGTCCAAAAATGTACCACCGCCCTTGAAAGAGTTGAATAATTGAGTAACATAAGAATTTATAAACAAATGAATTAGAAAATAAGTAAAAGCTTTTCGATACTTACGTTATAAGAGCAAAATTTTATTCCAAAATTTTGGTGCAATTGTGCTTTTTGGGGATTAAAATGAAGCGGTATAAATAATTTATCACCGCCCTTCAAAGAGATTAAATGCTGTTCACAAGTAGTGTTGCCAGGTGACCTGCGTAAATCGGGAATCCAAATGCTCTGGACGCCAGCATGTTAAAGTAATTTTCTTCGTCTTATATAACAGCAGAATTATCTACGATTAAAGATGGCGAAATAAACTGTAAGTAACTGGGGGTGCCCAGAGCATTCGGAGCCCCGATTTACGCAGGTCACCTAGCAACACTATTCACAAGTAACACAGTCCTATTAACGCAAGGGAAAACTTTCGCAGGTATTTTAAAAGTATTTTTATATTTTTGCCTTATTTAAAACTAAAATTCTGCATTTTATAACCCCTTAAGGGGCAAGAAAAAATGACTCTAAATATTGAATTCTCACCGGAATAATCAAAAAATTTTATTTTTAAATAAGGAAAAGCAATATTTCAGAGAATTTTTTCCAAAGTTAAAAATATAAAATTTAGTAAAATATTTCTGGTGAGAATCTTGTTTAAATTAGGTGGGATATATTTTATCCCACCGCCCCTCAAGGGAACAATGGAAATTTTTTTTTTGAATTAAAATACTGGTAAAATTTTCCTCCTGCAGTAATCGGGCTCTGACAAATTATACTTCGGGTGTTCATCTATATATTAAAAATTGTATCGATATTAATTTTTCAAGAAATTAACTTTGTTAACCCCTTGAAGGGCAGTGGGATATATTATATCTGACCTAGAATTAATAATGATTACCACCAGAAAAATTTTATTAAATTTTATTTTTCTAATTTTGGTGGGAAAAAAGGGGTCAAAAAATTGCTTTTCCTTATTTTGCAATTGAAAGATCCCGGTGTGAATTCTATATTACATAACGCAATTATTCGCCTCTCAAGGGGTTAAGAGACACCTTTGACATTATTTGAGTTCTTTCGATCAAATAGGTTCGAAAAAATGTATAATATCTGCACTTTTCTGAAATCTTCAGGCAATTACATGAGAAAATATGTTAGGTCCTTCCTCTTTAATTGAATAATAAAATTACGATCTTATTAAACCAATATCTGAATTACTTGTTTATATGCTAGCTACTATCTACTGAAATATAAAAATTATAAAATCCGAAAGATCACGTATTTTTTAATTTAATCTGTTGTATTTTAAAGAAAAAATATGCCTAATAGTTCTTGAGTATAAATGCTTAAGTTTTATGAACATAAATTATTATGTTTGAAAACTATGTCCACTTAATTATTTTCACAATTTAGATGTGCTGTCACAATGTGCTAACTTAACTCTTACTTCTGTCACACTGTCTCACTCTTTTCCCATCCCTCCCAGTTGATGTGTGATGAAAGTTATGTATGACTCCTTCTTTGTCAGATAGAAAAAATGCGATAGATCATAATGATTTGTAATAAAACCTGCAAAATGACATAAAATTTGGTATAAAATGTACGGTACATTTCTATGGCTTATGATAAAATATGCGATATTTCGTAATGGTCTGCTATAAATTATAGAGAATGTCGTAATGGTTTACTATAAAGTGATGTTGTTTCGGGATTATTTACAATAAAGCATACGATATGTCGTGACAATCTACTATTAAGTATACGACGCAAATGCTAGTGCACTGCAAATCATATAATATGCTGTGCTGCTGTCTGGAAATGTGCAATACCTTGTAAGGATTGCATTATAATTTAATGTTCTTTTATGCATTATTAATAATAAAAGTCCATTTGATTCTTTTGATTGCAATTTTCATTATAATTTCTGACTAAACATGTATTTCTTCTAGTCTTATGCCCAGTGTTTCCAAATCTTGATGGTTTTTTTTTTTTTTTTTTTAAATTTTAGAAGTACTGAATTCATACCAGAAGATTTTGAATAGAAATTTTCATTTCAGTATTTATGGAATATATGCCACCATAGTAAGTAAAAATAATGATTAAAATTTTCTGTTCAAAACAGGGTTGCATTTTTTTAAATTCGGATTTCTCGATTGGCACTACTTTTTCGAAAAGGGAAAATTCGCCTCATTTAATGACACATTACCTAAGGCGTAAAGAAAGTGAATTTTAGCATTAAAAAAAAGTATAGCCAAACAAGAAATCTGAATTAAAAAAAGTAGTCCACTGGTAACACTGGTTGAGAATTTGGATCTAAACAAATAAATAAAAAAAAAAACAGCCAGATGTGGCAACACTGCTTACGCCATGGTATGAAATATTCCTAATTCAAATTTCACCAGCTTCGATAGCAATTTAAATATAAAATCTTAAATATTTTATTTAGCCCTTTGAGCTCTGGGAGATGAATTTCTTCAAGATACCCAAAATGTCACATTGGCACAAGTATTTTGCAAACAAAAATTTCGGTTTATTATATGCACGAAAATATACATTAATTTATTTTCAAATAAATTTGGTCGAATATTCCGGTGTCACTCCGACATTTGTGAATTAAAATTAAGTGGGAAGAAATTCTACCACCAGAGCTCAAAGGGGTAATTTTATAGGGTGGTCCATCCGTTGGTTCTTTTTTGAACTATGAATATTTCACAGGTTATTTGTGTCAGCTGTCATGTGTCATGCATTTAATAACTGTCAAATGTATGCCATTTGTATGACAAGACGGTGCAACGGCACACGCTGCTCGCCAAATCATCAACTTATTGAACGAGAAATTCCATAGAGCGCGTAGTTTCAAGACATTCTGATGTAAATTGGCCGCCAAGATCGTGAGATTTAACCCCAATGGATTATTTTCTTTGGGGGTTTCTGAAAATTAAAGTGTACGCCAATGCCCCGCACAATCCAAGACATTAAACATAACACCCGGGCTGAAATTTTGGCCATGGATTCACTCATTCTGGGAAAGTCATCGAAAATTTTGATGTCCGGATGATGGCATGTAAGCGGAGCCGCGAAGGCGACATGTGCTGTGTTGTATTCCATATACCGGGTGTCCCAAAAATGACTGATGGATTTTAAAATTCAATAACTTACAAACGGTGACAGATATTAAAAAATTCTTGCAGGAGGGTTATGTATGATGTCAGGAGATTTTTTTCAGTGATTCTTGATTTTAGTTCAAATTTCAAACAATAGATGGTACTGAGAGTAATAGGCGCTCAGTCCAGACCCGCTTTTTGGTACTTCGGGATTCATTCAATGCATTTTAATCTCCTTTTTTCGCATGGAAGAAGAGAGAGGCCGAAAAATCGAGCCTGGATTTGGTGGTTATCGCTTGCAGCGCCATCTATCGATGCTATTTGTAACTAAAACTGAGAACAGCAGCGTAAAAACTCATGACATCTTACATAAGACTCCTGCAAGAATTTTATTAATATCTGTCACCGTTTGCATGATATTGAATTTTAAAAACCATCAGTCCTTTTTGGGACACCCGGTATAAATGGCATAGACCCACCTTCCATGTTCAATAAAGAATTTCGATTTTCACTCATAAAAAATGCGTTTTCTTTCATAATAAAAAAAAAACCAGCAGATGGACACCTAGTATTTCTGAATTTTGTTTCTACAGGTTCTTGGCCGTTTGATATAAAATTACTGGGGAAAAAACTGATAGAAAGACAGAGAGAGAGGGGGGCGGGGAGGGTAAGATAAACTACAGAAACAATTTCTTTAACAAGCTATTCTCATCAAATGTTTACTCGTATCGAATTTAAAACAATTTACTCTAACAAGGGAACCACTTTTGGTGCCGCTCACAACTATGACCCGGTACATGTTAAAGCCCTATATTAGAAGTTTGAGAATCGATAAAATTTTTCTGGTACGAACATAATTTTTGATTTTACAGCAGCATAACTTTCTGAAAATGCAATTTTCGAAACCACTTATTGGACTATTCACATAGATTTTTTTTTAAGAAAAGCATTTAAAAATACAAATTAGTCAATAATAAGTATGAAATGTTGAAAAAAGTTTAAAAATTCCTTCAAGAACCTACGAAATTGATTTTGAAAAATTACAACATTTAATTCACATTTTTGGCGGGAGAAAAGTTGGCGCTCTTTTGAAAAGTAGAGCTTTTTTGGCAACCCTATTCAAGTGTCATAACTGCTTGTCGCGTGTTGCTTACTTTGTATTTCAATAAAAAAATAGTTTTCAATGATCTTGAAAGCTTTTAATAGATATATATTTACTATTTATACATTTATCGTCTCCATAGAAAAATAGTAATTCTTGTTTCTTATGCTATTATAAAACAAATTGCAATCTGATTTAATTCTAATATATACTAGACACTAGAGCAGGCATGTCAAACACGCGGCCCGCGGGCCACAACTGGCCCGCCGACAACTTCTCTGTGGCCCGCCAATCCTTTGGCGTTTTACCTTTGTTTAACTCAGTTATGAGTTGCAAGTTTTCAACTGAGTGAAAAAGTTGGCAATGAGGAAAAGTAAGCAATTAGGCCTATATTAACTATGTTCGGTAGCAAAAATTTTCTGGTAAAGCAACATAATTTGAACGAGAAAATGTGTTTCATAAATGAAATGAAATACGTAGCGCATAGATACCAGACACAATTTATTAAATAATTTTTTTTTCAAATTATTCTTTTTTTTAACGCTTTTATTTGAAAAAAAAAAAAATCCGGAAGATTAAAAGTTGTACCTTTGCTAGATTAACAGAGCTTGTGTAAAATAATTTTTTTCTAAGGTAATACAATTTAGAAAATCCAGTTAAACTTTGTAGATTTGGTTGATAAAAAGTAATGTCAAGTATTTTTTTGAAAAATAAGATAAAATAAACTATGAATCATAATAATAACTTTGGAACTTTACTTGAATATTTGTTTAATAATACTACGTTTTGTACGCTGTGTAGAATTCTAATAATATTATCAACTTTGTTTGATGTGGCCCGCGTCTTTGTATGCAATGCTTAATTTGGCCAGTGGCGGTAGACGAGTTTGACATGCCTGCACTAGAGGGATAAAGTAGGCGAAAAATGTTCAGCGCCATATTTGGCGCCTTAACTCACTTTTGCCGTGAAATAAACAATTAAAAATCCAATAATCTATTTATATAAAATCCAAGTCTCTGTGTGTCCCTCACTATTCCGGTAGGACCACCTCATTGAAATGAGTAATTGTTGAAAAATATGAATGCAGGGTTACCACAGTAGCGCCAAATGTTAGCCAACTTGGCGATAGCTGACTAATTTGGCGAAATTCCCATTTAAAACCATTAATCTTTAAAATAATCATTAATCTTTCATCCACCGAAATTTAATTTAAACTCCACTCTTTTAAGATATTTTTTTGAAATCTATGGGTGAGAATTTAAAGTACATCTTTACATCTTCCTCCCAATGCTACTAATAAAATAACCGCCAATAGACAACGGTGTACTGTGTGAACTCCTAACTGCGCGATTTTAATGTGCTTTAGGTACTTTTCCAGTATAGGTGCCTTGGCGAAAAAGGAAATGTGGTAACATATTTTCCGGGAACCTATTCACTGTTTCATTTTATATACACACGAATTTTTTTTCGAAATTTATACGATTTATTTAACATAAAAAAAGCCGTTTCTCTAATTTTATACAGAAACAGATGTAATTTGTACATAAAAACATCAATAATATACATATAAAACAAACAAAAACGCTCATCAAATTTGTTTTCATAGCTGTTTATATGATTTGACAACAAATCTCGATATTTTTCCGTTATACGGACACCATGCCAAAATGTATGCTAATGCGCCAATTATTTCAAAATGCTAAAAGATATTTGTAATTTTATGCCAGCAGTTTAATATGAGTTTTATTTTATAGCAGTTATTTGTTCACTTATTTTAAGTATATATTTGTGATTTGATGAAATAGTTCGTAAAAGTCTGGAATTTTCAAATGTTATATTTTTTAAATGCTCACTTTAGTATCGACAATGGTTTTTCTTTTATTTTTCAAATGCTTCAATTCACGATTTTGCGCCAACTATTACGCTTGGCGACAATGGTATCCGCATAACGGAAAAGTACCCAAATCTCACTTTCTGATGTCCACATTACACCAAGCTTTTTTTAAAAAAATGCCAAAGTCCCTACAGTGGAAAAGTACCAAACTGTCTATTATTTTGCGCTATCCGTGTTATAGTGTGTACTATATGCAAGGGGAGTGGAGCGAAGAGTTTAAACATTAAATATTAAAGTTTCGGCACAGATGTCATATACGCGCCCCATATTGGCGCGATTTTTTTCTGACGCCAATGTCATATACACAACGGGTACTTAACTGGCGCCAAAGTGTCGTAATTTTGCTTGATATGGTAATCCGGATGTTGTTGTTTATGCTGTTGATGTTTTCGCCAAATTGGCGTTGGAAAAAAATCGCGCCAATATATGATAACGTATATGACAACTGTGCCAAAGTTTCTATAAAGCAGTACAAGACTAAAAAATTAAGAATAAAATACATGCAAAATAAGACTAAAGAAGAAAGAAAAATCATGCGTTAAGCATAGAATATGAAACCCTTTCCAACACATCCTAACCGCTTTAACAAAACTTCGTTATTTAGGGAAATAAGGTAAATAAGATAACATTACTTCTTAAATATCCCGTCGACCAATTTCGCCAAATTATATAAATCGCCAAATCAATAGTAAAACATTAATAAAAATACAAATAAAACGTCGAATTAATGGTTTTATTGGCCATTATTGGCATTTAATTAATTAATTAATGGCAACCATTATTGGCAATTAATCTTACAATTTGGCGACAGTAATTTGGTCGACGAGATAACTAAGAAGTACCAAGATATCTAAGTAAACATTTTAGAGCCAATAGTACCTACATAGTTATTACATGCCACTTTTTAGCTAAAATTTAATTTAAACTACTCTTAAAACTACTGAAATCACATTTCCAGATATTATCATCCATAGACGGTTATGTATCCAGTTCTGTTTATATATTTTCGCAACATATCTCACTTTCTGATGCCCGAATCGCGCCGAGCATTTTTTAAAAATGCGCTATAATGGAAAAGTACTTAAATAAATAATTAACAGAAATAACAAATTATACAAACTAAAACTTTTTATTTCGAGATCAAAGCATTGTTTTTAATTTCGATTAGAAATACATATATCCTTGGATAACTTCAATTGAAATTAGTTTCACAGCTCATTCACATTATCTCATTCCATAAACCTTAACAAACACAAGTGATTCATTCATCGTGAAACGTCAAAAATATTAAATCATTGAGGTAATCATTCACAAAGTAAGTTCTCCAACAATCAATGGGCAATATTCTAATGACGTCATAGTAGGTAAAATGGTGGCGGTATCGTTTGTTTATGGTTTGTAATCAGAAAGATTTAATTTTGCAATGTCTCTTAGTTACATTATTTTATTGTCATATTTATGAGCTCAGAACAAAAGCCTATTTTGTTTCATTATTTAGTTATTAAAGACGGAAAAAAATCATAAATGCATGATTTGAAAATTTTAAATAATTTTCTTTCTTAATACTAAAAAATAACATCGGGAAGTAACAGCGGGTATAAGTTAAATAAGTTTAACTGTTTAATTCTGTTGTAATATTAAAAATAACTGTATTTATTAGATTTCAGTACTCAACATCAGGGCCCGATTAAACTTTGAAGTTAGAGGAATTACAATGCCATTTCAGGACCTTTCTTTTGGAGAAGCTTTTCTAAATTCCATAGTATATACATGGAAAATCTTCAGTGTTAGAAATATTATTCCTGGGACTGACATAACACGAGAACGGCCTGCAATTTTACACTAGTTTTTGAAAGCTACTTTATATCAGAAATTTTACTAAAAACTGGTTACTTTTTTGTTATAGCGGCCCACACTATTAGGATTATGACAAGTTGCAGCCAATTTCGCCAACGTCGTAACCAAGATCGTGCAGCACACACATATAATACCATATAATAACATTTCATGAAATCGTTTACGATAATTTAATAGTTTTTAACCTTACTTCAAGTGTGTTATTTATTTATTTTTAAGGCTCAACAATCTAAATTGTCCAATATATGAATTTAAAAAAATGTAAACACAGTTTGATTGACATGAACGCAAAAAGCCTCAAATCTGCATAACACTTGGAACCAAACTGTGCAGATTAGTGGTCTTCTACTGTACACAGTTTTTCATAAATGTGTTTCGTTCTTAAAATGTGTTATTTTCATCTATCACAGCGGAACAAGCGAGAAAACTCATATTCTTGCACATGAGTTGTATATATCTTTATATCTAAATTTCCGTCATTTTTGACGGGCTACCTTTCTAGTAAAAAATTAAAAGCCTAAAAAATATATAAAATATGATTTTAACAGAGAAATTTTATCGTTTCTCTAACTTTTACGTATAGGACTACAAAAGGCATCAGGTCTCGATGCAAGGTGCGAGCAGCACTAAAAGTTGTTCCCTTGTAAGATGTACTACCAATTTATTGGGTCGTTCGGAAAGTCGGTAAAGTTTGAGAAAACTAATTCGTACCGGAAAATTCTATCATTTAATTATTAGATATTAATTTCGATATCCAATGTGTAATAATTGACGGGCAGAATTTTCCGGTGCGAATTGATTTTCCCAAACGGAAACGACTTTTCGAACGACCCAATACATTATGAAAGAAAGAAAGAGTACATAGCTGCCAACTTGTACGGATTTTTCACACCACTAAACTTGATAGTAAATTTTACCTAAAACAATTGCCAAAACCTAACGATTTCAACCGCTGAAACAAGACTAAAAATTCTGTTAAATTTTAGTGGTATCAAAAATCCGTACAAATTGGCAGCTATGGGAGTACCATCTAATTAATCGTTGACGAAAAGTCTTCCACGGGCCTAAAAGCAGGAGTGCCCCTGTCTCATATTTCGGCTACCAGTATTTCTGAACGAAAAGTTTTCAGGAATATTTAGGTTGTAGATGTTGTAGAAATGTATCACAAAAACGTTTGTTTAAAATTAATGCTGAAAATAACTATGGATAAGTAGTGTCTGACTATTATTTTTTTTATTATGTCCTTTAATTTCTGTAGTTGTACATGGTAGATAAGAATTATCTTTGCCATTTTAATACTAAATAAAAATCGAAAAAATAAGGTAGCAGCATCATGTTGTCTACATACATATAATAGCAACACATAAAGTTTTATTCGCACGAAAAGAGAGTTTGATTTTTTTTATTATATATTCAAGCGACAGTCCATTTTTTTAAAAGAACGTTTCAACATATCTACGTGAATATTTCCAATTTCAACTGTGATTTCTGTCTTAAAATCTTCGATTATAGCCACCGTACTATGGTATATTCAGTGTTTAACGTGTCTCCACAGAAACATAAAATAAATAAATAAATCCTACAACAAAATATCTGGTGATCTAAATGGACAACGTATAAGATTGACTCAGTCAATCCACCAGTCTGGCATTGTTTTGTTTTTTTGCTGCAAATTTTAAAAGCCTTGCTTTCCTTAAAAAAGTTAATTACAACTAAAACTTTATGTACTGTTGTTATATCACAGTCAACAGAAGCATAGCCCTCTATATACAAGATAGTGTCGCCAGGTGTCCCGCGTAAATCACGACTCCAAATACTCTGGACAAATCTAATTTCTTACAGTTTATATTGCCATCTTTAATCGCACATAATTCTGCCATTAGATAAAGCAAAGAAAATTACTTTAACCCTTAACGCTCTCGCTGCTCAACCCGAGAGTTTCTTGGGCAACGTAAAAGTACCAAAATTTGCGCAACCCGAAATTTCATCGGCGATGCATTTTTCCGTCTAATTAACCCTCCCTGATCTTTCCACCAATTATTTTTTATCGTAAATTTTGCCTTGTCCAATCGGAGCATTTCCCCGATTAAATCAGATGAAAATTTTTGTTTTGAGAAACCGGTGGCAAAAGAATAAAAATTCTTAAAAGACGCTCGTCGCGAAGGAGTTAAATACGCAATTTTTGAAGCAATTTTGGTAAAACAATGACGCAGCGACAGGGTTAAATGCCTGATTTTTCAAAAATCATTTTAAAAATGTTTTTCGGCTTCCATTTTAAAAATAAAGCATGGGAAAAATACTTACAAAATTCATATTTTTTTTTATAGTGTGGTTTACGGCAAAAAAAAAACTGTTTGTTACTAATCGGCAATACTGGTCTTTAATTGAAAAAATACTTTTCCTTGATAAAATTCTATAATATTAAACACACAAGAATTTTAAGAACTATGATAAGAAATAAATTTTACTTTCTCACTGCAGAACGAAATAAGGTATTTCGCAAGCTTCCAAACAAAACCAAAAGAACACATAGCAACAATCGAAAAGATAAATTTATCTTTATTTTTAAACAACACAGGTGTTGCCATCTACATGCTGAAAATCAATTTAATAATATTTTCAGAATGTATTTCATTGGCAATATTAGGCATCATAGCTTAAATATTATTCTAATAGCATTTTAGAAGCGTGAATTGGGTATGTTGCCGAAAGGCAACACTCAGCATTTAAGGGTTAAAATACAAGTGTTGGAGCCCCGATTTATGCGGGTCACCAGGCACACCAACACTAGATCTACGTATTGACACAAAAATGGCGGCTGTCGTAGATGGTTTTTATTTCAACGTTTCTTATTGTCCTTGTATTTTTATACCAGCCGAATTTGAAGGTGCGAAATAGGTAATCAAGCAATAATTTATCACTAATTTTAAAACGTTTTTTGTTCTAATATAAATTTAAAACAACGCTAAAAAAGTAAGAATATGTAGACTTTAAGCGTATTAGTCTACATAAAGTCTGCTAAAGTCTTGCTTAAAGTCTACATATTCTGGCGTTTTTAACGTTGTTTTAAATATTTTATTATACTGCGCCAAGTTGCATCTTAATAGTTTTTTTTTGTTCTATTTAGTTACTGTGATTTATTAAGACCAAAATTAACAATAGTGGTGAAAGTTTGCCTGATTTGTCCGCATCTGATTTGGACAATTGAACTTTATGAACAAAAATCGCTAGATCATAGGTATAATAAAAACAGGTGCTGATCTAAGGCAGGTCATATAGGTGCATGTGTAAAAAGGGTCATCTGTAAACGTAAATGATTTTATCTTATTCACGTTTGCAGATGACCATTTTTAAGAAGGAATAGCAATAATAGAATGATATTACAAATACAGTCTTGATGACTTTCATTTCTGCTTTAACCCATTTGCATCATTAGCGTGCATTTCAGGAATTTTTTTTTAATTCAGAAATTCTGAATAGTAATTTTTGTGCCATTTAAGGGGACCGGGTAAGCTCTATCTCGGCCGTGTTAAAATACACCGCAATTATGTACCCTTTTTCACAGAAATGGTGAACGATAGAGGTCTAGAATTTTTAGAGTAGTTTGCGTAACTTTCTTTACGCATTTTAACATACCATTTTCTTTCTAAGAACCTGAAAAATCATTATTAATTATTTATTGAAAGACATTTTTAAATTAGCATTTTTAGTAAGATTTCACTGCCTAAAATAAATAATTCTCAACAAATCATTAAAGCGCTGTGTTAAAGTATGCACTATAACATAAGTATTTATAAAAATCTGAGGTGTTAAGTTTAATAGATATTGAAAAAAAAGGAACACAAACCAGAAAACTCGAAGTTTTGAGAAAAAGTCAATTAAAGCTGTGAAGCAGTGTTGCCACTGGGTTACTTTTCTTAAATTCTGATTTCTTGATTGGCACCACTTTTTTGAAATAGCAAAATTCGCCTTATTTGATAACACATTAATTAAGGCGAGAACAATAGGAATTTTACCACTTCAGAGAAGTGGTGCCAAACAAGAAATCTGAATTTTAAAAAAGTAGCCCACTGCTGTGAAGTGGTTTAGAAAGAATGGAAAAATCCAACACTTTATATATATACAGGGTGTTTCTAAACTCATGGTACAAATTTTAAGGGTAGGTAGAGCACACAGTAACAATCATTTATTGTATAGGAATGTATGGGACCAAGTGACGCATTAAGGTAAAAACACCAGGGGGGCAATTAGGCCCCTTTTTTAATTTTCAAAATTTCTCATTCATACCAGAAAATTTTTATGCTATCCTTTTCTTGACGTTTCATAATTACTTAACAATAAAGTTCTTTGAAAATTTTTGGTATGAAATCGAAATTTTTTAATTAAAAAGAAGCGCAAAACTGGCAAACTTATCAAACGAAATACATGAATAAAAATGATATAATGTTTATTTACAATGTAGTTTACAAATAAATAATAATGTATACAATAATATTACAATGAGTGTTCAAAATTGCGCCCACCAACTGTGATACATGCTTGGCAGCGTCGGTGGAACGATTGGCGTACACTTCTAAAGATGTCAGGCATTTCCCGCACACGTGCAGCAGCTTCGGATATGCGAGCTACTAGATTTTCGTCTGAGTCAACTGGAGTCTCATAAACAAGACTCTTCAGATGTCCCCATAAAAAGAAATCAAGGCTCGATAAATCGGGAGATCGCTGTGGCCAAGGAACTGGTCCACCACGCCCAATCCATCGCGTCCCAAATGTGGAATTCAGGTAAATGCGCACATCAGTGGTGAAGTGCGCTCCATCATGTTGAAACCACATACGGAAACGAATGGCGATCGGAACATTTTGCAACAGTTCTGGTAAAACCTGTTGCAAAAAAATAAGGTAAGAGCGACCATCCAAAATAATTATTAACAATACCGGCCCACAAATTCACAGAAAATCGTTGTTGATAAGCATGTGGCCGCGTTGCATGTGGATTATTGGTTGCCCAAAGATGGAAATTGTGCGCATTAAATACACCCTCGCATGTAAATACTGCCTCATTTGTAAATAGAATATGAGCAGTAAAGTCTGGCTGCAATACATGTTGCTGCAAAATCCACTGGCAAAAGTTCAACCGCAGAAGATAGTCTTCCGAATTCAAAGTTTGTATACGTTGAAAACTGAAGGAATGAAATCGATTTTCATTTAACACTATCCAAACGGTCGGATGACTCACACCTAAATTCTGGGCAACAGCTCTTGTACTTGATTAGGGCCGTTCACTCACAAAATTCAAATAATTTCTTCCAGGCTTGCACTGCGTACAGCTCTTTCTCGCACAGGTTCCTGTCTGGTGACGTGGAAAGAACCTGTTTCAGAAAGCTGACGGTGTAAGCGCTGAAACGTTCTATGATCAGGCATTCTTCTGCGAGGAAACTGCTCCTGATACATTCGTAGGCAGCTCTGGCGTTGCCATTTGCACGACCATACATGAAATGCATGTCGGCTTTTTCGGCATATGTAAAGTCTTCCATGACGAACGATAGCACAATTAAAAATGGCGATTTCTTCTACTTGAATGCATGGTATTGAACGGCGACCAGTCACTTACTGCCCTCTACAGCCAGTGGAATCAACTAAAAACTCCATTTCTATTTCAAAAAATTTCTATTTCTATTTCTATTTTCAATTCAAAAAATTCCGATTTCACACCAAAAATTTTCAAAGAAGAATTTTATTAAGTAATTATGAAATATCAACAAAAGGATAGCATAAAAATTTTCTGGTATAAATGAGAAATTTTGAAAATTAAAAAAAAGGGCCTAATTGCCCCCCTGGTGTTTTTACCTTAATGCGTCACTTGGTCCCATACATTCCTATACAATAAATGATTGTTACTGTGTGCTCTACCTACCCTTAAAGTTTGTACCATGAGTTTAGAAACACCCTGTATATATATAAACATGCGTAATACATCGTTGAAATGATATAAAAATGTAAAAATTGATTTTTTTGGTTGAATTTCGCTTACCCGGTCCCCTTAATGGCCGACCTGTTGGGATAACATAAAATAAAAATTCTTCTTTCGGAATTTGTTAAGTTGGTTTGTTTCTATCGATTTCTGAAGCTTGGTTTACTTTATTATTATTATTATTTTTATCTTGATTAACCCATTAACGACGATTCTCCTTTACGCTTCTTTTAATTCTTCGCCACCAGTTTTTTTCTACTTTGTAATTTGGATTTATTTAATCGTTCAAAATCTGAGATTAAATAATATGAAAATTCCCAAACTAAAATACTGGTATTCAAATTAAAAAAAAAAATTGTTCGCTTTACCTGGCAAGTTTTCATGCCAACCGGCTTTAATGAGTATGAGCAGTGATCGGAAATACGATTAAAAGATATTGACAGCAATAATCCATAAGAGTTCTTTCGTGTAGAAAGTAAAGCAAATATAATTTGAGAAGTTCACAATCCATGGAAAGTATTTTTACTGTATACGAAGAGAATTAAACGGCGAAGAGGTGGGCTCCTCTCCTGAGCCAAAATTTTACAACCTTCTAGAGGGATTAGTCGAGAAGTCAGTACAGAATATTACTTATCCAGCCACAAAATTAATCAAATAAAAAACCGTAGTCTTGCTACAAATGAAATTCAAAATATAAAGACGCATATTTGGCGATTGAAAATTAATTAGATTACGGAATGATTAAAAGAATTGAACACAGTAAATCCTTCAACATATTTACTTAAACTTGCGCCAGACGGCAATATCATCTATAATAAGTCAACATATTATTATTTTGTTTATATATAACTGACAGATGTTTAATTTACATCTTAGAAATTATATAAAGTTTAGCGAATATGCAAGACCCAGTTAAATTAGAAACGAAAGTATTTTAAAAAACATAAAGATGCATTTTATTCCTTTCTGGTGGGAGTGTGCCATTTAAGGATTAAAATTAGGTGGTCCAAAAATGAACCACCACCCTTGAAGGGGTTAAACAGGATATAAATATATTGTTATGGTTACATCTGATCATAACTGTCATTTGTTAAAAAATATATTTACTTTTATTTGACTTTTAGACTTTTGACATTTACTTTTAGCTCAGATTAAAAAAAAAAAAAAAATAGATAGACAGGAAATGATTGAATTTTAGATTTATGCCCATCTAATTGAAACTTGGAACTATCGATAAAGAGGAGGTGATCTATCCTCAAAATCGAGTAGCTTCAACTGTAACCGGTTGCGCACTGGCTCATTACCGCCCGTTCAAACTTCCACCAGTAAATTTCAATAGAAATTTTCTCCTTATTTAAACACCTTTTTAGTGTAGAATTTCAGTCATAATTATATCCAAAAAGATAGTTATTTTTACTAGTGGATGTTTACTTCGGCGGTAGTCAGGCCCTGCGTATCCACCATATTGTGACAACCTAAACAACCCCCTGTCAGTGAAAAAGATTATATGACCAGGGCCAACTTCCACCAGTAAAAACAAATAGAAATTTTTACCATAAAAGTGGGAGAAACTTTGCATGAATAAACCACTAAAATAAAGCGAAATTTTCTATTCAAAATTTACTGGTGGAAATTTGCTTCTGCAGTAATCAGATACTGTTAATCTTATGTAAAAAATCAACCTCCTCAGTTACTTCACTTGCGACTGGTAGACTCTATCAAAGTGATATAAGTAAGC
The DNA here is from genome assembly GCA_963932465.1 of Maratus speciosus. Classification (NCBI taxonomy): domain Eukaryota; kingdom Metazoa; phylum Arthropoda; class Arachnida; order Araneae; family Salticidae; genus Maratus; species Maratus speciosus. The sequence goes on along the minus strand of OZ010794.1, from coordinate 203,398,809 downwards.
GTCCTATCTTAAATGGGAGAGGTAACCGCAAGATTAAAACGAGGTCACATCAATCAAAGTCGCACGCCACGTAGCGGACGGGGTTAAACTACAGGAAGATGCCTAATTGTTCTCTTACTTCACACCACTAAAATTGTAAAGTTTTTTTCACCTTGATTAATAGCTGAAATGTATCGTCAAGGCGAAGAAAACTTCGCGGTGTCAAGTGCATCTGAACGTCTTTCTCGCTGCGCCAGTATTTTACAATAAATGTGGTAAGCAAAATTCAGTTCTATGAGGGACTAAAGGTTTAGAAGGTATGCGCAGATGGTAGATATCCTGTCATATATGACGTCACACTAAAAGTCCGCGTATGTGGATTATCACCCCGTACACAAGATGGAACAACTGTGTTAATTTACGCCCGATTCCAGTATTAAGTTTGTACACTTAATTATATCGCTTTGGACTCTACTCTATATGTCTCCTCCTTTCATTCATAACTCCATTACTTGAAATAAAGAAATATAAATTAGGGTGTAAACTAATTGTCTGAGCGAAGCGAAGGCTAATACTCAGCGAAATATTACTGTCCGGACACTTTACTACTACGATGGATATTAACGCCATGTCCTACTAAAGAAAAAGCCTAATAAAAACCTTTCGTCAAGCATAACTCAAAAAATATTGGTCGGATTTCGTTTCTGATTGCACCAGAAGGTACCTGTGAGGGTCGCCTACTGAATGCACCTACCATGAAAAATAAGTTCCAAACCGTTTAAAAATTATATAGAAAAAACTCTTAAAAAAGCACAATTTATCTGCATACGTCACAGAAATTTGGTGTGCGTCACTTTCACCGGTTGATGTTTTCGTAGACAACTGGTTTGAACACATGGACCAAATAAAAAAAAATACGCACGCAGTAATATTGAATAGATCAGTTTCAACCACGTGATCACAAACCTTGCAACAACCCGTGGCAACCAGTTTTGGTGGGCAAACAAATAATAATACAGTATTCCGTACCACGGTGACCGTTTTTAGCCTGTTGTATAAAATCTGGCATGTTGTATGACATACAATTGTGGATGATTAAAACAAAAGACATGAGTGTTTATTGATCCGGGAGGTTATCTTTCTCTGGATGTCTGTCTATCTATCATACATAATGCAATTTTCTTGTAAAGGATGATATTATTATGCAGTAAAACCTCCATAACGGACACACCCGATTAGTGGACACCTCTATTTAGCGGGCATTTTTTCGATTACCAACCCTTAAATAACTGTACATTTTTTACTCTCAGTAGCGGACACCTCCAAATAGAGGACAAATTCTGCCCTCCTGAGGTGTTCGCTATTCAGAAGTTTTACTGATAAAACCTCCATAGCGGACACACCCGACTAGCGGATACCTCTATTTAGCGGACATTTTTTCGATTACCAACACTTAAATAACTGTACATGTTTTACTCTTAGTAGCGGTCACCTCTAAATAGAGGACAAACTCTGCATTCTCAGGGTGTCCGCTATTCAGAGGGTTTACTGTATATAATATTGATAATTATTTTACAGGGCCGCACAAAAGAATAAGAATATTTGAAACAAATATAAACTAAATTCGAGATTGGTAGATCGCTGATGGTAATGTAATTTTAGGGTGTTGTTACAGTCATCCGCAGCATGTTTTTAGAGTTTCGTTCATCTAACGAAACCCTACCTGCCTCACTCCTTTGTCTGTCTGTTTGTCCGTCTGTCACAGAGCCCGTTCTCAGAAACTATATATGTCGAGACTTGAAAATTTGCACACTTATAGCTGAACACCACACATCAAACGGCAAATAATAAAATTTTGAAAAAGTCTAATATTTAACCCTCTGGGCTCTAACTTGTGTATTTTAAGCAATTTTTCTAACCCACCCCCTAATTTAATTAAGTTGGAGACATGGAATTTTACATACTTATAGCTGAACATCTCACATCAAACGACAAATAATAAAATTTTGAAAAATACTTAATATTTAACCCTTTGGGCTCTAACTTGTGTATTTAAAGCAATTTTTCTAACTCAGCCCATAATTAAGTTGGAGACATGAAAGTTTGCATACTTATAGCTGAACACTTGCGATAACACGATAAATCATAAAATTTTGAAAAAATCATATTTAACCCTCCGGTCTCTGACTTCTGTATTTTAAACAATTTTTCTAACTCAGCCCCTAATTAAGTTGGAGACATGACATTTTGCATACTTATAGCTGAACACCTCACATCAAACGACAAATAATAAAATTTTTAAAAAGTCTAATATTTAACCCTCTGGGATCTAACTTACGTATTTTAAAGAATTTCTCTAACTCAGCCCCTAATTAAGTTGGAGACATGAAAGCTTGCTTACTTATAGCTGAACACTTGCGATAACACGATAAATCATAAAATTTCGAAAAAGTCATATTTAACCCTCCAGTCTCTAACTTCTGTATTTTAAGCATTTTTTCTCACTCAACCCCTAATTAAGTTGGAGACATGAAATTTTGCATACTTATAGATGAACACCTCACATCAAACGACAAATAATAAAATTTTGAAAAAGGTCTAATATTTAAACCTCTGGGCTCTAACTTGTGTATTTTAAGCAATTTTTCTAACTCAGCCCCTAATTATGTTGGAGACATGAAAGTTTGCATACTTATAGCTGAGCACTTGCGATAACACGATGAATCATAAAATTTTGAAAAAGTCATATTTAACCCTCCGGTCTCTAACTTCTGTATTTTAAGCAATTTTTCTAACTCAGCCCCTAATTAAGTTGGAGACATGACATTTAGCATAGTTATAGCTGAACACCTCACATCAAACGACAAATAATAAAATTTTGAAAAAGTCTATTATTTAACCCTCTGGACTCTAACTTGTGTATTTTAAGCAATTTTTCTAACTCAGCCCCTAATTAAGTTGGGGACATGACATTTTGCATACTTATAGCTGAACACCTAACATCAAACGACAAATAATAAAATTTTGAAAAACTCTATTATTCAACCCTCTGAGCTCTAACTCGTGTATTTTAAGCAATTTTTCTAACTCAGCCCCTAATTAAGTTGGAGACATGTAATTTTGCATACTTATAGCTGAACACCTCACATCAAACAGCAAATAATAAAATTTTGAAAAAGTCTAATATTTAACCCTCTGGGCTCTAACTTGTGTATTTAAAGCAATTTTTCTAACTCAGCCCCTAATTATGTTGGAAACATAAAAAATTGCATACTTATAGCTGAACAATTCACATCAAACGACAAATAATAAAATTTTGAAAAAATCTAATATTTAACCTCTAATATTTTGTCTCGTGCAATTTTTATATTTAAACGGTTTTGCAATACTATTTTTTGTTCATTTTGCATAATAAGTGTAATGTGACGTAATATGTTCTATTTCAGATTTCTAACGCATGTTAATGAATTTATTTTACAATATCCTTTCTCTTTTAAAATTCACATGTAAATATAGTTTTTATGGCGTAATTTCTAATAAGTACCTGCTTTTTATATCTATTTATTTAATTCTAATTTGAAGGTTTTTTTCTGTTTATAATAGTAACGTGTAAATAATTTTTTTATTTGAAGCAGACATTATTGTTTGCGCTGTTTATACAGTTGGCAACAGTTTAAATTAATACCATTTTCTAAAATATGTAAAACATATCTGTCAGAATGCTGAATATTTGAATTTAAAATAGAAATAAAACCTCAAAAAATGAGTCAAATTAAAAAAAATTAATGAAATCTGCAGAACGGGATCTTCTATTGAATAAAATGATCTAAAATCATTAATTTCCCATGTATAGCTTTTGCTCTTATAAATTTTTTTTAATGGAACGATTTTGTCCAACTTTAGCATTAAATATCGCTTAAAATAATTCTTCAATTTGAAAACTGTATGCATTAGTGTGTTGATCAAACAATTCGCTATAATACCACCGATTTTCATATATTTATATGCAATAGATTTCTTAATATTAACGAAGAAAGACCTCCGGTCACAAAAAATTCAAAACCGGCGGCGGCGGTGACAGCGTTAGTTACTTTTTATAGAATAGAGAGATATATAAAAATGAAATCTTGTCTATCTGTCTGTTTGTAATTCTATAAAAAATCCACAATTTGGAAGCCAAAATTGTGAAGAGATACGTACATGTGTGTTAAAACATGGCCGAGACAACTAAAGTAATCCGGAATCGAAACAACTTATAGTTAATTTTTAATTAATAAAAAACCACCAATTTAACAGCAATTTCCTATCAAATTTAAACATTTTTCGTTATAGCAGTTGCCAACAATTAAAAAACACAATAAAATTATTACTACAACAATTAATTTTCTACTGCAAGATTTCCACGTGAAAAATGAAAATGAAATAAATAGTTTGCCGAATTTTAAAAAAAAGTGAATATTACGTCATAACTTTTCTATTGCAAGATATTCACGTGAAATATGAAAATGAAATAAATGGTTTGACGAATTTAAATAAAAGTAAATATAACTTCATAAATTTTCTATTTCAAGGTTTCCACGTGAAAGAGGAAAATGTTACGTCATATTGGAAATATAAAGGGCGTGGTGGATATAGTATAACGTCATATGAGTGTGAACAATGTATTGAAACATGATAAAATCCCGATTAGGGAAATATTGGCGTATTTTAACATTATTGCTCAATTATAAATTGAAATAAGTTCATTTATAGCTGTATTCTTTTGCGTCTGTTATATACATTTATACATTTTTATATAGCGTTTTCATATGATTAATTCAACAACATTTCGACTGCTTTTTTTAATGTTTGTTTTGTGTTGTATGTTAAATTTTGAAATTGATTTTTCAGAACAAACATCCTTCAAATTCTGGGCAACGCCGGCACTTTAGTTTGTAACAGATAAATGGCTTTTGTATCTGTACATCTAATGCTAATATTATAAAGCGTTATAATATTATAAAGTATATAATATTATTAATGCTTGTACGTTTGTGAGGTGTTATCTCTGAAACTACATAGCCAACTTAAAAAAATGTTGGTGGCCATCTCTGCTCCGAAAAAAAGACTATTTTATGTCAGTGCAAGAACCTACATCTCTGCAGGAGCAAAAAAGCTCTAAAATTGTGATTTCTGCGATATTGATTGGGTTAGAAACTTTAAATTTGGTGCGGTAGTTACTTTTAAGATGTAAATAATCGTAATGAATGCTCTATAAGAAGTTCAATTTGACGGATAAACGTAAAAATTTCTAGAAAGGTTCTAAACTATGATTTATTTGGAATACTGAAATTTTTGGGATACTGTTGGGGTTAGAAACTAGAACTTTGGCATGGTAGTAATTAATAAGATGTAAATGCTCGTTGTAGGACGAATTCTAAAAAATAGAAAGACTAAACAAAGCGGAAAAAGATCTAAAGATGATCTAAGTAACGAAGAACATGGAACTGTTAGGAATATAAACATGAAACTTGACATGGCTGTATTTATTATGACGTAAACTCTCGCAATAGAACAATTTCTAAAAATGTCGCTATATAAAACAGTGCAGAAACAAAAACTTTCAAAGATTTTCTATTTCTCTGTTACTGCTGAGCCCAAAATCTTGAAATTTTGCTTCGGGTTAGTTTTAAAATATACAATTGTCTCTATGAATGGTTTCTAAAAAAATTAAAATTTAAAAAGATGAAATTAACGGAAAGCGATCTCAATTACCATTAATTTGGAATTATTAGGTACAGCAACTTTAAATATTTCATAATGCTGCATTTCCTCCGCAAAACATGCGATTTAAATGCAACAAAACTGATAGATACCCCCCTAGCATTAAATAAATTGTGTAAGTATTGAATAAAGATCTGTATGAAACAGTGAGTAGGTTGCCCGAAAGTACTTGTATAAGTGTTCCTTCTCTAGGCTTTTCTCTCTATCTCGCCAAAGCCACTAACAGAGGGAAGTGCCGTTTTAAATGTGATATGATTTTTTTATCCGATTCATTTTTCTAGACATTTTATCATAAGGTCATATTCTCAATTATCATTAGTAGATTTTTTTATATATTAACTTATTTTGGTGAAATTTTGTAATCGGGTTCATATTGGCGTATGTTAGCTTGCATGATTTGCTGAATAAATATGTATGGATTTGTTAACTACTTCAAATGACACTTTGACAGCTCAAAAGTTATGCAGACGATATAGTCAGATCTTGTGTCATACTTTATGTTGTAATCATTGCCGATTTCTTTTATTTAGTACATGTTAAATACAGCTCAACTTGTGCAGAATATGTTTGAAAACAAAACAATACAGCGTATGTAGTGGCCAGCAAGCACTCATCATTTAAGTCCGATCGAGCATATCTAAAACACACTCTAACGAAGCATTGCATGCCACTTTTGATGTATTCGGTACTTTGATACTACATTAGATTTTGAGAAGAGAATTCCTTAAATGTTATCGACAACCTCATTGCATCCGTGGAAAACAGATATTGTAAAATATTAACTATTCCGGGGGAGCACACACCATATAAAGTATAGTCCATTCTTTTTAAACATCATATATTTGTCATTTAAAGTTACTCAAATTGGTGCGGAGCGTCTGATTATGCTCTTGACATCATTTTATACAGTTAAAATTCCGATATAAGTAAATGAGTGTTTCATTTTCTATTTTATTTTTAATATATTGCGTACTTTCAATTTTATATCCATGCATGGCTGTCTTGAATGGTTTGATTTCCCATTTTTTTAAACAGTGTATACGAATTTATATATAAGATTTTGTAATTCTACAATTCGTTTATTTTCATCATTTCAATTTTTCGCAGTATATGGACAATTAAAGATAACATCTCATTTTCTTTGCTTCCACATGTTATTATTAAATCTATGTTCTCAGTAATATCGCTCAGACTAATCCCTCGGAGGGAAGTCCTAGTTTTAAGTAGTTTAAATTACCAATATATGATTTTATATCATAGAATTTCTGATGTGGTTTCAGAATGTTCTGAAAAACAAAATCACAAAATGAAGCAAATGGATTAATATTTTGATGAGTTTGTTTTATAAAGAAAGTTTTCTAATAAGTTTTGTTAACATTTTTTGTTATCATGCACTGGAATAGATTCTCGAAACGGAAGTTTTCTCCAAGACTTTTTTTTTTGCTGATATATTTCCTAATGCACAGCATGGTTTCGGGAAATAACTATTTTTAGTTGTGTTAGAACATACTTCCTTTAAATTACTTTTAGTAAAAGAAACTAAAGTCATTTTTGTCGGAATTACGTTCAGAGCTAAGTAGTCTCCCATCAACATTAAAGAAATAGATTAAAGATTATTTCGGCCTTATTTTCTTTGCGGTTTAATTTAACTTTAAGATGGAAAGTCGAGTTCTCAGATGTAGTTTATTCAAGAGTTAGTTTTTGCTTTTCGTACGAAGTTTGGAAATATAACGCATCGAAGAATCAGAGCCTGATTAAGGCAGGGACATACTTTCACCAATATTTTATAGTAGAGTTTTTTCTATTAAATTAAAACGAAACTAACTTAAAAGAAATTATGATTTTAAATAAAGCAACATTTTCTTTATTCAAATACTGTTGAAATTCTGTCCTGGTGGTAATCGAACCCAGAGAAGGACATATTAGGAGGACAATTTCCGATTTAACCGAAATATTCGGGAATATCCTGCTATTAACACTACAAAGACTGAAACTTAGTATATACCTATATTGCCCAGAAGCAGTCAAAATGACTGCATTGTGAATGAATAACTAATGTGTAAAGAAATTTGTTTAAAATTAATTGTTTATATTTTTTTATATTATTTACAGTTGTATAACAAGTTATTAGTAAGAATTAAGAATAAAATAATCTATGCAATATTATATGTACATTTTATGCAAATGAAAGTGGAAATCTTTTTATGTGTACATCTTCTGCAAACATACTTTTGACATTTTTCACATATATTATTTGTTTTGTTGGTGTGGCAAAGTCGTACTTGACAAATTTTGCATTTGTTAGAATGGGTTGCATTTGATGATGTTGCAGTTGAACTTTGTGGGTCTTCATGTTCTGATGAATTTTTCTGTCTTGCAGCTCTGTATTTGGTGGAAAGCTCTTCTGCTAATTGAAACAAGAACTCTTTTCGTTGTATTTGTATTCCTGTCCTTTCTTTGTAAAGGATCCAAGCATTTATAGCATCCAAATCTAAAATATAGAAAAATATTTGGAGGGGTAATCTACGAAAACTAGCTTTTACTGTATATTTTCCGGCCATTTGATCCGCCATTTCAACTCCAAATTTTGTGCTGTTATAAAATTGAATAGATTCCGGTAACATTTTTTTATTACTTTTATCATTTTTCACAAATTTATGCTTAGAATTTAAGAACAGCAACTCTTTTATTTGGTTTGCTTTTATATATTGTGAGAACACAATTCTCTGATTTATACAGCAGAGTGAAAAAACGAGGCATGTTATCCTTCGTTTGTTTGGCTGCTTTGGGTAGTTCTCTTTTGTTTCCCCTAATAATTCCAACTAGATTTGTTTGTTTGGCCAATAATTTTGTCGCGAGTGACATGCTAGTGAAAAAGTTATCGGTCGTGATATTTCTTCCACAGCTTGTATATGGCTCGACAAGTTTCAGAACAACGTGTTCACTGAGAAGCATTGACGATGGTCGTTGTTCATCATATCTCAAATAAGGAAAACCATTCAAAACATATTTACTAACATCTGATGCAAGCCAGAAGTTGATACCAAATTTGTTGGGTTTATTAAGCATATACTGTGTAAACCTGCATCTGGCTTTTGACGGAAATAATTGCTCGTCAACTGTTGTATTTTGCCCTGGTTGATAGCAAGCTTGACTATTTTCAATGAACTTATTCCATATTTCCGAAACAAAGGCAAATTTATTTGTTTGTAGGCGCCTACTTCTTTCTGTTCTTTTGTCAAAACGAATAAACCGTAGGATTTGCTTGAACTTTTCTCTGGCCATAGTTCTTCTAAAAAATTCGGGACCCCAGTTTGCTGACCATAAATAACTCAGTTTTAATTTTTTTGCCTCGTAGGCTCCACGAGCATATAAAATCCCAATAAATGCACGTATTTCCAGTAATGCTGTTATCCAATCGTTCCTCAAAATTCGGCGGCCTTCTTCTTCTGTGCACTTTTTTACATGTTTCATAATATAGTTATCTATTATCAACGAGAATGCACTGATGGAATTATCTGCCATAATGTTCTTTTTTGCGTAGCCTGATAGCTCTTTCACACCCTTGTAGATGGTAACCTTCCAGGAATACCACCTTTGTCAAATTTTGACCACACAGTACCGTCGGCAGCTGTTTCGGTCTCCTGAAAGGTGTTTTCAGTTTCTCCATTAGAGTCTGAACTACTTACCACCCTACAACTTTTCCTGGGCATATTGATGACACTTTCATTTTCATCATTGGTGATCGATTCTTCATCGCTATCTTCAGTGTCAGATGTTTCACTTTGAATATACTCCTCTTCATCTTCAGATGATAGTTCAGAATTTTTTGCATCTGATTCTATATCGGAACACTCTTCACTTATGTTCGTTAGCTTTTCCAATAACTCACTTCCATTCGACATTTCTTTCATGAATTTAGGGCACAAAAGAATAAGCAAACAACTTACTAGAACAAGTATCACTGCTTAAAGACCCAAATAACAAGTACTACTTTCCCTTATTGAGCAACTGCAACTTATCAAGTATACGCCCACATCGATAATTTATCATGAGATGGTAATCGAAAAAAATGAAAACTGTTATTTCAATACAGAGCCGAACTGATCATATAAGAAATTTACTCAATTCAATAATAAGAGTAATTTGATTATTAAAAATTTCGCAAGCAGTAAAATGACTGCTTTTGGGCAATATAGGTATAACACCATATAAATATACCGGAAATGAAGGAGGGGGATGTAACTACAATTATTAATAAACGCATAGACATGTTGTACAAAAAGTCATAAAATTCTAATAAATTGCGTCATTATCTACATAATTGTTTTTCTAATCGAAATTAAAAAGCAGTCAAAATGACTTCCTTGGACAATCTAGTGTTAACCCCTTGGAGACGAGCGACCGGTATTTGTGCCGCGTAAGGTGCTCAGAATCTTGGATTATTCTCACCTGTAAATTTTTACTGTAAATTTTGCCTTATTTAATCTGAGCATTTTCCCGATACAATTAGGCAAAAATTTCTGTTTTAAAAAACCGGTGATAAAAAATTAAAAATTCTGTAAAAGACGCTCATCCCCAAGGGGTTAAACCTTAATTTCTGCTTAACCCCTAACGACCGAATGCCGCCGTATTCTAACCATTTTTTATTGTCCAAATGTGTTGTTTCCAATTATACACAAATATTTGTACAGAAAATATTGCTTATCTGATCTCAAAATTTCAGTGGAAAAAAGTTAGAAAAGTGACGTCAAAACAATAATAAAAAAAAATAACAGGTTTGGTAAAATAAAAATTGGTTGTCGGTAATGAGAAAGGAGGAGGGGAGGCCGTTAAGGGTTTATATTTTACTAACTAATATTGAACTCTACATAGAAATTTTTTTTACAATTTTGAATAGCAATCGTTTATTGTCATGTAACAGTTTTTTTTCAAATTATACGGGTTATTTTACTTTCCTACTGATTTATCTTCTATAAGAAAGCAGTGGCTTGTAAAAAAAAAATCTATAAAAAAATCATGTTCTTAGTTGAATTAGAACATACTTGCTTCAAGTTACTCTCACCTTTATAAAAGAAACTCAAAAGTCATTTGTGTCTAAATTACATTCAGAGCAAACGAAATTTGGAAACATTAGAATAGAAGAATATTAGGATGTCAATTTTCAACATAATGGAAATATATTTTGCATTGTTCTTATTATTAAACTTGTCCTCCCTCCCTAAAAAAAGTTTTAAAAATTAAGTTTAAATTAACAATGTCAAATTCATTTATTTCTATAAGATTAAATTGTAAGAGCAGCATTGCATTCAAGAGAGAAATAAATTAATTTGGATAATTAAAAAAAAAAAAAAAGATCAATGATATTATCTTTATAGCAAATTACACCTTTTTTTAATGATTTTGTGATCCCGATGTTCATTTTGCAAATACGACGAGCATTTGATTTGACGAGCAGAAAATTGGTATAACAGCTTACGCGCAGGATTACTAAATATTGCAACTAGAATGACAATTTGGTGCCTAGTTATACTTTAGATTGTAATAATTGCCCTGAACCAAAATAATTTTGTATTTAAAGCACTTTTATAAGTTTAATACAAAGTTGTATTTAGCTAATACAAAATTTTGAAAATTTCAACAGTATAATCACCTAAAAAATTATTTTTTTGAACAATAAAAAGAAACTTTAGGTTCAATTTATACAGACTAACATGAAACATATGTTTTAAAAATTTCATGAAAAAATATTCAGAAGGTTTTGAGATATCTTGCGCGTTATGCCCTAAAACGTCATTTGGAGAAAAATGACTTCAGAGTTTTGGAAGCGCCGCTTCAGCTATTGAGCGGGTACAGTTCTAAAGACCCCTTAAGAAATAAAATTACATTAAAAATATTTGGATTGGAAAGCAAAATATGAAAATACTATTAAAAAACGATTTATCGCTATTTTATAAGTTTCTCAAGAATTCTAGTGTGTGATAATCAGAAAGTTGCTTCGATCCCATAGAATTCGGAAAAAATTGAGTGTATTTAAGAAATCTTGATTTGATAAAAAAAAAACCCTCTTTTGAAAACTATACTAAACGACGAAAAAAATTTCATATGTCTTAAAGTTAACTTAAATTTCACCGCTTAGATAATACCATTAACACTAGAACGCCCGGAAATTTTGCTGAAATTTCATAAAAATATTTTACACCAGAATTTTTATTTACAATTATTTGACTGATTTATTTAACGCAAATCAACTTTTTTAAAATTTAACTTATTTTGTGAAAGAATTTCTAGTTCCAATTGACATTTAATCATACGGTCGGAGTCGAATCGACTCCTTCCGGGCGTTCTAGTGTTAAAGCAATCTTTAATCTATTTTTAATGCAGTTATGGGAGGCAAAATACTCTGAGTTATTTCGATATAAATGACATTAAGTTTTTCATTTTATTAAACTAAAAGTAAATTCTAAAGTAAAGGTATTCTGTAATCCTATTAGCAACAGCGTTCTTTCCTTCTTTCTTTCTATTTTTTTAAAGAATATTTTTATATTAAAAAGCAGAAAAACCAACGTTGGTTTTAGCTAAAGGGTTAAATAAGGCAAAAATTTCTATTCGTTTTTTAAATTACAAAATTACAAAAAGTTTACAATTTAAAAAAAAAAATAAAATTACAAAACATAAATAGTACCCTATTTATGTTTTGTTATGAATAATTTATAACACAAATAAAGTAAGGAGTATTAAAAAATATTTTCAATTATTCAATGTAACAGGAAAAACAATAAAAACTAATACATAAAGTTATGTGAAAAATAATGTCGGTTTCTGTTATTTAACTTTTGGGTGTTTAGAAAATGTTTTACTATATACTTCTCGTTCAGAAGTTTATAGACATACGTGCAAACTTTTCCACCTTTCAGCTAATATTAAAATTTAATAGATAATGTCGACTCAGAAACAGATTTTGACGATTAACCCTTTCAGGGGCAAAGGAATTCATTGCTATAACGTTGAAATTAATGACTGACACCGGAATTTGAAAACAAATTTATTTCTAAATAAGGAAAAGCTATATTTCGCATATATAATAAACCTAATTTTTTTTACTAAAATTCTGGTGCCATTGTGTTATCTGTATTATCTGTGAATTCAAGGATCTTCTACATAAGGTTGTTCCATTTGAAGGATAGCCGATCAGAGTAGAGCAGGACTGAAACGTCACGTGACGAACAAGATCGGAGATCAATCGGCCGTAAGAAAGTAAATAGATGAGTAAAAGAACGGATTATGAATTAAATAATTTTTTAAAAAGCAAATCCTCGAAAGTAAATTGTACGGAATCCCTTTTTCCTTAAAATAATTTGTTCAAAGACTGATTGGAGTTAATTAACCCTAGAACTACCGGAAATTTTACTCAAGTTTTATAAAATCATTCTACACCAGAATTTTTACTTAAAACTATTTAATTTGTTTATTTAACTTATTATTGTCTGATTTATACATTTAGTTTGTTTTGAAGAAATTTTCTGGTTTGAATAGATATTTTGAATATACATGTCGGGTCCATTGGACCCTTCTGGTAGACAGAGGGTTAAATATAAAGTACATAATGGTTAAATAATATCGCGATACATTTGTTTACATTCAAATACTTCAGTAAAATCGCGAAAAAAATTAAATTTTTAATGCGTAAAAGTACAAATGAAAACTTTTAAACTATTGTAAAATGAAATGAATGGATGAATTATATGAATATGATGACACAGCAGTAATAATAAAAAGATTAGAATTATCAAACAGAATAAATTAAACAAAACTCACACATCAAAACTTTTAACAATAATCCATTGTCTGACTACTAGATATAAGTTTTCAAAAAATTTCGAATGTCACTATGCTTATTCAGGATCAAAATAAATATGATTCAAATATCTGTACAGTATCTGTACATCTGTACTGTATTCAAATATATATACACAAAGCTTAGTTTCTAGCAAAAAAAAAAAAAAAAAAAAAAAGTACCGGAGCTCTAATATTCTGCAGTAATAACAGCAAAGTGTGTACACCCTTCCCCCCCTACACGCATATTTATATTTCATACACTATTTGCAAATTTTAAAGTAATTTCGTCTTTCTCAAAAAGAAATCTTATATTTTTGACATATCTTTAGGCATTAATATATAATAAATTCTAATAAATGGACACGGCAAAAACATTAAAATCAGGAGTGGGGAATTTCAGAAAATCCTACTCGTCACGGAATTCTTTGTATTGGTGCTCAGTATTTATAAACTCTGGTCTGTTCTGACTAATATTTAAATATTTACTAAAAATAAAGAAGTACTGGAGCTGCGCCCCTGTGATATTCGGAGCAAATTAAGCACCATTCAGAGCTAGAAAGTTAATCAGAGAGGATATTTTAAAAACACGAACAAAAAGCTGCGAGTAAAATCCCAACTGTTTAGTTGCGACTAATTCTGACATTCCTCATCGCCATTCTGAAACCATTGAAAAAAAAAAACCTACACAGGACACACTATGTCACATACGTAAGCGCTTTGGTAGGAAAGAACGCAAAAGATTTGAGATGGGAGGGAAAAAATAAAAAATTAGGCTTTGATTTTTTAGAAACACCTTTTCCGCTAAATTCCGGAGTGAGCGCCGGTGAATTCAGAGCAATATTTAAATTTCCACTAAAAACAAAGAAGTAGCGGAGCTGAGAATCAAACAGAATATATTAACGATAATATCCAACGCAAATTAAGCACTGCTTATAGGCTAATACTTCAACCCTACATTAATTTTCATCTTAAATTTCTGTTTCATTTTATTAATAAGAGTAACACGAACATAATATTTAATAAAATAAATATCATCGTTATTCTGTTGCGAATCGCCGGGTTAGCTAGATACAAGGTGCATGTCGCTGCATCAGCAGACGATGTACAACATAAATACGAAAAATCGAGAAAATCGCACAAAAATCGTTATCACAGCGCCCCCTTCCAGGGTTACATATCCATTTTCAACTGGGATCTCGCGTCAATAGTCAAAAATATACGTATGAAGTTTGGTTCAAATGTATGCCTAACTTTGTATGCTTTCCGGTGAATCCATAATGAAAATGGAACAAAAATCGCTATTACAGCGCCCCCTCCCGGCGGAATATCCCCAAATTTAATCTTGACATGCTGGCCATAGTCAAAAATACATAACTTCGTATACTTTCTGATGATATAATGAGACATACATATATATGGGCAGACAGATATTTTGTAAAAACATGTTTTTCGGGATCTCTGACATTTAAAACGTGTAAATCCGTCGAAAACTGGAAGTCGAACAAAAATTCGACTATAATACGTTCTGCTGTTATAAATAAAAAAAGTAAAAAAAGATAATGCTAACGCAAATATTTTAATAGAGGAATTTTTTTTTTAAAGGTAAAAAAAATCCCTATAACAAAAGAAAATGTTTAAATTTTTTATGCAATTTTTGACGTTTTCTTTTTTAAATTTTTGCGGCGATTTTTCCATATGAGTAAAAGGAATCCGGCTTCATTTTTTAGCCCACTATTGTGTTAAATCTTGTCATTTTTTTTCAATAAAGTTTATTCGGAGTTCGTACAGAGATTTTCGCATTTTTGTAGAATTTTTTATGCGATTTTTAGAATTTTGAGATTTGTAAAAGGAACTCGGTTGCCAACTTTTAGCGATATATAATAAATTTTCTCCTCTGCGAGTTTCGAACTTTTTTTCTCCCACTTCATGGAGATTTGTCTGCATTTGTGAAAGAAATCTGGTTTTAATCTTTTATTCTAATATAGTAAATGCTGCCCTCTTTTTTTTTTCTTTCATTAAAGTTTATTCTGAATTTCTCGCGGTTCTTTTATGCAGTTCTTAGAGATTTTCGCGTTCTGCGGGAATTTTCTGACGCTCGTAAAAGGAATTCGGTTTTGAAATTGTAGCTTAGTATAGTAAAATTTGTCCTTTGCGATTTTAGTGTTTTTCTTTGCGATTTTCCAGAATAATAATCGCCAGTTAATAAAATGCTCGGAATTTGAAGAATTCGGAATTTCGACTTCCGGATTTGAGACTCTGTACTGTATTGTTAAATCTGTATATGTGTTCTCCGACAGTTATTAGAACACGTTGATATAGTGCATTCACTAGGTTTTTTTTTAAAAAAGGCTGTTAAAATAATATAAAAATTAAAATCATTCACAGAAAAATAATCCAACGCAGAACAGCATACAGAATACTATTGAAACGGGCGAAGCGAGGCGAATCTGTCCGCCACGTGACGTAATGCGCGAGCAGTTAAGGAATCTTTACAGTTGGCGCATCGCACGAATGGTACCCCCCTGTGTGAATTAAAATTAAGTGGTTTCATAAAAATACCAGCGCCTCCCAAGGGATTAAATAACGCGAAATTTATTATTACATTTTAACGATAAGCAAAAACGCTTTTATCTATAATACCAGTATTCTCAAGTAGAAAACCTCGATTTCTAATAATCGTGCTATTGCAAAAGGTGAGTTTTATCTAAGAAAATACTGGTGTTTATCTGGGTTAGGAAATTTTTCCAAGAGAACTACCAGAATTTTATGTTATATATAGAAAGAGAAATTTAGGTTAAATGCGCAAAATATCGCCTACTTTTAAGCAGAAATTTTCTATAAGAAAATACTCATGCCGAAGGATTTTATGTTCTGCAAAATTTCAGGAGGCGTACGAACCCTGCTGACCTCTAGGAACTCTGAAAAACCATAAAAGTTGATAGCTATATCTTAGACTGTGTTACGTGGATTAGCTTTAACCCAATGATTACTATGGTCAGTAGTGGCGATTATCTTTATATTCATTCGCATACTTGCCAACGACTTCGGACTTTCGCGACTTAACTTCGGTAAAATATGAGTTAAATTAAATGAAGATAAATAGGCTTGTAACCGGAGAATATTTTACATGTATCATTGTCATTCAATCTCCTGTTTCTACGTGGAACTTTGATATAATTTCTTTAAAAAAATTTTTGGTTCGGACCATAATCTGGTTCAAATTAACTCATATTTTACGGAATTTAAGACGGAGGTTGGCAAGTATGCAGTCGTGCCACAATTTGCAAATATTTTTCTTTTTGATCTTAGTATAAATCTGCAGCTGAGATTATTTTTTCGAAAAGTGGTACTATTCGAATAAAAAACAAGTTGGAAATTGCTCATCAAACGTTGCAAATGAGGTGCGTTCGTACTATAACTAGTTTTATAAGTATTTTTTGCACCGCATATTGTACTGAGTGTATATTTTAGTGCAGTTCATAAGTGCATATCTATTTCATTCTGTTCGAAAGACTGTACCATCATTAAAAGGCACTTGAAATAATTTTTTTCCATTGGTCGTAATGTAACGAAAAAAATTTGACTCTCCCTGTAACTAAACTATACATCCGATTATCATACAATTTGAAATGACTCGACAAAATTTTGTAACAATTATATATTTAAAATTTCAGACCATTCTGTTGGGTATTTTTTGCTCTGTTATATGCGGACAGACGGACAGACAGACGGACTGAACGACGATTACAGGTGCTACGTATTTATATAATTACGAAAGCACCTAAAAAACAGCCCACTGGGATGTATATGTCCCGACCCGTAGACAAAGGGTTCATTAATGATTTTAAATTTCGCATTATCAACAACAGAATCTCATCCACAAATGCAGCAGAGGAAAGAGACAGGACACCGAGCTCAATGATATCGACTGTTTTTCAGCCCAGCTTGATTACGTGGAGGTTCGACAATTGGTAGAAACCAGTCTACATTGATCACTTGAGAGTAATGCTGCCAGGTATCCAACGTAAATCGGGACTCTAGATGCTCCGGTCACCACTAACTTCTTACAGCTTATTTAACCATCTTTAATCGCAGATAATTCTGTCATTAGATACGGCGAAGAAAATTTCTTTAAAATACTGGCGTTTAGAACATTTGGATCCCCAATTTACGCAGGACACCTGGCAACACTACTTGAGAGCCAAAATTGGTGGAAGTATCTAGCCACTGCCGTCGAAATACCCAAGGCCAGAGGACACGATTTGTGATGTCACCACTAATCGATCGACTTCTCACTAGTGTTGGAATCCACACCTTCTCACACCGGAAAATTTTGAATAGAAATTTTCTTTTATTTTATTTGTGGAATATCTGTCATTTTATAAAACAATAGTAACAATTTAAACTCACTGGCAAGAATGCGGAATCCCTAAATAAAAATTCAGCCAGACGCGGAATCCCACAGTGTTGCCGTATCTGGCTGATTTTTTATTGGAAGATTCAAATTCGCATCAGTAAGTTTAAATAGTTATTATTTTTTTATAAGGTGGTAGACTGTCCACAAATAAAATAAAATGAAATTGCCACTCAAAAATTTCCGGAGTGAATTCCAACACTAGTGAGAAGTCGGCGGATTAGTGATGACGTCATAACTCGTGTCCTCTGGCCTTGGGTATTTCGATAGCAGCGATCTAGCCCTCTCTCTTTCGCTGACAGCGTCCACGAAACCTCTTCATCCCCAAACAGTGTTGCCAGTGGGCTACTTTTTTTTAATTCAGATTTCTTGACTGGCACCACTTTTTTGAAACGGCAAAATTCGCTTTGTTTTCGCATTTATTAATATGTCATTAAATAAGGTGCATTTTACCATTTCAAAAAAGTGGTGCCAATCAAGAATCTGAATTAAAAAAAAGTAGCCTATTTGGCAACACTGTCCCCAAAACCAAGGGTGTAAAAAACTAGGCGCAAGTAAACATTCTTTCACCACTAAATTTTATTAGCGTTCTTTTAAAAAATTTAGACGAAGTATTAGACGGAAAATAAAAAATAAAATTTAGTGGTGAGAGACTGCCCAAAACTATAATCCAGGTTCCGATTAACGCAGGCGCAATCTTCCACGTGTATTCTATAAGAGCTTTTCCCCCCTCATTTAAAACAGGAATTCTCCATTTAACGCTTTCCGTCGCGGAGTAATTCGGATTGTAAAATGTTAAAATGACAGATTGACACCAGAATTTACAAACAAATTTATTAGAAAATAACAACTTGCTTATTTTCGTGTACCTTAAAAAAATATTCTGGGTGCCAGTACTCTTAAAATTAGGTGCTCTTTTTTGTGGGCGTCGCCTGCTAAAGGATTAATAATAAATATAGTGACAGCCGGACAAATTCGAAATGAAATAATTAGATTCGAAACAGAAATATTTTACAAAATAAATAAAGCGTAAATTACGCAAAAAGTGCTAACGTAAGCGACTATCTTTCTATGCTATTCGCACCACTATTTAAAAAAGGTAAATTATATAGTGCGTTTCTCTTGTAAATGTTATCAAACTGTATGTCAAAGGTTTTTGTTTTGAGAAAGTGGTGCGAGGTAGAATAGAAAAATAGCCGTTTGAGGCAGTCCTGCATAAAAGGAAATTAAATACGAGGTCTAAATATTTTTAAATAAAAATTCTGGTGTGAAATATTTTTTTTAAAACTTGATTACAACTCCTGGTATGATTAGTGTTAACCCTTTGCAGTCGTATTAAGTTTATACATAGGTGTCATACTGGTCGGAATTAATTTTCGTTGAAAGAACAGTAATACACAGTGTGCAAGATTATGAAGAAAACACAAAATGTATTAATTCTTTTTTAAAATTTATATATGCATAACACAATAATATGTTTTAATTTTATTAAAAAATTATATTTTATAGTTCTCTTTCGTGTGGTATCTTTCAAAGCAGTCTGTAGTATGCAGCCCTTACTTTTTCTGTTTTAACATACAGCACAATCTTTACTATTTACATCTTATATCGTATCTCTTTCAACCCCTTAATTCTCGCCCGCGTGATATTCACGGGCTTTGACTTTTACTTAGATTGTTTAATTCCCACCAGTTTTATAAAATAGTGTAGTTGACTCTATTATGGTCATTTTGCGTGTCATTAAATGAGATGAATATTTCTGTTTTTTTAAAAAAAGGTGCCAACAATCAATTTAAATTTTTAAACCGTTATTTAACCTCTTGCGCTGGAAACTAATTGGCAGAAGCCCGTGACTATCTCGTCCATATTTTAGAAAAATATTTCACACCAGAATTTTTATTTAAAATTATTAACTGATGCATTTATCTAGTTTTTTTTCTTTGTATCTTTTAAACTAGTTTTTTAAAAAAATTTCTGGTTCGTATTCATTTGGTAGCAGTCAAAATGACTGCTCGCGGGCTTTCTAGTGTTAATCCAAGACGACGTACATAGCACGTCTTTCCAGGCCAACAGGTGTTAAACTACTTTCAATTTCACGGTGTACTTCTTTCGGTAACTTTCTTTTTGGAATTTTAGAGTATTATTTAAAAAATATTTTAGGAAGCGAAAATGCCTAATGACACTTAACCCCTTGAGGGGCAAGCAATTACGTTTGTGAAATGCTGAATTCCCACCGGAATCTTTGAAAAATTCTATTTCAAAATAAGTAAAAGCAATTTTACGGCTTTTTTCCACCAAAGTTAGAAAAGTAAAATTTAATAAAATTTTTCTGGTGTAAAACTTCATCAATCGTAGGTGGTATATAATATATACCGGTGCCCCTCAAGGGGTTAAACCCAATTTGGTAAAATATAGTGCTCAGCAAAAGTTTAGACAATGATCGATTAAGCTTCTGCTGTGAGAAGCATGTAACGAATTGTTGTAATTTAACTGTCATATATTACAGGGGACTTATCTTTCATACACAAACAATCAATTTTAATTTATAGACTATACATAATACATAATGGCAAAAAAAAAAAAAAAAAAAAAAAAACAAATTTAACATTGTTGCAAAAGTATAGACAATCTGTCTGTTAACAGAAAAATATCCATAAAATAAAATTGAACTGCACATACATTGTCTGCTATTAATGCAAAAATGTGACTTTCCATCGAAGAAACTAAATCCTGCATCACTTGGGGGTCTATTTCGTACCAAACTCGTTCAACATCTGATCGAAGTTCATTTACAGAGGAGTATTGTTAAAAAATTGCATAAACCGTGTGAGATATGATGCCACAAAAGTTTTCGATTGGATTCAGATCAGGGCTACACGCGGGCCAGTCGAAAATAGTAATATTTTGAGAGTTAAACCAATTTTTTGATTTGCATGCAACATGAATAGACGCATTATCTTCCTCAAATACATACTTTGGAAGAGGTAAAAGCTCACCAAATGGCTGTAAATTGTTTTCCAATGTATGTATGTAGTCTTACGCAGCTTGGCGACCACTGAGAAACTCCAGAGATACTTGAGAATTAAAACAAAGTGAGGCCCAAATCATCAACCCTTTCGAGGGCAAAGGACACCTAATTTTAATTCCACATGTGGCAAGAATATTTAATTAAAATTTCCCTTTTATAATACACGTGAAAATAAGCAATTTGATATTTTCAAATAACTTCGTTTAAAAATTCTGGTATCAGTCCATTATTTCATCAGTTTATAAAAAGAATTACTCCGCGACAGGAAAGGGGTCAATTTGTTGTGATATTTCAAGGCTGATTGTTTTATCATTTTCATGTAAACTAATGTACATCTTTCTTTAATGAATCTACGAAATTATCCGTTGACACAGAAAGCTCTGACTCACTTTTAGTGTGATTAGCAGTCATCAATTGTCTAGATGCCAGTTTATGGATCCTTCTATAATCTCGTTTTCTGGCCACACGAGTCCTTCCAGAACTATGTTTTGCATTGAAAGAGTCACCCTTAGACAGTACTTAATAGACAGACTTCTTTGCCGATTCAAAGTAGCTGAAATTTCTGCAACAGTCTTTCCTTTCGATTTCAGCTTCCATGCTTTAATTACTTCATCTGACTGAAAATTTCTTGCTCGCAGCATCTTCACTAACCGATGCTATCGCGAAATGCACTTAAATACTTCATGCATGTGACGTCATAAGTTTGAAATATGCATTTTCCCGTGAACAATTGCCAAAAAATCACAAAAGTGCCTAAACTTTTGCAATATGCATATTTCACTTTTTTCAGTTAAATTAAATAATATCCAACATTAACCCTCCGTCTACCAGACGGGTCCATTGGACCCGACAGGTACATACAAAATATTCATTCAAACCAGAAATTTCTTTAAAATAAACTAAGTATATAAACCAGATAAAAATAAGGTAAATAAATAAGTTAAATAGTTTTAAATAAAAATTCTGGTGAAGAACGTTTTATTAAAACTTGAATAAAATTCCCGGTAGATCTAGGGTTAAAACCGTTATTTCTGTCCTAAAACGTTTAAAATATATTTAAAAATAAGTACAGTCATTTGTATAACTCAAGTGTTCTTATTTTTTATTTAAAGGTTAAAAATCACCAGTGTCTAGACTTTTGCTGAGGACTGTATTATTTCGAATTCTACATATCTCCGAAGCATGTCGATTTAACCCTTTCGCTGGCAGTGTCCTTAAAAATCGGACAGCTAAATTTTATTTTACTGGCACCAAGGATATGTAATAAAATTTTTCTTTTATAACGTACTAGAAAATAAGAAAGTTTATATTATCTAAGAAATTCTTTTATAAATTCTGGTGTCAGTCCGTCATTTTATCAGTTTATAAGCAGAATTACTCCCCGCCGGATAGGGTCAACACAATATAAGATCAGTACAGTGGATGATCGGTCAGCGAACACTTTCACGAGAGATTTTTATGTTCGAATAACGAACACATGATTTGATTTGATTTGATTTGAAATCCACCGTAGTGAGGCCTATAGCAACAATGGCTGTCGCCTCGAATGATCCTTATTTATACACAGAAATTGTAACACAAACCAGACATAACAATTTTATTTCTCTACGTTACACACACATATATATATATATATATATATTACTTTGAAAATGCAAACATAATTACATCCATGTCTTACCCAGGGACTCGAACCCGGACCCTCAGCGTGACAGCAGCCTCCGCTTACTGACCACGCCACCGGGCGACAACGAACACCTCACAAAACAAAGCCAAGAAGAAGCAATGGTGTGTTTCAGATTTTCTGTTCGCATCTATTGTCGACTCGAAGAACATTTTAGCAGTTGTATATATATATGGCCTAATTAAATCATGGGTTACCGGAGGTTCGGACTCTACATTTTAGGACTTCCAAATTAGAAAGAACAGATTAGAAACATTAATTATTTATATTTTGTTTTCTTTTTAAAGAAATATTTTTAATTGCAAATTAGTTATTTTAACTGAAATTTAGTTCACAAAATATTAACCGACTCTAGGCTCCACTCGAACTTTATCGGGCCCTGCAGTAAACACGATCTTTTAGAGAATAAAGAGGTTTATGAAAGGTCAAATTGATATGGGTTAATGCCGTAGTCAATTAATTTAATCCTAAATGCTTTTACTAAAGGTATGCCATCATTTTTTTTAAATACGCTACGACACGGAAAAAGACATCAAAATACGATCTGTCCATATTAAATAAGGACGTATATTAACCCTATTATAAAAGGAATATTTATATTATTTTTTATATAATATTTAACTTTTAAGAACGAATTAATTGAACTCCATACAAATCTATACCAAATCTATGATCGGTTAACGAACAATTCGGTTAGCGAATACTGTTTTGGAACGGATAAAGTTCGTTAACCCTTTCCGGAACAGGCGATTTTTGTTGTAAAATGATGAAATGATTGACTGACACCGGAATTTTAAAACGACTTTTTTAGAGATTAAAAGCATGTTACTTTTAATGATCATTGCAAAAGCAAAATTTTACTAAAATATTCTTGGTGCCGTTCGTAAGTTTGGAATTAAAATTAGGTACCCCGACACCGGCACACTGTGCCGGAAGAGTTAACCGATCACTCACTGTATAGCTCTTTGCTCTGGTGGCTGACAGCAGACATATGACTGGGGCGGTAAAAAACTTTCGTTGCTGAGAGTAGACGTACTCATACGAATGCAAAGTGTTAAAAAAGGCGAAATGTTGTATACTAAAAATTTGTTCCTACGGTAATCGAGACCTGCTCTTATTTCCTCTACGAAATTTCTTGAGTCCGCGTTACTGGACCAAATGCATGGTTGATGTCAGGATACATTTTCATTTATTCTATTTATTCAATTACACTCGTACGAAAAATTGTGCTTAACTTTTTTTCCGATAATCTATTTTCTTCTTTACAAAGTTCCAGGTACGAAAACTAATTTATACTACCATTTTATATAAAATGTATTTTAACGTTTTACGCATGCAATATGTTAACCGCACTCTGACATCCTAGTAAAAGGGTTTTTCACGCATTAAATGCCTCTATAAT
Organism: Maratus speciosus; assembly: GCA_963932465.1. Taxonomy (NCBI): domain Eukaryota; kingdom Metazoa; phylum Arthropoda; class Arachnida; order Araneae; family Salticidae; genus Maratus; species Maratus speciosus. The sequence goes on along the minus strand of OZ010794.1, from coordinate 203,374,700 downwards.
CAAAAGATAAATTTTAGATCGAGTTTTTGCTATTAAAATCAAATAAGTCCAATAAAATACAATATACCAGAAAAAATGTACATAGTTAATTTAAGGTGCAGTTCTAACGAAACAGCTTTTTTTAAAGGAAGATAGTTTTGACGTAATTAGGAATGATATGGTATGGAATATACAGTAAAACCCGTTCTAGAAGTACCCGCTTAAGAAGTTTTCCCGTTTAAGAAATTTATATTTTCGATTCCCTTTTTTCTCTTATTCTTACAACGCTAAAATAACTCGTTTAAGAAGTTTAGTTCGAAACTCTTTCCCGCTTAAAAAGTTTTATTTTTCCTTCCATTTTTACTTTCAAAGCGCGTTTATTTTGTTTTTTTGATTATTATTTTATTTTCTGCGCTGGGAATCTATTTCTTTATATTCTTCGCTATTCAAAAAGGTCAAAATTTAGGATTGATAGCAGTTGTGGTCACCTATATTTCACCTTAAAATCTGTTTAACATGTTTGATGGAAATGGAATATGGGTAGAGGATGGGTCCCTCGTCACTGTAACCATAGTGACTGATAAAGAGAAAAGGGAATTGCTCCGCCCTACCGAGGGGTGGTTCTTTCAGTTCAATAGTTACTTTCTGTTACAACAGATTCTCTCCCACCCTCTTCCACGAGTGTAATATACCAAAGTTGTGTTTAGTTTATTCATTTCACAGTTTTTAAGCCATTGTAAAGTGTTTAACATCAAAGCTTTCTCGTTAGAAAATACACGAACAAAAAATTCGTTTTTTTTTTCCAAAAAATGTCGGGCAAGGCAATTAAAGGAAAGCCTTGTCAATTGAAAACAAAATCAAAATTTTGTAGAAAGTTGATAGTAACGGGAAAACAACAAGAGTTGAAATTGCAAAGAAGTTGAACATGCCAGTGAATGGAATTACTCTGAATGGAATACTCTGAATGGAATTGTAGCAAAATGAGATCTTATTTTAAACTGTTCTGAAAAATCTCGTAAATTTAAAAGGTGAAAAGAGGAAAATATGAAGTTATAGAAGAAAAGTTATTGATTTTGTTCAAACAAGCCAGATCCGCCAATATTCCTATAAGTGGACATATTCTTAGAGGAAATTGCCAAAAAAAATGGAGATTAAATTTACTCCTTCAAATGGATGGATTGATAGGATGAAGAAAAGAGCTGGATTGACTTATAGTTCTATACAAGGTGAGAGTAAAAGTGTCGACCCACAAGAAATCGAAGAATGGAAGAAAATCTTACCAGATTTGATAACCGGCTATCATCCTAAAGACATTTTCAATATGGATCATTGTGGACTTTTCTACAATCTTTTACCGGTTAAACATATGCATATAACCCTTTGAGGGGCGCCGTTTGCAGTCTGCAAACGGTTAAATTTAATGCCTAAATTACCAAATGGCACCAGTAAATTTTTAGTACAATTTCGATTTTATAATATACGTGAAAAAGAGCTGTTCATTATTTTCAAATAAATTTGTTTGTAAATTGCGGTGCGAATTAATTATTTGATCATTTTTTGATCAAAAATGCCTTGCCCCTGAAAGGGATAAAGGCGAAAAATGTCACGGATGTAACAGAAACAAGGGACGATTTACAATTTTATTGTGTGCCAACAATAATGGATCTGAGAAGTTGCCAGTGTCAGATTTTGGAAAATCGAAGAAACCCAGATGTTTTCAGAATGTGAAATCGCCGCCTCGTGATTATGAAAGCAACAAGACTGCGTGGATGACAATTACAGTTTATGAAGCTTACTTGAAAAGGTTGAATGATAAAATGAGGAAAGCTAAGAGGAACATCATCATTTTCGTGGACAACTGTGCTGCCCATTCCAAAGACACGAAAAACTTGAGCAACATAAAAGTCCATTTTCTACCACCGAACTCAACTTCCGTTTTACAACCTATGGATCAGGGAGTAATTAAAGTGTTTAAGCAGCATTATAGAAAACGGCTAGTGAAATGGATGATTGAAAAACTTGACAATACTGGAGAGTTAAAAAAAATGAACGTTTTGGAATCAATTCATTTTATTTTATTTGCATGGGAGTTAATAACCCCATCTGTCATTGCCAATCGTTTTCAAAAAGTGGGATTCTTGGATGGAGAATCAACAGAAGAATATGAATTTGATATTGAGGATGATTGGAAGACTCTTCAAAGAAAGATGGATTTCACTGCATCGTTTGAGGAGTATGTGCCGGTAGATGATGAAGTAGTGCCTTGTGAAATGCTTAGAATGCTTTTGTGAAATGACAGTAGATGAAGAAATGAGTGAAACTGAGGAAGAAGATGTGGAAATTCCTAGTTTTTCGGAAGCTGTAGAAGGACTAGAAACCTTTCGGCATTTTATCGAAAGTGTCGAAAATGTGCCTGAAGAAGCTTTTAAAAGCTTCAGACAATTAGACTGTTATCAATTAAAGGTTGACGAAAAAAAAAAAAAAAACAGAAAAAAAAACTATAACCGACTTTTTTTGCAAAAACATATCAAATGACTAATAAAGAGAAATTTCTTGTCTTGAATTATAAACAAAGAGTTTCTAAGGTAATTATGTATCTTTGCTTTATTAGCTAATTTTTTAAGTGTGCAAACTAATTTAAATTTCTTAAGAAAACTCAATTTTATAGAAAGTACTCTTTGTATTATTGTACTAAGATAAAATAAACCCTCTTCTGAATATTTAAACTATTGATTTTTTCAAAAAATGCTAATTTTTTAAGACTTAAAATTCCCTTGGGAAACTTCTTAAGCGGGTTTCACTGTATATATATATATATGCCGGGTGAACCAAAAGTCCGTTAAAACTTTAAAAATTCATAAAATAGGAAGAAATTATGATAAAGAAGTGCGGCTTGCAAGAAAGTGCGCACAAGGAGTAAGATTTTTTTACAAGACAAAAAAAAAAAAAGTTAAAAAATCATATGTAGAGGGCGCTGGCGACCCGAAGCACAACGAACAGGACAACAATAAGCTCCATTCATTTGTTCTTCCAATAACAAATGTTCACCATGACCTCCAGAACATGCTAAGACACAACTGTTGTCCTGTTCACTGTGTTTCGGTTCGTCAGCGCCCTCTAGATGTGATTTTTTAACTATTTTTTTTTAATCCTAAAAATAATCCGACTACTTTGTGACAACTTTCTTGCAAACCGTATTTCTTAATCATAATTTCTTACTTTTTTTAAGAATTTTAAAAGTTTTAACGGACTTTTGGTTCACCCGGTATATATATATATATACATATATATATATATATATTTGACTGTAAATTAGATAACCTTTAATTTTGCATTTTCTTATTTACTTTGATTAATAACCCAGCTGTTCCATTAGCCCCTAGTGATTTCATTTATTTTAATCAGTTATGTTCCTAGAATGATTATTTAAACCTTTCAGAGTTACTGCTATAATGTTGAAGTGATTATGTGGCACCAGGATTTATGAACTATTTTATTTGAAAATAAGTTTAAGATTTTCTTCGTGTACATTATAAAAAACAAAATATTATTCCAAAATTCTAGTGTCTCTGAGGCTTTTAGAGATTAAAATTAAGTGGTATATATAATATCCCACTGTCATTAAAGTGGTTAAGTAACTTTATTTTTATACAATAACATAAACATAACTGTAGAACTAAACACCTAGATGGACATCTGTCCCTTAAAATAACACATAACCAGGTAATATTCCTTTAAAAGTTTATTAAAATCTACAATAACAAAAAACGCCATTTTTTTTTTTTTTTTTTTTTTTTAATACAGGTTTGCCAGTTTGGCCTCCATTTTTATTTCGAATGTAAATTTCACACCGGCAACTGCTAATTTTTTTTCCAAGTGAGTTCGTCTTTCCGAACCGAAGCTCGCAATCTTATTGGTTGTTAGTTGCTCATTGTCCAGCATGTTGTTCAACCAGTTTGGGCGACTTTTCACTAGTTTTGAGAAACTGTGTTACAAACAAAATAAGTCAAAAATGCGTTTTTTACAACATAATGGCAATCTGTTGCATGTTATTAAATGCATTTTGTATAATTATAAACAATGATTTAGTAATATGTCTCTTCAATACTTTTTTAATTAATTTTTTGAACGCTATATTTTTACCCCCATGTATATTTAATATTAATTTTTTTTTATTTATTAATAAAGATGAATGAAAGATTGATTTTTTCTTTTTCTTTTAAATTTCGCTTTTTGGAATAAAATGATTTCTTTAATACCTTTTTAATGAATGTACTTAGGCAATATTGGGTTAATTTGCTTTTAGAAGGATGCTATTTCATATATTTTGTATATTTATAAATACAAATTTAGTAATATTTGTCTTCAGTTATTTTTCTTTTATTAATTTTCTCAAACGTTATATATTTTGTAACTAAGTATAGTTAAATTTTGTTATTATTTATTAAATATTTTCTTCTAATACAAATTTATATTATACGAATGCGATATTATATTTTTAAATGCAGATTATTTATAACTAATTGCACTGAATATTTGTTTTTGCTTTCATATTATTATTATTATATTATTTATTATATCTTAATCAATATTAATTTAATAATAAAAAATATTACTATATATTTATTATACTGATTTAATAAATATTATTATTAAATATTAATAATTATAAAGTGTTCATGTATTTTTTTTTTCATTTATATTATACAATTAGACTATTTTTAATAAATAATAATACATATTTAGACTATATGCTAATTATAACTAAATTTATATTATACAATTAGCTTATTTTAAATAAATAATAAGTGTTTAGACTGAATGCTAAGTTAATCCTAAGCATTTGGGGTTTTCTTTACGTTGGATTTTAAATTAGACGTATTCATTGCAAAATATTTTTACACATAATCAACATTTTTTCTTTTCGTTTTTCCACTTTGTATTAATAATGATTGTTCAAAGTATATAATTTCTTCCAGAAAAAAAAATATATATTAACTGTGCCGCTATATTGTATAATGATTGCTTGTGAGGTGAAAAAGAGAACTCCCCCCCCCCCCCCCACACGCACACAAATTAATGCTACTGCGAAACTGTAATTTATTTGCAGCAGAAACTAACATTACACACTAAAGTGTAAAATTTCAGCTAAAATGACATTTAAGTAGCAAAGACAAAAATAAATAAAAAATAAAGTCTATTTTTTTTCCTTTTTTTCTCCCATGCATGACTGCCAACATCTTGCGCTGTTTTGTACCACAAAAATTTTATTGTAAATTTTACCTTTTTAAATCGCCGTACTCTGGCGATTAAATAAGGCAAAAATCCCTATTAAATTTTTGTGGTCTGAAAAAGCGGCAGGTATGCAAAATTTTATATCAGTTTTATTGCTTAAAAAAATAATTTTAATTTCTCAGTAATCATATAAATAATGGAGGTTTTAGGACATGTAAATCAATTAAGGAAACATTAAGCATTTCTTAGCAGGTTTTGAATCTCTGAGGTTTTCCCAATAGCGGACACCTCCGAATAGCGGACAGTTTCCGCGCTCCCAAGGTGTCCGTTATTTAGAGGTTTTACTGTAGTTATATTAATACCATTACATAATTATATTACATAATAATTAATTAGTAATATTAATTATTTTAATATTATTAAATACATTTAAAAAATTATTACTATTTTTAAATATAAATAGTAATATTCTCCCTGGAACTGCAGCTTTAAAAACAAAATGCATATAGTTTTAATCACAAATGATAATATTTTTAAATATAAATAATATTATTATATTAATAATATCACATAATTATATTACATAATAATGAATTAATTAATAATATTATGTTAATAATTAAATATTAAAAATATTTTTTATAACTTAATTAACCATTGAAAAATTTAACCACCTTTCCGCATGCTTGGATTCGAACTCAAGTACTCATAGATTTACTGACAAACGTCATATCACAACGCTTACGCATTCAAACCGTTGCAGCTTAAAATAGAATTCATACAAAACCCCCAGAAGTACTCTTCGCCAAATGTTATTATCGCCAATATAGACTATGACACTGCCAAAGGCAAGAACCAATAAAGTTACGAGCTACAGTTCCGATCGACGAACACGCTTGGAAAAAATAATTCGCCCGGAAACTTCAAAAGAAGAATTTTTATTTTAACCCCTTGCGCTCTAGCGCAGTTACCGGATGTATGTTACTAGATACCAGTGTTGCCACATGTGGCAAATTTGTCTTTTAGAAATTTTGAATTTACACCACAAAAATTTAATTGGTAATTTTATTTTAATTTATTTATGGATAATCAATCATCCCATAAAACAAAAATAAGAGTTAAAACTTTCTAGTGAGAATTCGGAACGCCTAACAAAAAAAATCAGGTAGATTTCACGACGTATGCTGCTGCGTGCCTCATTGCCGGAAATGACCAAAATAGCATGGAGTACGCAGCGTACGTCATAGAGCGCAAGAGGTTAAGTAATCGGCAATGGTTGTCATTAGATGAATCAAAAAATACTATTTTTAATTTCTGGTACGGATTCTTACTTTTTTAAATAAAAATGGAGGTCAAACTGGCAACTCTGTTTTTGCACCATCAAATTTCATACTTGCCAACATTCAACTAAACTTCCGTAAAGTGTGAGTTAAGTTGACCCGGGTTATACGCGTTACTAACCAGAAAATTTATTTGATGTATCATTATATATATTTAAAATCCTGTTTCTCTAAGAAATCTATTTGAATTAATTTCTTTAGTAAATTTCTGGTTTGAAAAGCGTTTAACCTCACATTTTACGTAAGTTTAAGGGAAAGTTGGCAAGTATGAAATTTTCGAATGCACAGTTTTTCCTAAGTCAACCGGAAAAACCGTTCGTCACATAACCCCATCAGTTCGCACAATTCGCCATCAAATCTGATCGACAGCTACGTCTCGATTCGGTTAGTTATACAAGTAAAGACGCTAGGACAAAATCGTGCATTATTTTATATATTAAAAATATTTTATTAAATTTCTGGTATAAAAAATTAATAGTTATGTTAAAATATTTTGGAATACGTTACACGTACAATTAAAACTGAAAACTTCAGTGATTTCCTATTGCCACAGTTAATATTATCTTATCTTATACAGACCCAACTATCGTAGAGGCAAACTTTCACGAGTAATTTAATTAAGTAATCATTACCTTATTGAAACTTAGAATTTGTCACAAAAAAGGCGAACATTTATTTTTATGATTACTGTTTTAGATAGAAAGTAAAGAAAAAATTAAAAGCTCAACAAGTTTGCACTTAAAAATCGCGTTTAGAGGGAAAATATGATACACAAAGACAGAGGAAAGGAATAATAATGCCCCGAGAAGGCAAGAAAAAGAAATTAAAGAGAGATGGTACATCATGTTTCATTAAATTTATACAAAATTATGTAGGTTTATTATATTAAGTGTATGTGTTGCATTTACACAAAGAGCTCAATATATTCATTAACTAATAGCAGATTGTTGGTCGTTTTTGATAATAGATTTCTGCTTTTTTTTGTTATCCTGTCTATAATGAATTATGTGGGCTAAAAATTTCGAGTTGTGCGCATAACGTTCATAAGATTTAAGGTTAATTGGGGCAACTGGGCCATGACTTTAAAATGTGACTCTGGAGCTTCTGACATTTCAGCTTCAAAAAGCTAATGTTCATTTGAATTAAAGTCTGAACTTCTGTAAATGTGTTCAGTTAGGTTCCCTCTATCAGACAGGAATGCTCAAAATTACATTTTAATATATAAAAATATGCATATTTCATCTTTCTTTCCTCATGGGTCCAGTTACCCCATAAAAATGGGGTAAGTGAACCAGGAGGGTCTAAGTTCCACACGCGTTTTTTTTTTTTTTTCATATGGTATATTAGGTCCTGTTTGAAAAAGTGTAAACAACTTAAAAAAAATTTACACCAGGCAGATCATGTAAATTATATATCAACTAAAGAGCGTTGTAAGCAGGGCTTAATTTGCGCCGGAGCCCACCGGAACCCAGCTCAAGTACTTTTCTGTTTTTAGTAAATATTTAAATATTGGTCGGAATTCACCGGAGCTCATAAATACAGGGCTCCGGAGCCCAGTGCGCCCCACCAGTGGCTGAGAGGTTCTGCTCTCGAAACTGGTAGACGGGAAGTGCTGGGTGCGATCCCAATCGCGCCCGTCGGCCTAATCGTTCGGAGTTTTCGTGGTTTTCTTCGAACCATGGATTTCCATGCGTTAATACGGGTTAGGTTCCCTTAGAAAGACCCCCACGAAGGGCACTCCCCCTCGGGCCTATATCCCTAGTGTAGATAATCGGCCGTCACAAAATCAACCAACCAACCAACCGGAGCCCAGTGCAATTCGTAGCTAAATATTTTCATGAAAAAATGCATAGCTACGAACTATTCATTTTTTGTGTTAACACTATTTCCGAATCATAATCCGTACCATATTTAATCGCAAAATTCTGCAACTAATTAACACTAAAACTAGGCAACGATTACTATTCGGAAGGAGTGATAACCAAAAAGTGGAATAGTTGATAGCAAGGTATATTGCTGATAGATATTTTAAAATGTTTATTTTGCTAAAGAAAAAAAAAACGCTTCAAATTTTGCAAATAATGTACGAAATATAAATATGCAGATTGATTGACAGGGGGGCGGGGGTATGGGAAAGTGGTACAGTTGTAGTACCGGTACTACATAATAATATTAGGGCTCCGGTACTTTTTTTCTTAGAAATTAAGCCCTGGTTGTAAGGGAAACCTTTGCTGTCAATGTGTCTAAAAAAAGCACTAAAAGTGAAAATATTAGATTTATTTATACCAAAAACATAAGAATTAAGTAAGTACTTGTGTACTTTACTATAGGTAATAAGTATAAAAGTCACAAGGAAAAAATAGCAAGATAAATCTATGAACAAACGGCTACGTAAGTTCTTAAGTACTTTATCTGTATCTATCGTACAATTTTAAGGTTTGGCTATCTCGCTTTCAGGGGCAAGGTACATGCATTCGTAAAATGTTGAAATAATTTAGCGACACCAGTATTTACAAGATAATCTATTTGGTAACAAGTATAAGTATATTTTCGCATACTTAGAAACGGTGAAAATTTCATTATAAAATTCCGGTGCCAATGTGGAAATTAGGGATTAAAATTATGTGATGCCATAACGGCATCACCGCATCTCAAGGGGTCAAGAAATTTGGTTTGATACCACCCAATATGCTTTTTTTAAATTTTATTACGTAATTTTAACAAGGCATTCTATAATTTTCTTTATTGCGAGCAAAAAACAAGGGAAAATTTATTTCCCGTAGTTAGAGAAACTCAAAAAAATTATTTATAACTATGGGGGTAACTGGATCCAGCATGGTCCAGTTACCCCATTCTTGAAAATTTTATGGGGTAACTGGGACACCGAATTTACATTTGAAAAATGAAGAAAATATGTATAGATACCTAATAATATTAATGTAGTTATATGCCCAATCTTTAAAATAAAAGATTGTTTAATAAAAGTACTTACAGTATTTTAACCCCTTAACCTACGATTTACTTTTAACAGCTCCACGGTTTGGCAAATCCAAATCCAGCTACCACTAAAATTTAATAGAGATTTTCGCGTTGTTTAATCATGGAATTTCGACGATTAAATTAAACTATATTTACTGTGAAATTTTAGTGGTAAAAAGAGTTTACATTTGGCTCGATCATCGTACGCGGGCTATGCCCGTCATTGTAGATTAAGGGGTTAATAAAAAGGCGAGAAAGTTCAACCATAATAACGTTGTTTTTTAAAAAGAAACGTAAATTTTTGACAACCTATCACAGCAAAGTGAGAGTTAAGATTGAGTTAACACACGTTGTTTTAGGAAATAGAGATTAACCCCTTGGGGACGAGCGACACGTATACGTGCCGGAAATAGGCCTAAGGATCCTCGTTTATCCTCACCAGTAAAATTTTACTGTAAAATTAGCCTTATTTAATCCGAGCATTTTCCCGATTTGAATAGGCACAAACTTCTGTTTTTTAAAACCGGTAGCAAAGTAATAAACATTTCGTAAAAGGCTCCCGTCGCGAAGGGGTTAAGATGCATTGTTCACAAAAGCTAAAACTTGAAAAACATCATCAGTTTTTTATAAAATAGCCTATGGCCCATTTACCCTGTGAGTCCAGTTACCCTAACTAACCTTACTCTGATCGTGACAAATTTTAAAAATATTGCTGGGGTATGCGCTCATTTTGAAAACAGCATCTCTTACGCGAAATTTATTCTGTTTGAACCACTCTCTCTTTTTTTTTTTTTTTTTTTTTTTTTTTTTTTTAAGAAACACTTTTATCCGAGAGCAGTCATCTAAAAGAGAAATGTACTCAAAAATTTACTTTTAAAATATAGTGGTGCAATAGAATATAAAAATAAAATCATGAAATAAAAAATTAACGTCCGATAATGGCTAAAATTCAGATTACATGATTGACCAGGTTTTTGAAATAGTAACATTCGCCACTTTTAATGACAGATTAAATAAGGGAAATATTACTATTCCAAAAAGTGGTAGCAATCGAATTATTAAATAAAAGTAGAAGACTAGCGACATTGTGCGAAGCGGTTCCTCATTAACAAATAGTGGCAATTTCATACTTTATGTAGTATGTAGTATACGTCGGTTAATATTCTTGGGTTTAGATAATCGAGTGGACTGTATAGTTAAGACTTTATGTTATATACGTTTTTGAAGTCAATTTAAGGAACATAATGTTACAAACACGCGATTTGTATCAACTTTTAAAATCTTTGACTTGTTTCAACATCAGCAAGGTATAATTAAAATCCACCGGATAACTTCAAAGCAATAATTACGACTATGATTCGATTCTAAGATTCTAAAGTTGCACGCAGTTTTTTCTTCTTTCTTCGCAACAGGCAGATTTCATGTGACGCAACGCAATCAGGAAAAGATTATGTCACAAGTGACGCCATGCGTGAAGAGAAGTTTTTGTTTCGTTTGTATTATTAGGAGTTAGTTAAAATCAAATACAGTGTTTTACGAAATCTTTTATAATCCTTCATGCAGTTGCCGTTAGATGAAACGTAAATCTCCATTTCTTGAAAAAGAAAACAAAAAGTCACATAAAAGAGATGAGTTTTTGTTTTCTCTTCAAGGAGAGAGTAATTATGATAGGATTAAATATATGAATGAAGGAAATCGTAATGTGCGTAAATGCGATATTTTTTGTTTTTTTCTATGAAAACTGTCGTACTTTGACATAAAATATACAGGGTGAACCAAAAGTCCTTGATACGTTTTAAAATTTTATAAAAATTTGAAGGAGTTATTGTAAGAGAATGCGACTTTGACGATAATTCGTCTATTAACCGAAAGTTTTATTTATGCAAAGAAAAAAAAAAGCAATTTAACAAATTACAATGACCATTTGGAAAATGATTTTTTCAAAGACTAAAATTTAAGACATAAAAAATCGCACGGAGTTGATCATACATTACGTACGCCATGGACTAAACATTAACATTCCTGGACCCATCATGGACAAATTTTAAAAGAAATTTCAGTTTTACAATTTTCGGTACTGTATATTTTTAAACTTCTACGGAGCTGGTCATACATTACGTACGCCATGGATTAAACATTAATATTCCTGGACTAATTTTAAATGAAATTTCATTTTTAAACTTCTAAACATCCCACAATATTACTTTTTATATCGTCGTATAGAGAAAAAAATGCATTTTTAATTGTAATTTGTTTGAAATCTGTATCTCAATCTGTTTCTGAGTTATTAATTTTTTTTTGTAGTTTTTATTACTTTTTTGTCATAGTGGCAACAGAAGTATCCATCTCTGTTGAAAGTAAATGGAAAACCCAGATTACTGTATAGACCAATCAAAAAACGAATAAAATGCGGATTCAACTAATAAAACGCTTCATATATGTTTTTGATTTCCTACCCTGACCGAGGACAATAACCATTTTTCCAAATGGTTAAAAAAATAGTTCCTAAAATATCTTCCATAGATGTCAGTACTCTTTTGAACCTCAGGGCCCGACTTAGACTATCTAGGGTCCCGGGGCAAGCATCATTCTGGAGCCCCCTTCTATCCATCCATACAAATTGTTCGTGAATCATGCTGAAATTACTGGTACTAAACTTCATATCTATTGTTGGTTTGATCTATCATATGCATAAATTTCGATCTGTATACAGGATGTTACAAGGAAAATGGCCACAACTTTAAGAGATGATGAAATGCACTACTTAACCCCTTGAGGAGCAAGCAGTTGCGTTTGTATAATGCTGAATTCTCACCGGAAATTTAGAAAAATTCTATTTCAAAATAAGTAAAAGCAATTTTGCGACTTTTTCCCACCTAAGTTAGAAAAGTAAAATTAAATAAAATTTTTCTGGTGTGAAACTTTATTAATCGTACGTAGTATATAATATATACCGGTGCCCCTCAAGGGGTTAAAAAACAAGTTGGAAATTGCACGTCAACCGTGGCAAAAGAGGAGTACTATAACTTGTTTTATAAATATTTTTTGCAGCACATATTGTACTGAATGCGTATTTTAGTACACTTCATAAGTGCATATCAATTTCATTCTGTTCGAAAGGCTGTAACACCATTAAAATGCACTTGAAATATTTTTTCCCTTTGGCCGTAATTTAACGGAAAACTTTTGACTGTTCCTGCAATTAAACTATACATCCGATTTTCATAACATTTGAAATAACTCGACAAAATTTTGTAACAATTATATATTTAAAATTTCAGACAATTCGGTTGGGTAGTTTTTCCTCTGTTATATGCGGACGGACAGACGGACCGAACGACGACTATTAGGTGAAACGTATTTAGGTAATTACGAACGCACCTAAACAGGAATATGAGGGCTCGTGTGAGCCTTTGAAGTGTAAATATATGTCCGTCAAACACTCGTGGGGACGGGAGGGTTGCACTTTCTTCTTAACCCCTTGAGGGGCAAGAAATTGCGTTTGTGTAATGCTGAATTCCCATCCGAAAATAAGAAAATTTTATTTCAAAATACGGAAAAGCATCTTTACGTATTTTTTCCACCAAAGTTAGAAAAGTAAAATTTCGTAAATTTTTTCTGGTGCAAATCTTCATTAATCGTAGGTGGAATGAAATATATCCCACTGCTCCTCAAGGGGTTAAATCTTTGCAAATGTAAGAAATTTGGTGCCTTTTGGCCATTTTAACCATTTGGCACCTTTCTAACAAAATTCCTGATTATGACCATAGGGACCCTTCAAATGTGGGGCCTGGAGCAGCTGCACTGCATGTCCCTGCATTAGTCAGGCCCTGTTGAAGCTTGAAAATGGTATAAATAAATCCTCAAAATAAAAAATTACAAGCTATTAATTTTGTACAATCTACAACATTTTAACGTGTAGAATGAATTTAAGAACCTTTTTGATGTGGTTTGATCAACAAAAGGCGAACATGTTAAAATATGATAATAGATCGTAAGAAAATAAATGATCTATATCTGCCTATTTTGAGCTTTTGATGATATTTTTGCGACTTTGAAAATATCGCCCCATTTAAGAACAAATTTTGGAACCAAGTTTTTAAATTTGTTTAAACAAAACTTCTAAGAAGCATTTTCGCTCAAATCGCACAATTTTTATGCCGAATCGTTGTTTTTTAATTGAATTTTAAAATGTGCCAAACCTTTTTTTGCCTGTCTTCTAAAAAATATTACTCAGTTTAACCCTTTATGCCCCAACGGTACTTTAAAGTTTCATTGAGAAACTTAATATAAAATTAATTTAATATACTGATTAAAAGTAATACAGTTGAGAAAATAATTATAGATACTTTACTTTTTCTCGTTCTAAAAGCATTATTGGTTGCACAAAACAAAAATGTTTTAAACGAGATGATTTCTATTTCATTTGCATCTCTTCAGCTTTGTTGGCGTTTGAAGATTGTGGGTGAAAAGTTTCAGTTCTGAAATATTTCTATATTTCTATTGCACAAGTATCATATTTGAACATTTCCTAATTCTATAAAACACTAAAAAAAGTTTTAAATAAAAGATTTGAGTGCAGTTATAAATATTACACAAAATCTCTAAAAATATGGATTTAGTTCATAAATTTTATTTGGCTAATCCTTTTAAAATTTATTAAATGATTGCGGAAATCTAATGTAGTTTCTAATGCATTATTTCTAATTCTAACTCTATTCTAATGTAATTTCAAAAATACACGAAATATACTAATTTTAGAAGATGAAATTTTCATCAAGCGAACATGGAAAAAGTAAGACGGCTGAAAATATAAATGCTAACATATGAAAATAAAGTCAGTAGCCAAAGTGATTAGAGAAATAATTGAAAATAGCCAGATAAAAGAAAATGTTCAATAAAACAAGTCAAAGCGATATAAGTGAGCGTCCTATCTTAACCCCTTCGGGAAGGGAGCCTTTTACGAAATTTTTAATCTTTTGTCACCGTTTTTAGAAAACAGAAATTTGTGTCTTCTTGAATCGAGAAAATGCGTCGATTTTATAACGCAAATTTGATAGTAAAATTTTACTGGTGAGGAAAAACAAGGATTCTGATCGCTTCATGCGGCACGTATACGTGTCGCTCGTCCCCAAGGGGTTAAATGGGAGAGGTAACCGCAAGATTAAAGGCGAGGTCGAGTCAATCAAGGCCACACGCCACCCAGCGGACGGAGTGAACTACAAGAGGATTATTAACTTCTTTCCCCTTTGTGGATGATCTATAAGTTCGATATCTATGAAATAACTATGCGCACGCGCAGCCGTGATTTTATTCATTTGTCGTCTGCAGTACTTAATTGTTGTAAGTATAGATATAATTCAATTTATTTATTCGCCATTATTTAATTTATTAATTGAAGTTAGTTCAAAATCAGTTCTTTTAAGAATTAATATTATTTGGGAAAATGCCACGTTGGCGTTCTAATTAACCCCTTGGGGACGAGCGACACGTATACGTGCCGGAAATAAGCCTAAGGATCCTCGTTTATCCTCACCAGTAAAATTTTACTGTAAAATTTGCCTTATTTAATCCGAGCATTTTCCCGATTTGAATAGGCACAAACTTCTGTTTTTTAAAACCGGTAGCAAAGTAATAAACATTTCGTAAAAGGCTCCCGTCGCGAAGGGGTTATTGCAGTTTTCAAAACTGCAAAAATAACTCTCTATCTGAGAGAACTCATTTTTTTCGCTTTCCAAAAGAGAAAAACGCTTAGTTTTGTGTTTTATTATATTATAATTTATAAAAAAGTTAAAATATTATTTAATATATATTATTAAATGTCCTTGATTTTAATACGTTCCATTTGAATTATGTGTTTGTAATGCAATGAACAAGAACATATAAAAATTAGTTAATGTATGTTAAGATAGAATTTTACAGCAGAGTTTTTAATTGAATTCCTGATAAGATAAAGTTATAAAAATTACATAAACATGTGTATTTCCAATGAGAATTAAAAGTTTTATTACGGTTAGAGTTTAAGTATAAATTATTTAATTAATTTTAAGGCATATTTTTTATTTACCGGGAGCAGGCGATAAATTGCCAAATATTCTCTTGATCGAATTGTATTTATAATATTTAAAATAGAAGCATTTCATTCATTCCGTTTAAAACTTATTTAATTTTACTTTAGGATCAACTTTAATTTAAAATGCAAGCAGTAATTCTTGTACTAACCCCTTAATCGTCGCGTAGTTTTGGGAAAATCCCTTCAAAAATCGTCGATATTTTTTTATTGCCCGATTTTATTATTCATAAAATTCTGAGTTCATTAGTAAAAATAAACAGGGTATTTTCTTAATATTTAACCCTTTTAAGGGAGGAATAATAAGTATTAATAAGGGAGGAATTTGAAGTATATGAAATCCCTTAATTTGAATACTCAAAAGTAGAATAATCCCAGAAATTTTATACAAAAATGTTTCTTTAGTAAATTTGTGAAATTTGCCTTTTTTTTTTTTTTTTAATTTCTAAAAAAATCTGTTCATAAATTCTGATGTCAATCTCTTATTTCGACATTTAAGCAATGAAGGTGCTTTGTTCCTGAAAGTGCTCAGTATGGTAAAATTTTTAAAACTTACAATTTTATTTATCTTTTATTTAATTGTATTGCACACACATGACGTGCAGAGAAGCTTCGATGCAATGCTGCAACCTGCGATTTCATTTTAAGTAAAGGTAAAGACATATATAAAGCAAATAATTTTTTTGTGTTACTACGAAGACGATAATTTCATTCAAATTTAATTTGAAAATTGGCATTCAACATATTTTTCAAAATTTAGTAAATTTTCAATGTAAGGAAAACTTTGAAACATGACATGCATATTCCTAAATTGCAGTCATTGCATTCATATTTGGTTTATTTTATAACAGGGGTGGCCAACTGTGGCACGCCGCACACCACTAAAATTTTAAAGAAATAGCTGACTTCTTGAATCGCAAGGATTCTATGATTAGATAAGGTAATGTTTGCTATAAAATTTTAGTGGTGTCTCGCGTGCCACAGTTGGCCATCCCTGTTTTATAATTTTGTTTCCATATTTATTCTCATGGGAATAACAAATTTTTCATTGTGTGTAAGGTTGTCTGTAGGGGTCATAACATCCAGAAAATGGTGTTCACATAAACGATTTGATGTTGATAAATGTTCTTTACAAATCATTCAGATGCGCACAAACAGTCGAAGTTTTGTACAGTTTCGGATTAGGTGGATTTTGAGGATCCTGAGCTTCATTATTCCAAAAATGTATTTTTTTTTAATTCGCTGTACCTATTGTACGTCATAATATCGCGAATAAATTGTGTTTTAACGAATAAAGTGTAGTCCAAAAAAAAATTTCCTTCACTTTTACTTTTAACTTTTTTTTTTTTTTTACAATTTTTTCGACAGTAGTAAGAGCAAGAAACAACAGCATTTTATTTTAAGAAATAGACTGCCATTCCAATCTGCCTTTCTTGCCAAAACCTTTCCCCATTTCTCATCATAGCGATCAGTTTCGATTAGAATATTATCCGCCAATTCATCTTTTATAAAATGTTCATAGTACTGCAGAATACCCGAAATAGCTTCAAACGAAACGTTAATCTTAGGCTTCGATTTGAATTGCAAGTATAGGTGTGCTTAATATTGGGTCATCATCACCATCTTAAGTTTCCGATTTTTCAGAGTCAAAAACATCTGAAAAAATGTAATCTTCTGATTCCTTTCCAGATATCTCAACACTAAAATCTTTTTCTTCACTTGAGCTACTCAACATAGAAATTTATAAAACGGTAACCCAGATGTATTCAGATTTGAAACAAGTAAAACATGTGTTTCAACTCGTACAATTATTTAAATTAACCATTACGATCTTAAAAACAAACTTGTCATTTCAGTGTTTTCATCTTTTAAGCTTTTATGACTTCCTTAACGGACCGATGCTGCAATATTGATAAGAGATAACTTATTTCCTGAGCAACACTATTTGTTTAAGGAACAATATTAGTCTATTTCCGAGAAGACGTGCAAGAGAAATTTACTAAAAACTATACTTTAAAAATATAGTGGTGCGAACAGAATATAAAAATATAATCACGTATATAAGGCTTAAAAATATTTTCGTGAAAGAAAATACAAAGTTGATACCAGAAAAAATTAGCTAAAGTCATTTGACGTCCAGCCCGTGAGTGTCACGGGCGCGACGAAATTTGTTCATATGGGTTTGCTCGTGAATGTCTCGGGCGCGACGATTAAGGGGTTAAACCAGCAATAATTGATTATTGATAGTTTTAAATATTTTGAGAATTTTAGACAACAGCTTTAAAAAAATTCCTAAAATCGACAAATTACTTTTTTTTTTTTTTTAAATCTAGAAATATGTCGGTCACTGTGTCATATCCGGGAAAAATAGTTTTCATGGGATACCTGCACTTCGCACAGATGAATAACATTGCAGAAAGCATAACAAGTATAGAAGAAACTTCAAAAATTGGAATAAAATATAAAATATTTACAAATAGTACGTGGTATGCTCAGTTAAACTTTTATTATCTTACACCGGTTCTTCGCAGCGGTAAAATGGATAACTTTCCGTAATCGGGCCGATAGCCATGATTGGCGTCAAATGAAAAAACAGTATACAATTGTAACTGTATAAAAGTTAAATAATGGTTAGAAAATGAAAGTAACTTTTATCGAAATAACCCAATTGAGGAACATTCTCCAAATTTGAAAAAGGCTTATGAAACACACAGCAATTGCCTGCTAAAACTATAGACTAATAATAAGCTCGACGTAGAAGTTGTTGGTCGGTAGCCAATAATTTCAAATTTCCCTTTTACTTTTGTCCGGTTTCAATTTTTGAATTTTCTTTCTTTTTTTTTTTTTCCAAAGTGGCTTCCGCAAAAGAGTCGGAATAAGTAATAGAAAAAAGGGCTGCGGACGGAGATGGGCCAATTGAACGTATTAAAATCACTGACATTTAATAATATATATTAAATAATATTTCAACTTTTTTATAAAAAATTATAGGGCTGAAAATCACGTTTAAGATGCTTAAAGGTTTTAAATATTTCTCTTTTGCAATTTCCCAACCAGCTGGTATATTTTAGAAATCGTAGTTTGTTACATAACTTACTCAATTGTTGTACTTGTATATACAGTTGTAACAACCATAAAGAATGTTTAAGGATTTATCCGCTACGTTTAGATAACGTAAAATTAATTTGCTTATTTATAATCAAGTTGTAAAAATACTAAAATGTTGTAGTGTTACTAGGAACACATTCATGTACATAATTTTTATTTTTCTGACATATCTGGGAGGGATATATCGATTAAAATTTTTTATCTTTTCATATTTATGAACAGGGTTAGATTAAATAAACACTGTAAAAAAGTACTTTTATGTTAGCTGGCCGCAGTTCATAAACCGTCAAATATTTTCCCCATCATCAGCGTTTATGTTGCATTCATTTCATTGAAAATATAAAATGATCATTTTAAAAATATACTCGTCGTTTGAAAAACATAACTTTATTTAAAATAGATACGTACTGGTATATTACATCAATTTAAACACATTATATTTAAAATACATTTTTTCCTAATAAATAATAACATAAACCCAAGGTGGGCAAGTTTCTTCCAATGTGAAAAAAAACTTGGAAAAAACCATGGAATTAAAAGTTACGCCTATAACTTTTATTAACAAAAATGGTTTTCTTTTAGCTTGAATAGCTTGCATAAAATTCAGGTCTATTTGAAGATATTTACAATTTAAGAGTTATAGGCGGAAAAGCAGACAAAGCCATTTTAGAGAATGCCTGTTAAAATTTTAATCGTGAATTTCAAATATTTAATCACTCATGGAAGATTAACCTTGTTTACCAGATTTATTGCAAAATATTTTTGTTACAGCTTGTTTTGATAAAAATATATGTATTTAAAAAATAGTTGCAATGTCAGTTTAGTTTCGGGACAAAAGGCAACACTGTTTACTTAGCATTAGTGCTTTTTCTTCCGAAATTAAAATGACATTGCGATTTTTTTTAAATACACATATTTTCATCAAAACAAACTGTAACAAAAATATTTTGCAATAAATCTGGTAAATAAGGTTCATCTTCCATGAGCGAGAAAATATTTGAAATTCATGATTAAAATTTTAACAGGTATTTTCTAAAATAGCTTTGCCTGCTTTTCCGTCTATAACTCTTAAATTGTAAATATCTTCAAATAGACCTGCGCACGAGATGCGCAGATGGTAGATATTCTGTCATATATGTCGTCATACAAAAAAACCCGCGTATTTGCGTTATTCACTCCATCCACAAGATGGCGCAGCTGCGTCAATTTACTGCAAATTCCAGAAATAACTTTATACGCTTACTTACAGCACTTTGAAAACAAGTAGATTCAGCTCTGGATGTTTTCCGATAGGATCATATCTCTTGATGAAATATTATTATTAAATATTAATATGCATGATTACATAATAAAGTGTGTTTTGTCCTGCTTAATCTTGTCCTGATTCAGGTGATATCCCAGTTTGTTCTAATGATATACTGAATTGTTTTCAAGGAGGGATGAATCTTGCAATTCATGCGCTTGCCACTTATCTATTCTTCCCATGCATCCATTTTTAGAAGCAAGTGGGAGTCTTATCAGAACGACAAAATGTCTTATTTGTTGAAGTAGATGCAGAAATATATCATAAATACATAAATATTAAATTCATTAATAATAGAATTTGTGAAAAGAGTTTAGAAGTTTACGCCGTTTCTTGTCTCTAGGCACGGCTTTTCTGAAATCTCTAAGGTTGTGGCGCATGTTTTGTGATGTAACAAAGCGATATAAGTAAGCGTACAAACTTAATACTGGAATTGGGCGTAAATTAACACAGTTGCGCCATCTTGTGGACGGGGTGATAATCCACCTACGCGGGCTTTTAGTGTGACGTCATATATGACAGGATATCTACCATCTGCGCCTATTTTCTAAATCTGTAGTCACTTATGGAGCTGAATTTTGTTTACCACATTTATTGCAAAATAATGGCGTGACAAGAGGGGCGTCCAAATGCACTTGGACAAAATTTCTTCACTTTGTCGGATACATTTCAGCTATTAATCAAGGCGAAAAAAACTTTACAATTTTAGTGGTGTGAAGTAAGAAAACAGTTAGGCATCTTCCTGTAGTTTAACCCTGCCCGCTACGTGGCGTGCGACCTTGATTGATGTGACCTCGCCTTTAATCTTGCGGTTACCTCTCCCATTTAAGATAGGACGCTTACTTATATCGCTTTGGTGATGTAACAATAGCAGTTCTGAAAGAGAGTGGAAAACCTAAAAACATTTTAGCTAATATTATAGTGGTGTATAAAAAGCTGGAGACTAGGCAACTATGGAAAAGAAATGCAGTTGTACTGTGACGTCACTACATTTAGTGCCACAGCCTTTCTGAAGATAGCCGTTGCCAATTCCACTATAACATTTGAAGTACCCATTTTTCTATTTAATATTTAAATCTTACAATTTGTAATAATCTTTTTTTTTTTTAATTTAGAGTTGGTAATATTTCTCCGAGATTAAATTTCAAATTTCATTAGACAAAAATTCCGTTAAAAAAATACCGTATCTAAAAATATCCGCATCTTTTCTCTGTTATAATTAAAAAATCTATTAAAATTAAAAACACAACTCTACAACAATATTAATTAGAAATATGAATTATTCTTATAGCTTAGAAAAGCAGAATAACATAAACTAATCTAATTCAATGTGAACAATTAAACGAAATCTAATAAAGTAATTTAAATCTGACAAATTAATTTGATCTGATAAATGATACTTTTAGCCTAATATGAAATTAATAGAATTTTTTCTTTTATATCACGATCAGTTAAGGTAAATGTAATTAAACCGTTTACTGTAAAACGATTTATTTCATTACGCTGTCTCATTTAGGAACCATTTTCCTCGTAATGGGATTAATTTCACTAAATTTAAAAGCCATTATTTGAAAAACAATTTAACATGACTTTCATTAGTTTGGAAGCACATGACATTTCCAATTTCATTTTCATTTTTTTAATTTTGCCAGTCTGTAATGTTTCGGATTTTGCATTAAATATGAAAGTATTCAAAGTAAATACATAAATAAAAATATTTTTGTATGCAATGTGTCTGCAAATTGAATTAAAAGTTTCTAAAATTCAATAAGTAGTAAATGGTGACACCTATGAATCCTTTACTGTCAGATTTTTTTCACATTTTGGGCTATATCACATTTTGCTATTATGCTCGGGGCCTGATTACCGGGCCACCAGGGAAATCTTCCACCAGCAAAAACTAAGGGATCTTGATATGAGAGTGGGACATATATGATATAGTGTTACGTGAGGCAGCTGGGCCATGAATTTACAATGTTACTCTGGATATTCTGCTATAAAAGTTAATTTTCATTTGAATTTAAGTCTGAACTTTTGTAAATGTGTTCAGTTAGGTTCCCTCTATGAGACAAAAATGTTTAAAATTACATTTTAATATCTAAAAATTAAAATATATATATATATATCATCGTTCTTTCCTCATTGGTCTAGTTGCCTCATAAAAATGGGGCAAGTGGACCAGGTCTATGTTCCACATGCGTTTATTTATTTATTTTTTTATATGGGGTATCAGGCCCTGTTTGAAAAAGTGTAAACAACTTAAAGAAAATTCAATCGGGCAGATCATGTGAATCATATATCAACTGAAGAGCGTTGTAAGGGAAACCTTTGCTGTCAATGTGTCTAAAAAAAGCACTAAAAGCAGGGGTTGCATCCTATAGAGAATTTTTTATTACTCCGATCACAATTTTGAGAATAATATCTTCATCGGACCTTTCTATAAAATATATTTAATAAAATTATCATGAAGGTAACTCATTAAGGGTTCTGGTAGGAACAGTAAATTTTTCCATATATATTGCGACCCCTGTAAAAGTGAAACTATTAGATTTTTTGATACAAAAAACATAAAAATTAATTAAGTACTTATGTACTTTAGTTAAGTAGTAAGTATAAAAGTTACATGGGTATTTTAACCCTCCGTCTACCAGACGGGTCCATTGGACCCGACAGGTACATACAAAATATTCATTCAAACCAGAAATTTCTTTAAAATAAACTAAGTATATAAACCAGACAAAAATAAGGTAAATAAATAAGTTAAATAGTTTTAAATAAAAATTCTGGTGTAGCACGTTTTATTAAAACTTGAATAAAATTCCCGGTAGATCTAGGGTTAAGGGAAAAATAACAAGGTAAATCTATGAACAAACGGCTACGTAAATACTTAAGTATGTCATTCTCTTTTTTTATTTACAACAATGAAAGTTCGATATGTCTAATAAACTTGTGGAGAATGTAACCATATTGCTATATTGAACAGAGCTATTTTTTATTCGTTTCGATAATTTTCTAATAATATCACTTTGCCTCATGTACGCCTCTTCATCTGTATCGTAAAATTTCGAGCTATAGCTATCACACTTAAGAAATTTGGTTTGATACCCCAACATGCTTTTTTTTAATTTTATTATGTTATTTTAATAAGGTATTATGTAATTTTCTTTATTTAAAACAATGGAGAAATTAATTTCCCACAGCAAGAGAAACTCAAAATAATATTTCTAACTGTTGGGATAACTGGATCCCACGTGGTCCAGTTACCCCATACATGTCCCAGTTACCCCATTCTTGAAAGAATTATGGGATAACTGGAACACCGGCCTTACATTTGAAACATGAAGTGTAAATATGTATAAATATCTAATAATATTAATGTAATTATGTGTCTAATCTTTAAAAAAAAAAAGATTGTTTAATAAAAGTACTTACCATATTTTAATAAAAAGCCGAGGAAGTTAAACCAAATCAACGTTGTTTTTAAAAAAGAAACCTAAATTTTCGGCAACCTATCACAGCAAAGACAGAGTTATGATTGAGTTGACACACGTTGTTTTAAGAAGTAGAGATAAGGGTGCAATGTTGACAAAAGCTAAAACTTAAAAGACATCAACGGCTTTTTATAAAACAGCCTACACTGTTAAAAATATCGTGAAAAATTACCTCTGTTTATAAAGACTATCTATTTTCTGACCAATGAGAACGCTACACAAACGGCTATGGATTGTTCTCATTGGTCAGAAAATAGATAGCCTTTAAAAACAGAGGTAATTTTTCACGATATTTTTAACAGTGTATGGCCCAGTTACCCCAGCTGATCCTAAAATTTGATTTGTTGTCACCAGGGGTGTCAAAGTGTGGCTCACCACCACTATTTTTTTCAAAGAAACAGCTGACTTCTTGAATCGCAGTGATTCGAAGATTAGATGACGTAATGATTACTATAAAATGTTAGTGGTATCCGGCGGGCTACAGTTTGACACCTCTGGTTGAGAAGATTCCGGATAAAAGCGAATCGCTGAGCATCTTGTGCAGCGTTGCCACATCTGCTGATTTTTTACTTAGGAATTCTGAATTCTCACCAGAAGATTTAATAGTAATTTTTGCTTTATAAGATGATAGACATTTCCATACATAAAATGAGTGAAAGTTGCCATTCAACTCTTTCTGGTTTTAATTCAATATAATCTAAATAAAAAATCCACCAGATGCGACGACACCGATGACGAATCTGCTAATTATCGCCGTTCTAACGCTTCTTAAATTGTCTCACTTGTCCACACAGCTATTGTCAAGTCTGAAATGTAGGTTGGTTATATTGGGTCATTCGGAAAATAGTGTCCGTTTGGGAAAATCAATTTGTACCGGAAAATTCTATCATTTAATTATTAGGCATTTATTCCGATATCTAATGTCTGATAATTACCGGGCAGAATTTTCTGGTACGAATTGATTTTCCCAAACGGACACGACTTTCCGAACGGCCCAATCAGTGTTGCCAGTGGGATACTTTTTTAAAATTCAGATTTCTTGATTGGCACCACTTTTTCGAAATAGTAAAATTCGCCTTACTTAATGACACATTATTTAAGGAGAAAACAAAAGGAATTTTACTATTTCAGAAAAGTGGTGCCAATCAAGAAATCTAAATTTTAAAAAAGTAGCCCACTGGCAACACTGGGTCCAATAGTTTGGGCAAAAATGTCTTTCTAAGTACAGTCTGACCATGAGCACTCATATTTAGAGGCACTTAAACTCTAAAGATACAATTTTTGCCTTATTTATGACAGACATTTTACATGAATAAATCGTTTAAATGCTGCAAAAATGTCTAAACAAATTTACTGGTGAAAGTTTGGCCCAGTGGTAATCGTGCCCTGATTACGTAAATGATACCAAAAGAAGCTATCCAAATCACAAAAGTTAAGGTTTAATGAATTTTAACAAATATTTCATTTACTGAAATCGAACAAATATATGTTATTTTTCGTACTATTCGTATGACAATATGAAAGATAAATACAGACAATAGGGAAGAAATTTTTTTTGAAGACCTTTGGAAGGTTTCGTGTTGCAACAGGATTAACCATGCTGTTCTGCTTGGGTCTATAAGACACGGAATTAAATTTTATTGCTTATAACTTTTTACTAAAGTTTGTTTTTGAACAAAATTTATTGATCAAAATGTTAGGTATATAACAACTAAATCGTCAAATTATGAGCAAAAACAACTTTTAATAAAAAAGTTTTGAGCAATTAAGGGCGTCCGGGACACAAAAATCTTAAAATTTTCTTAAAATTTTTTATTACATTAAAAATTTCTCTGTTTTTTGTTCTGCTTAAAATGAAATTTAAATCATATTTCTATCTTAATTGGAACAGGAAATATTCATTTTTTCGTTTTGGTTTGTTTTCAAAATCTGGCTCTCAAGTAATGGTTGTCATGAAAACGACTTTTTGCGAAAATGCGTTTTTCTTCATGATGGGTTTTTTCACCATTTCTCGTATTTAAATTGTTATAAGTCAAAAACAGGTAAAGATAAATGGTTCAAACTTGGAAAATGTCTTTTTCAATTGTTTTACTTTAATTTTGATTCAGCAAATTTGAAAAAAAAATATTTAGCTTTGAAAATATGATTTTTTAAAAAGTTACGTCATTTTTTCAGATTTTTACTTTAAATATTTTTTAATTTTTATTTAAATTAATATTTTTTGAAATGCTGCATTTAAATTAAAACTTATATATTTCTGTTTATTTAAATACAAAAAAATTGAAATTCTACAAATAATATTTCGAGTTATAACGATTTTAAACTACGCCACATTTTTAATAAAATTTAAATTATAAATTAAAAAAAAATATGAGAAGTTTTATCATGTGATTTTATTTACAAAAGATATGGTTAACCATCACAAAAAAATTCGAAAATTTTAACTCAATAAATAAAAGTTATTTGAAAACGTGTCCCGGATAAATTTCATTTCGGGTCATCTTATAAACCCAAGCAAAACAGCAGGGTTGAACAGTCGTAACAACTTTCTAGTATTTTTTATGTTTTATCATAAATTGTCCGGAAAAGCATATCTGCCAACTTGTATGGATTTTTTTTCAATCACTAAAATTTAATAGTAAATTTTAGCTTAAACATTCCCAAAATCCACCGTCTTTTTACATTTAAGTAAGTCAAAAATTTGTATTAAATTTTAGTGGTAAGAAAAAACCGTACACGTTGGCAGTTATCGGAAAATTATCCCCTATTTCAAATTTAAACAGTGAAACATATGTTTGAAATCAAAGAATCGCCAACGGGATAAAGAGACTTAATCAAACTTTTATTAGTAGTAATATTAATAAATGTTGAACGTAAATAAAACCATAATAATAAACGTATAGACACGTACTATCATTACTACATGTAGATAATAACAAAAATAAATGTTAAGACAAATACATAAAATAAATAAATTATAAATCATACATAAATAAATTAATTGGAAAAGGTAAATAATAATAAAAAAAAAATTTTGATGCGAAATGTTTTTTTAAAACTTGAGAAAAATCCGCGGTATGTTTATTATTCAAAGCGTTCTTTAAAAAAAAATTATTTATTTTATTTTATTTTTTGTCCATGTACTCTGTGGCGTTGAACTTTGTTTTTTCAAGATATTGTATATCAATATCTTTTAATAGTACAGTTCCAGCTAACTATAAAAAGCAGCCTATAGATTTTACGTGAGAAGAGCATTCGAGGTATGTACTGAAGCCTATATAGAGGAGGAATTAATTAAGATCAAAACAATCGCAGCTGAAAACGGTTACCCGAGAAAATTTACCAATAAAGTAATTAATGAGTTTAAAGGCAGGAATTATATAAAAAAGAGTACACATTCTTGAAATTTTTGTAGTATTGATTACGTTCCTCAGCTTTATGAGAGAATTAGATATACGTTAAAAAAAATATGATATAGCACTGATTGCTAAACTTCCAGCTAAACTACAAAATCTAGTTCACAGAAAAGTTGATCCAGTAAATGAACATGACAAAGTAAGAATTTATATAATATATAAGAATTTATATAATATATTAATATAAAAATAAAAATAGAACTTTTACGTACATTGGAATGACAACCAGAAGACTACAGGAAAGGTTGAAAGAACATATGGCTGATATAGGAAAAGGGAAACAATCTACAGCTTTGGCTCGGTTAAATTTAGAAGCTGATATTGACATCTTTTTTAGCAAAGCAAGGATCATCGCACAAACAAATAAGTCAAATACATGCATTTTGAGAGAATCTGTAGAGATTTTAGCCAGAGGTAGGAACCACTTGTAATGATGCATTATCATGTCATATACCGAGCATTTGGTTTGGTCTGCTTGGGGTCAATGAAGTATTTGGCTTGGAATGATCAATGTCGCTCCATGGACTCATCCGCTTTCTCCCCTCCCCCCCCCTCTTTTTTCCAGTTTTGGTATCGCCCTGCATTATTTAAACCGGTATGCATTCTGCAGGTATTCTTCTCATTTTTCACCCCATTCGCCCCATGACCAGGGCTTGGTCGAAAGTGCTCGGGAAATTTTAACATCTGAATATTTGTTTTAATGTTTAAAACCTTTTAATTGTTTTTAACATCTATTTTAGTAATAAAAGCTGTGAATCATTTTAATATATTCATGTTTTAATATAAAGTATTAAGGTGAATTTGACGTTCTCTTGCATATAGTTTTCTATATATTTAATTTGGAAATAATATAAAATTTTAGCAATTACACAGAAATAATTTTTTTAAAGAAAAAAATAGTTAAAATTATGTCAAAAATTGACATTTCCGCAAAACGTGATAACTCAAAAATGAAACAACGTATTGACATTTTGTAAATTGCATAATAAACAGAATACCTTTCTCTCTAGGACTTAGACTACACACATTACAATCGCATCTCTATGTCAGATGATAAGGCAGTTAAACAGCGCCTGATTATCAACGGGGCACATTCCCACCAGTAAAAAGAAACAGAAAATTTCGCCTCATTCATGGCAAAAATTTTACATGAATACGGCGTTTAGGTAAGTGGAAAATTTCTTTTAAAATTTATTGGTGTAAGTGTGCCCCCTTGGTAATCAGGCCCTGCAGTTAAAGTACTAATGTAATGAAAAATTCGCAAAATTTGTCTCACGTTTGTCATTTATACCAGTGTAAATATAAAACTATTTTATATATTATCATGAGTGTAGTCTATTCCCTCAAAAGACATTCGTAAAAGAAGTACAGAAAATTTCGTAGCATTTCATACATAATTTTTTGTTTTAGGATGTTTTGCGAATTGTAAAAATCTGAAAAACTTAATTTTGAGAAAAAGCTTAAAGTAACTTTTAAACACAATTCAAAAGCTATAATAGCTATAATTTAAACAGCTGAAACTCGGGTTCTATTTTATATACAGATAAAATTACAGATTAAATACAGATAAAAGCAGATTTCGATAGATAAAAGATTCAATTTTAATATTATTGCAAAAATGAAAAAGCGATATTTTGATAAAAAAAATTACGTTTTAAAGGTATTCGGATACTTTAATTGTTAAAATCTAAGTGAAGCAGGCAAGTTGCAAGTAAGTTTTTAACACTTAAAAAAAATAACAATGTATTTAAAAAATATTTTGTTCAATAAAAGCGAAAAAAGCATTCTTCAAGAAGAGCATACAGAAAAGAGAAGTTTTAATTTTCTGAAGGAAAGATTTGAAAAATACCTATGCTTTTGAAGCCCATAGGCTTAACTTTAGAGAGGGCCATTTCCAGCGTGAGTGATGTGGAGCCTTAATTTAACCATTTTGGTTCCATAGCTCCGCAAATATTCACGTTTATAATATTAAAAGGATTCTGGAAATTTTTTCAAATATTTATCTATATTTAATTAATAAATAACCAATAATCAACATTTTTATAGTGTAATTGATATTTTACGACTCATTTAAGGGGGTCGGGGACACAAAAATCTTCAAATTTTCTGAAAAAAAAAATATTACATTAAGAATCTCTCTTTTTTTTCTGATTAAAATGACCTTTACACCATCTTTCTATCTTAATTGGAACATGAAATATTCATTTTTTCGTTTTGGTTTGTTTTCAAAATCTAGCTTTCAAGCAATGGCTGTCATGAAAACGACTTCTTGTGAAAATGCATTTTTTTTTTTCATGATGGGCTATTTTCATCTTTTCTCGTATTTAAATTGTTATAAATCAAGAACGATTAAAGATAAATGGTTCAAACTTGGAACATGTCTTTTTCAATTGTTGTACTTTAATTTTGATTCACAAAATATGAAAAAAATATTTACTTTTGAAAATATGATTTTTTTTAAGTTACTTAATTTTTTTAAATTTTTAATTTATATATTTTTAATTTTTATTTAAATTATTTTTTTTAAAATGCTGAATCTAAATTAAAACTTACATATTTCTATTCATTTAAATGGAAAAAAAATTAAATTCTACAAATAATATTTTGAGTTATAACGATTTTAAACTACCCCACTTTTTTAATAAAATTTAAAATTTAAATTAAAAAAAATATGAGAGCTTTCGCCATGTGATTTTCTTTACAAATAATATGGTTAACCAATACAAAAAAAAAATTCGAAATTTTAACTCAATAAATAAAAATTATTTGAAAATGTTTGCCGGATCCAGTTAAAGTTATAATTTCTTATGACTAATTACAATAAGTCAAAGATTAATTACATAAAATTCGAGATTCGAGGTACATTAAATTATTACAAATGTTAGTTATTGCACATCGCATAATAATAATTACATCCCGAAAACTGTGAAATCTGATTAAGCATCCAAATTTCGCAGCATCCATTATATGTGAAGTTTTCTTCCCTTACATAAAAATGAGTTCATTTCTCGTAATTAGCAGAATTTCTGCAACTGGAAAACTTCCTACCGAATAAAATTAATTTTATCTTTAAGAAAACAATAATTATCAAAGACCGTAAGTTTTTCTTTATCAAAAGAATAATTATCTTTAGCAAAATAATAATAATAATTTTATTTTTCAAATTTACATGGAGAGACACATTATTATTAAAAAAGTTGTAGAAAGATGAATTTAATTTTGTTTCTGTTATCAAATGGCGTAAAAAAATTATGACAAAAAATATAAATGCTGAATAAATTTTTATAAATTTTTATCAGATAAAATTTTGCATTAAACGGCAGATTATTTTAACCCCTTTATTCTCGTGCCTTTAACTTTCAATGGTTGTGTAGCCTACTTTTTAAAAATTCCGATTGTTTGTTCCCACCAGTTTTTTAATAGTGTAATTGGCTTTGTTCTAGCAGTATTTTATCTGTCGTTAAATAAGGTGAATATTACTACATTGAAAAAGTGGTTGCAGTCAAACAATCTGAATTAAAAAAAGTAACCTATACGTGTTGGTCGCGACACTTAAGGGGTTAAATCACTGCCATCGAAGTACTCAAAGCCAGAGGACACGAGTGTGACGTCACCACTAATCGACCGACTTCTGACTAGTGTTGGAATTCACACCAGAAAATTTTGAATAGCAATTATCTTTTGTTTTATTTGTGGAATATCTATCATCTTATAAAATAATAATAACTATTTAAACTTACTTGTGATAATTTGGAATCCCCTAATAAAAAAATCAGCCGGATGCGGCAACACTGTGGTATTCAGCATCAGGCTGAATTTTTATTTAGGGGTTACGAATTCTCACCAGTAAGTTTAAATAGTTCTTATTGTTTTATAAGATGATCTACAAATAAAGTAAAAGAAAATTGTTATTCAAAATTTTCCGGTGTGAATTCCAACACTAGTGAGAAGTCGGTCGATCAGAGATGACGACACAACTCGTGTTCTCTGGCCTTGTGTATTTCGATGGCAGCAGTATATCACCCTCTTTTTTTTACTTATGAAATTGCTTTTTCTTAAATCTAATTTATGCTAAAAAAATTAGTGGTGCCGTTTGGCAATTCGGGCATTAAAATTAACCGTTTGCAGGCTGCAAACGGCACCTTTGAAAGGGTTAATAATACATAAAACGGTAATTTTTTGTTGTATGTATGGTTGCCAGTTTGGCCTTCATTTTTATTTCGAAATTTCAACTTCATGCCAGAAATTTGAAAGATGAATCTTTACTTTAACTAATCGCAAAATTTCTGTTGTTAAACAAAGGAAAAATACTATTTTTAATTTCTGGCACAAATTCGGATTTTTTTTAATAATAATGGAGTCCAAACTGGCAATCCTGTTTGTATGCATCAGGGAAATTGTCAATTTGTATCACTATTTTATCATCTGTAAAGTTTTTGTGAATCTTTAATGAATGAAACTTTGTCGACGGCACATTTATGAATCCATCAGAAACTTATATATCATAGCTGCCAATATTACATTTTTGTAAGGGAAACAAACGCACTTTCAGCGAGTAATTTTTCTTAAGAAATAAAATCAAATAAATACAGTAAAAACTCCCTGAAAGACCACCCCTATAAGGAGACCCTCTCTCATAAGGACCGTTTATTTATGATCTATAATTTTTGGCTATAAGCTCAATGTTAATTTTCCTCTATTAAAGGACCATTATTTCCCGTCTCCCTCCCTGAAAGACCACTTTTCAACTTTTCAGTCGAAGAGTAGGATTACTTTCCTTTGCATGGAGAATTCTTAAAATTTCACTTTTTTCCGAAAACACGCTCAGCCAAGTGTACTTCCTTAGACCTGGCGAATCAAGATCATATCTGAAGACCGAGAGAATTGCATTATAGAAAACCTCCACAAAGTTTAGATCTTTTTAATTTTTTATTAAAAAATAAATTCTACAATAATTTATAAAAATGAATGATACTATAATAGAGATTTTTTTAAAAATCTTTTTTAGGAGCACATTCTGATTCAGACGACGAGCTTCCCCCCTGCTAAAGCTTCTATTTCATATTAAGAAACACTTGTTGAAATCAATAGATTGATAGAAAGTTCGATACCTGTTAGAGATGATACTAAAATAAATAATTTGCTAAAAAGATATCAAAGAATGTTTAGAGAAAAATCATTAATGATAAATTGTTAAAATCAAAGGAAACTACAATTAATTCCTTCTTTAAAGCTTGTATAGACATGAAATATAATAAACTAATTCAATAATATATATATATACAAGGTGGTCATAATTAAACTGACAGTACTCACAAGGAAGGTCTCCATACGGGCATACTCCGAAAAATTTGAAAAAATTACAGAATGGTCTTCTCATATGGATATATATGTTTATAAAAAAATTTTTCGCGGAACCCCAATACAGCGTCCGTAAAAAAATATTGAAATTTCCGTTTATTTGGCGATTTACCACCGGTTGGCGATGAAAAAAAAAAATACGCTTTTATGTAGGAAAACAACTTTTTATGTTGAATTTGTTTATATAAGTTTAATTTAAATAACTTTAGTTTTGTCGTTTTTAATTTGTTTTATCTATATTTTTGTAATTTTTAGTTTGTTTTAACTACAGTTTCTCATATATATTTATATGAATTTATAATAAAATTTAAATATCATATTTTACGATTTAAAGCAAAATTTAAATTGATTTAAATTATATCAAACTCAAAAATTAGGCAGATAGAATACTGTCGATTTGATTTTGTTGCTATGGAAACGACTTCGTCTTTGATATGGTAATGTATTATGGCAATCAAATGTCAGCTGACTATAACTTAAAATAGATATTTGCAAGTTGCAAAGCATAGAAAATATTTTTACAGTGATAAAATTAAATAACTATAGCAACAAGTAACATATATATGTAATTAAAAAATATATATAATAACTTCTTTCATTGATTAAGTTTATATTCATTAAAAACCGTGCATTCTAAAACACAATTAATAAACAATTTTCAGATGCATTAAAATTGTTTGCTTTTGGCGAGGAAAAATTCTGCTCGCCAAATCGCGTGTCACTTTCGTATTTTCGCGCCAAATATTCGAAAGTATATTATTTTTTTACAGATTTTCTACTGAAATTCCGCCGTTAATTTTGACTGGTCCCTTATTACATACATGAGTAGTTTCACAAGCATTTTTTTCAACCTATTCTGAGTATGCCCTGTATGGAGACCTTCCTTGTCAGAGTGTTCTGTAGCGCGATCTTATTGAGAGAATGACGCCACATTTTGTAAGTCGATTAAACGAGAAGGGGGACGAAGGATTCCGCGAAAAAAAATTTAGTTCCAAAAGTCACCGCCTGAGGAATATGTGGCGCTGTGTAAGAGAAAAGAGAGTTTTAAAAAAAGCAGAATCGATACTAAAATTGTTAAATGAGCTAAATGAAAGATAATTTTATTTCAGTATTGATTCTGCATTTTTTTAAATTCTCTTTTCTGTTACAAAGCGCCACATATTCTCCTAGCGGTGACGTTTGGAACGAATTTTTTTTTCGCGGAATCCTTCGTCCCCCGTCTTGTTTAATCTGCTTATAAAATATGGCGTCATTCTCTCAATTAGATCGCGCTACAGAACACTCTGAGTACTGTCAGTTTAATTAAAGCCACCTTCTATATATATATATATATATATATATAATAAATTTGAAATCACAAATATATGAAGAAATTGATAAAGTTTTAAAGATGATTTAGAAATGAACATATGAAACCAGTATGTAAAATAAGAAACTATGAATGACTCACAGAATCATCAGACGAGCTTGTGAGTTCATTCATAGAAGATGCGTTATTTCATCCAATTTTGTCGGCATTAAGCCTAAAATGACAAAATTTAGCTCCTTATAACGCAAACATTACAGAAAATAGATTGGATCTGGATTAATAACAATAATGTTTAGAGTTGCCATCTTAAGTCCAAAAAAAAAATAATAAAAAAGAAATGAAAATGATTGAAGAAATCAAGAAAATACTTAGATTAACTTTTAGTTAAACTAGAATGAAAAAATAGGAATAAACTTAATAAGTACTGAGTGAATACAAAATAAAATAAAGAAAAGGAATAAATTAATACAAATAAAGAAATAAAGAAATAAAGAATTATATAAAAATAAAATAAAAGGGCAATTGATTAAATT
This sequence comes from Maratus speciosus, assembly GCA_963932465.1. Taxonomy (NCBI): domain Eukaryota; kingdom Metazoa; phylum Arthropoda; class Arachnida; order Araneae; family Salticidae; genus Maratus; species Maratus speciosus. The sequence goes on along the minus strand of OZ010794.1, from coordinate 203,340,576 downwards.
AATGTTTTAAAGACAAAAAAATATAATATAAAAAAATGAGAATATAAATAACATTTAAAAAGATGAGGAATATTATATATTGTAGCATGTATTTCATGAAACTTTGCTTTGTCCGTCACCACTATTCAGAGGCCACCTCTCTGAAAGACCAATTTTTTATGGCCTAATGGGTAGTCTTCTTAGCGAGGCTACGTAGAAACAAATCACATTATTATATAATTTTATTAAGAAAATTTTATAGTATCATGTGTGTTTTCCGATTTTAAAAACACGGAGATTGTCAATTATGCTATATCACTGTGGTAATTAATTTAAATTTTAATAAATAAATTTATGTAAGTCAAATCCCTCATAGCAGATTTGGGATATACATAAATTTATTGGTTATTTTATTTGTAGTCGAAATGTTTTATAAGAAATGTCAACAATTAGTTCTTTCAAACGAAAGAGAATATTTTCTTCTAACAATAAACAAAGCAACAACAACTGAGTTGACTGGTACTAAATGTAAATGCGTCGTTTCAGACCAGATATTAATAAATTTTAAAGCACAAATAAGTACGTTAACCCTTTGTAAGGCAAGTAATTGCGTTTGTGTAATATGCTTAATTCCCACAGGATTTTTGGAAATTTTATTATTTCAAAATAAGGGAAAGCATTTTTTCAACTCTTTTACCTCAAAGCTATAAAAGTGAAACTTAATTAAAAATTTCTGGTGCTAATCTTAATCCTTCACTGCACCACGTGCCACATCTGGCACATACCTAAAAGCACTGTAATTCTTATTATGTGCCATGAATTTGGCCAATATGATCTTTATCCCTGATCAAGAACAGTCCAAAAAATGGAATAGCACTTAATTTGTCCATGTCAGATGGATTCATTTGACAAAAAATTGGAATTTGTTCTTCGGAAACAAAAAAAAAATTCATTCAAGCTATTAAGGTAAAATTTGCTTTCATTATTTTTATTGAATGCTTAAAAATATTAATATAAAAAAAGTTGCAGAGTGTTAAGCAGATAAAATTAATTAATATAAGCTAATTTAGTTGTAAAATACAGCAATACAATATTTTAAAACCCTAATTGTGTATATAGGATACACACCATAAAATATCAAATTTTAGCTGAAAATTTGAAATTTAAATTTTTTTACTATTTTTCCCGTTAACAGACCAATATATAGGTTTCAAATAATTATTTTCATAAAAATACACTGCTCAAAACAATTAAAGGATATTGAAGTTTTAGGTGGATTTTGTATCTGGTAAACTGTTTAGCTGATTGATACATGGTCGACAGACATAGTAGGTTATATGAGAATAAATTACACATGTTTGGCAGAAAAAATGCATTTTATTGCGCATTTGTGTGCTAAAGGGAAAAAAACACAATTTGTGCATATGAGAAAAAAAGAATAAGAAAAGGTGTTTTCTTCAAAGAAAATCATTTTCAGTAAAGGGTATGGTTTCCACGGGCGGCCAGCAAAGTTGAACACCTTTGAGGCATGGACTCAATGAGGCTATTAACGACGAGTTGGGGTATTCTGCCCCACTCTTCCAGAAGAGCTCTTTCCAGTTCTTGGAGAGTTTGTGGGGGTTGTTGGCGGCCAGAAACTCGTCTTCCTAGAGCGTCCCAAACGTGCTCGATTGGGTTGGGTTGGGTTGATTTTTGACGGCCAATTATCTACACGAGGGATATAGGCCCGGGGGGAGTGCCCTCCGTGGGGGTCTTTCTAAGGGAACCTAATCCGTATTAACGCATGGAAGATCCACGGCTCGAAGAAAACCACGAAAACTCCGAACGATTAGGCCGACGGGCGCGATTGGGATCGAACCCAGCACCTCCCGTCTATCAGCTTCGAGAGCAGAACCTCTCGGCCACTGGTGGGGCCCGTGCTCGATTGGATTCATGTCTGGAGAACACGCTGGCCATTCCATTCGAACGATTCCTTCCTCGAAAAGGAAATCCTCCACCAGGTTTGCACGATGTGGCCTGCAGTTATCGTCCATTAAAATGAAGTTATCTCCGATTGCTGCAGCGTAAGGGACTACAATAGGTCTGAGGATCTCATCCCTATATCGGCGACCAGCCAGAGCTCCATCTCGAATGATGTAGAGGTCAGTGCGCCCGTCAATGGAGATGCCACCATACACCAACACTCTTCCACCGCCAAATCTGACACTTTCGTGCACGAACGCAGGATTATTCGTACTGCCACGGTCCCTCCAGATGAAAATACGCCTATTATCCGGATGCACAGAAAAACGGGACTCATCAGAAAACAGAATATTGCTCCATTCATTTCTCCTCCAGTTGACATGCTCGGTTGCCCACTCCCTGCAGTCGCGACGAAGCCTTGATGTTAATCTAACACATACCATCGGTCGGCGAGCATACAGACCTACAGCATGGAACCGGTTTCGGACAGTCTGAGTTGAAATCGTGGTGCCTGTAGCCGAGCGAAGGTGTTGTTGGAGAAGAGTAGCGTTCATGGTTCGGTGTCTCCGAGCTGTTAACGCTAAATACCGATCTTCATTGGGCGTTGTTGCCCGTATACGACCTTGCCCTGGTCTTCGGCCTGCACATCCACTCTCCAAAAAACGGTTCCAGATCCTGGAAATGACACTTTGTGACACTCCAATGGCTTGCGCTACTTCGGCTTGAGTTTGGCCCCCTTCTAACCTACCAACAATTCTCAAAGCTTCTGAATCTGTCAAATGACTTCGCTGAGACATCGTACTCATCGAAACAAAGCAATCACTGAATGCCGATCATCCTTGTCTTCATTCTCTTTTATCCAGTTGAAAGTCAAATTTCATTCGCTGCCGCTGAAGCGACGTTTTTGACGTCGAACTCAAAATTTGCATACTCCACAGTTTGAAAACCAGAAAAATTTGCATTTGTGATTCTCTTCTTCTATTTTCGGCAAAAAAAAAATTTTTCGTTTATATCTTTATTTTATATAAAACTTCAAATATCCTTTAATTGTTTTGAGCAGTGTAGAAAAAAATCGTGCAGTGAAGGGTTAAATAAACTCAGGTGGGAAATTCCTCAAGGAGTTAACTAAAAAGGTACATAATTTTGAACAAAAAAAATCTGGTGTGAAATAATTATAAATAAAAATTCTGGTGTGAAATAATTTTATTAAACTTCAATAAAATCCACGGTATGCAGTGTTGCCAGATTGGGGACGTTTTCAATTCAGATTATTTGACTGTCACCACTTTTTTAAAATAGTACAATTCGCCTTCTTTTTCAGAATTTTTAATCTACTTTTAAATTGGCCGAATATCTCTATTTTAAAAAAGCGGTGACAATTAACAATCTGAGGTTAAAAAAGTCATCAATCTGGCAACACTGCCGGTATGTTTATTGTTAAAAGACTTCTGTATTTCTTCCATGTACTCTGTGGCGTTGGACATTATTTTTTGAGGGGGTTTCTTAATCATTTCAACGATACATCATAATAAGAATTCTATACCAGAGATTCTACGTTTGGTTTTACAGCAGTAAGGCGAACACAATTTATCTTTCAGTTTTAGTACTTTATTACCATACTGGATTTTTTGGGTTGTGACTAAATCCTTTTCTCAACAAACAGTTTCTTCATATTTTTGTTATACTAATTTCTGTTGGTCTCTTTTATTTTTACAATACTTCATCTGAATATCTCTAATACTTTCGCATTCTTTCATTGTGAGTTTATATATCCAACATTCATCTTTTATCCCGTGCCATCAGGTAAATTTTCTTTCTGCGTTAGTATTTTATCAGGTAAGCTTGCGTGAATCCTTAACAAATCAAAAATTTATCGACAGCACATCAATTCTTCCTTTCGTGACTTGTAAATATATTACTATGTAATTCACTTTTAATTTGAAGAACAAATCAATTGCATAAGTCAATGAACTCGTAGAAAACCCGAGATATACATAACACTATTGGTTATTTTATTTCTAGTAAACTTGTTACTAAAAGTACAGATATTTGCATATCTTTCATCAGGTGCTTTGAAAAGGTATCACGCACATCATCAAAGAATTATTTCTTGTGGCCTACATAATTGAATATGTTTCCAAATTAGTCATTAAAATGCAATTGTTTCTGATCGTGTTGTGATCTTCACTCTGAGTAATTGAAAACAGATTTAGTGTTGAATATAATTACCAAATGGCGTTGGCAGAAGGCATTGTTACGTAAACAATGATTGGCTTTTAAAGTCACTTTATTGAATATAATTAAGACTTGTTATTATCTATAGAGAAGTACTGTTTTTATACAATTTTTCTGCAGAGTTTCATAAACATTTTTCATTACTATTTTTAAAGAGAAAATAACTTCACCTTCATCGGACGCAAACTTACATGATTCGGCACTAGGTTGTAATCGTACTCAGTGAATATTCACAGTAGAATCCTGCATCAGGTCAGGTTATCCGCTTTTACCCGCACCCGACTCTACACGCTGCTCGGAAAGCGTCAGGTTGGCGCTATACTGTTTTGTTGAGGGTCGGGTTGCGGGTAGAGGAAATTATTTTTTCGCGGGTTCGGGTCGGGTAGCAGGTTGACTTCAAAGGGAATTTTCAGGTTCGGTCGTGTATCCGACCCGGGAAGGACTCTAATTCGCAGAGGTATAGAATATGATAATAGTTATCGGTTGTAGCCCTGGGATGGCCACTCAGTGCCGCCCAGAGTTTTATGCACTAAAACTCTAAACATTTGCTGGGTTTCCCTGGGTGGCCATCCCAGGACTACAACCGATAACTAGTATCATATTCTATACCTATTCTACACCTATTTCGCACCACTATATTTTAAAAGTAAATTTCATAGTATATTTTTGTCGTATATGCTGGCAAAGTGCAAGAGAAAGTGATGCTTAAAAAAACTGATGCAAGCCGAATAAAATTCCAGTAAGATGTTACTGTTCACGAACAAGTTAATTATGTCACCTCTCGCCTGCCATACAACCGATACGACAAAGTACCAACGTCACGTAGGAAGTGACATGGGACCGATTAGGGTTACAGAAGTCACGATATTTCCAATTTTTATCTAGGATTAGTTCTGATTGTATATGTCAGAATTTTAGTTTACTGTGATCCTGAACTATGAATAAAGAGGAATTGGCACAGAGTTCCAAACTTTTGTACTTTTTAGTACTACTTTTTAGTACCACTATTTTTAAATCATAAAATTTACCTTATATAATCGAGAAAATCAGCTATTTAAAAAGAAAATTCTTTCTTTTCAAAAATAGTGGCAAGAAAAAAGTTTAGATGCTGGCAGCTATTTTGATATAACACCAAAATTACATTGGCATATCGTCATAATATCGTCTTATAAATTGACATAATGCCATAATATCGTCTTATAAATTGACATATCGTCAAAATCGTTTCAATTGTAATCGATTTCGCAGAAGCTGATGGCTGTTGGAGTAATCTTTCACCTATAAATTGAATAGATATTCCCCCCTTATTTAACCCTTTCCGGCACAGGCAATTTTTGCTGTAAAATGATGAAATTATTGATTGACACCGTAATTTTAAAACGACCTTTTTAGAAATTAAAAATATGCTACTTTAAATGTTTATTGTAAAAGCAAAATTTTACTAAAATATTCTTGGTGCCGTTCGCAAGTTTTGGAATTAAAATTAGGTATCCCGACCCGGGCATAGTGTGCCGGAAAGAGTTAAACACCTTATTCATGCAGAATTTGTCATAATTAAGTAAAAAATCTATTCTTTTTACTGGTAAGCATTGGCGACAGTCAGGCCCTGAGGTTCCACTATATTTTTATTACACAAACAATCTTCCTGTCAATGTCAGTGAAAGAGATTACAGTGCTGCCGGAGTAAACATCCACCAATAAAAAATAATAACTTTTTTTGCGTTATTTATGACAGAAATTTTGCATGAATACGGCGTTTAAATAAACCGGAAATTTCTAGTTAAATTTACTGGTGGAAGTTCACCCCGGCGGTAATCAGCCCAGTTGATGCGATGCAAATAAACAAGTCAGTTCGCTACTTTTTAAAATTCAGATTGTTTGATTTCCACCGCTTTTTTTGAAGTAGAAATGTTCCCATTATTTAATGACAAATTAAATAATGCGAAGATATAGAGAATTATATTATTTAAAAAGTGGTGGCAATCAAGCAATCCGAACAATAACAACAAAAAAATGTTTGTGGACTGGCAACATTGTAATCGCCATCTTGTGACTACGTTGTTTGTTACCTCACTCATAACTGGTAGACATTACATTATATGTCTTCTGCTCTTTATCCATAACTCCATTACTGTAACAATCGAATATTTCCTTTATGTCGTACAATTTCCTCTTCCCCGACATTATTTTCTCGGTCTTGCCTCATAAGAAACATTTTTAACCCTTTAGTGCACAGCTTTGCATATATGCAAAGAACAGTGTTTTGAATTTAACCCTCTCGCTGCGTAAGTAATTTTTAGAGACGAGCGTCTTTTACAGAATTTTTAATCTTTTGTCACCGGTTCTTTAAAGCAGAAATTTTTGACTATAGCAATCGGGGAAAATGTTCTGATTAAATAATACAATGTTTTCGCTAAAAAAATAACTGGTGGGAACAACCAAGTATTATTAATTTGACGAGAAAATGCATGCCCGAGTATATCTCGGGTTGCGCAGCGAGAGGATTAATAGATTTTTTTTTTTTTAATTTGGACATACCTAATTCACACTAGAAAATTGAAATAGCAATATTTGCTTTCATTAATAACAGACATTCCCTATTTAAATAAAGCGAAATTAACCATTGAAACTTTCTGGTGTAAAGTCAGATTCTCTGAACTACGTAATTTCTAGAACGTATTCTATCATGGAAATTAAAGGGCTAAATGTTAAGTTTTATAAAATAAATAATTGTATAAAATAAGGTATTTGGAGACATACTTATTAAAATATTTACTAATTCGAAATATTTTAGCGTAAAACAGCCACACGACAGTAGTTTTTACTATTGCAGATGTGCAACTGAAGAAAAGATTGACGTATTATATGAAAAATGTATCTCTGTTTTTTTTTCATTATTTTCCCTGTGTAATAAACCTTTCAGAGAATCATATATAATTTTTTCGAAACAAAATAAAAAATCGCGCATTTAAGGGTTAAATATCCAAACTTTTATGTACAAGCGCAATTGTTCTTGAATTCCGAATGTTAAAATATACTGCGTATGGCTTCTATGTTGTAAAATTACATTATTATACAGTCATTTTAAAACGCTCGGAGTTTTTGACACAAACATTTCCAGCTGACATAATCTAAAAACTGAAAACATCAAACCGTTACGCTATTTGTTCCTGCGTAGCACTACTCCCTTACATCAAACAGCCAACAGGTGACACAGTTACGTTTGTTTTTTTCCCTTGCTTTCACATAATACGCTTCCCGCTAATTAACGGAAACAAAGGGAAGGATTATAAATGTTTGCATTTCCGGGGTTCTCCTCTGTGTTCTAAAAGATTCTTTCAGAAACTTTCGACATTTTCGTATTGAAATGTAAATATTGTAATAATAATACTTTTACACCATGTTGCTTTAAACTGTATAAGATTTCGCTATGCAAAGAACAGGGACAAATTACAAATTTAATCCTGTAATTGTTTTAAAAAATCATTCTTTTATGAATTATTGTTTAAAAGTGGTTGAATTTACATTTGAATTTAAATTAATAATATTATGCGGCTAATATTAAATTTTAATATCGTATATGTAAAACAATATATTAAATGATAAAGAGTTTCTTTGTGTATTGGATTTTAGTTCTGTATTCTTTTACTGTAACTGGCGATAACAATGGTTCGTCGATTTGTTTACGTTGACCGAATTAAATATTTGCAGTGTTTTCGAAGTCATTATTATTAATTTTGTTCTTTGTGATGCTTCCTATGAAAATCCCTTTAGAAGTTTGTCTGATAAAATTTCCTTTTGATTAGAGGTGCTGAAGTTTGACGGATTTTGAATAAAGTAAAAAGCCCGTAACTGTAAGACAGTAAACTATAAAATTCTATTATACGCATTTTAAAATAGTTTTAGAAATTGTTCTCTTTTTACCCCTTTGTGGTAGAGTGTCGGCGAAAAGCCGCCAAATCTTTTTATACATGATTTTATTTTAATATTGTATTCGCACCACTATGTTTTAAAAGTACATGTTTTAATAAAGTTCTGTCTAACTCCAAGTAAGAATGATTCTTTAAAAAAAATAAGTGGTGCAAACGGAATAAATTCGTGTTAGAGATGCCTATGCCTGGTAGGAGTACTTCGACTGTTAAGGGTTAAATACTGTTTTAATTATGGTATGTTTTCTATCTTTACTTAAGTTCAGGCACCATTAGAATGTTACTTTTCAATGCAAGTGCATATGGGCAATAGACAATTATACCAGTTTAACGTCTTAATTTTGGTCGTGAAATGGCATTTTAGTAAGTGTTCTTTTATGAATAATATTTTAATAATGCCTTACTTTGAGTTTTTGGTTAAGATTGATTTAAAAATGACGTACTTTATGGTTTTTGATTAAAATAATTTAATAATAGTATATTTCGGACCCATTATCATGAAATATTACAAAACTGTTTTCTGTACACGTGCATTCAACCGACTCAGGAGCAATGCACTGCTACTCGTAAAATACTGAAATGATTGAATGACATTAGAATTTACAAACAAATTTATTTGAAATATAGTGAAAGCTTTCCTTCACGTACTTTCAAACAAAGTTGAAAAGTATTTATGCATTCGGTTTGCTTATCCGCCTGTCATGCTCTAACTCAAGTAAATATACTATGATTTTCATGTAATTGAAAAATGTTAATGAAGCTTACCATGGCATATTCGGTATTGTATATGAAGTGTGTAGCCGTAATAGTTCATTTACAGGGGCACTCAAAAGAATCCCATTACATTATGGTATATGGGGAAAAATCACTTGCAGAGTATTTCAATGACATTACCCTATTCCAAATGTACTTAACCCTTTATCTACTGACGGTACTTATAAGTACCACTCAGTTTAACCTTTCATCCCATAGTGCATATTACTAATATTCTAATGGTACTTTGCAAAAACACTCTTTTAACTCCTCTTTATCCGGTTTCCTGGCAGCAGTAGTCCTAGGTTTGTTATTTTAGCGAGGAAGGAGGCTATCTTTGACACAGACGATGGGTTTTGTGCCGACATTTTGTACAGATTGTCAAGCTCATCTTTTTATTGTTGCAAACACAGTAAAGGATATAAGATAAGTGTTGGAATTTTTTTAATATGTTCATTCTGATCTTACAATACAGTTTGACTAGCTATGTTAGGTGAACGGTGTATATATTTGATTTAACAGTTGAATTACTCGGTGGTACCTATAAGTACCGTTAGTACAATGGGTGTTGGAGAAAACGTCTTGTTTTCTTTTCGTCTGCGTAGTTATCCATCCTTTACATCTGCTTTAACCCTTTCTGGTACACTGTGCCCGGGTCGGGATACCTAATTTTAATTGCAAACTTACGACCGGCACCAAGAATGTTTTATAAAATATTGCTTTTACAATGAATAGTCAAAATAACATGTTTTTAATTTCTAAAAGAGTCGTTTTAAAATTCCGGTGTTAGTCAATCATTTCATCATTTTTCAATAAAAATCGCCCGTGCCGGAAAGGGTTAAAATGTAATTACTAAAATGTAGTGTAGTAATAATTTCCCTGGTATTTCTTTTCTGTTTAATTGTTATTTTTTATTCGAAATTGAAAAAGTTGTGGCACCGGCTCATTTTTGCTATGCTAGAAATGGCATATGTAAATTCATATATTGCATATGTGGAGATGCGAGGAACATGCTGTCCCTGGAATATAGACGTCGCATAACTAAAGGACTGCTAACAAGATCAAAACCTTAAAAAAAAAAGTTTTTTTAACCTTTACAGGAGAAAAGCATTTTCAATTCTAAAGTGTTGAAGCAAATGATTGGCACCGGAATTTGCTAAACGATTTATTTGTAAGTAAGAAAAAGTCTATATTTCACATACTTATTAAATCGAAAATATTTTCTGGTGTCACATGAAATACCTCGTGGGTTTTCTGTTATGATATTTTAGTCATAGTATACTGACGGTACTTCAAAGTACACTTTAATTAATTACCTCTAAATAATTAAATTTCTCAGGGGTGAGTATTTTTTTAATGTTTGTCCTTTAATTTTCATTGTAGTAACTGAAAAAAAAATATTACATGAAAAAAATTGCAGTAGATCATAATGCAGTAGATAAAGGGTTAAACTGATATAAATCATTAAATTTCACTACAATACACGATTATTACGATAAAATAGGGCATTCATAGTATTTGCAGTTCATTTACAGGGACACACAAAAGAAATCGGTTACAGTACTGTTTTTGAGCAGTAACTGCTGGAAATGCATTTTCAAATTCGGTATGCGTTTTTAAATTTAACCCATTTTTTTTGCATGTTACGAGTTGTATATAAATTCTATGCCTCGTATACATGGCTTCACAAAAGAATTCACGTACACCTTATTACCCAAAATTTCTAAAGGGGAATTTTCAACTGAGGTATACGTATTTCTTAACTGAACTAAATTTTGGCATGCATGTAGTTAATAGATACACATTTATATATCATATACAGGACAGCTCAGAGAATTTCGATGACTTTCCTTTTACAGATGGCAACTGCTGAAATTGGGTTTTGAAATTTGTTATGCGTTTCTAAATGACTCAATTATCCACCACATCTCAATTTACAAAACAGCGAAGTTTTGTTACATTATTCTGATTGTGCTGGAAAGTGTTTCATAATCTATGCTGGATGTATGATTTTTTCTTTCATGTTGTGCTTTCCTTTTCTAAGGTGCATTAGCGAGTGAAGTAATTGCGGAGGTTATCCCAAGATGACGGTTTTCATCCGATCAACAGTTTCTGGTTACGCCGGAACAAACTTCCACCAGTAAATTTTCAATAGGAAATTTCTTCTTATTTTAGCGGCTTATTGATGCAAAATTTCTCTCACAAAAATCCTAAAAATTTTTCATGTCCGTATGAGGATTTGTCCGTTCCTCTGTATTTATTGCATGATTAAATTTACGTGCTGATAGATTACATAATACGAATATCACTGTGTATAAAATGTGGTGAAAATCATTCAATTTGAATAAAATAAACAAGAATTAATTCTCAGAGCAAATGAGTTTAGTTTAACATTATTTTTGGCATGGAGTAATTAATAAAGAGGAGGAGATGTACAGTGTACTGTGGATCAGTTACGAGTGAAGTAACTGAGGAGGTTGTCACAAGATGGCGGCTGATTTTTTAAAATCGGATTTACAGTTTATGATTATCGCCGGAACAAATTTCCCACCCGTAAAATTCAGTAAATAATTTCTTCTTACTTAACACTAGAACACCCGAAAATTTTACTCAAATTTCATAAAAATATTTTACACCAGACTTTTTATTTAAAATTATTTGACTGATTTATTTAATGTAAATCTGCGTTTTTAAAATTTAACTTATTTTGTGAAAGAATTTCTGGTTCCAATTGACATTTAATCATATGTTCAGAATCGAATCGACTCCTTCCGGGCGTTCTAGTATTAAACGACCTATTCATGGAAATATTTTCTCATAAATATGTTAAAAGTTTCTATTTGTTTTTACTGTCTGACTGGTAAAATATTCAGCTTGTTTCACTGGTTGTCACAATATGGTGGAAATGCCAGACCTGACTTCCGCCAAAGTAAACTTCCACCAGCTAAAATTAACAACTGTTTCTGCCATTATTTATGACTAAAATTTGGCTTCAGTGTTGCCAGATTGGGAAATTTTAAACCATTAGGGGAATTTTTTGGCGACTACAAAAATTTTGGGAAAAATCTTGGGGATTTTTTTTTTTTTTTACTGCTATTTTCCGTAAAGATTTCTTTTAGTCCTGTAGAAAAACTGTATCCGTCTCGAACTCAATTTTGATTTGAAAAACGAAAATACAATTCAGAAATCGGAAATATCAATCATTATTCTCTTGGATGTCGTCGTGTTCGTTGTTTACTACACTGGCCTCCAAAAGTTAAAGTACAGGGACTGGATGCTTTCGATTGCACACGTTTTGTCGAATATCTACCAACATTATTGGCGAATTGTTCTTGAACTTCTGGAATGTAAAGAACATGTTTTATTTTATATTTCTCGGAGAAGACTTCTTGGGGGGTACAATTAGGGGGCTAATAATAAATTTAATAATAAAATTATATTTGCGATCACCTATGTAACAGAAAAGGCTGGAAATGGTTTGTCATTGTGGTAAGACTATTTGGGTCCTGTTCAACGTTTGTATGCACTTGTGTAAGCATAGCACTCATATTCGTGAAGATCTTAACGTTTTTGTGAAAAATTCAAAAGTTTTTTGTTTATAGCATGCAGAGCTTTTCAACCAAACTTAACACAACTTTCCAAAAACCTGACAAAGAACAGTAGAAACAGTATACTGCAATTAAAACATGAATATATTGAATATTTGATGAGATATGGGAATTTGTATGAAATAAGTTTTAACTGCGCATGCGTGGAAGATCTTAAAATTTTTTTTATGTAATTTGGTAGTCAACTATTTAGGGCAACTTATATAAAAAGTCCAGTCAGCTATCGCGAAAATTCACAAAGATAGTGTCGATATAGTGAGTTGCTTCCTAAAAATAGATTTATTACAAGGGATTTTCCACAACTTTTCAATCAGCTCAATATATCTTTCTAAGTTTTCACAACATTTGACTGGACTTTTTATAGAAGTTGCCAAAAATACTGACTACCAAATTATGAAATAAAAGATTTGAAATCTTCCGCGCATGCGCAGTTAAAAAGCATCTCATAAAAATGCCCATATCTCATCAAATATTCAATATATTCATATTTTAATGTTAGTATACTGTTGCCACTGTTCATTGGCAAGTTTTCGGAAAGTTGTGTTAAATTTGGTTGAAAACTCTGTAATCTATAAACAAAAAACTTTTGAATTTGTCACAAAAACGTTAACATCTTCACGAATATGAGTGCTATGCTTACACAAATGCATACAAACGTTGAACAGGACTCAGATAGTCCTTTACCACAATGACAAACCATTTCCAGCCTTTTCTGTTACATAGGTGATCGCAAATATTATTTTATTATTAAATTTATTATTACCCCCTAATTGTACCGCCCGATAAATCTTCAAAGAGAAATATAAAATCAAACATGTTCTTTACATCCTAGACGTTCAAGAACAATTCGCCTATAATGTTGGTAGATATTCGACAAAAGCTGTGCAATCGAAAGCATCCAGTTCCTGTACTTTAACTTTTGGAGGCCAGTGTACATTACAGCTCACACGTATTACAGATGCATCAGACTCTAAAGTCTTAAGCAGCTTAAACCTGCACGGCACAAAATCTGCAGGACTTATACGAAAAATTCTTTCGCCGTACTTAAAAAAAAAGTAATTTAAATATGTGGAAAGCAGACATTTTTCTCTTATGATATGATATACAAAAGCACATCAATTGATACAGCGAAAATACTTTGCATTATGATTATGCACATCGGTATAGAGATGACAAAAAATTAAAACAACGTACCATCCCGATTCATTCAAATCCCAACTGATATGTGATTGTCTAAAGCTATGGAGCTAATGTAACAATAGTCCAACATTGTTAGACAATACTTTTAAAAACAAACGTAAAATAACTTGTCACTGCAAAATATATCTCATTCTCTTAATGTAGCTACAGAATATGCATTCAGTATAGTTTAAAAGTTTGTTTTTTTGTAAATGGGGAATTTTTTCAAAAAAAAAAAAAAAAAAAAAAAAAAAGGCTTGATTCGGGGAAAATTTTTGAGCTTAAATTAGTTGAATATTTTTTTATAGTGGCAAATGGAAAATTTAAAAATTCCCTTTTTGAGTAAAAACTGAGTTGGGGACTTTTGTGGAAAAAAACACCGATTTGGGGAAAATTTCAGAAATTTTGGGGAAATTGACTTTTGACTATCTGGCAACACTGTTTTGCTTTATTAAGGTGATTATATAAGGAAATTTTTTTTTATATAAATATACTGGTGGAAATGTCCACCGGCGATAATCAACCTTTCCTAAGCGGTTACAGTTGAAGCTTCACTATTCTCAGGATATATTAGTTCCTCTATATTATTTGCTCCATGATTTTTGGTTGCGAAACGGCAATAAGATTTTGTAGTTACTTTTCTACGAATTCTATTTTGATGGTTGTTCTTTTGAATTTTTCATTAAGAATAACTGACGCTCCTATTCACCAGCTACTTCGACCCCGAGTTATACCGAAAACCTCGGTCGAACGCTCAAATGGTATTCACCTTTAATCCTGATTGGAAGTCTCCTTGCTAATGCCCAATCAAATGTTATAGGGAATTTTATATGAGCATTCGACTGAGGTTTTCTAGGTTGAGGTAGGTGGTGAATACAGGCATTAGTGGCGTACTTTATATTTTACTTTCTGTAAAATGAATGGCATGTTTTGCATGTTTCTATATGACTCGATAATGATGTACAAATTTATTTTAATTTTTCTGTTAAATAATTTAATCAGGAAGGTACTTTACATTTTTTCTTCAAAATGATTTGATGAAAGTAAATTTTACACTTTTCCCTAATTACCTAATAATGTGAAAGTTCGAATGTTCTTAATTTAACAATTCCATAGTTTCAGAATTTAAAAAATGACTTAATAATGGAATACTTTGGATTTTTGAAATAATGACTTACTTAAACAAGTTGGAAATTGCTCGTCAAACGTGGCAAATGAGGTGCGTTCGTACTATGTTTTATAATTATTTTTTCCACCCCATATTGTACTGAATGTGTATTTATTTGCAATCCATAAGTGCATAGTCTGTAACATCATTAAAATGCACTTGCAATAATTTTTTCCCATTCCCCTTAATGTAACGGAAAACTTTTGACTGTCCCTGTAATTAAGCTATACATCCGATTTTCATGAAATTTGAAATGGCTCGACAAAATTTTGCAGCAATTATATATTTAAAATTTCAGCCCATTCGGAAAGCTGTAACATCATTAAAATGCACTTGCAATAATTTTTCCCATTGGTAAAGAAAAAATTTGACTGTCCCTGTCATTAAACTATACATCCGATTTTCATAAAATTTGAAATGGCTCGACAAAATGTCGCAATAATGATATGTTTAAAATTTGAGACCATTCGGAAAGCTTTAACATCATTAAAATGCACGTGCAATAACTTTTCTCATTGGCCGTAATGTAAAGAAAAACTTTTGACTGTCCCTGTAATTTAACTATACATCCGATTTTCATAAAATTTGAAATGGCTCGACAAAATTTTACAACAATCATATATTTAAAATTTCAGACCATTCGGTTGGGTAGTTTTTGCTCTATTATATGCGGACGGACGGACAGACAGACGGACGGACAGACGGACGAACAGACAGACGGACTGAACGACGACTCTAGGTGCTACGTATTTATATAATTACGAACGCACCTAAACAGACTAAGCACTAAAAAAAGAATAAGCAAAAATTATTCCGACAAATTATTTATATATTTTGCCGTAGAAAAAAAATGAGTTTCATTAATGAATATTTTGATATTTTATTGGAAATGGTCAAGTTTTATTTTTAAATAAAGTAAAACCTCCCTAAAGCTACCACGTTCCGTTCCAATAAAAATTGGTCGCTCCGAGAGGTGATCTCTTAATGGAGGTCATGTTTAAATCTAGATTTTAATTGTTGAAAAATGGGTAACAATTAATGTTACTAAATTTTTTTTCACATTAGGAAAAAATATGAAAGTTTAAGCATAAGAACAAAAGTTAATTACATAAGTTAATTACTGCAGAGTTTAAAAAATGAGTACATTGACGTTTGTTGTGATTTTACGGTTTTATCTTTTATAACTTTTATTTCCAAGTCCTTTCGAAGTTCAATGCAATTTTTTTTTTTTTTTTTTGGACGAGAACAAATAATGACGACTTCATTAATTTATCTATTTCTTTGAGAGTTTCCTGACAGAATAGAGCAGGGGAGTTTATTGACCATCAATCTTAATTAGTCAGCAGAGTTAAATGCATTGCCCAAAAAAGCACAAAGGGTTTTAAACACTTAAAAGTTACCGGAATAATAATAATAAAAATGTCTAAACTTAGTTTAGAAATTTGATGAATCATGCGCTCTCTGGAATTATTTTTTTTACTAAAACCTTCTTCAAGTGACCAGGAAAAAACGGAACTTGTTTCCTTTTCTTCAAAGAAATTAGTCGATCATGAAGGGAGTTCAACTGGGATAATCTCTGAATGGAGATAAAATTAGTATTGAATCTATGGGAATAAATTTCGTTCCATGAAAAAATGGTCGTTCAGGGAGGTGGTCGCACAGGGAGGTTTCACTGTATATTTTTATTCTTCAAAGAAAAGTTTTCAAATCCATGCAGTATGTTTCCTTTCTTACAAATAGAAAGCGATATAGCAATAAAATTTATTAGCATAATCAAATTAAAGTACAATTTAGTATGCAAATATTATAGGAAAAGTATTTAAAGCATTAATTTAAAAAGAAAAACGCATGAGGACGTGAGTTTCAAAACTCGGCTTATCCAGAAAATCAAATTTTGGAAAATAGCGAAAAACCTCTGACTGCGTCCATTGGTTTGCATTGTAAACCAAGACTTTGTAATGCCAGAAATACATGATAAAACCTTTTTTTTGAAGCAGATTCACCAATCAAATAGACTGATAGAGCAAATACGATTTTTTTAATTTTGGATAAGGCGAGTTCTGAAACCCACGTCCTTATATATATTAAACTAGCTGTTTAACCCATTCTACGCACGGGAGTTGATGAATTTAATTCTAAAACCAAAATCAAAAATAACTATTCGATTTAGGAAAATATTTTTCTACTACTGTGCTTTTTTTTTTTTTTTTTTTAATGAAATTCAATTTATCATGTTACTATGGCAGCAGACGATATCTTTGGAATAGAACCTATCAGTGTGACATCACAGGCAACTCAACTCCGCATATCAACTGCAAATAGGTTCAAAACAAATCCATAGAGTTCAGAATGTACTAGAGATGCACTATACTGTCAAAATTGCTTTCAATATGAAGCCAAATATCGCTCAAAATAAGACAAGTACGTGTAACTAGGGCTGAATTTATTGGACTAGGAGAAGTTTTCAAATCGAGCCGCAAGTGTTTGGGCCGAATTGTGATCCCTTTTAACTGATTCACGGTTGCTATTTGAACTTCACGCCAAACGAACAATTTTCCTCTCTATCTTTCTCTGAACTCTGTTGTTTGTTTGGAACCAATGTGCGGTTGATATGCAGAGTTGAGTTGTCTGTAACGTCACCACTGATAGGGTCTATAAGGGAATAAATAGAATAAAAAGTTTTGTTGATGTTTGTGATGAAATGTTTTACTTTATTTTTTTAAAAAGGTAATAATTAAGCGCAATTAAATAATCTCTAATTATTTGCATGTGAGGTAAAATAATTATCGTAATACCCTCTAGAGCTTCTGAATATTGCAGTGTGTCGTACGTAATATGTATATCTCTAATTATTTGCATGTGAGGTGAAAGAATTATCGTAATACCCGCTTCAGCTTCTTAGAATCGCAGCGTGGAGTACGTAATATGCATATCTTACATTGGTTAGAACTCGCAAGATTCCGGGTTGAACATAAGAAAAGTAAAAAAAAAAAAAAAAATCGTCAAAAACAAAATAAAAAAAGTCTATTTAAAATTTTTGAAATTTTTGCCCCAATCGTTCATGGGAAACATGATCATGGAGAATCGTTCATGGAGCATCAAAAACCCCTTGAGGGGCGGTGGGATAAAATATATCCCACCTAATTTAAACAAGATTCTCACCAGAAAATTTTTTACTAAATTTTATATTTTTAACTTTGGAAGAAAATCGTTGAAAAATTGCTTTTCCATATTTAAAAATAGAAATTTTCGATTATTCCGGTGAGAATTTCATATTTAGAGTCATATTTGCTTGCCTCTCAAGGAGTTAACCTGTGTGCCAAACCTGTGTGCCCTGCGCCCTGTGGTTTCCGAGGTTTTGAGGTTACATAGATAGGCGCACAGATTTTAATAGGGTAGATAATTGTTCCATTTAAATTCACAAACTTAAAATGTTAAACATTTTATACATAATTATCTTAATTCATTCAAATTCTTGCATAGTAACCATTCAAATGTTTATACTTTTGTCATGCATATCACATGGTTGTTGTCATATTGTATTGCTAATTGTATGTCTGATTCAAAAACATGCTGTCGTTTTCAAATTCTACATCTATAGAATTGGCGTTCGTTTTAATTAAATAACATAACCGATTTCATCATTAGTAAACTATTTACTATGTATACCATATGAACGTGACTGTGTTTATGGTTTAAAACAATATGAAATGCTTTCGAAACGAATGTAGTTAGCTTATTGTTCCGTGAACTGTACTAGATATTAAAATTTGTATAGATACGTTTTGTAAACTTAAACGGAAAAAAAATACGCGTTTTAGATTTGTTTAACGTTACTAACCCATCGTGTTCGTGATATGTATGAAATTTAATGCCGTATTTTATTTCTGATAGTGAATAAAAAATTTCTTTTATCGCTTTGAAGGGCGGTGGTTCATTTTTGGGCCACCTAATTTTAATTCCTAAATGCCACATTGGCAGCAGAATTTTTTAATGAAAATTTTCCTTTTATCAAGTACGCGAATAAATGCTTTTTCTTATTTGTAAATAAATTTGTTTTTAAATTCCGGTGTTACTCAATGATTTCAACATTTTATGTATAGAAGTACTTAGTCTCTGAACGGGTTAATAGCTTTGGGATTGAATTAAAATATGTATAAATCACACAGAACGTAGTATCAAATTTAATTCATGCGTTGCGGTACTATACACAAAAATATATCACAATTAAAGCAGTTTAACTAATTTTTATGTGTCTACATATCCTTTTACGCATATGAAACAGTACGAGCTGGTTATCGCAAGGGAAAAAATTGCAATAGCAAATTTGAATAGAAATTTTCTACTTATTTAAATGCCTTATCCATGCAGATTTTGAAAAAAATTGCAATAGCAAATATGAATAGAAATTTTCTACTTATTTAACCCCTTAATTCTCACTCCCGTCATATTTACGGGCTGTGTCTTTTACTCAGATTGTTTGATTCCCACCAGTTTTATAAAATAGTGAAATTGGCTATATTTTAGTACCGTTTTACCTGTCATTAAATAAGGTGAATATTTCTTTTTCATAAAAGTGGTACCAATAAGCAATTTGAATTTTTTAACCGTAATTTAATTCGAGCGTTAAGGGGTTAAAGGCCTTATCCATGCAGATTTTCTATCACAATTAAGTCAAAGACATCTATTCGCTTTTACTGGTGGAAGCTTGCCACGGCGGTAATCAGGGCCTGCGTATCTGTGATATTGTGACTATATAAACAATCGTTCTATTAATACAGGGCTACCACAGCGACTATTTTTTAATTCTAAGTGGCACCACTTTCTCAAAACTAAAATACTTAACCAAAGCGATATAAGTAAGCGCACGAACTTAATACTGGAATCGGGCGTAAATTAACACATTTGCGCCATCTTGTGGACGGGGTGATAATCCACGTACGCGGGCTTTTAGTGTGACGTCATATATGACAGGTTGTCTACCATCGGTTTACAATTTCTAAATCGTTAGCCACTCATGAACTGAATTTTGGTTACCACTTTTATTGCAAAATAATGGCGTTGCGAGAAGGGCGTCCAGATGTACTTGACACCACGAAGTTTTCTTCGCCTTGCCCGAGATATTTCAGCTGTTAATCAAGGTGGAAAATACTTTACGATTTTAGTGGTGTGAAGTAAGAAAACAGTTAGGCATCTTCCTGTAGTTTAACCTCGTCCGTTACGTGGCGTGCGGCCTTGATTGATGTGACCTCGCCTTTAATATTGCGGTTACCTCTCCCATTTAAGATAGGACGCTTACTTATATCGCTTTGTACTTAACACACACATTGACAACATTTGCAAGGGAAATGTAATTGAAAATTTATATAAGAACTATACTAGTGCGAACAGAATAAAAAAACAGTCGCCTGTGACAGCCCTGTTAATGTCAGTAAATGTGTCAAATACCGAATTGGGCAATGACCGCACAAACTATCACGCCATCGAGTTCACAGATGAAATTCCAGGATTAGTTAAAACTCGACTTGCATATTAAATGCAACTGATCTGCCAAGTCATATCTTGGTGAAAACCAACTGCAGTTTAGGGATTGATTGGTAGGTTTTTCGTGTTTTCATACCTTTGGGTGCTCATTTTTAAAAGAAATTATAAAAATTACATCTTAGGGGGAGGGGAGGGTATCATTTTAGAGATTCTTTGGTAGGACGTAGCCAAAAAAGGTTGTGAAACACTGGTCTAAGTGACTTTTTCTGTTACCGTTCGTATGCACAGGAAAGAAAACCCCAGACAGTCACAGAAAAATGTCATTGATTTTTTTGTTTCATAAAGTGAATTTAAATTTTATTTAAAATGCTACGCTTTCTACTTTGCCCTTAACCCTTAAATGCGCGATTTTTTATTTTGTTTCGATAAAATTATATATGATTCTCTGAAAGGATATATACAGGAAAAATAATGAAAAAAATCAGAGATAGATTTTTCATATAATACGTCAATCTTTTCTTCTGTTGTACATATGCAATACAAGTAAAATTACTGTCGTGTGGCTGTTTTACGCGAAAATATTGCAAATTAGTAAATATTTTTATAAGCATGTCTCCAAATACCTTATTTTATATAATTATTTATTTTATAAAACTGCGCACTAAAGGGTTAAGATGTGTTATACGTCTTACTCATCAAATGATTGTGGAGTTGCTTCACAACTAGGTAACCCTTAAATCCACTGGTTACTAATCATAATTTAAATATGTGATGTTTGTGGTAATTAATCGAACCCTCTAGTTTATTTAATCATAATGATATTTTTAAAAACTTATGGATAAACCACTAAAATATTTCTTTTGAATAACTTAATGAAGATGAAAAAATGTATAAACTATATCTTTTCTAGTGACCTTGATCAAAGAAACTCAGGTATGGTGTCAATAGTGGATGGTACCATTTAAAAAATCCATGTTGATACAATATTTAATATACAGACAGCCCCAAAACTCTAACTCGAGCACACAATTGATAGTAGATATTATTACTAATCGACCTAATAATATCTTTATGTTGCGATCTATGACCGAATCAGTTCGGAGGTATCATTTTCCCATTCATAGCTGAAATGAAGACACGCAATTTTCCAAAAAATATAATAAATATGTAAATTTTAACATAACGTATATAATTTTAAAGATACATTTTAACACGGGTTTAAATTTTCAAAGAAATTATATTTTACAAACGTTTACATATAATTTTTGCTACACATTTACACATAATTTACATATAATTATTAAGCGTTTACATATAGTTCGCATTTTCAAAAGCTTTGTATTTGATGAAAAACACTTTGTTATCATTATTTTTTAAATCGATCCAGATTACCGAAGTTCATATAATTGGAGTTTTACTGTTCATCATGGAAAGGAACTCACTGAAATTACTCTTTGTTATAATCAATTTTCTCGAATAAATTCTTTTCCACACTTAAATAAATTTCTATCCTATAACATCAAACTAAAAATAAATAAATTTATTTATAATTAAAAAGCAAAACGACACTTCCCATTAAACTTAACACTGCAAACTTTTAAAATGATGCTAATGATAAGAAATGAACTAGAGATTACGAAAATTAAAAATTTGTGATTTATCGTAAAAGTTATTATGACGCCTGAGTACTTAATATGATTACAATTTTGAAAGTCATTATCATTAATTTGTGATCTCTAATGTTTGCACAAATTAAAATTGATTTGACTAATTTTTCACAAAATAACTTGGACTTATGAGATTCCGTAATTGTTCATCAGGAAATCCAACTTTATTTGAATTATAGAATATTTATTACCCCAAAACAATATCGATTATACTGTCATTGTTAAGTCGATAAACGAAACACACATAAATACACTTTTTCAGAAAGAATGCAAAATATTTTTTTGCACGTTTTTTTAATTAATTCTCGACTTTTGTTCAGAATATTATTTAAATCATTTTAGCAGAAATTAGCTTACTCGCCCGGAGTTGCCCGTCAAAAAATCATATAGCAAAGTGGGGACAGATGCCGCAGTTTTACTTTTCTTCTTTTAAAATATACAATAAAGCAAAAAACAACAAACTAAGTACCAGAAATCATTAATCAAACCCTTTAGAATCAGATTTCTATGTTAAACAAATTAAAGCCCTCTTAATAATGCAGGCATAATTATTTTCACAAACGTCCTTTTTTAACATAATATTTTATGTGCTAGGTAAGATGCCGCATGGAGAAGAAAGCTATACTGTTTATTTTTTTTCAAGTAAATCACATTTTTATTTCTCAAACTACTTAAAATGAAAATAAATAACAGTAAACTTACATAAATTATATATATCACTAAATTGTGAAAAGTTTAACGAAATTGCAAAAGTGCAAGCTCAAAAAATAAAACTTAAGGCAAAAAAGAAAAAAAAACATTTGACTGGAAACTATAGACAGCATAATTACAAGAAAGATATAAACCACTTGTTTATACCCAGGCGACCATTGTAGTTTGCTCTTAAGTTCTAGTTCCATTCATTTTAGGCCGTAGTATTTTTATTTTTGGCGTTTCTTCTGATTTTTTTAAAATTTCGTATTTCTATTCGCCCACAATCACCATACTTTCCGTTGCAAGAGTAAAGTGAGTATGTTTCATGTAGCCGCCGATTGCATGTTGTGCACTGAATCCAGTTCGCTTTAGACTTTGTTTCTTGATATGACTCCAGACACTGAGCACATTAGTCACCCAATTCCAATCCAATACTGCCTTCAGAATCCATAAGAGGAATACTTTTGTCACTTTCGGAAGATAACTCATATTTCAGTTTCTTCCTCAAGTGAGGTGTTTTCAGTTGATCTTTCCCTTCCTTTTTTTACACATTTTACTTCCGCCAAGCTGTCGTTCTTTGACGCTTACTTGCTTCTTTTGCTTTTTTATTTCCTTCTTCCTTTTTTCTTGTTTATAAAATTTGTGCTTGTAATATTTGCAGCCTTTTGCTTTCCTTTACTTGGCTGTACAGGTCATTGTGGTAGGAGACATTTTGCTTAATAGTTCAGAGGGTGAGAATTGTAAACT
The DNA here is from genome assembly GCA_963932465.1 of Maratus speciosus. Lineage (NCBI taxonomy): Eukaryota > Metazoa > Arthropoda > Arachnida > Araneae > Salticidae > Maratus > Maratus speciosus. The sequence goes on along the minus strand of OZ010794.1, from coordinate 203,317,172 downwards.
TCCTACCTTTTCCTTATTCATACATGGTGAACCACCACTGTTGCTGAGAATATTTTGATAAGTAGCAGAATGCGCTAATATACGTTCATTTAAATGTAAGTTCTAGTTAAATCGCATTGATGAATTTATTGAACCGAAAAGCAAAAATATATTTTGCGGCATCTGTCCCTCAACCTCGGTGCGGCATCTGTCCCAAAGTGGCGGGTAAGATGCCGCGTCGCCATTTTGTGTCATGTGAGCGACGCGAGAGAAATATAAGCACATGTCTGTATTCTACGAGGATCTAGTCTACAGTTGCAATCGGTTTTGCGACACATCATCTCTGTTTATTTTGCTTAAAATATTTTATAAAACTTTATTAGAATAATTTTAGCAACTTACCATGCTGGTTCGAACCATAAAAACCAGCACAAATATGTAAATACTGACAATTAAGCGGTGGAAACGCATACAACGCAGCAGACAGCACTTAGGCATACAACGAAATTCTTAATTTGGTCTAGGGAGCGCTAGTGTCGCCAATACAATCTCTGCGGCATCTGTCCCACCACGGCTTCTGTCCTCACTTTACTATATACAACGCAAAAAACACAAAAAATCGTGGAAAATTTAAAAATCGCGGCAAGAATTCGGAATAAACTTTTTGTACTCGCTAAAAATTGCATCAAAAATCGCTAAAAATTCAAAAATCACAAACAACAAAATTTACCGAATTAGGCTTCAAGTTTGAAACGTAATTCCTTTTACTAATGTCAAATAATCGCTGCGAAACGCGAAAAAACTTAAAAATTGCATTAAAATCTGCTACAAATTCAAAAATACCAGAGGACAAAATTTACTATAGTGGGCTAAAATATTTTAACCGTAATAATTTCACGAATGTAAAATAAATCGCCACAAAACGCGAAGAAACATAAAAATTGTAAAAATATAGAGAAAAATCGCATTAAATATCGCAAAAAATTCAAAATTTGCGGAAGACAAAATTTACAATATTGGGCCACCGATGTTGGGCTGAAAGTTCGAAACCAGATTCCCTTTACCAATGTCAAAAAGTCACCTCGAAATGAGAAAAAAAAAATCTAAAAATCGCATAAAACGATCTTGAAAATTTCAAAAATCTCTGTACCAATTTCTAATAAACTTTACTGAAAATAGGACAAAATTTACTATGTTGGGTTAAAAGATTGAAATCGGATTAATTTTAATAATGTAAAAAAATCGCTTTAAAATATCTAATCACAAAATAAAAGGCTTCAAGGGCAGGGGTCGTACGCTTAACGGATTTTTTCAGGTGAAATATCACTATTTGTTTATAGAAAAATAAATCTAGGTTAAACGCGCGGAATTTCGCATTATTTAAGAAGAGATTTTTCCTTCTGAGAAGACCTTCTTTCTCTTTCTTCCCCTGCTTAGTTTAGAAAATATTGGTACCGAAGAATTTCCTGGTCGTGAAATTTCAGGGCATATAGTCCAAGAGCTGTTAAACATTTTAGGGAAGATATTCGAGGCACCCTGAAAATTTGTGCAACACTTCTTTTGTAATGCCTGAATACAAAATCGAATATCTGGCTGAAGGATCGTGGCCCAAAACCTGTGCCAGACAAAAAATGGCACTTGACACGTGTCTGGCACAGTTTTTGTGCCGACTAAAGTGTCTGTCATTTTCACAATATTTTTTTCTAAGCATAAGTATTATTGTACCTCAATCTCAGCGTGCCTCAAATACCTTTTTTGGGTAGTCAAAAAATGGCACTTGACACGTGTCTGGCGCAGTTTTTGGGCCGACTAAAATGTCTGTCATTTTCAAAATATTTTTTTCTAAGTATAAATATTATTCTGTTTCAATCTCAGCGTGCCTCAAATATTTTTTTTTTGGGTAGTGTCAAAAAATGGCACTTGACACGTGTCTGGCACAGGTTTTGGGCCACGATCCTTCAGCCAGACATTCGATTTTGTATTCAGGCATTACAAAAGAAGTGCTGCACAAATTTTCAGGGTGCCTCAAATACCTACTCAAAAATGTTCAACAGCTCTCCTACTAATAACTATTACTATTGCCAGGTGTCCCACATAACTCGGGGATCCAAATGCTCTGGACACCAGTATTTTAAAGTAATTTTCTTCGCCTTATCTAATGTTCTAATGACAGAATTGTCTACCATTAAAGTTGTCGAAATAAAATGTTAGAATTTAGTGGTGTCCAGAGTATTTGGAGCCCTGATTTACAAGGGACTCCTGGCAACACTAAACTGTATACTAACAAGGAAAGTCTCCATACGGGCATATTCAGAAAAATCTGAAAAAATTACAGTGTTCTTCTCATGTGGATATATATGTTTATAAAAATTTTCTGGGAGGAACCTCGAAAGAACGTTCGTAAAAAAATAATGAAAATTTCGTTTATTTGGCGATTTATCACCGGTTGGCGATGAAATGAAATTTCGAAAAATGCTTTTTTATGTCGAATACTCTTTAAGATAAAAATGTTTCATGTTGAACTTGTTTAAATAAATTTAATGTAAATAACTTTAGTTTTGTCAGTTGTAGTTTGATTTAACTATAGTTTTGTCAATAGATATTTATAATGAGAGTTAACTATTAAATTTTATGAATTAAAAAAATTAAAATTGTTTCAATATCTCAAAATTAAGTCCAATTGAGCGCTGCCAGTTCAATTTTGTTGCTATGGAAACGACGAATTCCTTGGTTTGAAATGAATAACTGCTAAATGAATCTTGCCTTTATTTTGGAATACGCTTAAATATATAAAAGTATTTTTTATAGATGAAATTGTTTTTAAAAGTAATAAAATTAAGTAACAAGCAACATAAATATGTAATACGAAAAAATGTATTTATTAAACTCTCTCATTGTTTATGTTTAAATTCATTAAATACTTTTTACACGCATTCTAAAAATCAATTAAAAAACAATTTTCAGGTGCATTAAAATCGTTTGCTTTTGGCGAGGAAAAGTACTGCTCGCCAAATCGCGTCACGCTTTCGTCTTTTCGCGCCAAATATTCGAAAGTATTTTATTTTTTTACAGACTTTCTACTGTAATTCCGCCGCTAAATTTGACTGATCCTTTATTACATACGTAAGTAGTTTAACCCTAGATCTACCGGGAATTTTATTCAAGTTTTAATAAAACGTTCTACACCAGAATTTTTATTTAAAACTATTTAACTTATTTATTTACCTTATTTTTGTCTGGTTTATATACTTAGTTTATTTTAAAGAAATTTCTGGTTTGAATGAATATTTTGTATGTACCTGTCGGGTCCAATGGACCCGTCTGGTAGACGGAGGGTTAATTGGTATTTTTTTCAAAATATTCTGAGTATATCCAGTATGGAGACCTTCCTTGTTAGAGGTATCGCCTGCTAAATTTTGTAGCTCTGTGTGCAGCGGTTTCTTCAGAACACACCGCACGGACAGACAATCTTCCTTCCTTATCTATTATATGGATAAATTTTCCTTCCTCTGTTTTCTTTATAATATTATCCCTTGAACTACCGGAAATGTTACTCAAGTTTTATAAAAATATTCTACACCAGAATTTTTATTTAAGGCTATTTAACTCTTTATCTACGGACAGTACTTATCAGTAACATTGAAATAATTTGTTATACAATTCATTTAAAGGGGTCCGGGGCACAAAAATCTCCAAATTTTCTAAAAACATTTGATTGCATTAAAAAATTATCTGTGTCTTTTTGCTTAAAATGACGTTTAAATCATGCTTCTATCTTAATTAGAACAGGAAACATTAAATTTGTCGTTTTGGTTCGTTTTCAAGATATAGCTTTCAAGCAATGGTTGTCATGAAAAAGACTTTTTGTGAAAATGAGTTTTCCTTCATGATGGCTTTTTTCACCAATTCTCGTATTTAAATCGTTATAAGTCAAGAACCGTTAAAGATAAACAGTTTAAACTTGGAACATGCATTTTTCAATTGATTTACTTTAATTTTGATTCCCAGGGTTCGCACAGATTTACCACTAAATTTTAACAGTATTTTGAAAGTATATTACTGCAGGAAAATAGTGCAAAATCTGTGAATAAAAGCGGGGATTGCGACTTCTGTGTTTTAAAATTTAAATGTAAATTTTCTTATCATTAATAGTGGTGTCAGAGTCCTTGGAAATTCCAAGGAGTGTGCGAACCTTGGATTCCGCAAATTAGAAAAAAAATATTTACTTTTGAAAATATGATTTTTTTAAAAAAGTGACACCAGTTTTTTTAATTTTTACTATAAATATTTTTAATTTTTCTGATAAATTTTTTTTAAAATGCCGAATCAAAATTAAAACTTATATATTTCTGTTTATTTAAATGAAAAAAACATAAATTCTATAAATAATATTTCGAGTTATAACGATTTTAAATTACTCCACTTTTTTAATGAATTTTTAATTTAATTTTTTTTAAATATATGGGAAGTTTTATCATGTGATTTTGTTTACAAATAACATGATTAACCATCACAAAAAAATTCAAAATTATAACTCAATAAATAAAAATTCTCTTCATAAATTAGAACTCTTCATACTCAGAAAAAAACTCTTCATAAATTAGAAACAGAAATGAATATTACATTATTTTCATACAGAAACACATACATTATTTTCAATTTTTTTAATTGCTAAAAACTAAAGTAATAAACACTTTGAAACACTATAGTAAAGTATTAAAAAAGACGAAAGGGTTCAGGTTATTATTTTTTAAGTTTATTTTAATACTTTTATGCTTTTTATATTATGTCCCGGACCCCCTTAATACATCGATTATTAGTAATACAGTTTAGAATGAGTTTCAGATGCATTACTTTATCTTGTTCCAAAAGCATCAGTGGTTACTCAAAACAAAAATATTTTTTAAAGGATGATTTCTTTTGCCGTTGCATCTTTTCAGCTTTCTTGGCGTTGGGACGTGGGAAGGGGAATTTTTCAATTCGGAAATATTTCTATATTTCTAATATAAAAACATTAGATTTGTACATTTCCTAATTCTACAAAATACTAAAAAAAATATTTAAAATAAAAGATTTAAGTGGGGGTTATAAATATTGCGCAAAATCCCTATAAATTCAAGTTTAATGAATCCTTCTAAATCCTTCAATCCTTCTGAAATCCTTCTAAAATTTATTAAATGATTATGTGAATCGTCTAATGTAATTTCAAAAATTCACGAAAAATGCTTTAGAAGATAAAATTTTCATGAATTCATATTTCAGTACATAAAGTGTTGACTTATTTATTTAACTTTTTACTTTTCAGTTTATATACTTATTTTATTTTAAGGAATTTTCTTGTTTCAATAAATATTTTGAATGTACCTGCCGGTCCATTGGATCAGTCTAGTAGGCGGAGGGTTAAAAAATCTTGAATGTATCCAGGTCATCACTCTTGAGGTAATCATTTTATATATAAGAACATTTCTTTTTAACCCTTTCAGGGGCAAAGCACTCCCACTGCTAAAATGTTGAAATGAATGAATGATACCGTAATTTACGAACAAATTTATTTGCAAATAAGAAAAAGCTAAATTTCTCATACATAATAAAGGGAAAAAATTTATACCAAAATTCTGGTCCCATTGTGGCATTTGGGAATTAAAATTAACACATTGTATGCGGGACACGTACTAGTACGTTTTCGTGGGTTGGAGACAGACATTATTACTGGTACCGGAAATTTTGTACGGACGAAAAAAGAAGGTGTAATCCAAGTATGCTTACTTCTTGTTGGTTGTGAGTAGGTTTTAATTTACAGTGGCATTTGTGAACGTAAATTTAGTGCTCATTTTCGAAAAATTGCCCGCATACAATGTGTTAAATGGTTTCGTAAACGTACCACCGCCCTTGAAAGGTTTAATATATATGGAAACCAATATGATAATTTTTGATTTGATGCTTTCCTTATATGGAATAGAGAGGGTTAGCGGACATTTTAATGGTGACCACTGAATGACAGTTCTATTCAGTGGCGGCTAATGACTGTCGGCTAATGACTGTCTTTTGAGGGGACACTAAATGCATGGCTGAAAATTTTACTATTTTTTACCATTATTTTTTAACTACTTGAGGGGCGGTTATATCGCACCTACGATTAATAAAGTTGTGCATCGAAAAATTTTTATTAAATTTTACTTTTTTGACTTTGGTGGAAAGCAGTCGCTTTTTTCGCATTTTTCAATAAAACTTTAGAAAGATTCTGGTGTGAATTCGACATTACATAACACATTTACTTGCCCCTGAAAGGGTTAAAAGAAATAATTTTCTTATTTAACGGTAGAATTTGCCGCGAATAAATAAGATATTGATTTCATAAAAAAATATATTGGTAGGAACAGAATAAATTTAGCAGCGATGCATTTAGTATCCCAAATAAAGCCAGTCAAGATCCACCACTGGTTCTATTAACCCCTTCAAGGAAGGTGGTTCATTTTTAGACGACCTATTCTTAAATACCACATTGGCATCAGAATATTGGAATGAAAATTATACTTTAATTAAATACGTAAACAAAACTTTTGCTTACTTTGGAATAAATTTCTTTAAAAATTTTGGTGTCGATCACTCATTTAAGATTTTTACGAATACAAGTACCTTGCCCCTGAAAGGATTAAAGGGCATAGCCGGATAAGCATTGGAAACATGCCTTTTAATCAAATTTCCTGATTTTTTCCCCAGACGTAGCTACATATCTGACAGTATATTTCCCCCTATTATCACCCTATAAATATTGATATTTAATGACATAAAAATGTTTTTTCGATTTAAAAAAAACGGATTTTCTCAAAAACTGCTGAATGGAATTTCATGCCATTAATTGAGGATATATAGATACCAAAGATGCATAACTGGTAATTTTTGTATAATTTTCTGTTTATAAAAACTGTGTGAAATAGCGAAATAAAAATTTAAAAGAATAAAAATCATATCTTATGGTTATCCGAAAATTACCATTTTCTTGTAAAAAAATCTCCATATGTGCCCGTATATTCTATATAAATGCCGAAAGTTTGCGTTGGGTACTACATATAAATATTTACAAAAATATATATTAAAATTATGGAAATTCATTTTAAGGCGTTATTTTGGGCGGAGCTACTCAATTTCCACACCCGAAGAATTTTTGGAATAAACAGTTACAGAATTGCTGTATTTTAAATTTTAATGCACACATTAGTAACATTCTCAACACTGTCGATTTCAAAATGAACATGATGTTGAAAAACATAGCTTATATGCTAAATGGAATCTAAAATACATCCATTGACATATTGTCTTCTGAAATTCTTCGGATGGTGAAGTTAAGTAGCTCCGCCCCAAATAACGCCTTAAAATGAATTTCAGTAATTTTAATATACATTTTTGTAAATATTTATATGTAGTACCCAACGCAAACTTTCAGCATTTATATAGAATATACGGGCACATATGGAGAATTTTTTACAAGAAAATAGTAATTTTCGGATAACCATAAGATATAATTTTTATTCTTTTAAATTTTTATTTCACTATTTCACACAGTTTTTATAAACAGAAAGTTATACAAAAATTACCAGTTATGCATCTTTGGCATCTATATATCCTTAGTAAATGGCATGAAATTCCGCGCAGCAGTTTTTGAGAAAAACCGTTTTTTATAAAATCGAAAAAACATTTTTATGTCATTAAATATCAATATTTATAGGGTGATATTAGGGGAAATACATTGTCAGGTATGTAGTCACATCTGGGTAAAAAATCAGTAAATTTGATTGAAAGGCATGTTTCCAATGCTTATCCGGCTATGCCCTTTGACGAAATATTCTGAAAGAGACCGTGATTAGTTGCAAATAAATGTAGGTTCCCGTTGCGAAGTAGGCGGTCTTGAGAAACTTTTGGTAATATGTAAATTGTAGTTATATCACCCATTACCAATAAGGATACCGTTAAGGATACAAATGCCGCTTCGTTAACCTGTTGAGGGGCGGTGGTGTGTTTATGAAACTACTTAATTTTAATTCCTAAATGCCAGATTGGCGCCAGAATTTTGGTTAAAAAAAATTCGGTTTATTATGAGAGTGAAATATAGCTTTTTCATATTTAAAAATAAATTTGTTTTTAAATTCCGGTGTCACTCATTAATTGCAACACTTTAGCAATGGAATTGCTTTGTTCCTAAAAGGGTTAAGGGTTAAAAGAGAAATGTTATAAACTTTGCTATTAATAGGAAAAATATTTTTAATCTGAATCAAAAACATTAGGCAAAGTCTTCTAATTTCAAATATTGGTGCTACACTCCTTGGAAATTCCGAGGAATGCTTGTTAATACGAGTACTATTGTGAAATCATTATTATTAATTTCTATCACCAATGATTGGAAAATTTTAACATGTCTGTACGTTTATTTTCTGCGTAATAAGTAGGATTTATGAGTTTCCATAATTCTCCCCAAGGATATCTAATCTTAAATGAGTAATAAGATATTTATTACGCCATAAAAATATTGATTAATTTGCCATTGTTAAAACTATATTTAGAAACCTTTTTTATAATACATATATTACATGAAATATAACAAGCAGATGTTTCTGCTAAAATATTTAGCAGGACATGTGGTAGCTGTTCGAAAATTCTCTCATTAAAAGCCTTGTAAAAGTAAAATGGACTGCTTTAAATTTCTTAAATTCAGCAAAAATTGCTTTATGGCGCGCTCATAAGGATCATTAGAGACCTTGCAATGCAAAGAGGAAATTTAACGACTTCTTGGAGTTGTTCAAAGGACTTTAACAAACGACCTTGTTAAAAAGTACACCGACTTTCGTAGTTTTAGGAAAGATTTAGCATTAATCTAAAGGGAAGTACTTTTTGTTCCCTCATTTTTCTGAATTCGAAGGACTGTTAACTCAAACCATCGCTCTACAAAGAAAATAAATAAATAAATAATTAAAAGAATTAAAAAAAAAAAAAACTGCAGATTTTTAATTTTGTCGAAAGTATTTAAATAATCTGATTTTTTTTCCGATACAAAATTCTTTAAAATACAGTAACGGTTGATATTTTCCAGATTTCATAATTATCTACATTTAAGTCTAATTTTATATAAGTTAATAAATTTGAAAAAGCACTGAAAAACTGGCGATGAATTTCAATTAAAATATTAAAACTTTGTATAAATCACCATAAAATCAAAACAATACCCTGGACGCGTTTCGAACTGGAAAATATAACAGCCCGTCATCAAGTACTGTAAACACGGGTCCATAAGGGTACAAGGTCACTTTGACAAATACATTACTTTTGTACTTAACCCTAGAACTACCGAAAATTTTACTCAAGTTTTATAAAAACATTTTACACCAGAATTTTTACTTAAAACTATTTAATTTGTTTATTTAACTTATTATTGTCTGATTTATAAATTTAGTTTGTTTTGAAGAAATTTCTGGTTTGAATAAATATTTTGAATGTACATGTCGGGTCCATTGGACCCTTCTGGTAGACAGAGGGTTAAAGGATATATAGCTCACACTTTAAAATTTCAATTGATTCATATATGCATCACTGCGCAGTGTAGGGTTAAAGGTGAACCTTACAGTCCGAAGTTTCGAATATCCATTCCTGAGTTGGAATCAGGATTCTGAATTATACAGTGTTTGATCGAAGTGAGCATGCTGACAAACATTATGGAAAGAAGTCATTGAACACTACGGCTACCATATGAATATGTTTCGGTTCAAATCAGAAATTTGATTATGAAATAAGTTTTAAAGATAGAAAGAAGGAAAACGTTAAATAACAAAGTTAAACTGTTTTAAATCAAAATTCTGGTGTAAAATATTTTTATAAAACTTGACTCAAATTTCCGGTAGTTCTAGTGTTAAAAAGGGATTTTTTTGTGCAGAAATGCACCCATATTGAACATCTGTTAAACGTCAGTTAAAAGAAAGTTAAACGCCATGTGTTGTACTGTCTTATAATAGGTTTTACTCTCATATTCGGTTGTAACTGTAAATAATAAACCATTGTTCTTGTCCAACTAAACTATGTCCATTCTGTAATTAGTAAAAGTTGTGACAGCTGAGTACTTGAAAGTCCTTATTATTAATTACCGATGTTTGCAAAATTTAATATGCCTTCACATGTAATTTCCGATGAAATAATTTCAAATTATTAATTTCGATAATTATCCCATAAAGACGTAAACGAGTAGTAAATTATTTAACGCCGTAAAAATATTGATAACTTTCCCACTGTTAAAATTAAGTTTAGAATTTTTTTAAAAATAATATGTATGATATATACTCGACTATAAATCTACTCTCAAATTAGAAAAGAAAAACATGTTTAATACTAACATTTAATAATAATTATCTTAGCTTTATTTAATCGAAGAAACTTAACTCGAAGACACGAACATTCTTAGGTTACATGGGACAAAAAAAATTAACTAGAAAACACTGGTATTCACCTGTTTATCGTCTTGAATTTAAGGATCGACTTATACAAGCGTACAAGAGTAAATTAACTTGTATATATAATATTTCACCGCCATTAACCCTCCGTCTACCAGACGGGTCCATTGGACCCGACAGGTACATACAAAATATTCATTCAAACCAGAAATTTCTTTAAAATAAACTAAGTATATAAACCAGACAAAAATAAGGTAAATAAATAAGTTAAATAGTTTTAAATAAAAATTCTGGTGTAGAACGTTTTATTAAAACTTGAATAAAATTCCCGGTAGATCTAGGGTTAAAGTAGTTAAGTAACTTTATTTATTTTTATACAATAACATAAACATAACTGTAGTACTAAAAACCTATTGGGTCGTTCGGAAAGTCGTGTCTGTTTGGGAAAATCAATTCGTACCGGAAAATTCTGCCCGGTAATTATTAGACATTAGATATCGGAATCAATGTCTAATAATTAAATGATAGAATTTTCCGGTGTAAATTGATTTTCCTAAACGGACACGATTTCCCGAACAACCCAATATATAGGGCATTTTACAGGAAATATATCAGGCAGAAGTTTCTTTCAAAATTGACATATGGTCGCTGATAAAAAAAATCTTGCATAAAAAGTTGAAAAATAAAATAAATTACTTTAAATTTCAGAAACACAGCAAAAGTTCCTTTATGATGCATTCATAATGATCATTAGAGTTCTGCCACGAAATAAGGAAAGCATAATGACTTCTTGGACTATTGTTCAAAGAACTTTAAGAAACGACCTCGTTAAAAATTATTGCGACTTTCATATTATTACGAACAATGCCGCAATTATCTTGAAAGGAACTTTTTTTAAAGTTACGCGGAAAAATATTAATTTACACTATCTCTTTTTGAACCTGGGTTTGTGAAGTTGTAAATTTCTTCGGGGATATCCAAATAATCTGAAAAAAAAAACGTTTTTACTTATTTAATTTTAATATCATAAAATGTTTTAAAGGTTTAATGGTAGCGATACTTAGTATTGAAATATCAGAAAAAACCCCTAAAATTTTATAAGAAATATAAAGAAATGCATGGAAAATTAAATTATCATCATAAATAAAATTTTTATATAACGGAAGAATACGTGCTTTACATTAAATGCCCTGAAGTCTGGGTTCTTAATATAATTAAATATCAAAATAATTATTATTTATTAGTAATAAAAAAAAAGACATCTCGAAGGTCTTCTAAATTCTAACAACCTACAAATACCCAGCATCAGCAACCACACACGCAGCTCACGAAACAATATATTTGCAAGGCTACCATTGGGGGCTTCTTTTTAATTCACCCTGCACCACTTTCTAAAATAAAAATCTTTTGCATGTACTTTGACAACATGTGCAAGAGTCTTACAAAATATATTTTTGCAAAAATAGTGGGGCAAATAGAATTTAAAAATAAACGCCCGTGGCAGGCTTGCATTTACAACCATTAACTTCTCTTCATTTGTTACACGTTTTTTTTTTTCCATATTTAATTTCTAAACATAAGTGCCGTAATTTCCGGCGTATATTTGGCGGATCAAACAATTCTGTTTGGACCCAGAAATTTGATTTAGTTATTGAAGACAAATATTTATTACGATTTAAAACTTTACATTTTACAGTAGAACCTCTTTTATCCGAAACTCTTTTAACCGAAACTCTCGGTTAACCGAAATCGATTTTTAAAGCTTTTTTTTCTATCACATTTCTCGTGTGCAAGCAGTCCTTTCCGAACCACGAGTACAGATAAATATTTTGGATCCCCTTTCTTAAAATTTCTTTGAATTTAACTTGAGGTCCCGTACGAGATTTTTAATAGCGTAAAAATTTTCATTTTTATCATGTGTATAAAAAAAAACCCGCATTACTTTAAGTATAGAAGAAAAAATTCAAATCATAAATCGTGCATAATCGCCTGAGAGTATGATAAAATAAGCTCAAGAATACGGCATTGGTATTGCAGCGGTTAGTGTTATGAAGAGAGATGCTGCAAAAATGAATAAGTTTTATGAAGAAAGTTGCAGAATGATTGTGATACTGGTGAACACATAGTATTAAGAAAACTTCGTGATGGAGCTGCAAATCAAAAGCAATCGAAACTTTGTTTCATACGCTTGGGAAATATATAAAAGGTACTTAATTTCAGAACTAAATTTCAGGCAGTTTATTCTTGTTTCTATTTTGCTATTGGTTTACTTTTATTAAGCACTTGCAGGGCTCCCAAATGGTCCGCCAACTGAATACCAGTAAATTTTAACAGAAAATTTTATTCTAGGTTTGCGCTAGAATTAACTTTCAAAGGTGCACCCGGGGCGGTTTGTAAGAAAAATCTAAAAAGAAAATTTTTCTAAAAAAATATTGGTATTCAGTTGGCGGACCATTTGGGAGCCCTGCACTTGTTACCATAATAAGAAATACGCACATATTTGACCTTAATCTTAAAATAGATGCATTCTCGATTTTCCGAAAGAGGGTCGGTCCCAATTACTTCGGATAATCGAGGTTCTACTGTATTTAAAAGATGAAAAATGATTCTTTGATCCGGGGATTATACGCCGGAAATTACGGTAATATAATTAAGTTAACAGGAAGTCATTTCACAGCAAAAATAAAAAACTGAACGATATGACAAATGTAACAGCATAAAAACATTATAATAAATAAACAAATTGTGTGATATAAATTGTCGGATATCTCGAAAACGACTGATTTGCGACGGGTACTTACATTGAGTTTTTTACTCCCCAGGATAAGATCTTTCCAACTATACCACTCTCGTTAAGGTCGGCGCGTAACACTTCTCGCGATTCCATAGTTAGTATTGAAATACCAGAAAAAAACTTATAATTTTCATAAGAAATGCAAAGAAATGTATGGAAAATTAAATTATCATTAGAAGTGAAATATTTATATAACGGAAGAACACGTCATTTACAGTAAATGTTCGGAAGTCTGGATTTTTAATGCAATTAAATATCAAAATAATTATAATTTATTAGCTATTTTTGAAAAATGGTAAGCCATCTCGAAGTCTAACTTCTAAATTGTAACTCTATTTGTGCACGGTAATACCTCGACTTACGTCAGTAATTCTTTCTAAGACTAGCGACTAGGGGTCGTACTTGTCCTGAAATTTCATGAGCAGGAAATTCTTCGGCACGAGCATTTTCTTATAGAATGTCTCTTCTTAACCCCTTCAGACGCAAGGTACTTGTATTTGTAAAATGTTCCAATAATTTAATGGCACCAGTATTTACAAGAGAATTTATTTGTAAACAAGTAAATATAAATTTTCTCGTACTTAATAAAGATGAAATTTTTATTATAAAATTCCGCCGCCAATGTGGCAATTAGGGATTAAAATTATATGATGCCGTGACGGCATCACCGCCCTTCAAGGGGTTAAATAAGGCGAAATTTCGTGCGTTTAAACTAGATTTATTTTTCTGTAAAAAAATACTGATATATGTCATGAAAAATTCCCTGAAGCGTACGACCCCTGCTAGCGACGTAATTCGAAAATGACGTAAGTCGAGGTACAGTCGTGGAAAAAAAAGTAAACACCCCCCACTAACTCCTCAACAAATTATCGTAGAAGAAAGTTACTGGTACCAAACGATTATAAATAAAGTCCACTTTTAAATGATGTATATAAAATTTGCTTAGACCGCAATCTACATATTAAAACGAACCATAACTCTGTTTTTTTCAATAGCAGTACACAATTCTGACAGCATAAATGAGCTCTACACTCATCAATTAGCCTAGAAACAAATTTTTATGCAATTCGAACCATATGTTTCCGAGAAATTAATTATTTTAAAACGAGCGTATTTTAAGGGCTGTATCCAAATTGAAGTTCGGAACTCGATTGTTAACCAAGAGAGCTCCCTTCTTTGATCAAGGCACCTTAAACAGTCAATTAAGCCTGCTAGATTACAGGATAGCTTAAGTAATTTCAAAATATTTAGTCACTTCTATCATAGACGGCCCCTTAAACCATGATTTTGCCGTTTTTTAAGCATAATTTGAAAAGTACTTGAACGAAAATGTGAAATTTTGGATTTCCATAAAGCAGGACTTAATAAATCTGAATCCACCAGGAAAATTGTAGGTTGCAATTCATAATTCATATCAGAAAATTATAAAAATTGCAAATTCAACGTATTTATGTTTGGGTATATTAGTATTATTGCTACACAAAAAATTAAAACATTAGGATCATAATTTCAGAAGTTATAAATAAAAAAATGAAAATGTAATTTAACATTAGAAGCACTCAATTTTGAATGGTTATAATTAAAAAACTTATCATTCAAATGACTTGAAATTTGGTGTCTAGGCATAGTTTGAACCAAAGATTTGAAATATCTTGTTAAAATTGGGTATTGCCTTTGAAAAAAATGAAGTTTTGATTCGTTTTAATATGTAGATGGCCACCTAAGCAAATTTTATATACGTCATTTAAAAGTAGGCTTTATTTCCAATCATTCGGTGCCAGTAACTTTCGTCTACGATAATTTGTTGAGAGTAGGGGGTGTTTACTTTTTTTTCCACGACTGTACATTTAGATAAGCGAAAAAGGATAAGTAATAAAAATTATCCAAAATCTAATAAATATATTCTATTTTATTTTGGAATTATATTACATAAATTAACGTTAGAAAAAAAATGCGTTTGCAATACAAGAATTTGGAATAAATCCGTAAGTTGTTAACTTGCAGTTTATTATTCTTCGAGTCGCCCCGTTCGAGTTTTTGAGCATGCGAAAAAATCTTGCAATGAAGTTTAAATCGACAAATGTTTCTTTTTTACTTTAAGGAACTCTTTGTAACAGCAAAGTAAATTTTCTAAGCTTTTTCTAGTGACTTTTTTTATTTGTTTGTTAATATGATGTCACAGTCGCGGGAAAGTTTTACTTCATAGAAGACTTCATGGAACAGATGTCATAAATCCCCGGGGCCACCATCTTGGAATTTTTCTTGGCGTGAAAATCCCTTTTCCGCCAATAGTAAATGTCGCCAAACACCGGTTTATACGCATGTTAGGCTTAATGAAAATAAAACGTAAATAATAAACAAAACTCGCTAAAGTGGCAATGAGTAATCGTTGTATGAGCGCTACGCACTCATTAACCGAAAAAAACATCACTGGATTCAGCATTTCTCGCTGTGTAGCCTTCTTAAAATTCAGCATTTCTCGCTGTGTAGCCATCTCAAAATGTAAAAAACTCGAAAGTCAAACAAATATACAGAAAATTATCAACATATCTTAACAGACATCTGCTTTCTTCAAAGCTCAAGCACGAAATACTGTCTTAGCATCACCGTCATTTTCAAAAATAGGCTTATGAATACGCATTGACTCTCTGTAAACAAACCTCCTTTTTTTCCACAAAATTTTTTCAAATTTCTTAATTACTTCAGCAAGAACGTTTAAACGGACTACAGAATCCATAGTCAATCAAATAAATCCAATAAATTTAACATTAAAACAAAAAGACAGAACAATACAACACGAAATCAAACCACATCCAAAATATCCTAGCCGAAAATGACCTTCTCAGGGTTGCCAGAATACGAAACGCCAAACACACACGTCACACGGAGTTCCACATATCGATAAAGATCGACAACATAAAATCGCCAAGAA
Organism: Maratus speciosus; assembly: GCA_963932465.1. Lineage (NCBI taxonomy): Eukaryota > Metazoa > Arthropoda > Arachnida > Araneae > Salticidae > Maratus > Maratus speciosus. The sequence continues at coordinate 203,301,034 of OZ010794.1, read as the reverse complement.
ATCTCAAAACATTTAAGATGGCGGCCATCCGGGAATATAACGCATCTAAGCCGACTTCATGAAGATTTTTATAACAATAAAGTCTTCAAAAAAGTTTAAATTGCGTCTTAATTAAGAAAAGTTTTTCTCCGTGGTCAGACGATGTAAATGCGGGGTGACGTAAGTCGGGTTACTACTGTATTTCCATAATTGAAGACCTGAGTGGAAGAAGGTGTTATGTAACAAAAATAGAATTGGATGAAATTGATGTGAAATTTTTGCTGTTTTAATTTAGTTATTTATTTAATTCCGTCTTAGTAGCATATGTTTGAATGTTAATAGGTGATACTAAACTCTCCTTGAAAAGAATATTATCATTTAAATATTAAATATAGCATAAAATATTTTCACCATTTAAATTATTAAATATTTAACTGTTAAATGTCAAAAGACACTGTCTCATATCTTCAATAATAAGTACAGTTTTAGTATTTTCATTTTACCATACGATGTAATACCTCATAAAGCTTTCATCCATAATATAAAACAATTTTCGAGAAAATGTATCATAACATGTCCTTCTACTAAGTCAGGGGTGTCAAACTGTGGCCCGCCGGATCCCACAAAAATTTTTACAATTATCTTTGCCTTATCTAATCGTCGAACTTCTGCGATTCAACTTGTCGACTATTTCTTTAAAATTTTAGTGGTATCCGGCGGGCCACAGTTTGACACCCCTGTACTTAGTTCTTCAATTATGCCCTAGGACAGAGATGGCGAATCTTTTTGAGTATGAGTGCCAAAATTTTCAAAATTATTACGTATCAACATTCTAAATTAGATAAAATCGAATAATTAATTTTTATGTAATTTTTACTTAACCATTTGAGGGGTGGTGGTATTTTTATGAAACCATTTAATTTTAATTCTCAAGTGCCCCCATTGACACCAGAATTTAGGTAAAAAACTTTTCTGTTTATTATATATGCGAAATACAGCTTTTTCATATTTAAAAATATATTTGTTTTCAAATTCCGGTGTCCACCTTCATTTTCAACACTTTAGCAATGAAATTGCTTTGCCCCTGAAAGGGTTAAATATTTTTACACGTATATTAAATTCGATTCCTAACTTATTTATTATGCAGTATTTACTCAATAATGCTGTATTTACTGTTGCATCGAATTCCGTATTAATAATCTATAAATGAGTTTTCTTTTATTGTAGACTTTCAAATCAGATTATTTTCAGTTCTTCAGGTAGAAACAGGTTCAATAGATACATTAATATATATCAATAGATTTACGCTAACAGTTAAAATTCAATTTTCAAAATTAAAACCTAAATATAATAAAACCTACAGTAACTCAAAAAACTAAACTTAAATTAATCAAAACCTAATCTGAAGTAGAAGCGTATCAATTAGGTATATTACTATGAAAACTATCTCTTAAAATTCAATTTTCAAAAATAAAACCTTTGAAAGTTGGTAGAGAAGCAAAATGACTTGGAAAACATTACATGTTGAATGGTTTGGCGAGAAAATGATGCTACAGGGCGCTTTCGTTGAAATTTATAATACTTTAATTCAGGGCGCGAAATTTCCACTCGCCAGCTCGCCATTGACGAGCAGATATTTAAGGTTGGTGAGTAAGTTTCGTCTTTTAAAATGTTGTGCTTCAAATCAAACTACATACTCAGAATATCGTGCCTCAATTCAACAACACGCGGAAGTGTTTTAAAATCAAGCGACGGTATTTATCTTCCAAAAGAAGAGAAAATGCTGCATCACCCACTTACCCGCCGTCGCCTATGGAAAACGCAATGATAGTGCTAAAGCTAAGGGTTTGAAAAGTTTGAAAAATTATAAATTTCTTAAAGTTCTGTACTTCCTCTTGGATTTCTACAGGAAACTGAACCCTTTAAGTGTGGCATTAAAAACACGGAACTTGTCATTTTATCTTTGAAAATAATTGAACATTGCATCTCAGTTCTGACAGATCTCGAATCTAATATTGGACCTAGCGAATAAGAGTTTTTGGACCAACTAGCCATCTCGGGGATGTGCAGCTGACAAATACTAAAATGGGCAGCAAGAGTTTCAGACTTTAAGAGGGAAATTAAATAAACATGCAAAGATATAGATCACAGAAAGACAGCAGTCTGTGTCAACAGATGCATGTTTGCATCTCTGCATGTTTTTGACACTTTGGGTTGGCCTCCCAAAGAAAAAAATCTCGATTTTGGGATAGAAGTAATAAAGAAGCTCTCCATGAAATTAAACACAAATCTCTTTAATCAAAAAGTGGATATTGTATTAGCAGAGTGGGCAGAATTCAAGCTTATATTCTCTTAATGAACACTGAAAGATATGCTGGAGACGTTTTCAGTGAAAAGTGTTCAGCAAGATCCCCCTATTTTCTCCACATTATAACACTTTGTATTGTTCTACCAGTTAGCACAGCTTCATGTAAGAGATGCCTCAGCTGCCACAACAGACTCGAGACTGCATACAGGAACTTTCTGAAGACTGGGACACTGGATGATTTGCTCAGAATTTCTATTAATGGATCCAATCTGACAGAGTTTAACTCTACAGCTGCGACTGACAAATGGTATTTCAATGCAGAAAGCAGGGATGAGATTTCCGACTTTTTGCATACCAGTATAATCTAGGAGAAAATGTTGCTCTGTTAAATCGCAAAAATGTTCCGATTAAATAAAATAACATTTTCTCTACGATTATACTGGTATGCAAAAAAGTCGGAACTCTCATCCCTAAGAACGGCAGCGCTACACAAACATGAAGTGTTAAAGTATGGGAACTTTTTCTTTCTTGACTTTTTAGTGGTAGGTGACATTTTCTGCAACCGTTGAAACCTTATGGCAACCCTATGTTATGTTATTATTATTATTATTATTATTATTATTATTTGCAGTAAATATGTTTCGATTTTTCAATTTCTACATTCTTTATGATTTCAGTCATCAGAAAGTTCATACTACATCTGTTATCATTTTAAAAATTGTTCATATATTTCATGAATGTAAAATATTCTGGATTTAACAGACAGATCCTTCTAATAATGATTAATTTAAATTCAGTTTGACATAAATAGTTCATTTTCTGTGCAAGTGTGGTTGCCAATGATGCTGTCTGAAGGAATGTAAGTGGCGAGCAAAAACTTTAGTCTGTCTAGTACCTTTTCAACTGAAATTTCATGCCCTGCTTTAATTAATTTAAAAGTAACTGATTATTTTAAAGTAAATTTTATACTTCTTACACAAAACTATACTTTTTGTAAAAAAAAAAAAACAACATAAAATGGATTGTTCTCCACAAACTTAATATAACCCATTGTAAAGAATTGAACTTCTATGTTTTCAGATGATGGGGGAAGAAGTCTTCCTAAAGAAAAACTGAATACACCCAGGTGCATAGAAAGACTAGTAGACATTTTTCTCACGCTCTAGGATATTGTAAGTGATGATGGATTAGCACTTAGGACGTAGCACGCCCTGATAAAGGATATGAGATACATCTAAGGGTTCGGAGTATAGACCACCCTGTTTAGGTCTCGCAAAGGAATTCGCTAATGCCTAAAGGCATTGACAGAGATGGATGTTGAAAGTTTTCTCACGGTGTCCGAGAGAGTGACCATTTTTTTTCGGAGGAAAAGAGGGGAGGGGAGCAGTTTGGATTCGGAAACTGGGGTGTGCGTTTGGCTCGCACGAACGAGGGAAAAAGAGATTTTTTTCCCGGGATGAAAGCACGAGAGGTGCCGAGTAAAATTGAGCGGAGCGCTCGGAACTTGTATAGGACGGCGGGAGACCTTCCTGTAAAAGCCATCCGACCAACGAACTTGCTGCTGAATGAGAAGTTCTAGAGTGAACTAATTTCCAAATTTGAAGCTACAAGGACTCAGTGTTTTATATAATCATTAATTAATAATCATAATTTATATAATCATAATTAATTTATTATTTTTGTTGTATTCTATATATTCAAGATTTCAAAATAAAACGTTTGATTAATCTTGCATGGTAGAGAGAATTATTCCTCACAGCTACCGATCAATTAGATTGATCGAGGAGTAAATTCGTAACAGCTGGTGGCAGCGGAAGATCATGTTGACCAGATGATGCGTAGAACAATAGGGGTCCTCAAAGAACATTTGTGAAGTGCAACGTTAATAGTGACAAGCATTGTGGTGATTAAAACTTGTTATCAAGTGCTATTAGTGGTGACAACGTCAAGGATTATTGAAAAGAAACATTTCTTAGAACTGACTGCCTTGTGTTTAGACTGTGTATCTTGGGTCAAGCTAGAAAAACATTTCTGTGTGGATTACAAACCTCTGGAACTAAAGGATTATCGCAGTGACGACGTTGATTGACAGTGCCTTCTATTCGGAACAGCTGGGTGGACGACAACGGATCCTGTCTTCAAAAGGGGTGAGCTAACAAATTCTTTTATCTCAGTGGCATTCTGTTGAGTTTAATTTCCTTTTGCCTTAAGCTGGCTATTGTGTGTCAGTGGTTTATTGTGTGTGACACGAGAAATATCTCAGTAGATTTCAATGATAAAGGGCAGTTATTTTTATTTTTTTTTCCTCTCAAAGGAAAAGTAATAATAAAGGATAGTCTTTCTGCTATTGGCATGTAAAAAAAAAAAGAGAGAAATGTTAATAATTTTTACTGTCAGGAAAATTTTAAGTGCGTTTATTCTGTTAATAACAAGTTTTGTTTAAGAAAATTTTGCTTGAGCTGTATTTAAAATTTGATATTTTAATTTTCTGGTTTTCTTTCGGGAAAATGTATTTGTCGTGATCTGGCAAAGACGTTTAATATGTGAAAATTTTGCGAGATGATGGGTTGCAGAAGTGAAACATAGTGCCTTTTTTTAATACAAGTTATAAAAAGGGGAAATTATATTTCTAACTGTTTTGTAAATGTATTACTGAATTATATTTTTTGTGTATGTATATATTTTTTCTGTTTTAAATTTTGATCTGATATCCATGTAAATTAGGTTTTGGGGTTAATTTTTCAAAAATGTCAGAGTGGAAAAATTTTAAAAAGGTAGATTTGCGAATCCTGGCGGGTGAATTAGATGTTCAAATAGATGAGAGCGACACGATTGCAAAAATAGTTAGTAAAATAGAAGCGGCTGAAGATTTTGATAGAGATTTTGCATTGGCACAAGCCAAAAATATTCTGCAAGATCGGGAAGCGCTTATAGCGGAGGAAAAGGAAAGAAAGAGATTAGAAAGGGAGGATCGAGACAAAGACAGGGCTTATGAACTCGAAAAGTTAAAATTATCGCAAGAAGCAGAGACGCTTAGCCTAACATCAAATCATGGTGCAGAGAAAAGCAATAAATTGCCCTTAAAATCCTTAATACATCGTTTCGATGAGAGTCGATCAGAAATATCTTTATTCTTAAATTTGTTTGAGAGGCAGGCAAAAAAATGTAATTTAGAAGATGATGAATTAGTGACAAATTTATTAGCGCTCCTACCGGTAAATGTGGCAGAATTAATACTTAGAGAGCCATCACATTTGATTGATAGTTATGATTATGTGAAAGGTAAATTATTAGAAAGGTACAAATTAAATGCAGAATCGTATAGACTAACATTTAATCAACACCAGAGGAATCCAAATAATCCGTGGCGTGATTTAATTTTTGAATTGAATAGCTATCTGGAGGGGTGGTTAAATTCTTTAAAAATTACTAATTTTGAGGAATTAAAGAAGCTTTTGATCACTGATCAAATTAAAAAAAGAGCCCCTCAAGAATTAAAGGATCATCTGATTGATGCCTGGTCAAATTTCACTGACCCAGAAGTTTTAGTGAAACGCTTAGATGAATTAGATGTTGTGAAAAATTTCCAAAGGAAAACAGGAAATTCGAGAAATTTTTTTGATAAGAAATTTGAGAAAAATAGCTCGGGGATGGAGAATAAAAGTGCAGATAAAAATTTCAATTGGAGGGACAAGAATATAGTGACAGATAGGGATCGTGTTTTCGAAAAAAGGAGCGTAAACAGGTGTTTCCTTTGTGATTCCACAACTCACCTTCGAGCCAATTGTCCGCAGTTAAAAAAGAACGAGAGAGACACCGCTAAAGTAAATCATGTGAGTAAAACGTCGGATTATGAAGAAGGGTTCAAACCTTATCTTAGTAGAGCGAAAATAAATGGGCGTGATATTGTCACTCTAAGAGATACGGGTACCAATTACGATTTGTGTGGTGAGGAACACGTAAAAAAGGAACAATTGACCGGAGATTATATCTTCATGAAACAGCCCTTGGATTCTAAAATCCGCTGTTTACCTGTCGCTCACATAGAGATAGATTTTGATGGATTGGGTTCCCTAAAAACGGAAGTTGGGGTTGTAGACAAAGAAGCAGACTTGCATTATTATCTCTTAGGGAATAAAACGCAAAAGATAATTGAATTAGCCCGAAAAAAGGTTAATGCAGTGAATGCGGTAATGACGAGATCGCAGGCAAAGAAAGACACTGTTAGTTTGATGGACGGGGCGAGTGTAAATACGAGTTGCGAAAGGAGAGAGGGAAAGCCGGTCGTGGATTTAGAATGTGAATCGGACGAGTTTGCAGAACAATGCGAAAAGGAGTTGGAGCAGCTAACGGAAAATGAAACCTCGGAAAGTGTATTGTTACCTGCTGATTTAAATGACAAGTTCGGAAATTTAGCACGGATTAGTCGTGAGGAATTTAAAAAAGAACAGGATGTTGATCCTTCGTTAAAAGAAGTTAGGGAAAAAGCGAGAGCCAAGAAATCTCACTATGAAATTATGAATGACTTGGTGTTTAGGAAAACTTTTGACAATCGTGGTGGGGAGAGATTGCAGTTAGTGGTGCCTTCGAAATTCAGATTAGACGTTTTAGGAGCCTGTCATGAGGGGATTTCATCGCACTTTGGTGAAATGAAAACAAAGGATAAGGTTTTGCGTCATTACTTTTGGCCGAATGTAATAAAACACATAGAGAATTTTGTCAAAACTTGTGATTCATGTCAGAGGATTGGAAAACATAGGGAAATAGGGAAAGCGCCGCTCAGACGTGTGCCGATTATTGGAGAGGTTTTTTCGAAGTTATCAGCTGACATTGTGGGTCCCTTACCGAAGTCTGAAAAAGGGAATAGGTATATTTTAACAGTTATTTGTGTGGCGTCCAGGTATCCGGAGGCTGTTGCGATATCTAATGTCCGATCGGAAACTATAATTGAAGCATTAATGTGGGTATTTAGCAGATTAGGATATCCCAGAGAGTTACAAACAGATCTCGGAAGATATTTTGTAAGCGAGTTAACAACCGCATTCTTAAAGAAATTTGGAGTTAAGTTAACTCACTCGTCGGTTTGTCGACCACAAAGTAATTTGGTTGAGCGATGGCATCGCTCAGTGAAAAGATTATTGAAAGTTTTGTGTGTTGAAAATGGCGCAAGTTGGGAGGGAAATTTGCCGTATGCGTTATTAGCCTTGCGGACGGTAACTCATGATTCTACGGGTTTTTCTCCTGCAGAGTTAGTACATGGAACGAATTTACGAACTCTCGAATCATTGCTCTTTGAAAAGTGGACAGGAGGAGAGGAAGAGAATGAGTTAGTTACTGAATATGTATTTAATTTGGTTAACAGGCTAAAACACTGTCAGGAACTAGCAGTGGAAAATATGACCGAATCTCGTGAAAAAGAAAGTTGTGGTATGACAAAACGGCGGTAGAACGGAAATTTAAGGTGGGTGACGAAGTGTTGGTTCTAGCTACCAACAAAAAGAACAAATTATCGGTATCGTGGATAGGTCCAGGAAAAATTCAGTCCAAAATCTCAGAGACAAATTATATTGTGAATGTTCCAGGTAGGCGCGAAAAGGCTCAAATATATCACGTCAATCTCTTAAAACCACATTTGAAAAGAATTGAGTTAGTGAATTTTGTGGCGCAAGAGATAGATGAGGGCGAGGAAAATCAAGATTTGGACATAGCATTTCCAGAAGCGGGGGCTGAGATTTATGATTTTGAAAATGTTATTAAAGACAGCAATTTGAGTACTAGATGTACGTCGGGGCAGATAGAGCAATTGAGAAATTTATTAGATAAATTTAAAACTTTATTTTCTAATGATCCGGGGCGCACTGACTTAATGGAGCATGACGTGGAACTATTAGAATATAAACCTGTAAAGATAAAACCTTACAGATCTTCGCCTAGACAAACTGAAATTTTGAGGAAAGAAATCAAAAGAATGTTAGAGTTAAATATAATCGTTGAATTTGAGTCAGATTTCGCTTCCCCGATGATTCTGGTAGAAGCCCCTGGGAAAGACGCTCGTCCTTGTATAGATTACCGAAAGTTAAATGAGATCACCCGAGCCGAGTTTTTTCCCTTACCAAACATAGAGGATAGGGTAGAGAGAGTTGCTAGCGCGAAGTATATAACAGTTTTGGATCTCACGAAAGGATATTGGGAAATTCCATTGACAGCTAGGGCGCAAAGGTTGGCCGCATTTGTAACCAGTTTCGGTTCTTATATCCCCCAGGTCATGCCATTTGGAATGTTAAACGCGTCCTATAGATTTTCGAAATTTATGGATAAAATGTTAAGAGGTTTAGAGGAATTTTGTTTACCTTACCTTGATGACATGGCCGTATTCTCGGAAACTTGGGAGGATCATTTGCAGCACCTAGAAAAAGTGCTCATGAGAGTAGAAGAAGCTAAGGTAAAGATTAAATTAGCTAAGTGCAAGTTTGTACAAAAAACGGTCAAATATCTGGGGCATGTGGTAGGCGACGGGAGACGCTCCCCGGCAGAAACTAAAATTCGTGCTATTTTAGATTTACCAACCCCTAAAAACAAAACTGAGATACGTCGATGCTTGGGTATGGCGGGTTACTACTCAAGGTACATAAAAGATTATGCAGTTATGGTGGAACCATTAACGCGCGCGCTTAAAGGTAAAAATAAAAGGGAAAAGGTAACATGGAGCAACGAAATGGAAAAGGCTTTTCAACTGTTGAAAACGAAACTTACGGAAGAACCCATTTTGTACGCTCCCAATTATTCTAAGGAATTTATCATACAAACGGATGCTTCTGAAAAGGGTATTGGGGTTATTTTAGCACAACGTGAGGGTTCAGAGGAACATCCCATAATTTACTTAAGTCGGAAATTTTCGGAAACAGAAAAAAGTTTTTGTGCGACGGAGAAGGAATGTGCAGCTATTATCTTTGCAATCAAGAAATTGCGTCACTATGTTGACGGCCAACTCTTTGCTATAGAAACCGATCACAATCCTTTAGTTTTTCTTAAACGAAATTCTGGGAATAATCCGAGGCTTTTACGATGGGCTCTCACACTGCAACCCTATCATTATGCAATAAAGCATAGACCAGGACGAGATATTGCACATGTTGATTATTTAAGTCGTGCGGAATAAACTCGTTAAATACTAAAAGCTAAAAGTACAATTGTACGAAAAAAAAATAATTTCATTTGTTTATACTTTGTAAGCCAAGAAATAGTTGTTTTATTCTAAATTTTTCATTTGGTAATTTTCGATCTTGTTATGTATATATATATGTATATTTTTTTTAGTGTAATGTATCAGAGCGCGCATTGATAATTGTATTTATTGCATCTGCCACTCTGAGATATTGGAATTTGTTGCGTTCATCCACTGGTCATAAGATTCTTCATTCAAGCCTGAAGAATCGTCTTTTAGAGGGGGGTGTTGTAAAGAATTGAACTTCTATGTTTTCAGATGATGGGGAAAGAAGTCTTCCTAAAGAAAAACTGAATACACCCAGGTGCATAGAAAGACTAGTAGACATTTTTCTCACGCTCTAGGACATTGTAAGTGATGATGGATTAGCACTTAGGACGTAGCACGCCCTGATAAAGGATATGAGATACATCTAAGGGTTCGGAGTATAGACCACCCTGTTTAGGTCTCGCAAAGGAATTCGCTAATGCCTAAAGGCATTGACAGAGATGGATGTTGAAAGTTTTCTCACGGTGTCCGAGAGAGTGACCATTTTTTTCGGAGGAAAAGAGAGGAGGGGAGCAGTTTGGATTCGGAAACTGGGGTGTGCGTTTGGCTCGCACGAACGAGGGAAAAAGAGATTTTTTCCCGGGCTGAAAGCACGAGAGGTGCCGAGTAAAATTGAGCGGAGCGCTCGGAACTTGTATAGGACGGCGGGAGACCTTCCTGTAAAAGCCATCCGACCAACGAACTTGCTGCTGAATGAGAAGTTCTAGAGTGAACTAATTTCCAAATTTGAAGCTACAAGGACTCAGTGTTTTAATCATATAAGTCAACAACCTACGCATTTAATTTATTATTTTTGTTGTATTCTATATATTCAAGATTTCAAAATAAAACGTTTGATTAATCTTGCATGGTAGAGAGAATTATTCCTCACAGCTACCGATCAATTAGATTGATCGAGGAGTAAATTCGTAACACCATGTTTTTTTGCGTGTCAGAGAAGTTTTTTCACGTGCCAAGTTTGGCACTCGTGCCATGGTTCGCCATCTCTGCCCGAGGAAATCTATTCTTAAATGGGTTGTAAAATATTTATTACCCCATAAAAATATTCATAAATTCGTCACAGTTAAAATTAAATTAAAAAAATTCTTTAAAAATAGGTTTGCTTTGCCATTTCTGAAATATATTAGGCAGAAGCTTATGTCAAAGTATGTAGGGAAAATGTGATAGATATGTTTAGAAATTCTCCCATTGGAAGTTATGTTAATGGGTTATTCAAAATTTCTAAAATTAAGCAAAAATTGCTTTATGGTGCATTCATAAGTATCATTAGAGTTCTTCTCATGCAGTGATCAAAGTTAATAAGTTCTTAGACTATTGTTTCAAGAATTTTAACGAACGGCCTTCTTAACCCTTAAATGCATAGTGATGCATATCTGCATCACTTTTTATTTAACTTTCAGCAACCACTATATTTATATCAAAATGTTAATGATGTAAAAAAAAAAAAAAAAAAAAAAAAAAAAAAAATTACAGATATATGCCACTAAATAAAGTTATAAACTTATCTTAAAATTTCTGATACATTATCTTTTATATAAAAATAAAAAAACACAATTCCTAAAGAATAATTCATGCATTTAAGAGTTAAGATTTAGAAAATAAAAAAATATATAAAATAAGTTATTTAGATTCATACTTATTAAAATATTTACTAATTTGCAATATTTTAGATTTTATTTCTATTGCAGATGGGCAACAAAAGAAAAGGTTGACGTATTATGCGAAAAATGTATCTCTGATTTTTTTTTTCGCATTATTTTCCCAGTGTAATAAACCTTTCTGAGAATCATATATATTTTTTTCAAAACAAAATAAAAAAATCATGAATTTAACGGTTAAAACTACTGCGGCTTTCAAAATTTTACGAACATCCCAAATCTTTCATTGAAAATGGCTTCCTACGACTTGGCCGTTAATGCCTTCGAGAGGGTTTTTTCAAATTTTAAAGTTATGTACAAATGAGCTACATGCCAACAACATTTTCTGATTATTTTAGGCATTTTGTGGCACAAAGTACAGAAATAAAATACACATTAAAAAAATGCATTTAAATCCCTTCAGTCTATTTAAATGATTAGAAGTTAAAAATAACAAAACACTTGTATTCAGAAGATAATAACCCTAATTGCTAAAACATAATTAGTATCAGCTTTTAACAGTTTATAAATCGAATACCTCTTAATGTCTGCAAACAAACTATAATAAATGTTCAAACGAATAAAATCTCTTTCGTCAATGCGCAAGATTTCAATATTATATAATAAAATATAATATAACATATTGTGAGATTTGAAGTAAGTAAATTTTGTTTTATTTCTTGGGTTTTACGTTAATGAGTTTAGCTTTAGATCGTACAAAATGGCAATTAAACCACAAGTGAACTAAATGATGTGTAATTAAAAATAATCCACGTTTTTTAACACTTTCCAACAAAGTTGAAAAGTGTTTATGCATTCGGTTTGCCTGTCCATCTGTCCACGCTCTAACTCCCGTAAATAGACTCGGATTTTCATGAAATTGATAAAGGTTATTTAGGGTCACCAAAGCATGTTTGCTATTGTATATGAAGTATGTAGGATTAATCGTTCATTTACAGGGGCCTCAAAAGTATTCCATTATATTATGATATATGGGGATACATCGTTAGCAGAGTATTTTAATGACATTATGCTATTTCAAATGTATTGAAACTAATATAAATCACTGAATTTCGCTACGATCACGTTAGAACAGGACATTCAGAGCATTTTTTATTCATTTACAGAGACACACGAAAGAAATCTTTTAGAGTACAGTACTGTCTTTGAGTAATAATTGCTGGAGTGTACGGTTTAAAATTCGGTATGCGATTTTAAATTTAATTAATCTTTTGGATCTTACTCGTTATATATAATTTCTATATCTCAAATACAGGTCTGTACAAAAGTATTCACGTACCGTTCTTCTTATTAGAGGAAATTGCTGAAGGTAAATTTTCAACTGAAGTATAGGTATCTCTTATGTGAACTAAATTTTGTCTTGCATGTAGTTAATAGATTCAAATCTATATATCATATACAAGGTTGCTGAAAAATTCGCATAATTTTTCGATTGTATGGGAACAGCTGAAATTGGGTTTTGAAATATATTATGCGTTTCCATGTGGTTGAATTAGAGGTATTTTTTTAATCTTCTAAACGGTGCAGTTTTGTTACATTATTCTGAATGTGTTGGAAAGTGTTTCATAATTTATGCTTGAGGCATGATTTTTTCTGACGTGTTTAAAAGCTTTTTTTTATACCTTAGTTTTTTTACTCACATGGGAAAAAATAATTTACACCATCCTTCTCTGATCTGCATTTGTGGAGTTTAATTTAATAGACGTTACCTAACTAATTTTAATTTGTTTCTAAAATAATATTATAAATGCAAATAATGATGGAGATGCTTATTATTAAACCCCTTCTGGATGAGCGTCTTTTACAGAATTTTTAATCTTTTATCAGCGGTTTTTTAAAATAGAAATTTTTGCCTCATTGAATCGGGATAGTGCTCGGATTAAATAAGGCAAAATTTACTATAAAATTTACTGGTGAAAATAATCACTGATTCTGAGCACCTTATGCGACACGAATACCGGTCGCTCGTCCCCAAGGTGTTAAATATTGCAAAAAGTCCCTGCAAACTTTTGAGCTTTTTTCTTACCATCAAAATTTAATAGTAAAATTTTACATACATAATCGGCGAACTCTGCGATTCATTAAGTAAAAGATTTCTTTTAAATTTTAGTGGTAATAAAAATGGGTAAAAATTGACAGCTACATAGCATATCTTCATGTCTTTATAAAAGATATGAAGAAAATGTAGAAAACCAATTTAACTTTAGAAGTAAATATACACGAAAACCGGGTTAATCATAGCTGCCAACATCTTACGTTTTTTTCTACCATAAAAAATGAATAAAAATTTTTGCCTTATTTAATCAGCAGATTGCGAGGCTTTAAGAAGGTAAAATTTACTATTAAATTTTTGTGGTAAAAAAATTGTAAGAGTTGGCAGCTATGGGTTAACCATTAAACAAATTAAAAATCAACCATAAATAAATAAAATAATTATACTATAAAACTGTATACTCGATATTCTGTAATTTATAAAGCGGAAGAATAAAATGCTTAGGAGGAAAAATTTGGTATCAGAATTTATTGAGCAAATTGCGATACCAAATTTAAAAGAAAATATCTGTGAATAGAATAAGTATTAAAATCAAAATAATAGAGAAGCAAAAACTAATACAAAAGGTACCCTCAATAAACCACAAAAGTATTTATTAACAAAATTTATGGACTGAAAATTGATATAAAATATCACTAACCAATTCTATTCAGATGTAAAAATCTTGCAAACGTAATATCTTACAAACTACCGTAATTTCCGGCGTATAATCCGCGGATCCAACAATTCTGTTTGGACCCAGAAATTTTATTTAGTTATTGAAGCCAAATACTTACCGCGATTTAAAAAGTTACATTTTATTTAAAAAATTTTCTGGGTCGAAAAATGATTGTTTGATCCGCGGATTATACGCCGGAAATTACGGTAATACAGAGTTTTTGTATAGTTACAGTTAACATTTAATTTAAGCAATTTTAAAATAACAATTTTTTTAAATGAATAAAAACAATAGTAAAACAATATATATATAAATGGATCTAGATTAAAAAAAATTCATTATTGATTAGTTAATTTAATAATTGTTCATCCAAATTTATATGTTTGTACCATGTCTTGATACCCAATTTATAAATTTTATTTGATATTGATGATGAAACTGTAATATTCTATAATGAATATATATATATTACTTTCTGGATACGTATACCAGTGTTCGGAAAGTCTATTGGTGTCCTACGGATTTTTTGTGATACTTCTTGATAAGAATAGATAGCTGCTAACTCTTCCGCTTTTTTGTATCACAAAAATTTTAATAGAAAATTTTACCTTATTTAATCGGCGGATTACGGCGATTTAAATCTAGAACCACCGGAAAGTTTACTCAAGTGTTATAAAAATATTTTACACCAGGTTTTTTATTAAAAACTATCTAGTTATTTATTTAACTTATTTCTCCGTGGTACATATTTAACATATTTTAGAAAGACATTTCTGGTTCGAATCGCAGTATTTGTATTTGGTACCGGTCAAAACGACCGCTATAGCGGTTCTGGAGTTAAAAAGGTGATATTTACTATAAAACTTTTGCAGTATAAGAAAACGTAAGATGTTGGCAGCCTTCAGGATAACATGAAAACATATGAAAATCATTTTAGCAAAAATATCTTTTTTTCGCACAAGTTCTTTCCCGTATCAAAACATGTTATTAGAAAATTTCAAATGAAAAACACAAAATCAAACGAAGTGTTTAGACATTTTAAACTTTAGAAATCGTGTAAATTATAAGAAATTAGATTAGATAATCTTCATTAACCCTCTGTCTACCAGAAGGGTCCAATGGACCCGACATGTACATTCAAAATATTTATTCAAACCAGAAATTTCTTCAAAACAAACTAAATGTATAAATCAGACAATAATAAGTTAAATAAACAAATTAAATAGTTTTAAGTAAAAATTCTGGTGTAGAATGTTTTTATAAAACTTGAGTAAAATTTCCGGTAGTTCTAGGGTTAAACAGAAAAGTTCGACAATTGAAGAAATGGCTTTCTGTCCCCAAGCTAATTATAATTACAGCTTCAATGTTATTACCATTAATATGCGACGTTTGCAAAAATGTAAGGCATTTCGAAATTCAATTTCCGAGAACCTAACTTCTATTTATAACTTTCTTTAAGGAAAGAAACCGCAGAAATATAATCCTACATGAGAAAGTTAATAAATAATTTATAAAAATATTGATTATTTCGTCTTTGTTAAAATTAAATTTAGAAACATCTTAACAATAAATATTTTACACCCTTTCTGAAATACGAGGCAGAAGTTTGTATCAGAATCTTAAATGAAACATGTGACAGTTGTTTAAAAATTCTCTTATTGCACAAGTACTAGAAATAAAATAGGCTACTTTATGTTTCTGAATAACAGCAAAAATAGTATTTTTTTCATAAGGTAGGAACATTGAATTTATAATTTCCCACAAATATAACTATTATTAAATTTTGTAAACGTTTTGTCATCTGAGTAATTAACACTAGAACGTCTGGAAATTTTACACATTCTTAATAAAAACATTTTAACATCAGAATTTTTATTTAAAACAAATTCACTTATTTATTCACCCGAGTTTTCTCTATTTACAATTAAATTAAATTTACGAAAAAAAAATTGTGGTTCGAATCGACATTTTGCAAAGCGATATAAGTAAGCGTCCTATCTTAAATGGAAGAAGTAACCGCAAGATTAAAAGCGATGTCACATCAATCAAGGTCACGCGCCACGTAGCGGATGGAGTGTGAACTACAGGTAAATACCTAAATGTTTTTTACTCACACCACTAAAATTATAAAGTTTCTTTCAACTTGATTAACAAATGAAGTCGATTTGACAAGGCGAAGAAAACCTCGTGGTGTCATGTGCATACCGATGCCCCTCTTGCTACGCCATTATTTTGCAATAAATGTGGCAAAACAAAATTCACTCCCATGAGTGGCTAAAGATTTAGAAAATATGCACCGCCCTAAAAGCCCGCGTATGTGGATTATCACTCCGTCCGCAAGATGGCGCAAGTGTGTTAATTTACGCCCGATTCCAGCATTAAGTTTGCACGCTTACTTATATCGCTTTGACATTTTGTCATTTGATCGGTGTCGAATTGACACCAGCTGGACGCTCTAGTGTTAACCCCTTGAAGGCCGGTGGGATATATTTTATTCCACCTACGATTAATGAAGATTTGCACCGGAAAAAATTTATTAAATTTTGCTTTTCTAACTTTGGTGGAAAAAAGTTGAAAAATCGCCTTTCCTTATTTTGAAGCAAAATTTTTCGATTTTATCGGTGTGGATTCAACATTACAGGAATGTAACTGCTTGCCCCTCAAAGGGTTAAGGCTTTCAGCTGTAATGTATTTATATTGCTAATACGATAAAATGTTTGACTGCAGCCAGAATTTATGATCAGAATGATTTGAAATGCATGAGCCCAGGGTTATTCATATTTTCCTCCGGTTTTGCGAGGCGTTGTAGTAAAAAACTAAGACGAATACAGCAAAAAAGAACATTTGAAAGAATACAGAAACAAATCAAGTTTTACTTACATAACTTACAGGTGTTCTACGTGTGAACCCTTTGTCACACTGCATACATCAACGCAATAGTCCAGTTCTTACCACACCCCATTCAACATGGTACCATCAACGTTCTTATTGTACCACACATGAAAAGTCATGTGTGCATAGATGCGAACATCTTACGCTTTTTTATGCCACAAACATTTTACAGTAAAGTTTACCTTTGCAAATCGTCGAACAGGTGCCTAACAGGTGAGCAGCATTGAAGGGTTTCCTAGCTGATATCAGCTTAACACCCAGTCTAGAAATTGAAATATCTTATGTTCTGTAAGCCATTGGGATAAGTTTAACTGTAGTTTAGAACTACTAAAGAAAAAAAAATAAGAAATATAAGGATAAAATAAAAAAGATAAGTATAAAAAAGGAATAAAGTTAATTTTTAAGCTAGGACTTAAGATGAGTAAAAAAGTTAATAAAAATCTTAAATGATTTTTAAAAATGGTCTAATTGTAGTTGTAAAACGACTATAAAATTTTTATCGCCGTAACCTGACAATTAAACAAGGCAAAAATTTCTATTAAATTTTTGTGGTACAAAAAAAAGCGAAAGAGTTGGCATCTATGTGTGTGGCATAAAAAGTAGGTATAAAAATCAATAAGTGTCTTGTCAGTTGGTCCCTGTGTGCAATATTTCCTACGAAATGCTCTCTGATTATGATTCATTACTGATTCAGATTTTGCAAATTATAAGACACAAAACGCTTTCTGTTCGCCTGTAAACGCCAGTTTTATTTAAAATTGCTCTCAGTCGTCTACCAGCATTTGCTGAAAATAAAACTTGATTTGTTTCTGTATTCTTTCAAATCTTCATTTTTGCTCTATTTGTCTTAGTTTTTTTACTACAGCGCTTCGAAACTCCTGAGGGAACTATGAATAACTCTGTAAATAAATGTTTCTCTTCAAGTACATTATAAAAGCAAAATTTTATTCAGGAATCCTGGAGCAATCTTGTCATTTCATGATTAAAATTAAGTGGTATAAATAAATTTTGTAGATATAAATTACTCTAAAAAAAGCCTGGTACTGGTTTTAAAAATACTTCTGCAGTTTTGGAATGCATATACTGAGCCTTTAAAAAAAATATTGCTTTTAGTATTCAAATTATGCAAGCAACAAAACTTCTTTTTTATTTTCCATGAACTAGAAAAATTAGCACATAGCACATTTGTGTGATTCAAGTGTCGAAATAAAGATTTAGACACTAATAAATAAAAGTTTGCTTTTTAGAATGTCCAGATAACACATAATTTTTTTTTTCAAACACACTTTCCACTGTTAGCCTTTCAGCGGGTGCGTTGTCGCAATATTTAAAACAAGCATTGTTTTGCGGAAAGTTCTCGCAAATGGCACCAAAATTAAAATTCATTTTTTTTTTACAGTTATGAAACGTATTTTAACAGTTATGTTTATATTGTATTTTTTATTAACAAAAAAATACATCAAATCGCCCATTGAAAGATTAAGGTTCGTTATAAATTGCGTACATTGTCTACATATATTCCTTCTTTTAGAAGAAAACAAATATTTGGAATGCCTAAGTGCAATTTTCAGTGATAAATATGTCACTGAAAAATATAGTAAGAAACTTACACCAGAAAAAAATGACAGGAAGATTTAAATGATAAAAATGAAAAGTTGATCAGTCAATCCAGCTGACAATTACGTAAAAAGTCGAGCAACCTAGTTATCTATTGCAGATGATTAGGAAACTCTGAGAAAATAAAATAAAGAATGGTTACTGAAGCTTTTTATTAATTTCGAACTCATACCGGAAATTCTGAAAGAAGAGTTCTAACTTTACGCGATAACGAAATGGCTGTCATTAACCCTTTAGTGCGCAGCTTTGCATATATGCAAATAACAGTGTTTTGAATTTAATAGATTTTTTTAAATTCGTATATATCTAACTCACACCAGAAAATTAAAATGGAAATATTTTCTTTAATTATTAACAGACATTCTGTACTGAAATAAAGCGAAATTAATCACCGAAACTTTCTGGTGTGCAGTCAGATTCTCTGAACTACGTAATTTCTAGAACATATTATATCAGGGGAATTAAAGGGTTAACCCCTTGAGGGGCAAGCAATTGCATTTGTGAAATGCTGAATTCCCACCGGAATCTTTGAAAAATTCTATTTCAAAATAAGTAAAGGCCATTTTACGGCTTTTTTCTACCAAAGTTAGAAAAGTAAAATTTAATAAAATTTTTCTTGTGTAAAACTTCATTAATCGTAGGTGGTATATAATATATACCGGTGCCCCTCAAGGGGTTAAAGGTTAAGTTTGATAAATAAATAATTATATAAAATAAGGTATTTGGAGACATACTTATTAAAATATTTACTAATTTGCAATATTTTAGCGCAAAACATCAACACTATAGTAGTTTTTACTTGTATTGCAGATGTGCAACAGAAGAAAAGATTGACGTATTATATGAAAAAAGTATCTCTGTTTTTTTTTCATTATTTTTTCTGTGTAATAAACCTTTCAGAGAATCTTATATAATTTTTTCGAAACAAAATAAAAAACCGCTCATTCAAGGGTTAAATTAAGAAAATAATATTAAAGGTAATTTCTGGTGTGATTTCGTAATTAAAAAAAGGCCAAACAGGCAACTGGCGTATTTTCGAACTTTACATAATGACACTCACGGGTTATTAAATGAAGTGGTAATAACAATTCAAAAAATATATCACAATTATATCAAAATAATAAAAGCTATCCAGTTTTAGAGCCTAAATGAAAGTACATAAAATTGATTAAAATGCTTGGTTCTAGTTTAGCAAAAAAGCTCCCTTAACCCTTTGAGAGGCAAGTAATTGCGTTACTCTAATGTTGAATTCACACCGGAATCTTAAATTTTTTTTATTGCAAAATAAGGAAAAGCAACTTTACGGCTTTTTCCCATTAAAGTTAGAAACAATGTTGCCAGTGGGCTACTTTTTTTTTTTAATTGAGATTTCTTGATTGGCACCACTTTTCTAAACTGGTGAAATTCCCACTGGTTTCGCCTTAATTAATATGTCATTAACTAAGGCGAATTTTAGTACTTCAAAAAAGTGGTGCCAATCAAGGAATCTGAATTTTAAAAAAGTAACCCACTGGCAACACTGGTTAGAAAAGTAAAATTTAACAAAATTTTTCTGGTGCAAAACTTCATTAATCGTAAGTGGGATATAATATATCCCACCGCCAAAGCGATATAAGTAAGCGTCCTATCTTAAATGGGAGAAGTAACCCAAGATTAAAAGCGAGGTCACATCAATCAAGGTCATGCGACACGTAGCGGATGGAGTGTGAACTACAGGTAGATACCTAACTGTTTTCTTACTCACACCACTAAAATTGTAAAGTTTTTTTTCACCTTGATTAATAACTGAAGTGTCCTGATAAGGCGAAAGAAACGTCGTGGTGTGCAGTGCATCTGGATGCCCCTCTCGCCACGCCATTGCTTTGCAATAAATGTGGCAAACAAAACTGATTTCATAAGTGACTAAAGATTTAGAAAATACGCGCCACACTAAAAGAATGTATGTGAATTATCACTCCGTCCACAAGATGGCGCAACTGTGTTAATTTACGCCTGTTTCCAGCATTAAGTTTGCACGCTTACTTATATCTCTTTGTCCCACCGCCCTTCAAGGGGTTGATAACGCTTTTTATATGGAATATTTGGAAAATATAAAAAAATAATTTATCATTTGCAGATGAATATTTATTAAGTAAAAAAAAAAAAAAAAAAAAAAAAAAAAAAAAAAAAAAAACTCAATTACAAAATTTCTTTATGGCATAAAACATAATATAAAAGATTTAATTTTACTCTAGATTCAAAATGTTGTGGAATTTAATGACCAGCATTAATTAAAACTAGAAAGGACAATGTGCCGAAACGACGAATCTCCACGACATAGATGAAAATTGTATGTATTTTCCCACAGTTTGTCAACTATGTAGAGTTGTTCTGTAAGTCCCACACCATACGAAACCATATATGTATTTTCATAATTTTTGCCAACTAAGTAGTGTTGTTCTATATGTCCTACAGCATAAGAAACCATATATGTATTTTCCCAGTTTTTGCCAACTATGTACAGTTGTTCTATAAGTCCCAGAGCATGAGAAAGCATACATGTTTTTTCCCTTACATACCGCATACCCCAGTTTTTAGAAGGAAATGTATCGGAAATAGTAGGAAAAACTGGTAAAAACCATATATGGATAACTGATTAAAAAAAATTGTTATGCAAGTCCAAATTTGTTATTGCTCTAAATTATTTTTTTCGTCTTACGAGCAATATTCGGAATCAAGTGTTTTAAAAGAATAATTTTATTTTGATACCTATGTATGGTTATTGAAATTTTTGAAATTTTCAAAATTCTTGTAAAATCAAGATTCTGCTATATCGTCGGTACCATGTCAAACTATCCAATGTGAAATCAGTGGGTAATTTTTTTAAATTCAGATTTCTTGATTGGCACCACTTTTTTGAGATACTAAAATTCGCCTTATTTAATGACTTATTAATTAAGGCAGCAAGGTGTAAATAACAAGGGGAATTTTACCATTTCAGAAAAGTGGTGACAATGAAGAAACCTGAATTTGAAAAAAGTAGCCCGCTGTTTTCATATTGGGTAGATTGACATGGTACTGATGATATCTCGCAAAATCGTTGGTAAACTCCTCTTCTGTAGGTATCTGAGGGCTGAGAAATGTTGGAACTAAATTGCGTCTAAGTGCGGCTTAGGCAATTAGCGGTGTTTGATTGCATAAAAGCTAAAGGTAAAAAACATGCTCCTGCACCAATCTCATAAAATAAATCTTTTAAAGTTTGAATAAAACTCGAAAAGAAGTAATATAGACCGGGAACCGGCAGCACAGACAACCACCTCATCGAGTTGGAGGCTGAAATTCCAGAATTAGATAAAACTCGATTCCCATATTAAAACGCAATCGGTCTGCTAAGTCATATCTTGGTGGAAAACACCTAAAAACCCGATTTTAGCGGTCGACTCGTAGGTTTACCATTGCGTTTTCCTGCACCCAAAGGTATGAAAACATGGCGGACTGTGAGCAGGAAAACACAATGGTAAACCTACGAGTCAACCGGTAAAATCGGGTTTTTAGGTGTTTTCCACCAAGATATGACTTGGCAGACCAATTGCGTTTTAATATGGGAATCGAGTTTTAGCTAATTCTGGAATTTCAGCCTCGGAGAAATAACGGTATCCGTATGAACCATATGTCTGTTCTGTTGGATCCCGGTCTATTATGCTTGAAGTTTTTTGGTATTGTCAATGGCACCAATCGATTCTATATGTAAAAGCATATTGAAACATACATTAGGCGTTTCGCACATCATATGCGGTCATCGTCTTAAAAAAAAACATTTCGTTACAGTGGACGATCGAAAGTTTTACTCAAGTGATATTGAAATACTTTAACTTTAAAATTTCTTGTTCGAATTGAAATATATTTATTGGTGTCGGTCAAATTGACCGCTATGGCCGTTCTATTTAGTGATGGGCGGAATGAATGATTTTACTATTCGAATGAATCATTTGGGGATGCGCGAAAACATAGTTTTCAACATTTGCATATATTTTCAATCATTTACCACCAGAAATTTAAAAAAAGAAAAGATAAGAAAGAAAAGCATAGTTGCCAGCCTTTGCAATTCTTTTAATCCTTTCCAGCACAGTATACCCGGGTTGGGGTACCTAATTTTAATTCCAAACTTACGAAAGGCACCAAGAATATTTTAGTAAAATTTTTCTTTTACAATGAAAGTTTAAAGTAACATGTTTTTAATTTCTAAAAAAGTCGTTTTAAAATTCCGGTGTCAGTCAATCATTTCATCATTTTACAGCAAATCTTGCCCGTGCCGGAAAGGGTTAATCAATTATCTTCAGAAGTTTTGAAGATAAGGAGAATTTTTACATTTTTATAGGGTTCGTAACTTAATACCAATTAAACTATGAAATTTCTTTTTCTATACAAAATTTCTGGTAGAAATGGAATTTTTTAAAAAATGGCCGGCAGCTATACTTTTGTGCATGAACGAATGATTCATTTCAATATTAAAATCATTCATTCAGCGCATCACTAGTTCTATTGTGAACAATTTGCACTCGAGAGGTGATTCTCATTCACCACTAGTGTTGAATTAGCGTCTAGCGATCACACTTTTTCATTTTGATCCTGTGATCCTGCGGGATCAGCGTGCTCCGCGCATATCGTTCCACGCATAACGTATCGATGTTTGTGTAAAATAACAATCTAAGCAAAATTGTTTAAGGAACTTTTTGGTGTAGTGGTATGAGGTTCAACTTCAATTAAAATGGCATGGGTTCGATTCCTTACGGAGCTGAATGAAAAGGAATGTCAAAATTGCTTTGAAACACTAAATTTTTTTTAAGATAAAAACTGAAAATTTATATTTTTCAATATTTGTACCACTATTATCAATTTTTTCTTAATTGTGAATTTTCCAAATATTTGATATGGTGATCGTAGTTTTAACAGATTTAATGCCTTTAGTATCGCCATCTAGTGGTGTAAAGATAAGCTAATCATAAAGAATGTTTTAAATTTAATAATAATTAAATATTTTTTCATAATTTTAAATTTAATAATTTTAATTTTTATCGTCATTTTAAAAGAACTTTTAAATTTGAATAAATAATAATTGTTAATATTTTTTTCATAATTTGAAATTTTATAATGATTGAGTAATTTATTCATTTTTTAATCATTTAAAGGCACTTTAAATTCTGAATATAATAAATTTTTATATGTTTCTAGTAATTTTATGTTACATCTAAACATCTATATAACATCTAAATATAAACAAATATATGTCATGCGCGGACGGTATGGGTATGAAGCAAAATACGTCATGCGCGGAACGATATGCGCGGAGCTCGCTGATCCCGCAGGATCACAGGATCAAAATGAAAAAGTGTGATCGCTAGACGCTTGTCTAGTGTTGCCTGTTGTCACGCGTAAATCAGGACTCCAAATTCTCCGGACACCACTTACTTCTTATAGTTTATTTTGCCATCTTTAACCCTCTGTCTACCAGAAGGGTCCAATGGACCCGACATGTACATTCAAAATATTTATTCAAACCAGAAATTACTTCAAAACAAACTAAATGTATAAATCAGACAATAATAAGTTAAATAAACAAATTAAATAGTTTTAAGTAAAAATTCTGGTGTAGAATATTTTTATAAAACTTGAGTAAAATTTCCGGTAGTTCAGGGTTAATCGCAAATAATACTGCCATTAGATAAGACAAAGAAAATTTCTTTAAAATACTGGTGTGCAGATCATTTGGAGCTCGAATTTACGCAAGACACATGGCAGCAGTAGTGGTGAGTGTGAGTCACCTCTCGAGTGCCAAGGGTTAAATATGTTCACGACTTTAACCCATCAACGCCCAAATTATTATCTTCGTTAAAATGTAAATTTTCGATTTCCCACCACTTTTAAAAGAAGAGTAATTTTTATCTTATTCTATCAAGGAATTTGTCTCGTGAAAGAGAGTATATATTTATCTTCCTATTTACTGGTGTGAAAAGCGCTTTCTTGCCATTAAGTCTAGCGCCCTCAAATGATGACACTAGGCGTTAATGGGTTAATCTAGTTTCTCAGTTATAGACTACGGCAGAACAAAATACACGGTTGGACAAGATTATCGAGCAGTCCAAAGGAGAGATTATGGTTACCTCCCAATAGTTTAGAACAGAATTTTTCGCCTTATTTAGACGAAGAGATCCATGTTTTAATAAGGCGAAATATTTCATATAAAAATAGTGGTAACCGCAGCCCTCTCTGGCTACGCCAATGCCCCAAGGCCGCGTTTTCTTTTCTTTTTTTCAGTGGATTAAAAAAGTAATACAGGAATGTAACAATATTGATAAACTTTAAAAATCAAAAAGTGAAATTCTACAGAATTTCTTGCAAAGTGAAGAAATCAAACAGCTTGTTATCTTTTAAATCAGAAAACCTACACCGATGAGCCTCCCATTTAAGATAATTTTTAAACACATGAACGTAAAATGAAAAACAGAACTAATAAAAAAAAAAATTCATGGCGGAGAAAAATTCTGAATTCTTTTTTCTCTTAGTGTTTAGTTATATTAAACTACTTGCTAAAAATTATTTTATTATTTTTTTCTAAAATAGCAGAAGAAAATAGTTAATTGAAGGATGCAGGTGTAACTCAATGTAACTCAGAAAATGCTGGTTTCGACATATTCCAGATTTCTAAATAAAATTTACTAGCAAAATAATTATGATTCTTCCTTCCCCTAAAACAGCTGATTTGTTAGAACTGAACCTTCAGTTAACTATGTGCACACTGCTCAGGACTGCCACTGGCGACTATTTTTTTTATGTTATAATAGCACCACTATATTTATAAAATAAATTTTGTAGTATACTTCTCTTGCACATGTTGTAAAATGTATATATGAAAGATTTTTGTTTTGAGAAAATGGTGCAAGATAGAATTTAACACTGGAACTACCGGGTATTTGAGTCAAGTTTTATAAAATTATTGCACACCAGAATTTTGATTTAAAACAGTTTTAACTTTAATTTAACGTTTTTCTTCTTTGTTTCTTTTAAAATTATTTCATAATCAAATTCCTGGTTTGAACCGAATCATATTCAGATGGTAGCCGTCAAAATGGTACGTAATGTCTCACGGTAGTTCTAGTGTTAAAAATTGCCGCCAGTAGCAGCCCTTTATGCAACATTCCTTATCTAGTAAAATTTATTTGATTGGACTTAATCAATTTTAATTACAAAAACTCGGTGAACATCTAAAATCTATCTTTGCTTATGACGGCAGTAGTAAAGAAATCTCGTATTTTTAAAAATATGACAGAATACTGGCAACACATTTTATGCCTGAAACTGAAAAATAAAAATACTTATATCAATTGATAGTAGAAATTAGTTTTCGTCCCGGAATTTATTTAAAATAAAACATTACATATAATCCAAATCTCTTGATTTATACGATTTTGGACTCGGGCACCCCGCAAATTTCCGCGGTTGTCCAAAAAATCCCTATAGATCAGAAAATAAACAAAACCGTAAAACAAGTAATAGCGTCAGCAATCTATCCCAGGAAACCCAAATCTTAGCGGATATATTTAAGAATTATAATTATACCAAAAATACTAAAGACTCTGAACCCTCAACTAGTAATGTAGAATTCAACTCTGATAACAATGATAGTACTACAGCAAACACCCATTCCTCCCTTATTATTGAAAATTACAATGCTCCTACTAATTACACCAATGATATTAAAGACATTCTTAATACTTTCAACGAAGTTAAACAAATCTTTCAAATCACTAAATTCCTAAAATGTATAAAGAACATCTCAACTCAGACTAAGAAACTCGATAATCCGATGCAAAAATTGATGGTTATATTAACTGAATTTGATAAACTTGCAAGTCATATCAACATTAACGAAGATTAAGCTCTTCATCTGCTAAACTTTTTTCCTTCTTTTTGTTTGTGTTGTTTGTTTAAAAAAAAAAAAAAAAAAAAAAAAAAAACTTATATTCTAGTATTTTATGCTCTTCTCATGATATTACTCTTATTTCTTTCATTCCCATGTTTAATTCACCTCAAATTACTAGACTGGGTGGACGTCGTCCTCTTGCTGTCGTTTGATCCCCTCGTCTTTTGCATTTATCTGTTTTTTTTTTAGTTTGAACTCTCCTCACTGTAGTTTTTTCTTACATTTTTATTCTTTCTTACTTATAGTAATTTAAATTCTCTTGTAATTATGTATATATTTAGTTTTGTTTCTTTTCTTCACTGTGTTAAACTTTTTACTTATCAAGCTATATTAAATGTATGGTCTGTGAATTGAGTCTTTTTTTTTACGGGGCTTCCTTTGGTAGCTTTTTCGCCTGTCCTGGACATTTATGTGGATCATATGGAACATTTTTTTTCCTAATAGTTATACTAACAATTTTTTCATTAAAAATTGTCTATCTTTTTAGCTTTTACTCTCTATTTTTCGTGGCTACTAGCCGCGTTTAAACGCTCTTTTTTCTAAGGCTCCCATTGCATTGTAACACGATTTACTCTTAACCTGGATGTAAAGTTGCCAAGCAACTAGGGAATCCATACACCAGCTTTATTGTTTCATTGTTCCATGTTGATTGTACAAGCATACGATTTTCTGTTCAGTAAGTTAAGCAAAAAATTTCAACGCTAGAACTACTGTGAACTGTCATTTTGACGACTACCCTAAGAATGTGTTTCGGTTCAAACCAGAAATTTGATTATGAAAATAAGTTTAAAAGATACAATGAAGAAAAACGTCAAATAGTAAAGTTTAATTGTTTTAAATCAAAATTCTGGTGTGAAATATTTTTATAAAACTTGACTCAAATTTCCGGTAGTTCTAGTGTTAAATATTCGCCCGCATACAAGTATTTTTTTTATGCAAATGGTTAAAAAAAAAAGTCAGATACCGTGTTTTACTTTACACCCAAGCACTTCAAATAAATATAAAAGTATTGACAGTGACAACTTAATCAATTTGAATTACAAAAATTCGTTGAAAATCTAAAATCTATCTTTGATTATGACGGTAGTACTAAAGAAAACTCGTATAAATATGCCAGAATATAGGTAACACATTTTATACCTGAAACTTAAAAATAAAAATACTTATATTAATAATTAGTAGAAATTAGTTCTCGTACCGGAATTTATTAAAAAAGAAAACATATCCAAATCCCTTCAACTACATGACCTTTCGCTCAAATAAGTTAAGCACATAATTTTAAATAATCACTCGCGAACAATTTGCTAAGTAATTTTTTATGAAAATGATAAAAAAAAAAAAATAGGAAAGCCAGATACCGTGTTTTACTTTAGACCCACGCACTTCAATTAAATATAAAAGTACTGACAGGGCTAATTGCCCCCCCCCCCCCCCTTCCTCCTGCAGACAGTCATATTCTCAATTCATTTGACAATGCGATATCCAACTGAATAAAAATAATACTCGAATGATGCTGATATTAAAAACTGCTGTTGAGATTAAATACATGTTCCCTTCTGAATATGTATTATAATGCGTATTAGTGAGCTACGAAATAAATTCGTATTAACTTTAATAATGAAATATTTCATTCCTTGTAGATTTTTCTCATATTACTTCCTGGAAAGGTTTTATTATCTTTTACACCTCCAATTATGCAGTTTCTAGAAATGAATGCTCCATTTCATTAACTAATTAAACACTTATTTCAAATTTTTACTTCCGGATGACTTGAAAATTAATATATGAAGCTTAATTTTTACCTTGAAATAGGTAAGGTTTTAATAAATAAAGCAACGTTACTTAAGTATGTCCTTGACTTCATTCGAGTCCTCCATTATTAATAATTTACAATGTAGTCGTTACGCATAATTTTAATACTTCTCGTATTTCAAACGTTCTCCCTTCTTTAAACAAAGAATTTTTATGCAATGAATGAGTGCTTAAAAACTGTAACAGTTTTTTGTTTTACAAGGGAAAGAGAAAAGAAATGTACTTACTCTCTTACGTTCTGCACAGTCCAATAATTAAGTAAGTAAGAATTAGAATCTTTAGATTTATTTAATAATTTAAATTTACAACAGCTTTTAAATTGGATTTAAATCACGCAAATAAATTAAAATTTGTATAATTTCTCTTTACAATAGAAATTTTATGTCATCCTTCATTGGTACATCGCCCCCTGAATACTAATGGAGTTATGACTAAAGAGGACGAGTCTACCAGTTGTGAGTGAAGTAACTGAGGAGGTTTTCACAAGATAGCGGCTGATTTTTTAGATGGGTATGACTAAAGAGGAGGTGTCTACCAGTTTGAGTGAAGTAACAGAGGTGGTTTTCACAAGATAGCGGCTGATTTTTTAGATGGGTATGACTAAAGAGGAGGTGTCTATCAGTTTGAGTGAAGTAACTGAGGAGGTTTTCCCAAGATAGCGGCTGATTTTTTAGATGGGTATGACTAAAGAGGAGGTGTCTACCAGTTTGAGTGAAATAACTGAGGAGGTTTTCCCAAGATAGCGGCTGATTTTTTAGATGGGTATGACTAAAGAGGAGGTGTCTACCAGTTTGAGTGAAGTAACTGAGGTGGTTTTCACAAGATAGCGGCTGATTTTTTAGATGGGTATGACTAAAGAGGAGGTGTCTACCAGTTTGAGTGAAGTAACTGAGGAGGTTTTCCCAAGATAGCGGCTGATTTTTTAGATGGGTATGACTAAAGAGGAGGTGTCTATTAGTTTGAGTGAAGTAACTGAGGAGGTTTTCCCAAGATAGCGGCTGATTTTTTAGATGGGTATGACTAAAGAGGAGGTGTCTACCAGTTTGAGTGAAGTAACTGAGGTGGTTTTCACAAGATAGCGGCTGATTTTTTAGATGGGTATGACTAAAGAGGAGGTGTCTATCAGTTTGAGTGAAGTAACTGAGGAGGTTTTCCCAAGATAGCGGCTGATTTTTTAGATGGGTATGACTAAAGAGGAGGTGTCTACCAGTTATGAGTGAAGTAACTGAGGAGGTTTTCACAAGATAGCGGCTGATTTTAGATCGGATCAACAATTTTTGATTACCAACAAAGAAAACTTCCATCAGTAAATTTTGAATAGAAAATTGGGCCTTATTTTAGCGGTTTATTCATGCAAACTTTTTCTAACAAATATGTTAAAATTTTCTATTCGTTTTTACTGTTGAAAGTTGGCTCGGATATTACAATCTCTTTCAATGACACCGATAGGAGGTTGTTCAGGATGTCACAATATGATGGAAACGCAGTTTATGAGTACCCCGAAGTAAACTTCCACAGGTAAAAATAAATATGAGTTTTTAACCTTAATTATGACTGTAATCCTGCATTAAAATTACGTTTAAATAAGGAAAAAATTTCTATTCCAATTTACTGGTGGAAGTTTGCCTCAGCGATAATGAGCCACTGAGAAACCGGTTACAGTTGAAGCTTCACCATTTTGAGGCTATGTCAATTTCCCTTTATTCATATTTCTATGAGCCACTGTCTCTCATAATAAAAGAAAAATAATAAACACCTTTCAAACCAAAAAATTTTTAAAGAAATGAACTCAACTAAATTAACTATAGTAAGATGTAATTAAATAAATAATGACACCCAAAATAAATTTTCTGATTCGAAACGTGTTTAACCCGGGAGAAGTCGCGCATACCCAGAGTGTGAAAGGTTTTTACTTTGTCACCAATACCAATAAATAAAAACAGTAATCGTAACTTTACAAAGTCTTTAAATTCTGAAATAAATTAAGTTGAAGAATACTTTTTGAAAAAATGGTAGTGACACTTGTAAAAACCTTAAGCACCCGGGGTAAATTGGTTCAGATTATCCCGCATTTTATATACGAGTAAAATTAGTACGAGGTTGTCCAGTATGCAACAGAAATATGTTGCCATTCATGTTGAAGGCACTGGCATATTTTTACGAAACTTACAAACCAGAAAATTAACCCGCGAGGTCGCGCGCCGGGCCTGATAGGCCCGGAGTGCGTACGGTTTTTACAATTGTCACCACTATCTGTTTAAAAGTAATCTTCAACTTCTTTTATTGCAAAATTCTCTCCGATTAAATAAGGTGACGATTATTATTTGTTTTTATTGGTGTCAAAGTAAAAACCATTCATACACTGGGTATGCGCGCGTTCTCCCGGGTTAAAAAAAGAAACAAAAAAAGGACAGTCAAGCAGATAGACATGCCCCTTTTATACCCAAAAGAAATTTATATTTAACCCTTTAGCGGGCGGTGTCCTCAAAATAGGACACCTAATTTTTAATTCCAAAACTGACAAACGGCACCAAACATATTTACTGAAACTTTTATTTTGTAAAGTACGGGAAAATCAGCACGTTTTTATTTTCTAATAAATTCGTTTGTAAATTCCGGTGTCAGTCCATCATTTCTTCATTTTACAAACAGACTTACTCCGCACCGGAAAGGGTTATACCACCAACAAAACGAGACCCTTTCCAACAGAAAGACAATTACAAAATCGGAGCAGCCATTCAATAGTTATGCGTAGACATAAAAAATACCCATACAAATTAATTGCACAACCTCCTCCTTTCTCTTTTGTTCGAAGTTGGTTAAAATTGCAACTGTCCAAAAATTAAAACAATTCCAGTAATTTATTTTCATGATTCTTATTCAACGTCTTTCTTGAGTGACGTTTGAATGCACTTATTGTTAATGCGGAGTGCAAAAGTTTCTAAGTAACAAATCAAGAAACGTTTTCTAAAGATAGAGTAATTTATTTTCGCACACAACACACGAAAGTGCCTGGAATAAAATATATACGCAGAAAATTCCGTACATTAAAATTAAATTTTAAACGCTATATGTAAGAAAATGTAGGCTGTCTGACGAAAATTGTATGAATTTTCTAATTCTTCACGATCTTTTGTAATATTTTCCACCGCTTCGGGTAATGTTACTTCCGAATATATTAACCCATTACCCGCTGGTGGTCAAAATAAATGCACATATTTAAGTTATTTACATACCCACCACTATTTTTCAATTAAAAATATGAAATTTGACTTAAAGGAAATAAAATGTCAAGATCATATAAAGCGAAAATTATCTTTCAGAGTTTGTGGTGGCAAACGACATTCAGCTACAAAGTTGTAAATTTCAAGTTTATAGCTTTGGCGGTTACTGGGTTAATAAAGAAATGTTCTATAATATATGTAGATAATAGGAATATAATAAATAATGATTAATACGTTCACTGTAAAAACTATAAAATAAGAATTTTCACATTTCTTGTTGAAAGTCGTTTGCCACCAAAAATTCAGAACGGTAAATTTCGCTTTACTAATACAGCGAAATTTCTGCCAATAGATAAGGCATTTTTTAAAAATTTTGAAATAGTGGTGACAAAGTAATTAATAAATTAAAGCCACGAGTATATTCGTGATTGGCAGTGAATGGGTTAAGTAGTTTTTAACATTAATTATAAAACTTATTACTCATAAATATTATATTATTATTCACTAATATTATTAATCTGTTAAATATTATTTATTTCTATAAAAATGTTAATTATCGTTGAAATATTATGAATGTATGAAAGTTCTAATGTGAAGATACTGAATAAAAACATATCCGCAACAAACCTTTCAAGCTGTTTCAAACTTGAAGCATTTGTCTTAATTTTAAAACAGCAATTTTTCATTTAATTTTTCAGTGAAAACTACTTTATGCTACAAAGCTTTAATATTAACGTTTGGTAGTTTGGTTACGTGCATTTGGTAGCACTGTTATGTTTATAATTCATCGAAAATATATCTGCGACTCAGTTGCGTAAATTATTGACCTTTAATGCTAGAAATTAACTCAAGCTGTATTAATAAATCCTCCGTACAAAAGGATGTCCTGTTACATCATTAAAGAGGCATAGTACTCTGAAATGTTAAAACAAGAACGAAAAATCGTGCGTCAAGCATGGATTACGAAACACTTTCCAACACTTCCAGAATAATAAAGAAAGACTTTATATTGTATAGAAATGTGATAATAAAACAAAAGGTTGCTGACTAACGTATATTTTATTCTGAGATTTTAAACACAGAGGTAAAAATTAACATAACAAAAATAAAAGTTATACTCGACGTTTCGATTTACCTTTAACCCTCTCGCTGCGGAACCCGAGAGTTTCTCGGGGATGTAATTTTCCGCCTAATTAAGCCTCCTTGATCATTCCCACCAGTTATTTTTTATTGTAAATTTTGAATTATTTAATCGGAGTAGAATTCCCGATTAAATTAGACAAAAATTTTTGTTTTGAAAAACCGGTGACAAAAGAATAAAAATTCTTAAATACACAAATTTTGAAGCTATTTTGATAAAACAATTACGCAGCGAGACGGTTAAAACCATCATCAGGATTTTTTTAATTCAGGATTTTCTTAAATACAAAACGGCCGAAATTATTGACCTATATTAATGTTTAATGCTTATGGGATGGTTTAATGGATTGACCTCTTCGTTCCCAAAGCTAAAATAATACTACAAATAGTCATTCATTGGTTTTAAACAAACAAAATGACATCATAGATGACAAAAAAAAAAAAAGAACATTTCGGAAATTGATACTTTAGGGGGCTAGTAATTTAGGTTTACAAATAGGGATCTAAAATTACAAATTCCGTTGAAATATCAATTTAATTATCAGTAACCCAAATTCGCACAATCAGAAATTTAAGGCCTTTAATCAAGTGAATGATATATAAATCCTCAAAACATTTTATTGTAAAGGATTTAAGTTAAATAAGTATAAAAATTTCTCAATTTCTTGGTCACACACCTATTTGAAGGCGTTTTGCAACTCAGATTAAAATAGCATCTATTTTATGAGGAAATCAGCATAGATTCTGCCATTTATTGGTTTGCTTTTAAAGCAAAAAACAATCAGCTATTAAGAAATGAAGTCAAAATGTAAAAAAAGTCAAACAGTTTAGTTTTTATGGGAGAAAAATAGAGGTCCACATATGTGGACACAGGTAGCGAAGAGGTTAAAGTTTAAATTTTCCTTCGATATTGTAATTTTGTAAATATTGTTTGCCGTTTTGTATTGAACAAAATTTACTCCCGATGATGGTTTTAGAGAGAAACCGAACGGAAATAAGACGGCTCTGAATATGTGTGGTAGATTTGATCTAAGAATGGTAAAGCTGTAATTGCGAAGTGGAAATCTTGAGAATGTATTGAGAAATGTATTGAGATGTCAATATTCATTTTGTAAATAGCCCATTTTGTAAATAGTTTAACTTTCAATATAACTTAGTTAAAAAAATTAAATGGTGTCAGTCTTCAGTTTCCACAGTATTATGAGATCGAAATTGCATTAAAGAATTACTGAGGCCATTTGGCAGTTTGGGCATTAAATAAGCATTTGAGACTGCAAACGGCGCCCCTGAAAGGGTTAATAAGGTGAAAGATGATTTGGAAAACGCAGAACACATTTAAAAACACAATTGCAGGAATTATCATCAATGGTCAGAAAAATATTCGAATTCTTTTGTGCAGCCCTGTATATGATCTGTAGATTCGTATGTATACTTCATAGTACATTAAAATTCAGTTGAGTTATTAAACGCATAGCAAGGGGTAAATTCCCTTTCAGCAGTTTTTGTCAGTAAACAGAAGCGTACTCGAGATCTTTTGTTCAGTCCTGTATACGGTTTATAGAATTCATTCATATATGAGTTCTGAGAGCCATAATTGTGCGTGGCAGCGACTAATTAATCATTGTTTACTGCTAATACATGTTTCTTGAAAAAAGAATATTTTTTTTTAATGTATCAGAGTTGTATGCACTTCTATACTAGTAAATTTATAATTGTATTTGCCAAAGATCGATTAACGCAAGTGTAAAATTCCGTCGGTATTTTATAAGAGTATTCTTCGCCTTTTTAAAACATGAAATCTTCGTTTAATAAAGGCGAAATCTGCTATACTAAAATACTGATAGAAGTTTGCTTCTGCAGTAATCAGGCTCTTGCACTTGCATTAAGGGTATGTGTATCCCACTAGAATAGATTAATACGTTTTCGAATAATCTCATTATAAACACATTATTGTCCACTTCGTTGTTTAATCTAGTTTAATGAATGGGGAAGGACATCATTAGTAATTCGAGAGTTACTGAATAATCATTTAAGTTGGCAGAAGCTATTTATATATGATGGAAAGCATTAATTGCAGCATAGCATTACATACAAACATTTGTCAAATAATTAAATTTTAAATTCGTATTATCTGAGAATTATAGTTAAACATAAATGAAATATAACCGGGATCGTACGCTTAAGGAAATTTTTCAGGACAAATACCAATACTTTTTCATAGAAAAATAGGTTAAAAGCGCGAAATTTCGATTTTTTAAGACGAGATTTTCTATAAAAAAATACTAGTACCGAAGCATTTTCTGGTCTTTAAATTTCAGGACAAGTACGACCTCTGAATATAATGAGAAGCATTTTGTTTATTTGTTAAGTTACAAAATTTTATATGATTTCATCCGTTTTTTAGAGGTAGAGTAGCAAATATATTTGTGTGTTAAAAATGATTTGTATCATAAATTATAGAACACGTCGATTACGGAATATTTCTTAATTTACACACATACACATATATATGCATTAAATTTTAATTATAAAATCAAATAAATAATAAAGATATAATTTATATAATAATAATAACAATAATAATAATGATATTTATTAATTAATACTAACCAAGATCATAAATTCCAATTATTATAGTATATTCCAGTACAATTATTAATTAAAAAAATCTTTACACAAGCCATAATGTAAAATAAATATACAAACGCATTTTCAGGAAAAAAGTAATACTGCAATTTCAAGTTAGACTTAAATTGGAATACATTTAAAACTTTTAATACTTTTTAAAAAGCGATTTTTTTCTTCTTTTAGAACTGTATTTATGGCGTATTTCAAAGCTAATTTATGAATGAATGGACATTTGATAAGGTATATACGCATTCTTTAGAATTCATCCAGAATATATGTGCCGGTGTTAACAAATGTAATCGATCTTTAATGTGGAAAATTAACTCAAGCTATAATAAAGAATCTTCCATGCAAAGGGATGTTAAGTTGCATCCTTTATCGAACAGGTAAATTTATATCTGAACTTACATAAATTGGATCAATGTCCCACTAGAATAGATTAATTAGTTTTCCACTAATCTCATTATAAACACTATTATCCGCTTCGTTGTTTAATCTAGTTTGATGAAGTGAGAAATTCGTCATTAGTAAATCAAGAGTTCCAGGATAATCATTTAAGTTTGTATTAGCAATTAATGCTTGAGGGTAGGTATTAAGCTGCGATACTTGAAAAAAGCTTTATTTAACTACATTTGTCAAATAATTCCGTTTTACAAACAAATTTGCTGAGAATTAGAATTAAATGTCAAGTGTAACTTTTGCTTAATAACTGATTGAAAAACTTTTATAACTTGTCAAATTATTTAATGAAAGAATAACTACTATTTTTTATTGTTAGATCATAATTCTTTTCAAAAATTACAGACCGTTACACTTATAAAAAATACCTATTTAAATGTGTATATCTTTTAAGTTTAATTATAAAAATAAATAGGCTATTTTAATATAATTTTGTTACAGTGATTAATAAATAAAATATGAATAATAATAATAATAATAATAAAAATGATTAATATAATTAAACACTAGAACGCCCGGAAATTTTACTCGAGTTTCATAAAAATATTTTACACCAGAATTTTTATTTTAAATTATTTGATTGATTTATTTAACGTACACCTGCGTTTTTAAAATTTAACTTATTTTGAGAAAGAATTTCTGGTTCCATTGACATTTAATCGTATGGTCGGAGTCGAGTCGACTCTTTCCGGGCGTTCTAGTGTTAACTAACATTAAATAATACTACAAATAACTTTAATTGCTATCGATTGCTATATAATCATTTTTTATAAATAAATAATTTATAAAAATCCTAATATATAGTTAAGCTCTTCGGGACGAGCGTCACGTATACGTACCACATAAGGTGATCAGAATCCTTGATTATTCTCACCTGTTATTTTTTATTGTATATTTAATCAGGGCATTTTCCCGAATAAATTAGGCACAAATTTCAGTTTTGGAAAACCGGTGATAAAAGATTAAAAATTCTGTAAAAGACGCTCGTCGCGAAGGGGTTAATATACAAAAGCATTTTCAGCTAAAATTAATCGCATAATTTTAAAACTTTTAACGTTTATTGGAAACTGTCAATTTTTTTAGAACTGTAATTTTACCTATCTGAAAGTTTTATTAGTTATGAATGGCGTATTGCCGAACTCCCCCCCTCCCATTTTTTATTTTTATTTTTTATAAATAAAAAAAAATTTTTAACTAGGGTGTATTTTTTCAAAAATCTTTAACGTTAGCATGGTTCGTACGCCTCCTTGAATTTTGCAGACCAGAAAATTTTCCAGCACCAGTATTATCTTATAGAAAATCTTTTCTTAAAAGAAGGCGAAATAATTCCGTTGAGCCTAGATTTTTTGTTGTATAAAAAGATACTGGTAGTTCTTTTGCAGAAATAACTGTATCCGTACGAACCATAATTAGATATCTTTTTAAAAGCAGAATCGAAAATTCAGAGCCGCCAAAATGTGCCGCAATGATATCATTGTCACAAGTTGTTCACGTAGCAGCTATCTGAAACAAATAAACCACCGCTGTGTGGGATGCAGCGCAGAATATTTTTCTAAAGATTGTCTTTTAACCCCTTAATTCTTGCTCCCGTCATATTCTCGGGCTGTGTCTTTTACTCAAATTGTTTGATTCCCACCAGTTTTATAAAATAGTGAAATTGGCTATATTTTAGTGTCGGATTTCCTGCCATTAAATAAGGTGAATATTTCTTCTTCATAAAAGTGGTGCCAATAAACAATTTGAATTCTTCAACCGTAATTTAATTCGAGCGTTAAGTGGTTAAAACTACCCCTAAACTAACCAAATTTCTCTCAAAATGTGCAAATTGATGTCTTTCGCATCTCTCTAACTATAAAGACTGAACACAATTAAAAAGAAACCTACGCCCAAACTGCCGTTAAAACAAAAAACTGTGACAATTCCTTCCCAGATAGCATGGACATTAGCAGCAAGTTTGATTTTATCTGACATTATCTTGCCGTAACAAATTTGAATTGAGAAATTCGCAGCAAATTTCCCGAAAAGTATACCATCCCTACTTGCATGAGTAGTTTGTTGTGAAACTGATGGCAAGATTGTCTTTAACCTTTTGAAGGGCGGTGATGCCGCTATGGCATCACATAATTTTGATCCCTAATTGCCGCATTGACACCCGAATTTTTTAATGAAAATTTCACTTTTATTAGGCGAGCGAATATATCATTTTACATGTTTACAAATAAATTTTCTTGAAAATACTGGTGTCAATCAATTATTTCAACATTTTAGGAGTACAAATACCTTACCCCTGAAAGGTTTAATTCACGAAAGGGACGAAAGCAAAAAATCCCTCTTTTGAGAGAATAGAAAATCAGCACATACACAGAAATTGAAGAAATTTTATTCGGTTTGCACCACTTTTTCTAAACGCTATCCTTATGAAATACAAAATATGACTCGTATTGAAATGTACAAATATTACCTTAACTTGTTTATGTGAGGTAAACAATGCATGCACCTTCGGACGGTGTGTTCGCATCAATAAACCTGATCAGGTGTATAGACCCCTCCGAAGGGGTTAAAATAACAGTGTAACAAATGTAAACAGATAGCGGGGCGTGGAAAGATTGCTACTTTGCAGTAAGTTTGCTGTATTTTGGTTTACTTGTTTGTCGTTTATTTCCAATAAATTTGATACAGCATGGATTTAACTTGCACGACAAGTTAGCTGCAAGTTAAAAGTGTGGTGACTTCGGCATTTGCGTTGTCTTGCTGCAGTCTTGTTATGATCTTAGTCTTGTCATGCTGAGGTTGCTGTAACTTTGCAGGTTTTCAAAGCAAGATTGCTGCAAATTTTCTGAAAATTAAAAATGCCACCTGGGTCTTCAAATCCCTAAAGCAAAAGAAAAACAACCCCCTGCCTCCTATTGAACATCTATATGAGATGCATGAGTTTTCTAAAGAAATTCCTCGCGATTGTTGAAATCGTGCAAAGTATTTAAACATAACTGCAAATCAACTCATTCGCAGAAATCACTGCAAAAACTCAACAACTTTCTCTAGTTCTTCTGCCAGAAAAGATACATTTTCAAAAATTCTCGCATTCAGAGAGATAATATCAAACCCTTCCAATATGCGTAATAATTCTTAATTATATTTAAAAGAAAATTCTATTCTTAAAAACTTAATTGTTATTTTAATTGTAAAGTAAATATGCGGAACTGAATTGAGAAGTTTTTTATCCTGTGGCTTTTTGCAAAACCCTTTTACTAAACTCCCCCCCCCCCCCCATCATCAACTAGAGCAGTGCTTACTTAACTTTTAAGTGTTTTACATTTTTTGTCCAAATTTCATTTTTCTTGATTCTATTTATTAAATTAATCGGCTATCTTATAAATTCTCTTTTCTCACCCCTCAGCCTTTCCAGGGGGGATGGGCCTATATGGTCTCGACCAATTGGAAATTAACTGCCTTTCTTGAACGTGTTCTCTCTAACGTAGTAACCTTACCAGGGCTGCCACGGGCGACTATATTTTAATTCTATTTCGAAACACTTTTTCTTAGAATTTATTGACAATGTATTTTCTAGTTAGTTTAAGTATTTTATTGACTTTTAATGTTGAAAATTTACTTATTATCTATAATAGAAAATTATCTATAATAATTTAATAAAACTTCCATATGAAGTGGGGATTAAATTTTTGCTTTGACTTGCGTTAATTGGATCAGTGTCACACTGGAATTAATTAATTAATGCGTTTTCCAATAGTCTCATTATAGACAGATTATTGTTCGCTTGGGTCTTTAATCTAGTTTGATGAAGTGAGAGTGACATCATTTAGTAAACCAAGAGTTGCTGAATAATCATGTAAGTTGGCAGAGGCGATTAATATTCAAGGGAAAGCATTAAGTGCGTACCGTACGAACATTTGCCAAATAATTAACATTTAAACAGGTATACACTGAGGATAACAATTAAATCTAACTAAAAGAGATTTACATATTAAATATTTTTTTTCAAATAACGTTAGCCCCCTTTTTATCAACAGAGTAACTGTTATATTTGTTGGAAAAGAATTCTTATCATAAATTACAGAACACGCCGATTTTAGAAGATTCCTCAGTTTACATACATATAGACATACATACACACACATACGAGGGCTATCGAAAAGTTTCAATTCCAGGCGACTATTTTTGTATTCTATTCGCACCACCATTTAAAAAAATATATTTCGTAGTATATTTCTCTTGCAAACGTCCTCAAAGCGTATGTAAAAGATTTTCTTTTTGAAGAAGTCGTGCGAGGTATCATTAAAAAATATTCGCCTGTAGTTGAAACCACCGCCCTCTGAATACTAGGTCTGAGCGCTCGCACAAAAATGGCGGCTGCCGAAGGCGGATTTCTTTTAGCGTAGATACGGTCCCTTAAATGTAGACACCAGTATTTTATAAAAGATTTCTCTACCTTGTTTATTCTAAGAAAAACAAAGCGGAAAAAACTTCAAAAAAATATTGGTAGGAATATTTAAGGGACAATTACACACGCTGAAAAAAATCCGCCTTCGGCAGCCGCCATTTTTGGTCCAGCGCTCAGGCCTAGTATTCAGAGGGCGGTGGTTGAAACTTTACGATACCTCCTCGTACACATGTATGGGTCATTCTCTGAAACGTGGCTTAAAAAAAAATGCGGCCCAATAAAATTGCCTCAAAAATCTCAAAATTCAGCCTACAAGTATCTTATTGCTAT
The DNA here is from genome assembly GCA_963932465.1 of Maratus speciosus. Taxonomy (NCBI): domain Eukaryota; kingdom Metazoa; phylum Arthropoda; class Arachnida; order Araneae; family Salticidae; genus Maratus; species Maratus speciosus. The sequence goes on along the minus strand of OZ010794.1, from coordinate 203,260,644 downwards.
ATTTATCAAGAAATAATACGAACCAAACTGTACCTGATGGATCTTCTGAGATTTTAATTTCAAAGCACTTCCATTGCTAAAACGTTCAAATAAATGATTGGCACCGGGATTTACTAACAAATTTATTTGTAAATAAGAAAAATACTATATTTTTCATATATGTTAAATAGAAAAAAGTTTGTCAAAAGTCTGGTGCCACTGTGGCGCTTGGGAATTAAAATTAAATGGTTTCATAAACATACCACCACCCTTGAAAGTGTAAAAAAAAAAAAAAAAATTATAACTAGAAGTCATACTGTCATAAATAATATAATTTTTTATTATTTGTCTATTTTATTGCATTAACCCCTTCGCGACGGGAACCTTTTACGAAATGTTTATTACTTTGCTACCGGTTTTAAAAAACAGAAGTTTGTGCCTATTCAAATCGGGAAAATGCTCGGATTAAATAAGGCAAATTTTACAGTAAAATTTTACTGGTGAGGATAAACGAGGATCCTTAGGCCTATTTCCGGCACGTATACGTGTCGCTCGTCCCCAAGGGGTTAAATATTCTTATTTTACTGTTTAGTACATATATAAATGGATTTAGATCATTTCTTCATATATTAAAATTGTGAGGGAATGACGAAATACTTTTGAAAACCATTTTATACAAAAATGATTAATGTATATTTTCATTTACTGTATATCTTTTGAAACACATTTCAAATAATATAACAACACAAAAAAGACATTTCAATAGTTTTTATTAAATTTATAAGAGATGAGGGAACGATGGATAATAAAAATACTTACTTTAATCTACTACTTGAAAGCCATGTGCTAGTTATTCAGGAATGTTTTTGAGCAAACAACAAGATAGCTGATTCACCTTACTCATATACAAACTGTCCTAGACTGTCCTAAACTGTCCTAGATAAAGCATGTGCTGCTTTCTACTAAGTAATTAAGGGCAAATTCATAGTTATGTGAGGGAATTATGACAAATACTAGGGACATCATTAAAAAGTTCCCTAATTCTTTCATTATATAAAATATAAATATAATTAAATGGCTAAATATTTATTTAAGTATGTTTAATGACTTAAGAAAAAAAATATTATAAATATACGTGCTGCAATGGCAGAGAAAGCATTTTCTTTCCTACGTATGTGAATGGGGACATAGTGAAAGAATATTTGCATTAACACTAGAACAGCCGGCTATTTTACTCAGATATTATAAAAAGTGTTTCACACCAGAATTTTTTTAAAAACTGTTTAACTTATTTAATTAGCTTACTTTTCGTCTGCATGCATTTAACATATCTTATGAAGAAATTTCTTGTTCGAATCGACTATTATCAATTTGACAGGGGTCAAAATGACCCCTAATGGTGGTTCTAGCGTTAAGTTGGTTAAATAAGTAATTCTACCGTAACAGTGTATTTAACTATAATTATAAATAGATAATATAATACGATTAGATAATAATTGCTTTAGATTAGATATATAATAATTAGATAATAATAAGATTGAATAATGATTTAATTAATTATTAATAATAAAAATCAATATTTATTAATTATCATTAATCAATATTTTAAAATCTAATTATTATCATATTTTAATTATTATCATATAATTATTAATGGAAAAAATTTAGACAAGCCATATTGTATCATACAAAGGCATTTTTAGCGCATAATAATCCCTGTTTCAACATAGAGGCATTTGACATAATTTTGAAGCTGAAACTTTTATATTTTCTTTTAGAAGTGTATTTATGAACAATATAAACAAATACAAAGCTTTATTTTCAACGAATGAACAATTGTTAGGCAATGTCTATTTCATAGTAGTATTAAGTTTATAATTCAACGAGAATATGTTTGCGAGTGTGTTTACGTAAATTATTGTGCTTTAATGTTGAAAATTAACTCAAGATATAGTAATAAATCCTACATGCAAAGTGATTTCAAGTTACATCATTAATCGAACAGGTAAATGTATAACTTCGCTTGCATTAAGACGAACACTGTCTCATTAGAATAGATTAATAAGTTTTCCAATAATCTCATTATAAACACATTATTGTTCACTTCGTTGTTTAATCTAGTTTGACGAAGTGAGAAAGATTATCATTAGTAAAATCGAGAGTTACTGACTAATCATTTAAGCTGGCAGAAACGAGTAGTATTTGAGAGAAAGTGTTAATAGCAGTGAAGCATTATAAGCATTTATGAAATAATTAAATTTTAAAGACGCACTTTATGTGGATTCTAATTAAAGCTAAATGAAATATTGCTTGCAACTAGTGTTGCCAGGTGTTCCGCGTAAATCGGGGCTCCAAATGCTCTGAACACCTGTATTTTAAAGTAATTGTCTTCGTCTTATTTAAAGGCAGAATTATCTGCGATTAAAGATGGCGAAAACATTGCTTTCATCATGAAAATTGAAAATTCCTACTTTTTAGTTTTAGCGTTTAATGGGTTAATTGAAAAATACTTACGTTGAAGTCTATATGAACACACAAAATTTTAGGAAAGATGTAATGCATACCTAGAAAAAGAAAAAAGAAACTATGAGTACAAAAATAAATAAATAAATCTGGCTATACACTAATAAATCTGGCTATATTGTTTACAAATAAATTTTCTTGTAAATACTGGTGTCACTCAATTATTTCAACATTTTACGAATACAAGTACCTTGCCCCAAAAAGGGTTAAAACTTTTTATATAATTTCAGGCTTTTTTTGCCGACAGAGTCATTTTTTAACATTAAAATTCCTATAGGAATTTTTCTGTTTCTTGAAAAAAGATTGCCATAAAAAAATTACAGAGCACGTCGACCGTAGGATATTTCTCAATTAAAAAAAATATTTATATACCCTATATATATAAAATCCTAATGAAAAGAATTTATGAAACGGGTATATGAAACGAATTTATGAAACGGATATATGAATCGACTGATTAAACAACTGATTATGTTTCAAGCGATTTCTCCTAAAATATGGAATACTTTTCGATGAAATTAACACCAAAAATCAGCATTGATCCGCAGATCTCAAAACTGGTATTAGAATTTTTAAATGAGAATTAGTTTTCGAAATATTAATTTTTTCTAATTTTATATACATTTTTCTAATGATGGCAACTCAAATTTTAATCAAACAGATATTTTTTTTTCATATTTCAGAAAAGGTTGACATGGTAACCCGGGTATCGTTGTCTATTTGATAGTAAATGTTTATTTACTTTTATTTCTTTTTATAAATTATATAAATTATATTGTTCTATTATTATTAATTATTTTTTTTATATTTCCTTTAGAAAATAATAGAAAATAATTAAAAAATACGGCACTACTTAGTTATTCTGTCGACCAATTTCGCCAAATTATATAAATGGCCAAAACACTCGCCAAATTATACAAATTGACATAATTTTTATTTTAAATAACGAATGAGCAAATAAATTAGTATAACATTAATAAATATACAAATAAAAAGTCGAAATAAAAATCACTTGATGACGTAAACACGTGTAACTTGCTTAAAGTAAAGTGAATGTGACATTTACGATCAACCATTATTGTTATTTAATGTTATAGTTTGGCGATAGATTTTTGGTCGACGGGTTAACTAAGTAATACCAAAAATGCATATGTAACTGGTATTTAAAAACGAGGTTTTCGCCAAATTTTCGTCAAAAAAAAATCATGGCAAACCTGCTGTGCGTATATGACATCTGGCCAAATATTACCACTCGGAAAAAAAAAAATGCTAACTGTCGAGTTGAAAAAAAGCTATTGGCGAGATTTGCATCCGGCTAGCGTAACAGTACCAAGAATTCTTTGCAACCATGGCAAATTTTATGTAGTTTTATTCGAGAATTTTTTTTTTTTTTTTTTTTTTTTTTTTTTTTAATCAAAATGGAAAACTTACGCTCCCATATTGGCGCGATTTTTTTCTGACGCCAATGTCATATACGGAACGGGCACTTAACTGGTGCCAAAGTATCGTTATTTTGTTTGATATGGTAAGCCGGATGTTGTTGTTTATGCTATTGGTGCGTTCCCTAAATTGGCGTGGTTAAAAAATTGCGCGGGACGTATATGACATCTGTGCCAAACTTTCGTACGAACGGCGAAGGGATAAGACCGTATTTGTTTATGGCAGTTGATGGCTTGAACTATTATAATATAGATGAAATGATGGCGATAGAATAATATTTGGCGAGTTATCACCTGTGCCTGGCTAACATTGCAGTACCAAAATGGCACATTGAGTATAAAAAGCGGAGTGATCCGGCTGGAACTGTTGACGATAGTCACATGACTTAGGCTATTGTTATAGAGATTGTTTTAAAATACCGTATGACAAAGTCTCTGTATACTTAATTTATTTTATTTTAACTTCTTTTCAAATGTTTAACTGATCCTCTTTAATCAAAAACGAAAACAACCATTGGATGTCTTAACAGCAACTGATTTGCCCTTAAATTTTTTCAATCAAAGGGAATTGAATGGAAACCCGTTTACAGGGAGATCTGCACAGCTTTTTTCAGTATAATTCAATCTTCTCTAATATTTTTAAAACCCATTAGATTAGCGTGTTTTTATATTCTGCGGTGTCTGAACGGGGATTGGCGAGCGTAACTTGCACGGGGCAGAGCCCCCTAGTTTACTTATAAAGTTTCAATTATAAAAAGAATTAAACAACAATAATAATTAATGACCAATGTTTAATAATTAATATTACAAATGCGATTAATCATCATTGATCGTCACTGCATAATTATTTAAAAATAATTATTTATACAATCTATAGTTAATATAGAAAAGCATTTTTAGTATAAAAACTTTTTGACTGTTTCACGCCATAAGTATTTGACATACTTTACAAACATTTAATATTTTTAAAAGTTCAAATATTAACACTCTCGCTGCGGAACCCGAGATTTCCTAGGTGTGCATTTTTCCGTCTAATAATTTTAAAACTTTTAACGTTTATTGGAAACTGTCAATTTTTTTAGAACTGTAATTTTACCTATCTGAAAGTTTTATTAGTTATGAATGGCGTATTGCCGAACTCCCCCCCTCCCATTTTTTATTTTTATTTTTTATAAATAAAAAAAAAATTTTAACTAGGGTGTATTTTTTCAAAAATCTTTAACGTTAGCATGGTTCGTACGCCTCCTTGAATTTTGCAGACCAGAAAATTTTCCAGCACCAGTATTATCTTATAGAAAATCTTTTCTTAAAAGAAGGCGAAATAATTCCGTTGAGCCTAGATTTTTTGTTGTATAAAAAGATACTGGTAGTTCTTTTGCAGAAATAACTGTATCCGTACGAACCATAATTAGATATCTTTTTAAAAGCAGAATCGAAAATTCAGAGCCGCCAAAATGTGCCGCAATGATATCATTGTCACAAGTTGTTCACGTAGCAGCTATCTGAAACAAATAAACCACCGCTGTGTGGGATGCAGCGCAGAATATTTTTCTAAAGATTGTCTTTTAACCCCTTAATTCTTGCTCCCGTCATATTCTCGGGCTGTGTCTTTTACTCAAATTGTTTGATTCCCACCAGTTTTATAAAATAGTGAAATTGGCTATATTTTAGTGTCGGATTTCCTGCCATTAAATAAGGTGAATATTTCTTCTTCATAAAAGTGGTGCCAATAAACAATTTGAATTCTTCAACCGTAATTTAATTCGAGCGTTAAGTGGTTAAAACTACCCCTAAACTAACCAAATTTCTCTCAAAATGTGCAAATTGATGTCTTTCGCATCTCTCTAACTATAAAGACTGAACACAATTAAAAAGAAACCTACGCCCAAACTGCCGTTAAAACAAAAAACTGTGACAATTCCTTCCCAGATAGCATGGACATTAGCAGCAAGTTTGATTTTATCTGACATTATCTTGCCGTAACAAATTTGAATTGAGAAATTCGCAGCAAATTTCCCGAAAAGTATACCATCCCTACTTGCATGAGTAGTTTGTTGTGAAACTGATGGCAAGATTGTCTTTAACCTTTTGAAGGGCGGTGATGCCGCTATGGCATCACATAATTTTGATCCCTAATTGCCGCATTGACACCCGAATTTTTTAATGAAAATTTCACTTTTATTAGGCGAGCGAATATATCATTTTACATGTTTACAAATAAATTTTCTTGAAAATACTGGTGTCAATCAATTATTTCAACATTTTAGGAGTACAAATACCTTACCCCTGAAAGGTTTAATTCACGAAAGGGACGAAAGCAAAAAATCCCTCTTTTGAGAGAATAGAAAATCAGCACATACACAGAAATTGAAGAAATTTTATTCGGTTTGCACCACTTTTTCTAAACGCTATCCTTATGAAATACAAAATATGACTCGTATTGAAATGTACAAATATTACCTTAACTTGTTTATGTGAGGTAAACAATGCATGCACCTTCGGACGGTGTGTTCGCATCAATAAACCTGATCAGGTGTATAGACCCCTCCGAAGGGGTTAAAATAACAGTGTAACAAATGTAAACAGATAGCGGGGCGTGGAAAGATTGCTACTTTGCAGTAAGTTTGCTGTATTTTGGTTTACTTGTTTGTCGTTTATTTCCAATAAATTTGATACAGCATGGATTTAACTTGCACGACAAGTTAGCTGCAAGTTAAAAGTGTGGTGACTTCGGCATTTGCGTTGTCTTGCTGCAGTCTTGTTATGATCTTAGTCTTGTCATGCTGAGGTTGCTGTAACTTTGCAGGTTTTCAAAGCAAGATTGCTGCAAATTTTCTGAAAATTAAAAATGCCACCTGGGTCTTCAAATCCCTAAAGCAAAAGAAAAACAACCCCCTGCCTCCTATTGAACATCTATATGAGATGCATGAGTTTTCTAAAGAAATTCCTCGCGATTGTTGAAATCGTGCAAAGTATTTAAACATAACTGCAAATCAACTCATTCGCAGAAATCACTGCAAAAACTCAACAACTTTCTCTAGTTCTTCTGCCAGAAAAGATACATTTTCAAAAATTCTCGCATTCAGAGAGATAATATCAAACCCTTCCAATATGCGTAATAATTCTTAATTATATTTAAAAGAAAATTCTATTCTTAAAAACTTAATTGTTATTTTAATTGTAAAGTAAATATGCGGAACTGAATTGAGAAGTTTTTTATCCTGTGGCTTTTTGCAAAACCCTTTTACTAAACTCCCCCCCCCCCCCATCATCAACTAGAGCAGTGCTTACTTAACTTTTAAGTGTTTTACATTTTTTGTCCAAATTTCATTTTTCTTGATTCTATTTATTAAATTAATCGGCTATCTTATAAATTCTCTTTTCTCACCCCTCAGCCTTTCCAGGGGGGATGGGCCTATATGGTCTCGACCAATTGGAAATTAACTGCCTTTCTTGAACGTGTTCTCTCTAACGTAGTAACCTTACCAGGGCTGCCACGGGCGACTATATTTTAATTCTATTTCGAAACACTTTTTCTTAGAATTTATTGACAATGTATTTTCTAGTTAGTTTAAGTATTTTATTGACTTTTAATGTTGAAAATTTACTTATTATCTATAATAGAAAATTATCTATAATAATTTAATAAAACTTCCATATGAAGTGGGGATTAAATTTTTGCTTTGACTTGCGTTAATTGGATCAGTGTCACACTGGAATTAATTAATTAATGCGTTTTCCAATAGTCTCATTATAGACAGATTATTGTTCGCTTGGGTCTTTAATCTAGTTTGATGAAGTGAGAGTGACATCATTTAGTAAACCAAGAGTTGCTGAATAATCATGTAAGTTGGCAGAGGCGATTAATATTCAAGGGAAAGCATTAAGTGCGTACCGTACGAACATTTGCCAAATAATTAACATTTAAACAGGTATACACTGAGGATAACAATTAAATCTAACTAAAAGAGATTTACATATTAAATATTTTTTTTCAAATAACTTTAGCCCCCTTTTTATCAACAGAGTAACTGTTATATTTGTTGGAAAAGAATTCTTATCATAAATTACAGAACACGCCGATTTTAGAAGATTCCTCAGTTTACATACATATAGACATACATACACACACATACGAGGGCTATCGAAAAGTTTCAATTCCAGGCGACTATTTTTGTATTCTATTCGCACCACCATTTAAAAAAATATATTTCGTAGTATATTTCTCTTGCAAACGTCCTCAAAGCGTATGTAAAAGATTTTCTTTTTGAAGAAGTCGCGCGAGGTATCATTAAAAAATATTCGCCTGTAGTTGAAACCACCGCCCTCTGAATACTAGGTCTGAGCGCTCGCACAAAAATGGCGGCTGCCGAAGGCGGATTTCTTTTAGCGTAGATACGGTCCCTTAAATGTAGACACCAGTATTTTATAAAAGATTTCTCTACCTTGTTTATTCTAAGAAAAACAAAGCGGAAAAAACTTCAAAAAAATATTGGTAGGAATATTTAAGGGACAATTACACACGCTGAAAAAAATCCGCCTTCGGCAGCCGCCATTTTTGGTCCAGCGCTCAGGCCTAGTATTCAGAGGGCGGTGGTTGAAACTTTACGATACCTCCTCGTACACATGTATGGGTCATTCTCTGAAACGTGGCTTAAAAAAAAATGCGGCCCAATAAAATTGCCTCAAAAATCTCAAAATTCAGCCTACAAGTATCTTATTGCTATATTTATCAAGAAATAATACGAACCAAACTGTACCTGATGGATCTTCTGAGATTTTAATTTCAAAGCACTTCCATTGCTAAAACGTTCAAATAAATGATTGGCACCGGGATTTACTAACAAATTTATTTGTAAATAAGAAAAATACTATATTTTTCATATATGTTAAATAGAAAAAAGTTTGTCAAAAGTCTGGTGCCACTGTGGCGCTTGGGAATTAAAATTAAATGGTTTCATAAACATACCACCACCCTTGAAAGTGTAAAAAAAAAAAAAAAAATTATAACTAGAAGTCATACTGTCATAAATAATATAATTTTTTATTATTTGTCTATTTTATTGCATTAACCCCTTCGCGACGGGAACCTTTTACGAAATGTTTATTACTTTGCTACCGGTTTTAAAAAACAGAAGTTTGTGCCTATTCAAATCGGGAAAATGCTCGGATTAAATAAGGCAAATTTTACAGTAAAATTTTACTGGTGAGGATAAACGAGGATCCTTAGGCCTATTTCCGGCACGTATACGTGTCGCTCGTCCCCAAGGGGTTAAATATTCTTATTTTACTGTTTAGTACATATATAAATGGATTTAGATCATTTCTTCATATATTAAAATTGTGAGGGAATGACGAAATACTTTTGAAAACCATTTTATACAAAAATGATTAATGTATATTTTCATTTACTGTATATCTTTTGAAACACATTTCAAATAATATAACAACACAAAAAAGACATTTCAATAGTTTTTATTAAATTTATAAGAGATGAGGGAACGATGGATAATAAAAATACTTACTTTAATCTACTACTTGAAAGCCATGTGCTAGTTATTCAGGAATGTTTTTGAGCAAACAACAAGATAGCTGATTCACCTTACTCATATACAAACTGTCCTAGACTGTCCTAAACTGTCCTAGATAAAGCATGTGCTGCTTTCTACTAAGTAATTAAGGGCAAATTCATAGTTATGTGAGGGAATTATGACAAATACTAGGGACATCATTAAAAAGTTCCCTAATTCTTTCATTATATAAAATATAAATATAATTAAATGGCTAAATATTTATTTAAGTATGTTTAATGACTTAAGAAAAAAAATATTATAAATATACGTGCTGCAATGGCAGAGAAAGCATTTTCTTTCCTACGTATGTGAATGGGGACATAGTGAAAGAATATTTGCATTAACACTAGAACAGCCGGCTATTTTACTCAGATATTATAAAAAGTGTTTCACACCAGAATTTTTTTAAAAACTGTTTAACTTATTTAATTAGCTTACTTTTCGTCTGCATGCATTTAACATATCTTATGAAGAAATTTCTTGTTCGAATCGACTATTATCAATTTGACAGGGGTCAAAATGACCCCTAATGGCGGTTCTAGCGTTAAGTTGGTTAAATAAGTAATTCTACCGTAACAGTGTATTTAACTATAATTATAAATAGATAATATAATACGATTAGATAATAATTGCTTTAGATTAGATATATAATAATTAGATAATAATAAGATTGAATAATGATTTAATTAATTATTAATAATAAAAATCAATATTTATTAATTATCATTAATCAATATTTTAAAATCTAATTATTATCATATTTTAATTATTATCATATAATTATTAATGGAAAAAATTTAGACAAGCCATATTGTATCATACAAAGGCATTTTTAGCGCATAATAATCCCTGTTTCAACATAGAGGCATTTGACATAATTTTGAAGCTGAAACTTTTATATTTTCTTTTAGAAGTGTATTTATGAACAATATAAACAAATACAAAGCTTTATTTTCAACGAATGAACAATTGTTAGGCAATGTCTATTTCATAGTAGTATTAAGTTTATAATTCAACGAGAATATGTTTGCGAGTGTGTTTACGTAAATTATTGTGCTTTAATGTTGAAAATTAACTCAAGATATAGTAATAAATCCTACATGCAAAGTGATTTCAAGTTACATCATTAATCGAACAGGTAAATGTATAACTTCGCTTGCATTAAGACGAACACTGTCTCATTAGAATAGATTAATAAGTTTTCCAATAATCTCATTATAAACACATTATTGTTCACTTCGTTGTTTAATCTAGTTTGACGAAGTGAGAAAGATTATCATTAGTAAAATCGAGAGTTACTGACTAATCATTTAAGCTGGCAGAAACGAGTAGTATTTGAGAGAAAGTGTTAATAGCAGTGAAGCATTATAAGCATTTATGAAATAATTAAATTTTAAAGACGCACTTTATGTGGATTCTAATTAAAGCTAAATGAAATATTGCTTGCAACTAGTGTTGCCAGGTGTTCCGCGTAAATCGGGGCTCCAAATGCTCTGAACACCTGTATTTTAAAGTAATTGTCTTCGTCTTATTTAAAGGCAGAATTATCTGCGATTAAAGATGGCGAAAACATTGCTTTCATCATGAAAATTGAAAATTCCTACTTTTTAGTTTTAGCGTTTAATGGGTTAATTGAAAAATACTTACGTTGAAGTCTATATGAACACACAAAATTTTAGGAAAGATGTAATGCATACCTAGAAAAAGAAAAAAGAAACTATGAGTACAAAAATAAATAAATAAATCTGGCTATACACTAATAAATCTGGCTATATTGTTTACAAATAAATTTTCTTGTAAATACTGGTGTCACTCAATTATTTCAACATTTTACGAATACAAGTACCTTGCCCCAAAAAGGGTTAAAACTTTTTATATAATTTCAGGCTTTTTTTGCCGACAGAGTCATTTTTTAACATTAAAATTCCTATAGGAATTTTTCTGTTTCTTGAAAAAAGATTGCCATAAAAAAATTACAGAGCACGTCGACCGTAGGATATTTCTCAATTAAAAAAAATATTTATATACCCTATATATATAAAATCCTAATGAAACGAATTTATGAAACGGGTATATGAAACGAATTTATGAAACGGATATATGAATCGACTGATTAAACAACTGATTATGTTTCAAGCGATTTCTCCTAAAATATGGAATACTTTTCGATGAAATTAACACCAAAAATCAGCATTGATCCGCAGATCTCAAAACTGGTATTAGAATTTTTAAATGAGAATTAGTTTTCGAAATATTAATTTTTTCTAATTTTATATACATTTTTCTAATGATGGCAACTCAAATTTTAATCAAACAGATATTTTTTTTTCATATTTCAGAAAAGGTTGACATGGTAACCCGGGTATCGTTGTCTATTTGATAGTAAATGTTTATTTACTTTTATTTCTTTTTATAAATTATATAAATTATATTGTTCTATTATTATTAATTATTTTTTTTATATTTCCTTTAGAAAATAATAGAAAATAATTAAAAAATACGGCACTACTTAGTTATTCTGTCGACCAATTTCGCCAAATTATATAAATGGCCAAAACACTCGCCAAATTATACAAATTGACATAATTTTTATTTTAAATAACGAATGAGCAAATAAATTAGTATAACATTAATAAATATACAAATAAAAAGTCGAAATAAAAATCACTTGATGACGTAAACACGTGTAACTTGCTTAAAGTAAAGTGAATGTGACATTTACGATCAACCATTATTGTTATTTAATGTTATAGTTTGGCGATAGATTTTTGGTCGACGGGTTAACTAAGTAATACCAAAAATGCATATGTAACTGGTATTTAAAAACGAGGTTTTCGCCAAATTTTCGTCAAAAAAAAATCATGGCAAACCTGCTGTGCGTATATGACATCTGGCCAAATATTACCACTCGGAAAAAAAAAAAATGCTAACTGTCGAGTTGAAAAAAAGCTATTGGCGAGATCTGCATCCGGCTAGCGTAACAGTACCAAGAATTCTTTGCAACCATGGCAAATTTTATGTAGTTTTATTCGAGAATTTTTTTTTTTTTTTTTTTTTTTTTTTTTTAATCAAAATGGAAAACTTACGCTCCCATATTGGCGCGATTTTTTTCTGACGCCAATGTCATATACGGAACGGGCACTTAACTGGTGCCAAAGTATCGTTATTTTGTTTGATATGGTAAGCCGGATGTTGTTGTTTATGCTATTGGTGCGTTCCCTAAATTGGCGTGGTTAAAAAATTGCGCGGGACGTATATGACATCTGTGCCAAACTTTCGTACGAACGGCGAAGGGATAAGACCGTATTTGTTTATGGCAGTTGATGGCTTGAACTATTATAATATAGATGAAATGATGGCGATAGAATAATATTTGGCGAGTTATCACCTGTGCCTGGCTAACATTGCAGTACCAAAATGGCACATTGAGTATAAAAAGCGGAGTGATCCGGCTGGAACTGTTGACGATAGTCACATGACTTAGGCTATTGTTATAGAGATTGTTTTAAAATACCGTATGACAAAGTCTCTGTATACTTAATTTATTTTATTTTAACTTCTTTTCAAATGTTTAACTGATCCTCTTTAATCAAAAACGAAAACAACCATTGGATGTCTTAACAGCAACTGATTTGCCCTTAAATTTTTTCAATCAAAGGGAATTGAATGGAAACCCGTTTACAGGGAGATCTGCACAGCTTTTTTCAGTATAATTCAATCTTCTCTAATATTTTTAAAACCCATTAGATTAGCGTGTTTTTATATTCTGCGGTGTCTGAACGGGGATTGGCGAGCGTAACTTGCAGGGGGCAGAGCCCCCTAGTTTACTTATAAAGTTTCAATTATAAAAAGAATTAAACAACAATAATAATTAATGACCAATGTTTAATAATTAATATTACAAATGCGATTAATCATCATTGATCGTCACTGCATAATTATTTAAAAATAATTATTTATACAATCTATAGTTAATATAGAAAAGCATTTTTAGTATAAAAACTTTTTGACTGTTTCACGCCATAAGTATTTGACATACTTTACAAACATTTAATATTTTTAAAAGTTCAAATATTAACACTCTCGCTGCGGAACCCGAGATTTCCTAGGTGTGCATTTTTCCGTCTAATTAACCCTCCTTGATTATTCCCACCAGTTATTTTTTTATTGTAAATTTTGCCTTATTTAATCGGAACATTTTCCCCGATTGAATTAGGCAAAAATTTCTGTTTTGAAAAACCGGTGACAAAAGAATAAAAATTCTTAAATACACAATTTTTGAAGCTATTTTAATAAAAGAATCACGCATCGAGAAGGTTAACTTTTCTCTTAGAACTGTAATTATGATATGTTAAAATGCTTTATTGTTAAAGAATGGTCATTTGAAAGAGGTTTGTGCATTTTGTAGTATTATGTTTAGAATTCACAGAGAAAGTACCTGTGACGTGAGCGAGATTACGTAAATTACTTATCTTTAAAGTCAAAACTTAACTCACGTTATAATAATGCTCTATACTATACAAAGTGATATCAAGCTGCATCATTATTCCTACAGGTAAATTTATAACTACTTGGATCGATGCCCCACTGGAATAAATTAATACGTATTCCAATAATCACATTATAAAAACCTTTTTTCAGCTTCGCTCTTTAATCTAGTCTGAGGAAATGAGAAAGACGTCATTAGTAAATCAAGTGTTGCTGAATAATCTTTTAAGTTGGCAGCAACAATTAATACTTGGGGGAAGGCTTTAAGCCGACATTCGGGAACAAAGCTTTATTTACCAACATTTGTCTAAGTTTTACAGCTTATTTGCTGAGGATTAAATTAGAAGTGAAAGGAAAATCTTGACTAGCACTAGAGGCGCTCCTAAATTGAAGGGGTAACATCAAAGTACAATGAAACCTCTCTGTGCGACCACCTCTCTGAACGACCATTTTCTCATGGAACGAAATTTATTCCCATAGGCTCAATACTAATTTTACCTCCATTCAGAGACCATCCCAGTTGAACTCCCTCCATGAGCGACCCATTTCTTTGAAGAAAATGAAACAAATTCCGTTTTTTCCTGGTCAATTGAAGAAGGTTTTATAACAAAAACAATTCCGGAAAGCGCATTATTTATAAAACTTCTAAACTAAGTTTAGAATTTTTTTATTATTATTATTCCGGTAACTTATAAATGTTTAAATTTCTTTGTGCCTTTTTAGGCAATGGATTTAACTGTGATGAGAAGTTAAGAAAGACAGTCAATAAACTCCCCCCTGCCCTATTATATCAGGAAACTCTCAAAGAAATAGATAAATTAATGAAATCGGCATTATTTGTTTCCATCCAGAAAAAATGCATTTATTTGCTGACTTCGACAGGACTTGGAAATAAAAGTTATAAAAGATAAAACCGTAAAATCAAAGCAAACGTCAATGTATTCATTTTTTAAATTCTGCAGTAATTAACTTATGTAATTAACTTTTGTTTTGATACTTAAAATTTTATATTTTTTTTCGAATGTGAAAATTAAACTGTAGTAACATAAATTGTTACCTTTTTTCAGCAATTAAAATCTAGAATTAAACACGACCTCCATTAAGAAACCACTTCTCGGAACGACCAATTTTTATTGGAACGGAACGTGGTCGCTTTAGGAAGGTTTTACTGTACTTTTATTTAAAAGTAATATGTTTTCTTATTTAATAGCGATTTTAACGGTTAAATAAGGCGAAGCTTTCAATTAAAAGGTCATTAATAGTTATTTTTCTATTAACAATAGAAGGACCGTGAGGGGTCGTTCTGGCCCCTACCATATGAATATATTTCTGTTCGAACGAGAAATGTTTTCATGAAGTAAATTTAAAAGGCACAAGAAGAAGATAAAAGGGTTAAATAAATAAGTTAAAAAGTTCTGTATAAAAAATCTGCTGTAAAATATTTTATAAAACATGCGCAAAATTTTCGGCTTTTCTAGTGTCAAAAAAAGTGATGTGATAGCCTGTCCCTTGCCTCACACTAGGAGCGTTTGTAGAAACAATTAGAATTAGCAAGAAAGCGTTAAGGGGACCGGGTAAGCTCTATCTCGGCCATGTTAAAATACACCAACTTTATGTAGATTTTTCTCACAAATGGTGAAAGATAAAAGTTTGAATAAAATGCTTTGCGTATTTTAACAGACCATTTTCTTTCTAAGTGAAACTGAAAATTAATTATTTATTGAAAGGGATTTTTAAATTAGCATTTTTGTAAGATTTCACTGCCTAAAATAAATAATTCTCAACAAATCATTAAATACCCGTGTTAAAGTATGCACTACAACCTAAGCATTTAGAAAAATCTGAGTTCTTAAGTTTAACACATTGCATGCGGGCAATTTTTCGAAAATGAGCACTAAACTTACGTTCACAAATGCCACTGTAAATTAAAATCTGCTCAGAACCAATAAGAAGCAAGCCTGCTTGGATTACACCTTCTTTTTTCGTTCGTGCAAAATCTCCGGTACCAGTAATAATTTCTGTCCCCAACCCACAAAAACGTATTTTTACGTGTCCCGCATACAATGCGTTAATAGATATTGAAAAAAAAGGAACACAAAACTGAAAAATCGAAGTTTTGAGAAAAAGTGTTGCTAGTGGACTAGATTGTTGCCAGTGGACTGTTGCCAGAGACCAATAAATATATTGATTTTCCTAAATCAATGACCGTTAAAGTTTAAAATGGAGTTCAGCTATACAATTAACTTTCTAACAAAGCTATATCAAATTACATAATTATCCGAAGAAGTAAATTTATAACTCCGCTTGAATTAAGAAGATCAATGTCACTTGAGCAAATTAATAAGTTTTCGAATAATCTTATTACAAACACATAATTGTCTAGTTCTCTGTTTAATTTCGTTCGATGAAGATAAAAAGACATCATTAGGAAATAAAGGTTTACCGAATAATCCACTCAAGTTGGCAGAAGTGGTTAGACCTCGAGGCATGATATTAATTGAGCCAACATATTAAAAAAAAAAAAAAAAAAAAAAAAAAAAGAATTCTGCGGACATGTTACTCATAAAATTAAAATAACCATGTAAAGTTTTAAAAAGTAAATAAATAGATAGAAATAAAAATAATTTAGATCATTATGAAAAATTCAAACTTCTAATATGCAGAAAACATAAAAATACACTTATATGAAATCGAGAGCCTATGTAAAACATAAATATTACGGGATTTAATGAATTGAAGATTAGGAAAATTTTGAACACTTTGGCCCATAGGAAAGTGCCCCGTTTGCCCTGCCAGTGAACTGTAAAAAAATCAGAACCGTTGCAGTTCATAGCGGCAACGTTTCCAAAAATGCCGTGTAAATTATTAATTTTCTTGAGTTACCGAATAAATCGGAATCGTTAAGCTCATTTCAGTGTAAAGTATTTGAAACAAATGCATTGTTTAAAAAAAAAAAAAAAAAAAAAAAAAAAAGAATAGAACCGTTCCAGTCCACAGCGGAAATGTTACCGAAAATGTAGTGTAAATTATGAATTCTCTTGTGCAACTTATTAAATCGGAATAGTTACTCTCATTTCCATGTAAAGTATTTGATGTGAATATTCGGATTTTCTGCACATGCCCAATACGTTCTACAAACGTCATGATCACGTGACTTTTATTGTTCTGGGGTTGAAAGTAATGAAGAGACGTAACGTATATTTTGAGGAAAGTAAGCATTTATATTTTATAATTTTTTATTTAAGAAATTAAAACGCTTTTTTGAAAGAATTAATATTGTTCGATTGAATTTTATAGACTAATAATATTAGAGTTACTGTTTATAATTTGTTGCATATACAAAGTTAAATAACTCGTTTGAAATATGTACTCTTGCCCATGAATCTATGATAGATATAAGATTAAAAAGAGAGAAACAAAGTTTAAAGAACACAAATGTAAGTAATTTTCAAAAACATATAGCTATTTCGAAGCCTCT
Organism: Maratus speciosus; assembly: GCA_963932465.1. NCBI lineage: Eukaryota > Metazoa > Arthropoda > Arachnida > Araneae > Salticidae > Maratus > Maratus speciosus. The sequence continues at coordinate 203,243,164 of OZ010794.1, read as the reverse complement.
AATGCTCCATCATCAGTGCTTATAAATTAAAGATAAAAATAAAACTATGGAATTAAAGAAGGGGGAGGCAGATCCAGAAGACGCACCTCACATCTCGACCGTCAACAGCGAAATGAAAATCACTTTTGACAAATAGCCACGGAGTCGGTCTCACACGCTCTCAGGGAGACCAATCAAAAACCGACCGGATGCTCCGGGAGAGTTCAAATAAAGCGGAGAAAAAAAAAGGGGGGGGGGGAGAGGACGAGTTAAAGAAAATTAAACCATAACTTTGAAAAATTAGGCGTGCTGAACAAATCGTTTACTAAGCTGTTTGAATTTTTCCATATGTGGTAGGTTTCCCAAAAGTCAAGATCGTAAATTGATGAGCATTTTTGCATAATTGAGGCTTCGGAAAATTTTAAATTATGATTGCTGGACCAGCAGTGATTAGCAATAGCGGAACGCTTGACGTCACAGTTTTTGACACAAGTTTTATGCTCCCCTAAACGGACCTTAAAGGGTCTTTTCGTTTGACCAATGTACATTTTATTGCATTCGCAAGATATCTTGTAAATACCCCAATGTGAAAAACTGTCAATTGAATGTTTCAGATTTGTGAACTGAATTTTGTTAAAAGGAGTATAAACTACCTTAAAATCAAATCTTAACAAGATTTTAGAAATTTGATGGCTTATTTTCGGAAAATATGGAAGTATAATTAATTTTTTTAAATTTTCATTGCCGACAGTGTTAACTTTGGAGGGAGAACGTTTAGTTAGTTTATTATGAATGGAATCTATGATTTCTACTGTAAAACCTCGATCAGTGGCAATGAATTTAATGTAGTCTATTTCAGCTTTTAGTAAACTGTCGGAAGAACAGATATTTAAAGCCCGATAGACGTAAGCGTTGAAGGCAGCCAACTTTTGGTTAGGTGGATGAGATGATAAACGATGAGGGGGTAAAGATACTGCGAATGGTTTACGGTAAACTGTAGTGTGAAATAAGTTATTTTCGTGGAAAACCATGGCATCAAGGAAGGGCTAACGACAGTTATTTTCGAGTTCGGAAGGGAACTGAATATATTCATCTATAGAGTTCATAGTATCGAGAATATTTGTAAGATCAAGCCCATCAGAGTTCAATAAAGCAAAACAGTCGTCAACATAGCGGATGTGAAATGGAAAAGATAATTTCTTGAAAAGGTTTGATTCATAATAGTGCATGTAAATGTACCTTGTAAACAAAACATTCCATAGTTTTATTTTTATCTTTAATTTATAATCACTGATGATGTGGCCTTAGAGGCTTCGAAATAGCTATATGCTTTTTAAAATTACTTACATTTGTGTTCTTTACACGTTGTTTCTCTCTTTTTAATATATCGGCACAAAGTACAATCCTCTCCCCCCTTTTATGTAGATATAAGATACCTGATATATGATTAACGAATAATAACAGGATTCGTGCGCATCAAGCGATTCAGGGGATTTTAGGTCTTTTCGTACCAGAAATTTCGTAAAATGCTGGTTGGTATATCCGAAGATAGGATTCTTTTTTCATTAAATAAGCAAATATCATTTTACGAAAATTGTGGTAAAATTTCCCTGAAGCGTAGGAACCCTGAATAATGTAGTACTAGTGTTAGTGAAGTACCGATAACACTGTTTATATGTTTTTATCATCTTTTCGTTTTGAACTTATGTTCCGATTCACGATGAAATATATCGTTATGTAACTGAAGAAATACATGTTTTCACTTATACTATACGTTTTATCCTATTTGTTTATGATTCATACATTTGTAAAAAAGATCTTATTGAAAATTTTATTTATAGATCTATAAAAAATTCTTTTTTAAAATGCGATCTCGTGTGTTCCATCCTGCAAATCGATATACTTTGAAAATTTTAATTTCCCTACAAAAATAGATGGATTTTTTTATAACTTCTAAATATATATTTTTTAAAATCTTATAATTATGGAATACTACTTCACACTACTTCATACCTGTTGGGTAATTAATTTATTTTCGTGATAATACTTAATATATATCTACATATATTTTGATAATGCTTTGTCTGTTTGTAAATGCATTTTCAATACATTGTTTTACAATTATCATGCTTCTAAATATATTCCTTTAAAAGTATTTATTTTATTTGTACTTGTATAACTTGAGAAGTGCTGAGATAACCTGAAAAAACATATTTATTTGTAAGTATACAATTCATGAAAATAAATTTATTAATCACAGATATTAACTATTTTGAAATAGTGTATCTTTTTATACGAAAAAAAAATAGTTATTTAAAGGTATAAAATAATCCATCTATTTATATGTAGTATAATTAAACATTTTCGCAAAGAGTTTATTTATAGGGTAGAGCTCACGAGACCGCATTTTAAAAAAGAATTGTTTATAGATATACAAATCAAAATTTCAATACTATCTTTTAGAAATATGTAATCCATAAACGAAAATAAAACGCAACAGTAGAAGTGAAATTATCGATTTCTTCGGTCGAAAGATGCATTTCATCATGACAAAAGTTGTGAATCAGAACACAAGTTCAAAACGAAAAGATGAAAAAGCGCATAAACAGTGCTATTTGTACTTAACTAATACTACTAGAACTACATTATTATTCATTAATCAAATATCTAATATCTATCTTTGATTCATGGACAAGGGTATACCTTTCGCACGAGTTATTTAACTTTGTATGTGCAACAAATGATTAACAGTAAATCTAAAATTATTATGCAATAAAATTCCATCGAATAATATTAATTCTTTTTAAAAAGCGTATTGCTTTCTTAAAAAAAAAATGGCATATTCGTGAAGGTTTCCTAAATGTCCATAAACGTTTACGAAATATACACAAACATATCCAAAATATACACAATGATATCCGAAATATGCACAAACATTTCCGAAATATCCAAAAACATTTCTAAAACACGCACAAACGTTTCCGAATATTATACCGAAATAAGCGGAAACATTTCCAAATATCTGACCGAAGTATGCGGAAATGTTTCCGAATATATGACCGAAATATGCGGAAAAATTACGAAAATTTGACCAAAATATTCGGAAATATAACAGAACCGCTGGGCCACATTACTGCCCCACCGCGTACAGTAACGTTTCCGATTTAGGGCGCTGCATGTGGATGAAACTGGCATCTGTGATAAACGCTGAGAACTTTCCGAACAAACCTAATAGTTAGGATAACTTAAAGGAAAACTTTACTTCCTAAGTCCTACATGGAGCAATTTTTCACATTCTAATTAAATTTGGAAGTTAGGATTTTCCCAAGAGCTTTGTTATTGATTATTTCTATTTTCAAGAGCATACAAATTTCAGTAATTGATAATTTAAATTAAATGAGATCAATAATATATCGATTTTCGTAAATCAATGACCTTTAAAGCTAAAAATGGACTTCAGCTATACAATTAACTTTCTAACAAAGCGATGTGAAGTTACATCATTATCCGAAGAAGTAAATTTATAACTACACTTGAATTAAGAAGATCAATGTCGATTGAGCAGATTAATAAGTTTTCGAATAATCTCATTATAAACACATAATTGTCTAGCTCGCTGTTTAATTTCGTTTGCTGAAGTTAAAAATGCATCATTAGGAAATAAAGGTTTACTAAATAATCATTTAAGTAGGCAGAAGCCATTATCCCTCCAGGGAAGAAATTGAGCCGACATATCCAACGAACCGAATTTTGCTGGAGCTAGATGCATTAATATTTTTCAAGTATTTAATTTCTTCAGGTAGATTTGATCAAAAGTTCACTGAAGCTGCGTAACGTATTATTTGGGAATTTTTACCGCTTTCTTTACCTTTTTAAAGTAAATTGTAAGTTTGTATACTTTTGTAAGTTTTAAGTATGGTGTATTTCTCCGTATAACGCACCCCTATACTTTTAGACTTAATTGTTTCTACTTTTTGGTTATATTCGCCTTATAACGCGCATCTCCTTTGTTGCAAAGAAACATCAGATAAATAGCAAAAAATAAAATAAAATAAAGATAATTTTAAAGTACAGGGTAAGTCAAAATGAATATAGCGATTATAAACGGCTATAGCTATTTAATGGAAAAGAATTTATCGATAAGATTAACGAAGAGTGTAGACGGAACTTCAAAATTTTGTATACATGTGTCATAGATGTTCTATGTGACTTCCCTTGGTCACACAGAAACATCTAGGTGGTAGTCCATTTCACGCCATACATTCTGAAGCATTTGTTCAGTCACCGACGCAAGCACATTACAAATGCGTACTTTGAACTCTTCAATTGTTTTGGGCATGGGAGACACTCTTCTGTCTTCCACATAACCTCATAGAAAAAAATCGGCCATTTTTACCGTCATAATTGACCACTTTTACTAATGAGACGGCCGTAATGAACAGGTTTCTTGTCATTGCAAAGTTTCAAATCGCGCATGCGTAGGCTTCCACGTCACTGCACCTGCGCCTTACGTAAAAAAAATTTGAAGTTCCGTCTACATTCTGTGTTAATCACATTGATAAATTCTTTTCCATTAAATAGTTATAGAGGTTTGTAATCGCTATATTCATTTTGATTTATCCTGTATAACCTCTTCGCTCCCTGGGTGCCCAAATGGGGACCCCCGTTTTGTCCCATTTTATTAATGGTACTCTAACACAATTATAATTTCGATATCAGAATGATATGTTTCGAAGTCTAAGATTCGAACTAATGCAAATAAAATAAAAATCTTGCTCTGAAGTCAAATGGGAGAAGAAATAATTCAGTAATAATTAATAATACTGCATTAAGGGGGCTAGTCACTCAGCTTCGGAATTCTCCTCCGCAAATTTAAGTATATGGACTTTTGATGCATTCGTATATTTAAAATATCTTCTCGCGAAATTCATATTTTTAACATCGTTTTTCTGTGTACTCTTCTTAAAGGATGTCTCTTTTTCTCTTAGTTTTCAAAATATTTCTAAAATCTATGCTGAATTTAATATTTTATGTGTTAAAAGCGGGAAAACTGTGAGTAAGATTAATATAAAATTAAGTCTATACTTTAGAAATTTTGAGAACTAAGAAAAAAAAAGACATCTTTTAGGAAGTGTACGCAAAAAATGAAAGTTTAAAATATTAATTTCTCGAGGAGATATTTTAAATATACGAATGCATCAAATGCCCATAGAGTGAGGGGACATCGGAAGCTGAGTGACCAGCCTCCTTAATACTCAGTAGCGAAGAGGATAATAAATGATACGTTTTATGTAATCTGACAGCATCTTTATGTAATCTGAATTGTGAAAAAACAATAATACCAAGTTTGGGAAACGTGACAACGCGACTGTATTGCATAAACTGTAATTTTTAAATTTGTATTTAACCCTTTCGAGGGCTGTGTCCTTAAAAAAGGACACCTAATTTTAATTCCAAAACTGACAAACGGCACTAAGAATATTTATTTAAAATTCTCTTCTTATATGGTACTTGAAAATAAGAAAGTTTATATTTTCTAATGAATTCGTTTATAAATTCTGGTGTTAGTCCATTATTTCATCAGTTTATAAACAGAATTACTCCGCGCCGGTAAGGGTTAACCTTCCTACCTTGAGTGGATCTAATCGACCCGTTTCTATAATTTATTTCATTCTATTCGAAGCAGAAATTTCTTCCTAAAGTAAATTAATTAAAATCTTTACAGTATTAATGTAAATAAATATGTTAATTAGTTTTAAATAAAAATTCTGGTGTAAAATATTTTTATCAAGATTGAGTGAAATTCCAAGAGATTAGGAAGGTTGATTACCAACAGTACACGTCACTACTACTTACAATAGACAAAGGCGAATATAAATATATTTCCACATATTCAAACTAATTAGTAAATTTCTACTAGAAATGCACCACTTAGATAATTATATGGAAATAGTGTTAGACAAAATAGGGAAACAACAATTGCTTGGAACAATTTGTACCAACCAGTGAAAATTTTTTTTAAATTCTAAGTGTTAAATATGAAAAATAAGGTTTATTTGTTATTAAAATTAAATTATTTTTATAATTACTGAATTTGGATTTACTTGGTAGTTTATTTATGGCTAAAACCTTTTTCTTTAATATCTCAAGTGCTCAAGTAATATTTGAAGTGCTATTAACTGAAAAATGAATAATTTAATGCATTCTGAGAAATATAATACATAAGATGATTCAAATATTAACAATTATAAAAATGATTACCGATCAATAAATAAAGTCAGAGTTGAGAGGTTTGTTAATGATAAAATAATTTTAATTCTAAAGGATTTGTAAAAGCATGAAATCACTATCGTAATAAAACGTACTAAATCACTGAAAAAAAAAAAAAAACTAAATTTGTAAATGATAATAACTCCTTTAAGTATAATAGAGAATAAATTTTACCCAATATTTTCTTAAAAGCATTTGAATGGTGCTTAAGTTTAACGTTTTGGAAATTATTTTTCTTTACTATACGTAGTATATACTACTCTATGAAACTGCTGAGGAATTATACATTCAAAATTTCTAATAAGGAATGTTTTATATGCATGTTTAAATTGCAGCAAAATTTTAATTAACCGAGAAAAATAAATAAGCACTCGAAAGGTAACGCTTCATCTTAACTGATTCATCTAAGATATAAGTTGTTGAAGAGGAAGCATCAGCCGACCGTCATGAGCTAATTAGCATGGTTTTATATCTTCAAAAACGGAAATACTTAAAGGAATTTTGATATTCAGTTTATTCTTTTTATAGAGAGATGGATATGCAAGATTAATGGATTTTTCTGATATGGCGACTATTAAAACCTTCTTATCTTTTTTTCCCCTTGTTGTTGTTGTACGAACTATAGGTCACTGAACATGAGGGCACGATACAGAATGACATTTATCTTCCTAAAAAAAAAGAATGCATCTGAATGGTGAATAATATATTTTCTACTTCTTATTTGGAAATAATTCATGTTTTCATTTTAACTTTAAAAATTTTCTAAAAATAGAAAAATCTTATAGTTTGATTATGATGTAATACTTGGTGGAATATATTTTGCATATGACCATATGTGGGAAAGATTTGAAACTTTTAACAGTACTTTTTTGCGTTCTGATGATTTTGAATTTATTCTTTTTATAGAGAGATAGATGAATTTTAAAGATTAATGGATTTTCTCATTAAGTTGTTCTTTTTCTTATCTTGTTATTAGATGGCTACAGGTCATTGTATTTGAGAAAACGGTAAAAATTAACTTTTTATCTCCATAAAAAAAGAACATCGATGAAAGATGTCTGATAATGTTATTCCACACCTACTTCTTTTAAATTCAGTTTGTTTCATTAGCACAACTTTTTTGAGATGGTAAAACTCCCATTGTTTTCACCTTAATGTGAAATGTGAAAACAATGTGAATTTTACAGTTTAAAAAAAATGGTGCCAATGAAGAAATCTGAATTTGAAAAAAGTAGGTGTGAAATAACATTATCGGACAGAACTTTCCGGTGGACATAATACTTGCAACTTTACAATTAGAAATAATTCATGCTTTTCTTTTTCTTTTAATTTTTTTTTCTAAAAAGAGGGAAAAAATTTTATAGGATGATTATGATCTAAGATTTGATGGAATATATTTTACATATGACCATGTGTGGGAAACATTTGAAACTTTTAACAATATTTTTTTGCATTGTGATGATTTTGAGTTTATTTTTTTTATAGAGAGATGAATTTAAAAGATAAATGCATTTTCTGGTAAAGCCGTACTTTCTCTTATCTTATTTCATGCTATTAGACGGCTATAGGCCACTACACTTGAGGATATGATACAAAATAACATTTAGCTTCATAAAAAAAGAACATCGATGAAGGATGAGTAATATACTTTCTAATAAAAATGATAAAACTTTGTAAAAAATCACCATAAAATAAAAAAAAATACATAGGACGCGTTTCGAGCTAAAAATATAACAGCTCGTCATCAGCTACAGTAAACACGTGTCCGTAAGCGGACAATGTCAAAAATGAACTGAAAGGTAGAGAATGTTGCAAAGAATGCGACAGATGGCGCTAGCTGAAAGGAGCACATGCAGAAGAGAAAAGTGTTGCCAAAAAGATAGAAGAGAAATAAAATGGAAATAAAGAAATAAACAAAATTAAAATAAAATAAAAGAAGTAAATTAAGAAATATAAATAATAATAATAAATAAAGAAATATAAAAGAATAAAACAAGAAAAAACCAAAACATCCCCCTTTTTTTCCAAAGTTTTATTATTTTAATTGCTTCATATCGCCAGTTTAGGTGCTGTTTCGCAATATACTTTCTACTTCAAAATTAGAAATATATCATGTATTTTTTCTAATTTTCAAACTTCTCTGAAAATAGAAAAAGCTTACAGATTAATGCGATATGATATAACGATTGTTCCAAAAATTTTTTCTCGTGAACATGTGTGGATAACAATTGAAATTTGTAACAATATTTTTTTTGCACTGTGATGATTTGGAGTTTATTCATTTTATAGAGAGGTCAATTCAAAAAGATTAATGGATTTTCTGATACAGTTGTTATTTTTTTTATCTTGTTATTAAATGGCTATAAGCATAACTGCCAACATCTTACGCTTTTTTAAAACCACAAAAATTTTATAGTAATTTTTACTTTTTTAAATCGCTGTAATCTGCAGATTAAAAAAAAATATATATCTATTAATTTTTATGGTACAATAAAAGCGGAAGATTTGGCAGCATTGCTATAGGTCATTGCATTTGAGGACAAAATAATATTTTGTCCATTGATACAAAATGACATTTACCTTCATAAAAAAAGAACACCGATGAAGGATGAATGATATACTTTCTACTTCACAATTAGAATTAATTCACGATTTTCTTCAAATTTTCAAACTTTTCAGAAAATAGAAAAACTTACAGATCGATGCAATATGATCTAACGTTCGTTCCAAAAATTTTTCGTCATGAATATATGGGGGGAAATATTTGCTATTTTTAATAATATTTTTACTTTCGTCTATCCTCAATAGAAGAAAGTATTGTAATCGAAATTTTTTCAACTTTCGAGTTTCGACGGATTTACACGTTTTAGGGGTCAAAGATCCCAAAAAACATGTTTATGGAAAATGTCTGTCTGCCCGTGCGTCTGTCGCTATTGTACCATGAAAAAAGTGTATGAAGTTATAAACCAATGTTTTTTTAAGTTTTTGGCTATAGCAAGCAGGTCCTTCCTTCATTAATTAGGAAAAAATCCACCGTAATGAGGCGCTGTAACAGCGATTTTTGTGCATTTTGAATATTGTTCCATCGAAAGTTATATGGAGTACTGCATAGAATTGAACCAATTTTTTGTGTATGCTTTTGGCCATGGCAAGAAGGTCCTCCCTGAATTTGGAAATATTCCGCGGAAAGGGGGCACTATAATAGCGATTTTTGTGTAATTTTCTTGATTTTTCGTAGTTGTATTTTACACTGGCGGCTGATGAAGCGACGGGAACTTCCCATTCTGATAAGCCGGCTATTCGCAAACCGCTGATATACACTAGAATAACGGAAAACTATTGATTTTAATAAATATCATGATCGAGATTAACTCGTTTTTACTCCGATTAATTGACTGAAGCAGAAATTTAACCCCTTGAGGGGCGGTGGGATAAAATATATCCCACCTAATTTAAACAAGATTTTCAATAGAAAATTTTTACTAAATTTAAATTTTTAACTTTGGAGAAAAATCGAAGAAAAATTGCTTTTCCTTATTTAAAAATAAAAGGTTCCGATTATTCCGGTGGGAATTCAATATTTAGAGTCATTTTTGCTCTCCCCTAAAGGGGTTAAGAACAAAGTCAAAGTTGATATAGTATTGAACTAATAAAAATGAAATATTGCAATTTGTAATAACATTCTGAAATATTAAAATATATGAGATAGAAGAAAGTTTTGGGATTGGCACATCCAACTAGTTTGCGTTGTGATGATATTGAGTTGTGTTACCAGGTGTCCCGCATAAATCGGGGCTCTAAATGCTCTAGACACCACTAATTTCTTACAGTTTATTTCGCGATTTTTAATTGCAAATATTTCTGCATTAGATAAAACAAATAAAATTACCTTTAAATACTCGTGTTTATAGCATTTGGGGCCCCGATTTACTCGGGACACCTGGCAACACTAATATTGAGTTTAATGAGAGATGAATTTAAAAGATTAATAGATTTTCAGATATTGTTGTTGCTTTTCTTACAGGATGTCCAGCGAATTCAGGTGTCCCTGATTTCAAAATTAAATATCTCAAAAACAAAGATCAATAGAATTATGCGGTAAACGGTTTCTTTATTAGTTCAGCTGTAAAAATGTTATTACAGAAGTTTCAAAAATTAGTTGAAAAAACCTTTAACAGATGGCGCTGTAATCGCAATGCCTATAAATTGTGTTTTGAAGTCGAGAGCCCTAGCGTCTCATTCCCAGATGGCTTCCTATGGAAGAACGAAAATTGGGAAAGACCGCTTTTTCGTTGGGGTGATGTGCAGAAGTGGAGGCATCTGGTCACAGAATTATTGCATCAGCTTCAATTTTAGAGAATTTCAATTAATAGAATTTTCAATAAAAATTTAGCAATCATTATATCATTCAGCAATCATATCAGCAATCATTAGCTTAAAAATATTTTATTTGGGTAATGTGCAGAAGCGGAGCCATGTGTTGACAGAATTGAGATTTGTTTCAAATTTTGTTATAAGCTACTTTGGGCCGGATACCAATATCTCTGTGGTATGTCTTTTCTCTTCTACTTGGTAGATCGTGGAATCGAATCCAAGTACAGGAGGATAAAGAAAAATGGAAATCTTTACTTTTTAATATTTATTTAAACTGTGAATTTAAAAATAAATTAAAACTCAAAAATTACTTTTTTATTTATAATAATTCAGGTATAAACAATAATACCAAAATATTGTGCCGTGATTGAAAAATATAAAAAATAAATAAAAAGTACAAAATTATTTTTCTAAATATGTGCATTTTGATTTAAATAATTATATGGCATTAAAGATTGAATTTAATTAAATATTTAAAAAATTCTTATAATGATTTCTAAACTTTTTATTGAAAATTCTATTAATTGAAATTTTCTAAAATTAAAGCTGATGCAATAATTCTGTGACCAGATGTCTCCACTTCTCCACATCACCCGATGAAAAAGTGGACTTTCCCAATTTTCGTTTTTACGTAGGGAGCCATCTAGGAATGACGAATGAGTCGCCAGTGCTCTGGACTTCGAAGCAGTTTACAAGTATTGCGATTAAAGCGCCATCTGTTAATGGTTCTCGAAACTAAATTTTGAAACTTCTGTATAACACTTTTACAGCTTATCTAATAAACAAACTGTTTACCGCATAATTCTATTGATCTCTGTTTTTGAGATATTTAATTTTGAAATCAGGGTCTTATTCACTGGGCACCCTGTATCTTGTATAATGTTAATGAAAAACTATAGGTCACATGGGGACACGGTACAAAATAGTATTTATCCCCATAAAATACTTAAAACAGTGAAAATATTTTTTTTTGTTGCGGATTGTTAAATAACCTTATGTTTTTCTTCTAATTTTAAAAAAATACTGAAAATACAAAAATAAAAGATTGGTTGATGCAATATATGATCTAAATTTTGTTTTGTATATATATTTTTTAATATGTGTGGAAAATATTTGCTATTTTTAAGAATTTGTTTTTCTATTGTGAAAAATTTATTTAAAGTGTCAGCTGTCGCCTTTGTAACATATCGATACAGGCGGAGAATTAGCCAATTTGACGGATGTTTTAAATCCGACGTGGTCAAATTCGTAAAATAATAATAATAATTTCAATCTGCAGTAGTCCAGTAGTTAGGAATGCTAGATTAGTATGCCAAAGCATGCGAGATGAAACTGATTAAATATTTTTTTTGCTACTTCCTTCTTTTTACTTAGTGTGGTAGGAAAAAGACCATCTGCTGAATCCGGGAATTCAAAAACATAGATGTTAGATGAAAACTATACGAATCGAAACTTCTGATTTATTTTACTAAAAGTGGTACTAAAATACTAAAAAAGGTCTTTAAAATATAAAACCCGTCAAATAATGTTAAAACCCAAGCGCTTACAACTGTTATAAAACAGCCATCACAAGGGGAAAATTCAAAGGAGTGTCAGCTTATAAAACCATCCTTAGAAATGACAGGTTTTTTTTAAATAATTAATTAGGTTTTTAAGTCCATATGTATAACTTTTTGTATGCAGAAATATCAGTGAGATTTAGAAAGATTTTATAACAGAATCGAGATATCAGAAACAAGAGTGCCAGTCCGGTTTCTAACCAGTTTCTTGAGAAATTTCAAATTTGGACCTGAAATCCAAATAGTAATTTTTGATTCGTGACATCAATTTTATGATTCCACAAAGTAAGTATTCTCGATCATCGAATCTCTGCGATTCAAGAAATCGACTTTTTCTCTAAAATTTTAGTGGTATCCGGCGGGCCACAGTTTGACATGCCTGCCTTAACTGTTTGATTTTTTTGACACCATAAACTAACAATAGGGGATAACACCACTTTTTTCGTACTAAAATATTTACCTTATACAATCGAAAAATGTCTGACCAATTAATAAAGAAAAGATTACAATTACAAACTAGGGTATCCAATGCTTTTTACAGTCCTCAGCAAAAGTTTAGACACTGGTGATTTTTAACCTTTCAATAAAAAATACGAACACTTGGGTTATACAAATGACTGTACTTATTTTTAAATATATTTTAAACGTTTTAGGACAGAAATAACGGTTTTAATGTAGGATATTATTTAATTTAACTGAAAAAAGTGAAATTTGCATATTGCAAAAGTTTAGATACTTTTGTGATTTTTTGGCAATTGTTCACGGAAAAACGCATATTTCAAACTTATGACGTCACATGCATGAAGTATTTAAGTGCACCTCGCGATAGCATCGGTTAGTGAAGATACGCGAGCAAGAACTTTTCAGTCAGATGAAGTAATTAAAACATGGAAGCTGAAATCGAAAGGGAAGACTGTTGCAGAAATTTCAGCTACTTTGAATCGGCCAAAGAAGTCTGTCTATTAAGTACTGTCTAAGGGTGACTCTTTCAAAGCAAAACATAGATCTGGAAGGACTCGTATGGCCAGAAAACGAGATTATAGAAGAATCCATAAACTGGCATCTAGACAAATGATGACTGCTAATCGCATTAAAAGTGAGTCAGAGCTTTCTGTGTCAAAGGATAATTTCGTAGATGCATTAAAGAAAGATGTACATTAGTTTACATGAAAATGATAAAACAACCAGCCTTGAAATCTCACAACAAATCGACACCTTTCCTGTCGCGGAGTAATTCTTTTTATAAACTGATGAAATAATGGACTGATACCAGAATTTATAAACGAAGTTATTAGAAAATAAGAAATTGCTTATTTTCACGTGTATTATAAAAGAAAAATTTTAATTAAATATTCTTATCACTTTTGGAATTAAAATTAGGTGTCCTTTGCCCTCGAAAGGGTTGGGCCTCACTTTGTTTTAATTCTCAAATATCTCTGGAGTTTCTCAATGGTCGCCAAGCTGCGTAAGACTACATACATACATTGGAAAACAATTTACAGACATTTGGTGAACTTTTACCTCTTCCAAAGTATGTATGTGAGCAAGATAATGCGTCTATTTATGTTGCATACAAATCAAAAAAATGGTTTAACTCTCAAAATATTACTATTTTCGATTGGCCCGCGTATAGCCCTGATCTGAATCCAATCGAAAACTTTTGTGGCATCATATCTCATACGGTTTATGTAATTTTTTAACAATACTCCTCTGTAAATGAACTTCGATCAGATGTTGAACGTGTTTGGTACGAAATGACCTCCAAGTGATGCAGGATTTAGTTTCTTCGATGGAAAGTCACATTTTTGCATTAATAGCAGACAATGTAGGTGCCGTTCGATTTTAATTTATGGATATTTTTCTGTTAACAGACAGATTGTCTATACTTTTGCAACAATGTTAAATTTGTTTTTTTGTCATTATATATTATGTAAAGTGTATAAATTAAAATTTATTGTTTGTGTATGAAAGATAAGTCCACAGTAATATATGACAGTTAAATTACAACAATTCGTTACATACTTCTCAGCACAGAAGCATAATCGATCATTATCTAAACTTTTGCTGAACACTGTAGTAACGAAGCAAGCAAAGTCTTCTTGCTCGAAATCAGTTTGGGCAAGAAGACTCTGTATATCGAGCAAAACAGTTAAGTGGTAAATAAACTATCACAAGACAGCTTTTTCATAAAAGTCTTTTCCAAGATGAAGATACATTTTTTGTTTTCTCTTTTATATGATATGCATAAAATCGCTGCTGTTTAATCACTAGGAATCGAATTCATAAAAACGAGAATGTCAGTGCTCTGCATTTCTTGTTGAGTAATTCATATATTTTGAATTTGAATAAACAAACCGATTTTGAAATTAGACTTGCAAAGAAATACTATCATTCAAAAAAAAAGAAAAAAAAAGAAAAAAAAAAGAAATCCGAATTGTACTTCTATAAGTAGCAAAAAATGCAGACAATCGTATAGGAATTGCCTTTTTTATAAATGTTAATAGCTCATTTATAATTTCAATAGTAATAACAGAAAATCGAAATGATATGCTAATAAAGAATTACAAACTTTTTTACAGTTTTTGAAAAGTAATGAATGTGTTAACTGCCATTTTGTTCCAATAAAACAGTTTTGTGTAAATTTTTGTATAATTCTTTAACCCCTTAATTCTCGCTGCCGTCATATTCTCGGGCTGTGTCTTTTACTCAAATTGTTTGATTCCCACCAGTTTTATAAAATAGTGAAATTGGCTATATTTTAATATCGTTTTTCCTGTCATTAAATAAGGTGCATATTTCTTTTTCATAAAAGTGGTGCCAATAAGCAATCTGAATTTTTCAACCGTAATTTAATTCGAGCGTTAAGGAGTTAATAGCATTTTTCGATTTAGTTAATCGCAGATTTTTTTTTTAAATTTCAGTAATTAAAGAAGGCGATTGCTGCTTCTGAGATTTACTAAATATTAACCTTTTGCGGTTGAAGTACACCTCCCAGACACAAGCACCTCTTACACGAATTTATTCTACCGTCACCCCTTTTTTTTAAAGAATTTCTTTTACTTCCACTTTCACAAAATGTGCAAGAGAAACTTACTAAAAAATGTACTTTTAAATATAGTGGTGCGAATAGAATATCAAAATAGATTCATGTATATAAAGGTTGGACTCCTATTCAGGGTTGCCATTTTGGCCTCCATTTTTATTCATAAATTTACAGTTCAGACCAGAAAAAATGAATAGTATTTTATTTTGTATTTAAGAAAATACATTTAGCGATCAAGTAAAGTAAAAATTCTTTTTCTAAAATTTTCGGTATGAGTTTGAAACTTTAAATTAAAACTAGAGGCCAAACTAGCAACCCTGCCTCTATTTGCCGATACTCCACCGCAAGTGGTTAAATAAAAAAACTTGTAATCTCATAAAAGGTGATGACAGATTCCTCGGAAATTCCAAGGTACATACCCACCTTGTAAAAAAATAAACAGAACGTTAAAAAATAAAAATAAGCACAAAGGATAATGTATTGCAGGAAAATAACTCTTTCGAATTTCATTCAAACTTCTTTATAAATAAAAGTTTTAAACACCGTTGCCCCTTCCTTATTTTTGGTACAATCCGTACAACAGAAGTGCAATTTAGATGCAAATATATTTTTTTAATATTAATTTTATTTTATTTATGTTCACGACCAGAGGCGGCTCGTGACTCGTTTTATTTAGGGAAATCCGAACCGTAGCTCCAAGCTGCAAGCCTGATCGAGTGGGCTCTATTTAGGATACTAAATGCAAGGATACCAAATTTAATCCTTTCTTACCACTGTTCTTTAAGGTATCAATATTTTATTTATGGCAGAA
The DNA here is from genome assembly GCA_963932465.1 of Maratus speciosus. Classification (NCBI taxonomy): domain Eukaryota; kingdom Metazoa; phylum Arthropoda; class Arachnida; order Araneae; family Salticidae; genus Maratus; species Maratus speciosus. The sequence goes on along the minus strand of OZ010794.1, from coordinate 203,227,128 downwards.
AATTCTGCCATTAAATAAGAAAAATAGTTCTTAAAAAAATTAATGGTAAGAAAAGAATAAAATTTTCAGTCATACATTTAGTGCCCCCCCCCCCCCCCCCCACGCACACAGTCATGAGCCGCCACTGTTCCAGGATTGCCAGTGTGGCCTGCATTTTTATTTCGAAATTTCAAGTTCACACTGGCAATTTTAAAGAAGGATCATTAGTTTATTTAATCACAAAATTTCTGCCATTAAATAAATAAAGAAAATACTATTTTTAATTTATGGTACGAATTCGAATTTTCTGAATAAAAATGGAGGCCAAACCGGCAACGCTCCACTGTTCACACCAATTCCAAATTTTAAGTTTTCTGTATACATATAAATATCCAATAATATATTTCTTACTACAATATGCACTCAATGTACTTTAAATAATATTAAATTAAATAACTCCTTAAATGTTAATACCTTAAATTGCACCTTGATATATATTTTCCTTGCTTTACAACTCCTACTTAAAAAAAATATCGGACATTAAGAATAAAAAATGTCGTCATTTTATTAGGAACTACGAAAATAAAAAAGCTTCTGAATCCAGAAAAAAATATATACTACCTCGCTGTAGAATAAAATTAACACAGGTAAAAGGAAACCGCTTTCATTAAATCGCCGACCATTAAAATACTTAAGTATTTTAATGTTTGATTTCGTACTTTTTCCACGATTCTTTCCTTTTTTTGTACTTTTTTATGTGGTTCAGAAACTTAATGCGTCTTTATTTCCCTCTACATTTTTATTCTAAGTTTTTTTTTCAAACTGAAATTTACATTTAATGTTAGTCATTTCGCAGAAAGTTATGGCTGTCTTAATTATTTAATACCCAGTTCCCGAAATTCCACCATAAGCCGATTAAATTCTATTAGAATTCGCTAACGATGCATGATAATTAAATGGAAAAAAAAACTAGTTAATGTGACTTTTTACTTTTTCCTTCTCATTAACAGACTTACACGTTTCGTTTACATCCTTTCGATAGTCTATATGAATTCGTAAATTTAAAATCTGCTTCATAGTGAGTAACATTATTGCTATATTATTTTTTAAATGTCTTTCAGCATTTTAACCACTTATCGATTTTTTAACCCCTTGAGGGGCGGTGGGATATACAAGGTGGTTCAAATTAAAGTATCCCTGCTTCGGACGCTCTAGTGAGAGAAGAAGTGGATGTAATGTCTTCATATTTGGAGGATCTCGTTATCCGGACACCCGGTTTTCACGTCACTCCGCTTATCACGTTAGTTTTTCAAAGTCCCGATTTTCTACATATGATTGTAATGTAAATAAACTCCGGATTTTACGTCGTTGAATAATTTTTAACTCCGGTTATCCCGACGGTTTAGGAAAATTAATCATTTTTCATAATCCATCTTATAATCATAGAAATTAAGCGGTAAGAAATGTCTTAGCCAAACTTTTCACAAAATGTCTAAAATACCCATTGAGATAAATGAGAAATTTTACTTCATCTGAATAAATAAACCCACACACAATGAATGATCCAATTAAGCTCCAAATAGACGTTTCAGTCCACTCGCGGTTTTTTGTTCTGGTCAGGTGGTGCTTTCTTGTGGTTACACGGCGTTTTTCATCCGACTAAAACCGAAGCATTGCATTGCTTTGAAACAATCAGAAATTATCTAACATCCATTTCTGAAATGACGAATATTGATTAGAATTCATTGTATAATACTGAAAAAGAACTGTAGGAAGCACATCTAGGGACATGCAAACCTTAATTCATCAATATTTCATATAACAATAAAAAAATGTCATCACAAATCTGATTTTTATTATTTTCAATTTTGTTTTTGTGTTTATTTTGTTTAATAATAATGTTTTGTTGCTTAAAACTGCAAGAACAGTTATGAATTTAACATTGTCATTAATTAATTAAAAATACAGCTTATTATAAACATATTTTTCTCCAACTCCGGTTACCGCGACACTCCGCTTATGACGACACTTTTTTCTGGTCATTAGAGTGTCGGAATAACGAGGTTCGACTGTACATATCAAACCATGAGAAACTGATTGATGAAAAAAAAGTTCAAACAAAGGCCGCTAGGGGAAAATGGGGCGCTGCGATCGGCTTAAGGTAAGGAAAATGTAGCGAAACAAATAAGCAAAGAATACAAGGTGTCGTCTAATTAACATTTAAAAAAAAATTCCCACCACTAAATTTTTAGTATTCTTCGCCAATAAGAATACTAACAAAATTAATAATACAATTTATTGGTGGGAATCGGCTTATTGGCACCTAGATGTTTACACCTTTGGTCATATTACATTTTCCAAACCGATTGGCAGCGCCTCATTTTCCCCTAGCGGCAATTGTTTGAACTGTTATTTATTTATTTATTTATTTATTTATTTTTTGCACCAATCAGTTTCCTATGGTCTGATATGCATATCCTCCAAATATGAAGTCGTTACAACCACTGCTTCTCTCGCTAGAGCGTCCCAAACAGGGATACTTTAATTTGAACAACCCTGTATTTCATCCCACCTAATTTTAATCAAGGTTCGCAGCAGAAACTTTTAATTAAAATTTACCTTTCTAACTTTGGTGGAAAAAAAGGTTAAAAAATTGCCTTTCCTTATTTTGAAACAAAATTTTTCGAATATTCCGGTGCGAGTTCAAAATTACAGAAACGAAATTGCTTGCCCCTGAAAGGGTTAACCCTAACGAAATATTTTAACCCTTTGAGGGGCAAGCAATAATATATCTGGAATAATTCTCACCGGAATAATAAAAAAAAATTATTTCTAAATAAGGAAAAGCAATTTTTGCACATTTTACCCCCAAAGATAAAAATACGAAATTTTATCAAAAGTTTCTGGTGCGAATCTTATTTAAATTAGGTTGGATATAATATACCCCACCGCCCTCAAGGGTTTAAGAAGGGGGTTATGAATAAAGAGGAGGAGACATATAATGTACTGTCTACCAGTTGCGCTTAAAGTACGAATGTGATGATTTGTCACAAGATGGCGACTGCATTTTCTAAATGGAATCTACAGTTTCTGAATCCCGCCGGGGCAAATTTTGCACCAGTAAAATTGAATAGAAAATTTTGCCTTTTTAAAGAGTCTTATTCATGGAAACATTTTCTCACAAATATGGTAAAAACATCTCTTTGATTTTACTGGTGTTAGTTTGACTCGTAAAACAATAAGTTTGTTTCACCGGTTGTCACAATATGGCGGAAACAAAGGGTGTGACTACCGCAAAAGTAAACTTACACCAGTAAAATTGAAAATATGTTTCTGCCATTACTTATAACTGAAATTTTGCACATAAGGGCTTTAAATACGGAGAACATTTCTACATAAATTTACTGGTGGAAATTTTCATCGGATGTAATTGGCCCTGGCGAAAGCGGTCACCGGCGGTCACAGTTGAAGCTTAACTAGTCTAAGAATATGTCAGTTCCTCTTTATTAATAATTCCATGATTTTAACAATAACAAATAACTATTCAAACTTTCTGGGGAGAATTTCTTATTTCTTAACGATAGTTTTATAAATTACGCATATATGCGCAAGCGACCTGTATAGTGCCAAGACTATCTTCCAAGGCGTTATAAGTAAGCGAACAAACTTAATGCTGGAATCAGGCGTAAGTTAATACAGTTGCGCCACCTTGTGGACGGAGTGATAATTCACATACGCGGGCGTTTAGTGTGGCGCGTATTTTCTAAATCTTCAGTCGCTCATGTAAATGAAAGTTATTTACCACACTTATTGCAAAATAAATACGTAGCGAGACGGGCATCCAGACGCACTTGACAATACAAAGTTTTCTTCACTTTATCATAAGCACCTCAGTTATTAATCAAGGTGAAAAAAACTTTATAATTTTAGTGGTGTCAGTAAGAAAACAGTTAGGTACCTGTAGTTCACACTCCATCCGCTACGTGGCGCATGGCATTTATTGATGTGACCTCGCTTTTAATCTTGCGGTTACTTCTCCCATTTAAGATAGGACGCTTACTTATATCGCTTTGCTATCTTCTAACTAGAAAAAAAAAAAAAAACTTGCCACTTAACCCATTAGAGACTGTCGTTGCGTGTTCGCAGCATTATATTTGTGATTTTTGCACTTTTTTGATACCAATAAAACAGAGAAGTAAAATTTGCCTCCCTTAATTAACACATTTCAGTGATTCATAAAGAAAAAGTAAGTATCAATAGGTGGTGTGAACTGAATAAAATTTCTGTAAAACATGCCAGTCCTTAATGTGTTAAAGTAAAAAGCTTCTGCCCAAACAGAAACAAATTAACGCAGCTAAAAAAAACTGTTTTCATTAAATTACAGAACTATTAAAATATTTAAGTACGTTGTGATTTCCCTTTTTTATACATTTTGCTATCTTTATGTACTTCAAAAATTAAGATTTTTTTTTCCTTCTATACTTTTATCCGATATGTTTTTTTAAAAATCAAATTTATATTTAAAGTTAGTCATTTCGAAGAATGCTACTGCTGTCTTAATTCTTTAATACCCACTTTCCAAAATTCTGAGAAAAGCCGATTAAATTTTATAAAGATTTGCGAACGATGCATAATAATTAAATGAAAAACTTAGTTAACGAATTTTGTTTTCTTTTTTGTTCTCATTAATAAACAAGCATTTTTCGCTTTTAAACCCCTTGGTTTATTCCAGATGAAATCATCAATTGAAATTCTACTTTGTCATCGGTAAAACGATTAATACAAAATGATTTATTAAATATCTTTGGTCATTTTTAACAACAATAAACTTGTTAGATGCAAAAGTTTTGAGTTTGTTCTTTTTTTTTTTTTTTTGGAAATTCCGAAGGAAGAACTATTACTTTAAGTAATTATGCCGTAGTAAGGTGTCTCAGGACTCAAAAAGCTTCAAAATTTTAATTTCTTTAGATGTTAAACTCCTATCTCTTCTGAACATTTTGATATAATTGTTTCCTTGAAATTCCTATTAGAACAGAAGTTACGGCTTTTAGAATTATCCCCGCCTCTAGCTTAAGCGGCGTTTCCTAAACTTTGAAGTCATTTTTCACCAAATGATGTTTTTACGCATAACGCGAAAAATATCTTTAAAAATTCTAAATATTTTTTTGCATAAAATTTTTAAAACCTATGTTTCATGATAGTCTGAAGAAACTGAACCTAAAATTTCCTTTTTATTGTACAAAAAAATATTTTTTTAGGTGATTATACTGTTGAAAACTTTGTTCAAAACTTTGTATTAATTAAATAGTAAAAATACAAAATGCTTTAAAAACAAATTTATTTAGGTTCAGGGTAATTGTTACAATCTGAAGTAGAATTAGGCTAAAAAATTTTCATTCTATTTCAAAATTGTTTTTGTAATCCTGCATGTAAGCTGTTATACCATTTTTTTTGCTTGACAAATGTCTGCCAGTTTGGAGCTCCCTATAAATACTATTTGCATCTACCAACTTTTTAAATAGATGAAATGAAAGAACACGCTTACATCTTTCATCCCAATAAAAATTGTGTTTTAAAATCATGTACATTTTAAGAATTAAATGTTTAAAATGATCTTTTTTTTTTTTCGAGTCCTGAGGCCCTTTAAACCAATGTTGCCAGTACGCTGCTTCAAAAAAAAAAAAAAAAAAAAGGTTGTTCGATTGCCACCTCTTTTTTGAGGTAGAACTATCCGTGTTGATTGATGATAAATTAAATAATTCGAAAATAAGGCAGATCATAATATTTTTATAAAGTGGTGGCAATCCTGCAATGTGAATAATATATATTTTTTAAAACAGCGATCTCTCTGCATTAATGAAATAAATAAATAAATAAATAAATAAAAAATTCTATTGGGAAATTCTACCACTTAGTGTAAAAAGTACTACCTTGCTGCTCAAACTGAATAAAACAATAACGCAACTAAAAGAAAACCGTTTCATTAAATTACAGAACCGTTAAAATATTTAAGTACGTTTTAGCTTCCCTTTTTTATAATTTTACCATTCTTTATGTACTTAAAAAATTAAGTACATTTTTATATAATACCTTTTTTTTCAAAATCAAATTCACATTTAAAGTTAGTCATTTCGAAGACTGTTACTGCTGCCTTAATTATTTAACACCCACTTTCCAAAATTCTGACAAAAGCCGATTAAATTTTATGAAGATTTGCTAACGATGCATAATAATTAAATGAAAAAGCTAATGAATGGTTGTTTTACTTTTTGTTCTCATTAATAAACAAACAGTTTTCGCTTTTTAAATCTTTTGGTTTATTCCAGATGAATTCATAATTTGAAATTCTACTTTATCATGGGTAAAACGGTTAATGCTACATGATTTATTAAATGTCTTTCAGCAACTTTTTAGATGCAAGGCTGCCAGTTTTGTTTCCTCTCTTTTATTAAGCAATTCCGAATTCCTATCGGATATCCGAATGAAGAACTTTTACTTTAACACTAGAATGTCCAGCAGGTGCCAATTCGACACCGATAAAATGTCGATTCGAACCAGAATTTTTTCGTAAAATCAGTTAAATTGTAGCTGGAGAAAACTAAGTTGAATAACCAAGTTTTAAATAAAAATTCTGGTGTTAAAATATTTTTATTAACCCCTTAATCGTCGCTTAATTTTGGAAAAATCCCTTCAAAAATCGTCGATTTTTTTTTATTGCCCGATTTTATTATTCATAAAATTCTCAGTTCATTAGTAAAAGAAACAGGGTATTTTCTTAATATTTAACCCTTTTAAGTGTGGTTTGAAGTGTATGAAATCCCTCAATTTTAATACTCAAAAGCCCAATAATCCCAGAAATATAATACAGAAATTTTTATTTACCAAATTTGCGAAATTTGTCTCTTTGGTACTTAAAAATAAATCTTTAAATAAATTCTGATGTCAATCCTTTATTTCGACATTTAAGCAAAGAAGAGGCTTTGTTCCTGAAAGTGTTCAGGATAGATAAAATTTTTAAAACTTTCAATTTTAGTATCTCTATTTGATTATATTGTAGACACATGATGTGCAGAGAAGCTTCGATGCAAGGCTGCAACCTGTGGTTTCATTTTTAGTTAAGGTAAAGACATAAATAAATCAAATAAATTTTTTATATTACTACAAGGACGATAATTTCATTCAATTTTAATTTGAAAATCAGTATTCAATATATTTTTCAAAATTTAGTAAATTTTCAATGTAAGGCTAACTTTGAAACATGACATGCATAGTCCTACATTACAATCCGTCCATTCATATTTGGTTTACTTTATAATTTTCTTTCCGTATTTATTCTCATGGGAAGAACAAATTTTTCATTCCGTGTAAGATTTTGTCCGTAGGGGTAATAACATCCAGAAAATGGTTTTCACATAAACTACTTGATGTTGATAATTGTTCTTTACAATTCATTCAGATGCGCACAAACAGTCGAAATTTTGTACAGTTTTGGATTAGGTGGATTTTGAAGATAATTATACCAGAAATGTATTATTTTTTTATCGAATTCGCTGTACCTATTGTACGCCCTAATATCCGGAAAAAATGAGTTTTAACAAATAAAGTGTAGTCCAAAATATATTTTCTTTAACTATTACTTTTAACTGTTTTTTTTTTTCAGTTTTTTCAACAGTAGTAAGAGTAAGAAACAGTAGCATTTTATTTTAAGAAATAGTTTGCCATTCCAATCTGCCTTTCTCTCTTTTTTCTCAAACAACGTTTCCCTAATTCTCATCATACCGATTAGTTTCTGTTACAATATTATCCGCCTATTCATTATTTATAAAATGGTCATGGTTCAGCAGAATACCCGAAATAGCTTCAAACTAAACGTTAATCTTAGGCCCCGATTTGAATTGCAAGCATGGAGGTGCGTAATATTGGGTCATCATCATTATCTTTTCGGAGTCAAAAACATCTGAAAAAATGGAATATTCTGATTCCTTTCTAGATATCCCAACACTAAAATAATTCTCTTCACTTGAGCTACTCAGCATAGAAATTTATAAAACGGTAACCCAAATGTATTTAGATTTGAAACAAGTAAAAAATGTGTTTCAACTCGTACAATTTCTTAAATTAAGCATTACGATCTTAAAAACAAACTTGTCATTTCTGAGTTTCCCTTCATTTAAGCCTTTAAGACAATTTATTTCTTGGCACCACTATTTCAAAGCGATATAAGTAAGCGTGCTATCTTAAATGGGAGAAGTAACCGCAAGATTAAAAGCGAGGTCACATCAATCAAAGTCATGCGCCACGTAGCGGATGGAGTGTGAACAACAGGTAGATACCTAACTGTTTTCTTATTGACACCACTAAAATTATAAAGTTTTTTTCAGCTTGATTAATAACTGAAGTTTTTCTGGTAAGGCGAAGAAAATTTCGTGGTGTCAAGTGCGTCTGGATGCCCCTCACGCTACGCCGTTATTTTGCAATAAATGTGGCAAACAAAATTCATTCTCATGAGCGACTGAAGATTTAGAAAATACGCGCTAATCTAAAAGCCCGCGTATGTGAATTATCACTCCGTCCACAACGTGGCGAAACTGTGTTAATTCACGCCGGATTCCAGCATTAAGTTTGTTCGCTCACTTATAACGCTTTGCCACTATTTGTTTAAGGAACAACCATACTTGATTTCCGTCAAGAAATGCAAAAGAAATTTGCTAAAGACTATGTCTTAAAAATATAGTGGTGCTAACTGAATATTAAAATAGAATCACGTATTTAAGGCTAAAATATATTTTCGGGAAAGAAAAAAGCAAAGTAAATACCAGGAAAAAATATCTAAAGTCAATAGACGTCCAGCCCGTGAGTGCCACGGGCGCGACGAAATTTGTTCATAGAGTTTTTCCCGTGAATGTCTCGGGCGCGACGATTAAGGGGTTAATGTTGGATTAAATTTCCGGACGTTCTGGTGTTAAGTAATTACGAAAAATCTTATTAACCCCTTGAAGGGTGTCGGCATATTATACACTGCTCAAAACAATTAAAGGATATTGCAGTTTTAGGTGAATTTTGTATCTGGTAATCTGTTTAGCTGATTGATACATGGTCGACAGACATAGTAGGTTATATGAGAATAAATTACACATGTTTGGCAGAAAAAAATGCATTTTATTGCGCATTTGTGTACTAAAGGAAAAAAACACAATTTGTGCATATGAGAAAAAAAGAATAAGAAAAGGTGTTTTCTTCAAAGAAAATCATTTTCAGTAGGGGGTATGGTTTCCACGGGCGGCCAGCAACGTTGAACACCTTTGAGGCGTGGACTCAATGAGGCTATTAATGACGAGTTGGGGTATTCTGCCCCACTCTTCTAGAAGAGCTCTTTCCAGTTCTTGGAGAGTTTGTGGGGGTTGTTGGCGGCCAGAAACTCGTCTTCCTAGAGCGTCCGAAACGTGCTCGATTGGATTCATGTCTGGAGAACACGCTGGCCATTCCATTCGAACGATTCCTTCCTCGAAAAGGAAATCCTCCACCAGGTTTGCACGATGTGGCCTGCAGTTATCGTCCATTAAAATGAAGTTATCTCCGATTGCTGCAGCGTAAGGGACTACAATAGGTCTGAGGATCTCATCCCTATATCGGCGACCAGTCAGAGCTCCATCTCGAATGATGTAGAGGTCAGTGCGCCCGTCAATGGAGATGCTACCATACACCAACACTCCTCCACCGCCAAATCTGACACTTTCGTGCACGAACGCAGGATTATTCCTACTGCCACGGTCCCTCCAGATGAAAATACGCCTATTATCCGGATGCACAGAAAAACGGGACTCGTCAGAAAACAGAATATTGCTCCATTCATTTCTCCTCCAGTTGATATGCTCGGTTGCCCACTCCCTGCGGTCGCGACGATGCCTTGATTTTAATCTAACACATACCATCGGTCGGCGAGCATACAGACTTACAGCATGGAGCCGGTTTCGGACAGTCTGAGTTGAAAAGTTGAAATCGTGGTGCCTGCAGCCGAGCGAAGGTGTTGTTGGAGAAGAGTAACGTTCATGATTCGGTGTCTCCGAGCTGTTAACGCTAAATACCGATCTTCATTGGGCGTTGTTGCCCGTCTACGACCTTGCCCTGGTCTTCGGCCTGCACATCCACTCTCCAAAAAACGGTTCCAGATCCTGGAAATGACACTTTGTGATTGCGCTACTTCGGCTTGAGTTTGGCCCCCTTCTAACCTACCAACAATTCTCAAAGCTTCTGAATCTGTCAAATGACTTCGCTGAGACATCGTACTCATCGAAACAAAGCAATCACTGAATGCCGATCATCCTTGTCTTCATTCTCTTTTATCCAGTTGAAAGTCAATTTTCATTCGCTGCCGCTGAAGCGACGTTTTTGACGTCGAACTCAAAATTTGCATACTCCACAGTTTGAAAACCAGAAAAATTTGCATTTGTGATTCTCTTCTTCTATTTTCGGCAAAAAAAATTCGTTTATATCTTTATTTTATATAAAACTTTAAATATCCTTTAATTGTTTTGAGCAGTGTATATATTACTTAATTTTAATTTCTAAATGCCTCATTGGCACCAAAATTTTAAAACTAAATTTTCCTTTATTGAGTGTACACGAAGATAAGCATTTACTTACTATCATATAATTTTCCTTATGAATTCTAGTGTCAGTCAATCAATTTATCATTTCCGCATTAGGAGTACTTTGCCCTTGAAAGGGTTAAGATAGGACGCTTAATATGTACGCAGTTTTGTTATGGGGTTCTCAAACTGATTCTGTTTAAAATAAGAAACTTCTTGTTCGATAAAAAATTCCTGGTAGAAATTGAATTTAAAAACAACAAAGGTTGTTCATGCCCGAGTGATTCATTCGAATAGTATTTAAAATCATTCATTCTGCCCATTGCTACTTTTAGATGCAACAATCAAATAATCGATTGGTAATTAATTCTTCTGCTAATACCAATTTTTTTAGAGATCATATTTGCAACAATTTCAGATTTCATCAAAGTACGCATTAATTGCTATCAGTGATAAACATAAATTTTAAAACGGCAAAATACCTTTATTTATTTACATTTCGACATGTTTCATTGCATCAAACGGCAACATTCTCAAGAAAATAAAATGACAAAAATATTATCGCAAAAATTCATAAAAATAGTTTTTCAATTTGAATTTTTGCGAAAATATTTTTATCATTTTATTTTCTTGAGAATGTTGCCGTTTGATGCAATGAAGCATGTCGAAATGTAAATAAATAAAGCTATTTTTTCGTTTTATTATTTAGGTTTATCAGTTATAGCAATTAATACGTACTTTGATGTTTTGAAGTGATTTTTATATATAATTTATTCAGATTTCATGTTGTTCTGTCTAGCTATAGCTATTCTATAAAACATCTTTTCTTGTCATATTCAACCAATTCATTTGAACTGATCATTAATTAAATAATTCTTTAAATGTATTTTCACTGCGAAAGTTCCCTTTTTCTTAATTTCAAAAAATTTCAGGGTAAAAATAAATCTGCATTTTTATTGAGAATACCTTTAAATTAAAAAGCGAAACAACTCTGTGCCCAGAAAAAAGAATAAAAAATACTATCTCGCTGCTTAAAAAGAATAAAAGTAATGCAGTTAAAAGAAAATAGTTTTGTTAAATCACCGAACATTAAAATATTTAAGTACTTTTCTGTCTCTTTTTTATACTTTTTTGTATGCCTCAGAATCTTATTAAATTTTATTCGCCTTTTTGTATTTTTATCCGCTATTTCTTTTTTCGGCCCCAAATTCACATTTAAATTTTGCCGTTTCGACGAAGGCTACGACTCTCTTAATTATTTAATCTCCATTGCCTGATTTTGCGCCATAATCCGATTAAATTCCGTAAAGATTTGTTAACGATGGATGTTAATTAAAAGTCAAAAACTAGTTAATGCAACTTTTACTTTCTTGTTCTCATTAATTGGCAGTCAGAATTCGCTTTTAGATCCTGTGATTTTTTTTTTCAAGATGAATTCATAATTTGAAAAAATTCTTTTTCATTATGATAATATTAATAACACTATATTATTTTGTGAATGGCTTTCATTATCTTACAGAACACTTATCTCTGCAGATGAATGTTATGAGTTTGAAACATCTATCTTCAGTCTAAATGGGTATGAAATTAATTTGATTATTAATGTAATATCATGTAGGGGAAAATGTAAACATTAGATTGCTTTGATTTCCCATTAAAAAATGATTATGGTAATTACTATTTGAAATAGAAAAGCAAATAAAACATATTTAAGATTTTAAGCCAAGGAAAACCGTTTCACTACAGGTAAATCTGCTTCATTTATAACAAATAAATGGTTGATAAACACATTTTCTTTTAATGCATTTTTTACACTTGATCCATTTTTAACCTCTTGAGGCGCACAGGTATATATTATATACCACCTACGATCAATGAAGTTTTACACCAGAAAAATTTCATTAAATTTTACTTTTCTAACTTTGGTTTAAAAAAACCGTAAAATTGCCTTTACTTATTTTGAAATTTCATTAAATTTTACTTTTCTAACTTTGGTGGAAAAAGCCGTAAAATTGCCTTTACTTATTTTGAAATAGAATTCTTCAAAGATTCCGGTGGGAATTCAGCATTTCACAAACGTAATTTTTTGCCCCGCAAGGGGTTAAGGTACCACGTTTTACCTGAGATGGGCATAATTGAATGATTTTGCAATTCGGATGAACCATTTGGACACGAGAAAAAGTATAGCCGGTAAGCTTTGTTTTTTAAAATCCAATTTCTACCAGAAATTTTATATCGAAAAAGAAGTATCTTATTTTAATTTAAATTAACAGAAATTATAAAAATATGAAAGTTATTTTTGGCTTCAAAATTTCTAAGGAAAATCGATTAAAAAATACCCTCAAGACTGGCAGCTGGCTTTTGTTTTTTATTTTTTTAAATTATCTGATGGTAATTTATTAAAAATATATCGAATGATTCATTCGAATAGTAAAATAATATTCATTCTGCTCATTACTACATTTTACACAGAAACATTTTCTCCACCCTGGAAAACTTCGATGGGTACTAGGCAATTGCCACTCAAAAGTAATCAGCCTCCCCTTTTTTTTGTAAGTTCTCAGGATAGTTTTAGCTGGGTTTGGACAGGGCCTGATTACCAACGGGGCACACTTACACCAATAAAGTTTAAAAGAAATGTCCAACTTATGTAAACACCGCTTTCATGTAAAATTTCAGCCATGAATGAGACAAAATTTTCTGTGTCTTTTTACTGGTGGGAATGCGCCCCGTTGGTAATCAGGCGCTGGGCTTGGATACATTATGCTATGCCTTTTCTGTGCTCGTTGGTCCCTACTGCCTTCACATTCTTCGTTTTTTACATACGCCAGTCGTTGTAATGACATCAAAGTGTAGGGCAATCAAAATTTATTTGGATGCTCTAATGCGCCCAATTTCTGGAGGTTGTATTTAACATCGTGTTTCCAACTCTGGAATGAACTTAGAGACTCCACCACAGTTTTCAAAATTATACTTTTTTAGACCTTGCTTTGTTTCGAAATTCATCTTTATGTTTCCATTCAAGCTCGTTGGAGGTTACGCGTACCGGGTTCTCCCCGCGTTGGCATTCCTTAACCCTTTGAGGAGCGCCGTTTGCAGTTTGCAAACGGTTAATTTTAATGCCTAAATTACCAAAGGGTGCCAGTAAATTTTTAGTACAATTTTTATTTCATAATATACGTGAAAAAAAAGCTGTTGATTAATTTCAAATAAATTTGTTTGTTAATTGCGGTGCGAATTAATTATTTGAAAATTGTTTGATCAAAAATGGCTTGCCCCTGAAAGGGGCCGCGATTTCATGTCATGTCAACATTTTCTTTTCGATTAAAAAAAAAAAAAAATGTAGAAACCCATCACATAATTTTTGTTGCAAATATCATGAAAACCTAGTACGAAAAAGTTTCTTACGAAATACTGGTATTCAAAAGACAGATCAGTATGAGTCTTTATTAAGAATCATGGCCGGCGCTGAGCCAACTCCGTCTCTTGACTATGGTCCCTGTTAAATAACGTATATAAACGGTTGACAGGAAAATACTAAAATTTTATTTTGGATACCAGTATTTTCGCAGATTAATAAATGCCTTATTTAATAACAGAAAATTTTGTGATCAAATCAGACCAATAATACAATACAAAGATAACAAAAAATGTTCAAAAAATTTTACAATTCATTTGAACTAATCTTTAATAAATAATTCTTTAAATGTATATATTCAATGTGAAAATACCCTTTTTCTTAATTAAAAAAAATATTGCCCATTCAAGGTGAAAATAAATCATTATTTTATTGAGAATAACTTTAAATTAAAAAGAAAAACAAATCTATGCCCATAAAATGAAGAAAAAAATCCTACCTCGCTGCTTAAAAAGAATAAAATTAATGCATTTAAAAGAAAATAAAATAGTTTTTATTAAATCACCGAACATTAAAATATTTAAGTACTTTTCTCTTCCTTTTTTTATAGTTTTATTTATTTATTTATTTATTTTTTTTTTTGTATGCTTCAGAATCTTATTACATTTTTTTCGTCTTTTTGCATTTTTATCCGATATTTTTTTAAGTCTCAAATTCACATTTAAAGTTTGTCGTTTCGACGAAGGCTACGGCTCTTTTAATTATTTAATATCCCTTTCCGGAATTTTCGCCACAAACCGATTAATTTCTGCAAAAATTTGTTAACGATTCATGATAATAAAAAGAAAAAGCCAGTTAATGCAAGTTTTATTTTCTCGTTCTCTTTAATAGAGAAGCAGAATTTACTTTTAGATCCTGTGGTTTTTGCTAGGTGAATTTATAAAAATCTGTCTACCTACTATTAAAATGAAAATGGGAATTTCGTTCCGGCTTCTTATAACTTAAGTTCTGCTGAATGAATTTTCATGGGATTTGAACTTTTAGTTAGATAATTTTTGAGGGAAGGTGTTAGTATATAACATATCGTTCTACTATGCTTAGTTACAGAATTATGGGGGAAAGTTCTATAATCAGATGAATCCTATTATCAAAGATTAGTTTTTCATAGCTGCCAACATCTCACGCTTTTTTGTACCACAAAAAATTTAGAGTAAATTTTACCTTTTTAAATGCCGTAATCTGCCGATTAAATAAAGCAAAAATTTCTATTAAATTTTTGTGGTGTGCTAAAGCGGAAGAGTTGTAGTTATGGTTTTTTTTAAAAAGATTCTACTGGATGGATTTTGATGAGACTTGAATTCTTGGAAGCATTGTTAGTTATATAATTTTTAGGTATGAATATCGTTCTATCATTTTGTAACAAATACTATTGTAAATGATTAACTAAAATAGTTGGTTCTTTTAGCAACCCAAATTTTATCTGGCACACCAGAAGACATAATAGCGCAATGGCGTTCGTGTTGTTTTTAGCAATGCGGAAGCATATTCCAAGCTTCATTTTGCTTTAGCCCCTTAATTCCTGCTCCCGTGATATTCACGGGCTGTGTCTTTTATTCAGACTGTTTGATTTCCACCAGTTTTATAAAATAGTGTCATTGGCTTTATTACGGTATAATTTTATCTGTCATTAAATAAGGTTAATATTTCTTTTCCAAAAAAGTGGTGTCAATGAGCAATTCGAATTTTTAAAACGTAATTTAATGCGACTGTTAAGGGGTTAAAACATAATGTCGATTTTTCCGATATCTTTCGTTTAATTCAAGGTTCATTTGGAGAGACCGACTAGCAAAGCGGACGTAGCTTGCTAGTTATAGGTAAAATTTTTAATGCTACATGATTTTTCGAATAGCTTTTAGTAGTATCCAGAACACTAACCTCGCCACTTAAAAGGTATAAATTTGAGTCATCAGTCTACAGGGTGTCCCAGATAAGATGTTACAAACTTCGAGGGGAGGTAGGGTACACCTAGACGACTCGGAATCACATAGGAATGCCGGGTCCGAAACGCCTTCCTGACCCAGTAAGGGCATTGACAGTGTTGCCAATAGGCTTCTTTTTTAAAATTCGGATTTCTTGATTGGCACCACTTTTCAAAAATGGTAAAATTCCTCTTCTTCTTTTTGCCTTAATTAATGTGTCATTGAATAAGGCGTATTTTACTATTTCAAAAAACTGTTGCCAATCAAGAATTTGAATTTAAAACGGGCAACAATGGGCATTGAAAAGGCTGGATCACACAAAGCTGATCTTTGGCCCTGGCAGAGTTGCCAGTGGGCTACCTTTTTCAATTCCTACTATTAGTTCACACTCTCCCTATATTTATATATTTATTTATATATATATATCTTGTTCAAATTTTCAATCGTTAATAAAATACTTATTATTCATCCTATCAAGTTGAAATAAATTTTTTTAAACTTGTACTGGATGACAATTGATGTTAATACAGTTTTTTCAAATATTAATTCATTAATTAAATTTTAATTAATTAATTTTAGTTTTACATGGGAGACAAAATGGCGGCCATTGGTTATTGAAGCATTTAATGCATCTTCATATCTATAAAGGGGGTTACCATAAGGGGGACCCTGTTCTGTCGCCAAATAGCGCCAAGTTTGTCGCCAACTTGGCGATATATCACCAAATTTGGCGTCCAAAATGAGTCGCCAAAAGTAACACCAACTTAGCGATATCTCTAATCGCCAAATTAGCGATTTCGCCAAATTCCCATAGACTTCCATTGTAAACCTACTTGCTTATAGAAAATCAACAATTTGAGATATTTTAATGCGACAAGAACTAATATTAGCTTAAGGGATTATATTAAATTTTTCTTTCATGACCTAAGTAGGAGTTAACTTTAAAAACAAAATTTTTATATTACTTGTTTTAATTCTGGTTCCTTGATTAGCACCACTATTTTGAAATGATAAAATTCCTCTCCTTTAATGACATACTAATTAAGTTGAAAACAAAGGGAATTTTACCATTTCAAAAAAAGTGGTGCCAATCAAGAAATCGGAATAAAAAAAAAGTAGCCCACTGGCAACACTGATTCAACGCCCTCTGCCGCTTCAGGAAGGCGTTTCGGACCAGGCATTCCTATGCGATTCCGAATCTTCTAGGTGTACCCAACGTCCGCTCGAAGTTTGTAACATCTTAGGTGGGACATCCTGTATATGTTTATGAATCTGATCTTTTGATTAATTGAATAACATGCAGGGGAAAAGCATAAATGTTAGATTGATTAGATTTCCTAATATATATATATATATATATATATATATATATTTATGATAATCAATTTTAAAAATAGACATTAAAGAAGATATCTGAAAAGCCAAAGAAAACATTTTATTAATGGTAAGACTGCTTTCAGTTATAATTGAATATCAATTTGTAATTGAGTAGTAAATACATTTTCTTTTAAAGCATCTTTTTTTTGGGGGTGGGTGGGTGGGGGGGGGGGGGGTCATACTCACAAGAATTTAAAAATGCATTGTTCTGCTGTAGATATAGACATTTTTTAAAACTATACTCTGAAGGACTGAAGTCCATTAAGGACAGGTGTCTCACTCTGACCTTTTCTTGAATACTGCTTTTTTCATAGAAAAATCTCTATTTTAGATTTTTTTTTTTTTTTTTCTTTACAAATTTTGTAGAAATGTATCGGATTGTAATTTTTTTTGCATATGTTCTAAAAATCTAGCACGCAAAAATTTCTCCAGAAATAGGTCCATTCCATGAAAAACGTACAAAATATCCTGTACATGGCATTTACTGATGAATGGCATTATCCCTGCATCTGTTAGCTTATAAGTTGTCAAAATATAAACTTAAAGATAAGAAATAAAGATAACAAAGATAGATAATAAAGATAATAAAACTCCTTAAAGAAAATAAGATAATAAAACTCCTTAAAGATAATAAAACTCCTTAGATTTTCAGTTTAGCATACTTGTTTTGATTTGATGATACAATAGCATTTTTAAAAGAACAGTAATATGTAGAACAGCAGTCCCATACGTGACATGTAATGCCTTAAGGGTGTATTCCGATGCAAACTGCTTATTTTCTGATTCATTTTAAAATTAATTTTTGCTTTCAAACGCATCAAACTGGGAAATTCTCTTATTTAGAAACTATATAATGTGCCGTGCTTCTTAATTTTTTGATAAATGCAAAAAATACTGTAAAAAACGCTGTCAAATTTGGCGTTTTGAACCGAATTTTCCGAAGCGGGCGATCTGGGAATGAAAAAAATGGTCATACTGGGAAAATAATTGTTTAAAAATCAAATTCTAATTAATTGAGCTGAAAATGAAATCACACGGCATGTTAAACATGTCTTCAGAAATCACCCCAGTAAGTTTCATGTTTTTACCTTTAAAAATGAGTCTGAAAATGTCTCAGAAAATTTCGAGCTGTTGAAAGTGGAAAAATATTTTTTCGAATACACCCTTAATACCAGTATTTAAACAAGAAAGAAAAAAATATGCGTCAAGCATAGATTATGAAACACATTCCAACACATTCTGAATAATGTAAAAAAAAAAAAAAAAAAATGCACCGTTAAAAAAAAATTAAAATATTACACTAATTCAGTCTTATGGAAACGCATAACACATTTCAAAACCCAATTTCAGCTGTTCCCATCTACAATCGCAAAATTATCCGAACTTTTCCAGCAGCCCTGTATAGGATATATAGATTTGTATCTACTAACTACACGCATACCTAAATTTAGTTCACTTAAGAATTACATATACTTCATTTGAAAATTCCCCTTCAGCAATTTCCTCTAATAAGGAGAATGGTACATGAATACTTTTGTGCAACCCTGTATTTGAGATATAGAATTTATGTATAGTAAGTAACATGGAAAAAATTAATTAGATTTAAAAGCGCATACTGAATTTTAAACCGTACACTCCAGCAATTATTACTCAAAGACAGTATTGTAACGGATTTCTTTTAGTATTGCAAAGGATTTCTTTTTTTTGTGTCCCTGTAAAGGAATAAAAATGCTATGAATGCCCTGTTCTAATGTGACCGTAGTGAAATTCACTGATTTATATCAGTTTCAATACATTTGAAATAACGTCATGTCATTAAAATACTCTGCAAACGATTTTTCCCCATATACCATAATGTAATGGAATACTTTTGAGAGTCCCTGTAAATGAACTATTAATCCTACATACTTCCTATATAATACCGAACATGCTTTGGTGACCCTAAATAACATTTATCAATTGCATGAAAATCCGAGCCTATTTACGAGAGTTAGAGCGTGGGCAGACGGACAGACAAACCGAATGCATAAACACTTTTCAACTTTGTTGGAAAATGTTAAAACAGACTAGTATGATCCCTAATTAAGGATCATGGCCGACTGTACAAAACCTCCCTTTACTGGACTCCCTTTACTCCCTTTAAAGGACTGTACAAACCTGTCCTTTTGACTATGGCCACTGAGACGTTATCTAACATAAGTCCCGGTCAGATGGTCAAACTGATGCGGAACCACCCGTGTGTTAATTTTCTAAGTAAGCTTGATACTTATTTTATCAACCCTGAAGGAATCATAGATTGAATATCTGGAGGCTTATAGTTCTAGTCTTTGATCTATAAAATGACAATTTTCTATCTCATATTCACTCCATAAATTAAAAATAATATTTAATAAAATTGTGTTCTTAAATGTAAATTCCGGAAGAAGATTTCCTTTTTTATTCTGTCTCAAAAATTATTCGCCATTCAGCATAAGAAATGACAACCTTTTTATGAAGAACAGCTTAAAATTGGAACACGATAATAACCCAGGAATAGATAGAGAAACCCTACCTGCATTTAAAAAGAAATAAAATTAATGCAATAAAATGAAAACAGTTTTCATTAAATCACCGAACATTAAAACTTTTAAGTACCTTTTCATTTATTTTTTAATATATTTTTCTCATTTTTATATGCTTTTATTAGATAATATTTTCTTTTTCTTTCTATATTTTTATGCGTTTTTTTTTTTTCTCAAACCCAAATTCCCATTTAAAATAGTCATTTCGAAGAATGTTATTGCTGTCTTAATTATTTAATATCCAATTTCCAAAATTCTACCACAAGCTGATTAAGTTTTATAAGATTTTGCAAACGAGGCATGATAATTAAATGAAAAAAAAAACTAAATGCAAGTTATAGCCTTTTTTTTACGTTCTCGTTAATAGATAAACATTTATCGCTTTTAGATCCTATGTGTTATTCTATCTGAATTCATAAATAGAAATTCTGCTTAATTACGAATAAAATTATGAGTGTTACATGATTTATTTAATGTCTTTCAGTATTTTTAAGAAAAGATATTGGAGAGCTGTATGGTAAAATGCGAATGGATAAGTATTTGACTTGGGTCTTAAAGTAATAAAAAGAAAATTAATGTAATAATAAACAAAATAAAAGTCAGAGACGTCAGGTTCTTTGGATTTTTTAAATGCAAGGCATGATTATCTTGACCGTATTCCAATGATTATAGTTACTTTTAAATACCAGTATTAAAAAATAAAACCCTTCGTCTTATTTTATTGCAAAATAATACAATGACAATTTACTTTTTGGAAATAGTAATACTAAAAAATAAGCACATCTAGGAACGATGCTTTTTTCAGATAATAAAGCGCAAATATGAAATTTCAAACGAAGAAAAAGTTTCTATTAGAAATAAATATGGTACCAATTGTTCCAACCATATAATTAATAACAATAACTAGAAATTGCATTATGCTATCTTCTGTCTCATATCCCTATAAGACCTGACCCGCACGGTCGTGCGGGTTAGGTATTAACTAAAATTCTATTCCATAAATGCCGGAATCGAGTGATTGTGCTAGTTAACAGAAACTATATTATATTTATTTCGTCAATAGATAGTGAATAATCAGTTACAAATTTCAGTTATATCATTGTTTTCAAAAAACCTCAAAAAGCTACCCGGTCTTAAAGGGTTAAATGCTCGAAAGTAATTAGAATTATCAAAATATTAAAAGTTATTCTTTTTTTTAATATTTTATGCTTATCTATTAGATTAATAATTACATGCCAGTCAGCTTTAACCCTTTCAGGGGCGGTGGTATGCTTATGAAACCACTTAATTTTAATTCCCAAACGCCACATTGGCACGAGATCTTTGGTAAAATATTTTACATTTAATATGTATGTGAAATATCCTTTTTTTCTATTTTCCTAATAAATTTGTTGGTTAATTCCGGTGCCACTCATTTATTTCAACACTTTAGCATTGAAAATGCTTTGCCCCTGAAAGGGTTAAGACTATATACATATTAAGACTACATATGATAATTAAAATTTGCGTCGCGTTTATTCAAAACGATGAATTTTGATACTGCGTGCAGTGTTACTAAAAAACTATGCATGGCAATCAAAAGAAATTTTCACCACATATTCAAGCATCTTCTTACACGAATTTAGGTTGGCACCACTTTTTTTAAGAAACATTTTTACTTGTACTTAAACTTTTGCAAGAGATATCTACAATAGAATGTACATTTAAACTACGAATAGAACATAAAAATAGAATCATATAATCGTATATAAAGCTTGGACGGCCATTTACAAACGCTCGATCGCAACGGGTTAAAAATATCACCATTTTGAATTAAGAACGTGCCCAAACTAAAACAAAAAAGAGATTCTGGAAACATTAAGAATATTCACTACATCGATTTTTAAGCAGAATAAAATAATGCAGTTAAAAAATCTAGTTTTCTTTAAATCGCCGAACATTAAAATACTTAAGTACTTTTCATTTCTTCTTTTTTTAACTTTCTCCCCAGTTTTTATATGCTTCAGAAAATTTTCTTTCTATATTTTTATCCGATATTTTCCAAACTTAAATTCACATTTAAATTTAGTCATTTCGAAAAACGTTACGACTGTCTTAATTATTTAATACCCGAATCCTACATTTCTACCACAAGCCGATTAAATTCTGCAAGTGCTCGCTAAGATGTTTTATAAATAAAAGGGAAATCTAGTTAATCGTTTGATTACGGGCCGGGATTGGCGACTTTTTAGGTGCGTTCGTAATTATATAAATACGTAGCACCTATAGTCGCCGTTCAGTCCGTCTGTCCGTCTGTCCATCCGTCCGCATATAACAGAACAAAAACTACCCAACCGAATGGTCTGAAATTTTAGCTATATGATTGTTGCAAAAATTTGTCGAGCCATTTCAAATTTTATGAAAATCGGATGTATAGTTTAGTTACAGGGACATTCAAAAGTTTTTCTTTACATTACGGCCAATGGGAAAAAATTATTGCAAGTGCATTTTAATGATGTTACAGACTATGCACTTATGAAGTGCAAAAAAATATACATTCAGTACAATATGGGGTGCAAAAAATAGTTATAAAACTAGTTATAGTACGAACGCACCTCATTTGCCACGTTTGACGAGCAATTTCCTACTTGTTTTTATATGCAGTAGCTCCACAATTTAGAAAAAAAAATATTTGTGGCACTGTTCTCTTGTAAATATCATAATATTAGAGATTATTTTCCTCAAAGAGGTATGGAAGAATAAAAAATAGTCTACTGGGACGGATATGTCCCTATAATGGAGTTATGAATAAAGAGGGGGAGACATAATGTAGTCTACCAGTTGTGAGTGAAGTAACTGAGGAGTTTGCCACAAGATGGCGTCTGACATTTTACATCAGATCAACAGTTTCTGATTTCCGCCGAAATAAAGTACCACCAGTAAATTTTGAATTGAAAATTTCACATTATTTTAGCGGTTTATGCATGCACAATTTCTCTCACATATATCCTAAAAATTTCATTCGTTTTTACTGGGGAAATGGCCTTGGGTATTTTAATCTCTGTCAGTGACACTGACAGGAGGTTGTTTAAATTGTCATAATATGGCGGAAACTCAGGGCCAGGCAACCGCCGAAGTAAACTTCCACCAGTAAATTTAAATATCTGTTTTTATACAAAATTATGACTGAAATTTTATATGAGACGTTTTAACCCCTTAACGCTCGAATTAAATTACGATTGAATAATTCAAATTGCTTATTGGCACCACTTTTATGAAAAAGAAATATTCACCTTATTTAATGACAGGTAAAATGATACTAAAATATAGCCAATTTCACTATTTTATAAAATTGGTGGAAATCAAACAATTTGAGTAAAAGACACAGCCCGAGAATATCTCGGGAGCGAGAATTAAGAGGTTAATCGGGGAATATTTCCAATCAAATTTGCTGGTGGGAGTCTTCGGCGCGCAAATGAGCCATTCTGAAACCGGTTGCAGTTTCACCATTTAGATCAGGGGCCCGCCTGGTATTGGTAAAATCTTAGAGTTATCTTTGCCTTATCTGTTTGTAGAATCTTTGTCACAACTTGTCGACAATTTCTTTAAAAAATTAGTGGTATTCGGTGGACCACAGTTTGACACCACTGATTTACAGGATGTGTCACTTTCTTTTTATTCATAATTCCACTGGAGTTATGAAGAAAGAGCAGGGGTCATGTAGTGTACAGCCTTCCAGTTGCGAATGAAGTAACTGAGAAGGTTGTCACAAGATAGCGGCTACTTTTTTTTTTTTAATAAGATCTACTGTTGCGATTACCGCCGAGACAAACTTCCCACCAGGTAAAATTGAATAGAAAATTTCGTTATTTTTAAGCGTCTTATAAATGGAAATAGTTTCTCACAAATATGGTAAAAATTTATATTTGTTTTTAATGGTGTCAATTTGACCAGTAAAACAGTCAGCTCATTTTACTAGTTGCCACAATATGGCGGAAACGCAGGACCTGACTACAGTAAACGTAAACTTTCATCCGTAAAAATTAAAATCTATTTCTGCCTTTTTTTATGACTGAATTTTTTCTTTAATAAGGCGTTAAAATAAGAAGAAAATTTCTATTTAAATTTACTGGTGGAAGTTCCACCGTCAGTAATCAACCCTTGGAAAAGCGGTTGCAGTTGAAGTTTCACTATTTTAAGGATATGTCATTTCCTCTTAACCCCTTACGGTCGCATTAAATTACTGTTTAAAAATTCAAATTGCCTATTGGCACCAGTTTTTTATAAAAAAGAAATATTCACCTTATTTAATGACGGGTATAATTGTACTATAAAAAAACGCCTATTACACTATTTCATAAAACTGTTGAGAATCAAACGATCTGAATAAAAAACACAGCCCGTGAATATCACGGGAGCGAGAATTAAGGGGTTAATGAGTAGTTCCATGAAAATTCCATGGCCCCCACACATTGTCAGTTTGTTAACCCTTTGAGGGGTAAGTAATTGTGTTTCTGTAATGTCAAATTCATACCGGAATCTACAAAACGATTTATTGCAAAATAAGGAAATACAAATTTACGACATTTTTCCACCAAAGTTAGAAAAGTAAAATTTAATATAATTTTTCTGGTGCAAATCTTCATTAATCGTAGGTGGGATAAAATATATCCCACCGCCCTTCAAGGGGTTAAATAGATTTTTTGTTGTTGTTGTTGTTCTCAATAATAGACAGGCGTGTTATGCTTTTACATTCCGTGATTATTCTAGATTCTAGAATATCCACGCGATCTAATAGCATAAAATCTCTATTATAAGCCGAGTACTACTAACATTATTTAACCCCTTAAGGGGCAAGCAAAAATGTCTCTAAATTTTGAATTCTCACCGGAATAATCGAAAAATTTTATTTATAAGTAAGAAAAAGCAATCTTTTAACGGTTTTCCTCCAAAGTTAAAAATATAAAGTTTAGTTAAAATTTTCTGGTGAGAATCTTGTTTAAATTAGGTGGGATATATTTTACCCCACCGCCTCTCAAGGGGTTAAAAGTGAGCATCTGTGGGAATACTATACACCACTCAAATGTCAACTTTATTGTTCTTAAAGATGCTAAAATACAATTAAAAATAATGAAACAACAATTTTATCCATTATAAGGCAGATTTTCAGACATTTAATAAGTGTATAGTTATAGTGTTCTTACAGATGTTCACTTTTTGATACTGCTTTTTCCCGAATAGTCTGGGCCTGATTATCGGCGGGACAAACTTCCACAAGTAAAAAAGAAAAGAAATTTTGTGTCATTTTTGCCAGAAAGTTTACGAAGATTTCTATTTAAATTTACTGGTTGAAATTTGTCCCTATTTAAAATTTACTTGTTGAAGTTTGTACCGCTAGTAATCAGACCCTACGAATTGCATTTCTCGCCGCATTAAATAGCAGAATTTCTGTCAGTAATTAAATAACATTTTACAATCCAGGAACACTGGTATTTAAAAGTAAGCATCTGTAGGAATCAGTGATGCCAGTGGGCTACTTTTTTTAAATTTAGATTTCTTGATTGACACCACTTTTTTGAAATGGTAAAATTCGTTTTGTATAATGACACATCAATTAAGGCTAACAATCAGCTCGAGCTTAATCAGTTCGTAGTTCATAACAGTACTTTAATAATCAGCAAATATAGTGGTACAGTCCTTAAGCAAAAAGTTCAGCTGCAATAACTATCTTTACTAAATTTGTTTGACTACTCTGCCTGTTAAAACTCTTTACATTAGGTTTGAATACGACATATCATCATTATAGTAGTTTTATTTTAATAAACAAATTTCCAGTAGTTATTCAACTACCCGTAAGGTTTGTTTATCAACTACTTTTTGAGCTACTTTTCCCATTCTAATTGGGACTCACCATCTTTTAAAACTTCTCAACTTTGTCTAAGTAGTAAATATCATAACTTTTCACTTTAAGTTATGTTCTCTTTTTCAATAATAAATAATAAGGGAACGTCCATTCGTTACTCTTGTGATAATTAGAGAAAATTTTCATATATAATTCCAATTATTTTATTACAAAATATAAGTAAGAAAAAAATTGGTATAACCAGCTAAATACCACTGTGTTCCACACACAAACATATATCTAATTTATAACAAAAAAAAAATTACTTATGTATATATTAAATGACTCTTGTGACATTCTGGTCACAAGAGCAACAAAATTTTGATTGATTATATAGACAAGGGAAATGCTTTTTGTTACAAATTAGATATATATTAAATGAGTGGAGCACAATAGTATTTTACTGGTTATATCACTTTTTATCTTAATTATATATTATAGTAAAATAATTGCAAGTATTTGTAAAAAACCGCACGAATGGTCACAAGAGTAACAGTGGACGTTCCCATAAATATTTCAATAATAATAATAAATAATATTTTCAATTCATAATACAAATAATAAAATTCTCAATAGTATACATTAATAATAGCAATAATAATACTTAACAACAATATTATAATCTAAGAAAATATCACAGGTTTTTTATTCATCGATATGGAAAATAATGGTTGAGGATAAAAATAATACATAACAACTAAATAATTTTCTTATTTTTTACTTATACAAGAAAGTATTTTTGCCTGTCGAAACATTAAAAAATGATAATAATAATAATTCTAAAGTCCAAATAAATTTAACTCTAAATATTTAGAAAGTGGACTCTCAACCAGTAGTTCCTTACAATAATTTATCTCTCTGATACTCTTGATGAACAGGCGTGTATTTGATAAAATTAGAATAGTAATATAAAGAAAATAAATAGGAATAAAAGATAATTTGTTTATATACTAAAATTTCTATTGTTACACAATCATCACAGAATCACAGCATAATTATCAATTTTCTAGGTTTATATAATTATAATATTACCAATTCTTACTATTTTTGTAAACAATTGGTTCAAGAAAATCAAATAAAATAAATATAGTTTATTTTAGTATAAAGTTAGTATAGAATTAAAAAACATTTAAATTTATTTCTCAACCTCAATTTGAAAATTTCTAAAACCAAATACACATCCTATGCCTGCATAAAGTGTCTACTTAATCTCAAAAACTCCCCAAAACAAGTAATATCCTCGTCGCGCGATAAGGACATACCCGTTTATCTTGAAAACTATTTAAGGAAGAGAAAAAAAAATCTACAGAATTAAAATTTAATCTTTGGTTTTTACTTTAGTTTGAGTTTGTGATTGTAATTGTTGTTGTGATGTTTGTTGTGTTTTTTTTTTTTTTTTTGGGTTGCTCATGAAATATTCTGAAATCATCTGGTGAAAACTATGGTCTTAATTTAGAAACATGTACAATAACTGAATTTAGTCCTGTCTCATAATTAAGGTTATCTATTTCATAAGTTACTTCTGAAAGTTTATTTATAATTTTATATGGTCCTGAGAAAGTAGGTTCTAATTTTCTAGTGTTAGGATATTTAAATTCTTCATAAATTACAGAATCTTGTAGTTTTAATGGGTAGCACAAGACACAAGGGGAATTTTACCATTTCAAAACAGTGGTGCCAATCAAGAAATCTGAATTTTAAAAAAGTAGCCCACTGGCAACATTGGTGGGAATCTTTGCCGTGAGCAATGTTGCCAGACTGGGGACTTTTTTTCCCTCCGATTGTTGATTGTCACACGATTGTTTTTTGAATAGAAATATTCGGCCTATTTTAAAATAGATTAAAAAATTCTGAAAAAAAAAGGCGAGTTATACTATTTTTAAAAAGTGGTGACAATCAAATAATCTGAATTAAAAAAGTCCCTAATCTGGCAACACTGGCCATGAGCCAAATATATAAGGGATAGGAATTATCAGGAATAGTTAGGAATAGTGGTTTAATAGTTAGAAATTTTATTTCTTCTGACATAGTATGTTTGAATTTCGTTTACATGCGCTGTTTGATTAAAAATTGCAATTTAATTAATAATTAAATGTAAAAACTATCAGCAAATAATCTCAAAAATTAGAATTCGAAAACCTAACGCGGGTCTACTGGTAATACAATAATTCATATAAAAAATTAAAACAAAATGTGTAACAATAATTTATGTTACAATAAATAATAAAACAAATATTCTGGGATAAAAAATAATTTCTATCCGTGATTAGATTGCACTTTACCACGAGATAATTATTTTTAACAAAATATATGTAACCGGGTTAATTAGGTATACCTAGATAAGTATAGTTAAAGTTAATCATTACAAAGATGATGCGATTGCCTTAATTATTTAACGCACATTTCCAAAAGTTCAAACATAATCCTATTATATTTTATGCGTATTTGCTGCGATGCTTGATAATTAAAACATAAACTAATTAACACAAATTTTACTTTTTTGTTATCATTAATAAACAAACGTGGTTTACCTGTTTTAAATTTTGTGGTTATTCTAGTGTAGATGAATTCATAACTTGTGCGATATGATGGATCAACTTTTAATGCTATAAAATGTATCCCACTGCGTTCAGGAAACGCATTTAACCCCTTGAAGTGTGATGGTATATTATATATACCACTTAATTTTAATTCTCAAAATTCACAATAGCACTAGAATTTTTGAATAAAATTTTGCTTTTATAATGTACCTGAAGACAAGTTTTCTTTGAAATATTTTTTTTTTCCGAAATCCTGTAATCACTCAATCATTTTAACATTTAATCAGCAACAGAAGCACTTTGCAACTGAAAGGGTTAAGGTTTATTTCCGAAAAAATTCTTTAATATGTATAAGAAGTTATTTTCTTTCATCAGGTCTTTTAACCCTTTCAGGGGCGGTGTCAGTGTGAGTATGTCACCTTTTTATATTTTTTTTAATTCCAAAACTGACAAATGGCATTAAGAATATTTTAATAAAATTTTGCTTTTACTATGACATAGTTGCCAACATCTTACGCTTTTTTGTACCGCAAAAATTTTATAGTAAATATCACCTTTTTAAATCGCCGCAATCCGCTGATTAAATAAGGTAAAATTTTCTATTAAATGTTTGTGGTAGAAAAAATCGGAAGAGTTGACAGCCATGCTATGACAGTGCAGAAAAAAAGGGCAGGTTTTTATTTTCTTAAAAATTCGTTTATAAATTCTGGTGTCAGTCAATTATTTCACCATTTTACGAACAGAGTTTTCCTGCCCCTGAAAGGGTTAACTCATTTGCGTCATTAGCGAATATATGCTTCAATTCTTGAATTTCTTTTTTATTCAGAACTTAAGCATTTATACCAGAAATCCTGATCAGTAATTTTTTCTTATTTAATGAGGGCCGTTTCGTGATTACATGAAGTAAAAAAAAAAATCTTCATTCGGAATTTCCGGTATGTAACGGGAATTTCTGAAAAAAAAAAAAAATCTGACATGCACGCTAATGATATAAATAGATTAACTCTTACCGGCGCGGAGTAATTCTGTTTATAAACTGATGAAATAACTGACTGACACCGGAATTTATAAAAGAATTTAATAGAAAATACGAACTTGCTTATTTTCACCCACATTATAATAAGAAAACTTTAGTTAGATATTCTTGGTGATGTTTGTCAGTTTTGGAACTGAAATTAGATGTCCTTTTTTTAGGACACTGCCCTCGAAAGGGTTAAAAAGTTACTTTCGATTACTTAAATGCGCACTTCCCGTTTCAAAATTGAAATAAAAATAGTCACAACTACACTACCAATGATCGTATATTAAAAATTCAACAATAACTCTTTTGGATAGCTAATTATTCTATTTTTCGAATAAAATGGCAAACAACATTTGCGATTTTTGTCCCAAATTGGCTGTTTAAATGCAGTGAGACCTTGAATCTCTCTCGGGAATTTTAATACATTAACCTCTTAACACCTTTGCCCGTACACCGTAAGTGCAAGTGTTAAAGCTTTTGAATACCACTAATTTTTAATTTTAATATTTATTCTGCTTTTAATAAAAGAAATTTTTAGATTAATTAAACCGAATATTCTAGTTAAAAAAAAGTGGTATTAATCCCGTATTTTTAGTTTATTGTGTCAAGAAAAAATAAACTGTTAAGGAGCAATATTGACAAATGAATGGCTTAACTCCGAGACGATATACTTAATCGTTATGAACTGATCTGCTTATTAATGTAAGCTATTTCTATGAGTACTTGTAGTGTAAGTCACATACTACGATTTTTGGCTACCAGTATTTTAGAACGGAAAAATGTAACTTATTTTGTCGGAGGTATCTCATTAATTGAAAAGGGCAAAGCAAACTTTTCGAAAATAACGGTGGCGAACAAACATAGCAGTTATCGGCTATGTGACTTACACTACAAAAACCATTGGAATTAACCTGTAATGTTCCAAAAATAATAATATAAATATTAGATTTTTGATTTATTAAAGTAAAGTATGATTCATTACGTTGTTGCCTTTTTTAAAACAGTAAATAAAAGACGTCATATATTTTAAAACAGGACAAAGCTTTTTCTAATAGATAAATATGACTTTGATTTTTAAGATTAAATAAATTGTTATTAATCGAAAATAAGCAATCTTCTAAATACCCACGATTGAGTAAACCTTCTTTTTATCAGAAGTCCTTTCCAGACGTGCCATTACGAAGAATAGATTTCTAAAGTTTAATCATTTGAGGGGCAAGCAATTGCGTTTGTGGGCTGCGGAATCGGAGTCAGGCTCATTTTTGAGCGAAAGAGTCGGAGTCGGATCTGTTAAAATTCCCGGAGTCTGAGTCCTCCATTTTCCCTGCAGACTCCACAGCCCTGGTTTGTATACTGCTGAATTCTCACCGGAAATTTGTAAAAAATTTATTTCAAAATAAGGAAAAGCAATTTTTCACCGCTTTTCCCCCAAACTTATAAAAGTAAAACTTAATAAAAAATTTCTGGTTTTATATCTTAATTAAACTTAGATATTCACTTTGCTGCTTGTTTAATTTCGGAAACTAGTTGTTTTTTGATTGGTACTTTTTAGCCTCTTATTTTAATTTTCTGATTGGCCCCCTGAAGATGTAGAAAGATTTCCAAAGTCGTGGATAACTAAGAAGTTGCACTGAAATTTCATAAAACCTACTTTTTTACAAGAAAACTTTTCTGTGTTTTTAAAAACATGTCCTTTGCCTCACTGAAGCTGGAAAGTCAAAATACATATTTCCATACAAAATATGTTAAGCAAGATTAAATAAAATCTGAATAATTAAAAAATATTTAGTATTCATATTTAAAAAAAAATAAAATGCAAAATAAAGGATAACATTCCAAAATAAGGGCCAAAAATAATCGATATAGGAAAACATTAACAGTGAAATAAAGGACAGTTGTTTCACGTTAAGTATGTACGTAACTATCGTACTGTGCATAAGGCAGTATCGCACCATGGAACTGTGAATAAAGATGAACTGATATATCCTCAAAATGGTGAAGCTTCAACTGTAACCAACTCTGATTTCCGCAAAAGCAAATTCTCACTTTATTAATTCATGCAATATATCTGTCATAATTAAGTCAAGAATATCAGTTCCTTTATACTGGTGAAAATATGCTCTTGTGATAGACAGACCTTCTGATTTCACCATATTGTGACAACCTAAACAATCCTCCTGTCAATGACAGCGAATTAGATTACCGCCGAAGTAAACTTCCATCACTAAATTTGTATATAAATATTCATTGTTATTTAACCCCTTGAGGGGCGGTGGGATAAAATATATCCCACCTAATTTAACCCTCCGTCTACCAGACGGGTCCATTGGACCCGACAGGTACATACAAAATATTCATTCAAACCAGAAATTTCTTTAAAATAAACTAAGTATATAAACCAGACAAAAATAAGGTAAATAAATAAGTTAAATAGTTTTAAATAAAAATTCTGGTGTAGAACGTTTTATTAAAACTTGAATAAAATTCCCGGTAGATCTAGGGTTAAACAAGATTCTCAGCAGAAAATTTTAACTAAATTTTATATTTTTAGCTTTGTAGTAATATCGTTAAAAAATTGCTTTTCCCTATTTAAAAATAATTTTTTTCTATTATTCCGGTGAGAATTGAATATTTAGAGACGTTTTTGCTTGCTCTTCAAAGGGTTAACCTCTTCAGTTCCGAAGATAAAATAATACCGTACTTTTCGGCGTACAATTCGCGGATCAAACAATCATGTTTCAACCTAGAAACTTTTAAAAATAAAATGTCACTTTTCAGATCGCAGTAAATGTTTGTATTCAATTACTTAATAAAATTTCTGGGTCCAAACAGAAATATTTGATCTCCGGATTATACGTCAGAAATTTCGGTAATACAAATGCTTATTCATTGTTTTTTTTTTTTCAAACAAAATGAAATCCTAAATGACAGAAAAATATCTTTTCTGAAATTGATCCTTTAAGAGCTTAGTAATTTGGGTTCAAAAATATGGCTCTAAAACTACAAACCCTTTAAAACAGGGGTGTCAAACTGTGGACCGCCGGACACCACTAAAATTTTAAAGAAATAGTCGACAAGTTGAATCGCAGCAATTCGACGATTGGATAAGGCAAAGATAACTGTAAAATTTTAGTTGTATCCGGCGGGCCACAGTTTGACACCCCTGCTTTAAAAACATCAATTTAATAATCATTAACCTAAATTACGCAATCACAAATTTAAGAGCTTTAAACAAGTAAATAATCTACAAATCCTGAAAATTTTTTATTCAAAAAGATTTAAGTTAAATACTTATGAAAATTTCTCACTTTCTTGGTCATACTCTTTTGGGATTTTTAGGCATTTTGCAAACTCAGATGAAAATACCATTTATTTTATGTGGTAATCAGCTTAGATATTGTCATTTATTCGTTTGCTTTGAATGCACACCCCCCCCCCCCAAAAGAAGAAAAAAAACATTCAGCTATTAAGAAATGATGTGAAAATGTAAAAAAAAAAAATCGGATATTTTAGTTTTTATAAGGAAAAGAACATAGGTCCCCGCATGGGGACCCAGGGACGAAGAGGTTAAACGTTTTATTCATGCAGAGTTTTTTTCATAAATAAAGCAGAAATTTCTATTCTTTTTAACTGATGGGAATTTGTCCCGGCATTAATAAGAACCTGATCCAATGAAAAGAAAAGATAGTTGCCATCTTTTGACAGCCTCCTCAGTTACTTCATTCATAACTGGTACATACTACACTATGAACAGGGCCTGTTTACGGAATAGGCCCGTGAAGCCCGTGCATACCGACTGAAATACAAAAGGGCCCCCAATTTTACTTTTCAAAACTAATTTTTAGAAAAAAGAAACTCAGTCACTGTAAACAATACATTTTTTTTTTCTGACGAAACTTTTTTTTTTCTTACTATATGGCAATTTGTAAATCACAAAAAATATTTTGAAGTTCACATATTCTCAACTATAGTTCTATATTTTTCATTTACAAAATAAATTGGTTATTTACAATTAAACATATAATAAAATACTTTTATATAGGTAGCTTTAGTTTAATATTAAAAATGTTATTTACTCTAAACTTTGATGGTAAAATTTCAAATTATTTAATCATACGAAAAAGAGATTTAGTAAATAAAAAAGCAATTTGTAGAGCAATAGGGGCCCCCTGTGTGACGTTGGGCTTCCCCTATTCCTAAGTGTTAAGCGGGCCTTGACTATGAATCCCCTTCTCTTTATTCCCATCTCCATTTATCGCACCGATGGGTAGTAAAATATTGAACTTAAGTAACGGTATGTGTATTTTTCCTCATGTTTCCAGAGTTCACGTAAAACAATATTCAATTAAATCAATTTCTTAAATATAAATTCCCCGTAAAATTTCTTTTCTTTTTTTCTCCTTTTTTCCCCCCTTCAAAAATTATTGCCCTTTCAGAGTAGAAAATGATAATTTTTATTAATAACGATAAAACCTGAGAACAAATTAAGTAAAAAAAAAATCTGAACTACGGAAAAAAAATTACAACCTCAATGCTTGAACAGAATAAAATTAATTCACTTAAAAAATGCAGTTTTCAAGAAATCACCGAACATTGAAATTTTTAATCGCTCTCCATTTTCTTTTTTCTGTTTTTTTTTTTTTTTTTTTTTTTTTTTTTTTATGATTCGAAAACTTAATACGCTTCGTTTCTATTCTATTCTCTTTGTTATTTTTTTTTTTATAACTCACAATAATTACTTTTACTTTTTTTATTGATTTTAAAAATAACCATTTTAAAAATGTCAGTACTGTCTTAAGTATTTTCTCGGATTATTCTAGACCTATGATTCCTAACATCGATCGAGCGCGGGCGGACGCCTCACGTAGGGGGAGAGGGATACCAGATTTGCTATTAATCCATTCTCTGTCATTTATTAATTTTTGAAACAACAAAATTGTACAATAAAATAAAAAGTTAAAAATTCCAAAAATAAATAAACAAATAAATAAATAAAATAAAATAAAGTAATAATTTTGAAAAATATTCCTTACAATTAAAAATAATTCCACACCGAAATAATTGTACAATTAAAAAAATATATATTTAGGTATTTTTAAGTGCGTTCGTAATTACAGTAGAATCTGTTTTAAACGAAACTCTCGGTTAACCGAAATCAGCTTTAAAAGCTTTTTTAACCATTTGGAAAAATGGTTATTGTCCTCGTCAGGGTAGAAAATCAAAAGCATATCTGAAGCTTTTTATTGTTTGAATCCGCATTTTATTCGTTTTCTGATTGGTCTATACAGTAATCTGTATTTCCCTTTACTTTCAACAGAGATGGATACTTCTGTTGCCACTATGACAAAAAAGTAATAAAAACTACAAAAAAATTTTAATAACTCAGAAACAAATTGAGATACAGCTTTCAAACAAATTACATTTAAAAGTACATTTTTTTTCTCTATACGACGGTGTAAAAAATAATATTGTGGGATGTTTAGAAGTTTAAAAATGAAATTTCATTTAAAATGGGTCGTCAGATTTCTGCGATGGGAAAGCCTTTTCCCGAACGCCCAATGAAATGCTTGGATAATACGTAAGTTTTAGGTGGATAATACGTAAGTTTTAAGAAATCTGACGGGTCGCAGGCGATTTTTGTCGCTTACAATTTTTACATGTAATATCACTATTAATGTTTAATTCATGGCGTACGTAATGTATGATCAACTCCATGCGATTTTTTATGTCTTAAATTTTAGTCTTCGAAAAAATCATTTTCCAAATGGTCGTTATAATTAATTTTTATTATTTGTTTATTATTATTTTTTTACTATCATATTTTTCGTGTGCAAGCGGTCCTCTCCAAACCACGAGTACAGATAAATATTTTGGATCCCCTTTCTTGGAATTTCTTCGAATTTAACTTGAGCTCCTGTACGAGATTTTTACTAGAGTAAATATTTTAATTTTTATCATGCGTACAAAAAGAAGACGCATTACTTTAAGTATACAAGAAAAAATACAAATCATAAATCGTGTAAGAATCGGGTGCGAGTATGATAAAATAAGCTCAAGAATACGACATTGATATTGCAGAGGTTAGTGTTATGAAGAGAGATGCTGTAAAAAAAAAAAAAAAAAAAAAAAAAAAAAAAAACCTTTATGCAGAAAGGCTGTGATACTGGTGAACCAATAGTATTTTTAGTACCAACAGTACAAATAGTAAAATTTTCCTGATAGAGCTGCAAACCAACGGCAATCGAAACTGCAACAAACAAAACTTTGTTTCAAAGCCTTGTGAAATATGTAAAAGGTACTTAATTTCAAAATTAAAATTTAGTAGTTTATTCTTGTGTCGGTTTTGCCATTGATTTATTTTTATTAAGCACTTGTTACCATAATCAGAAATAGCGCACATTTTTGCCCTTAATCTTAAAAATGAAACTTTTTCGATTATCCTAAAATTTCGATTTTCCGAAAGAGGGTCGGTCCCAATTACTTCGGATAATCGAGGTTCTACTATATATAAATACGTAGCCACTGTAGTCGTCGTTCGGTCGGTCTGTCTGTCTGTTTGTCCGTCCGTCCTTCCTTCCGCATATAACAGAGCAAAAACTGCCCAACCGAATGGTCTGAAATTTTAAATATATAATTGTTGCAAAAATTTGTCGTGTCATTTCAAATTTTATGAAAATCGGATGTATAGTTTAATAACAGGGACAGTCAAAAGTTTTTCGTTAGATTACGGCCAATGGGGAAAAAAATATTTCAAGCGCATTTTAATGGTGTTACAGCCTTTCGAACAGAATGAAATTGATATTCACTTATGAAGTGCACTTATGAAGTAGAAAATTCTGCCCGGTAATTATTAGACATGAGATATCGGAATCAGTGTCTAATAATTGAATGACAGAATTTTCCGGTCGATCGGAAAGTCGTGTGCTGTTGGAAAAATTAAATCGTACCGGAAAATTCTGCCCGGTAATTATTAGACATGAGATATCGGAATCAATGTCTAATAATTAAATGAAAGAATTTTCCGGTACGAATTGATTTTTCCAAAACGACACGACATTCCGATCGACCCGATATTTGTATAGATTGTTCAAAGAAACTTTTATACATGAAATTACTTTAACCCTTTATCTACTGACGGTACTTATAAGTACCACTCACTTTAAACTTTTATACCATAGTGAATATGACAAATATTATAATGGTACCTTGCAAAAATCGCTCTTTTAACTCAACTTTATCCGAATACATGGCAGCGGTAGCTTTAGGTTTGTTATTTTTGAGAGGAATGAGGCTATCTTTGAAGCAGTCGATGTGTTTTGTGCCGACTTTTTGTACAGATTGCCACGCTCGTCTTTTCATTGCTGCAAACACAGTAAAGGATATAACATAAGTGTTGGATTTTTTTTATGTGTTCATTATGGTCTTAGAATACAATTTGACTAGCTATTTTAGTTGAACGGTGTATGTATTTGATTTAACAGTTGAATTACTCGGTGGTACTTATAAGTACCGTCAGTACAATGGGTGCTGGAGAAAAACTTCTTGTTTACTTTTCGTCTGTGTAGTTATCCATCGTTCTCATCGGATTTAAAATGCAATTACTAAAATGTAGTGCAGTAGTGATTTCCCTGGTATTTCTTTTCTGTTTCATTGTTATTTTTTATAGGAAATCGAAAAAGTTGTGGCACCGGCTGGTTTTTGCCATGCTAGAAATGGCATATGTGGAGATGAGAGAGAGCATGTTGTCCCTGGAATATTGACGTTGCAAAACTAAAGGACTGATAACAAGATCGAAACCTAAAAAAAAAAAAAAAATAGTTTTTTTAAACCCTTTCAGGAGCAAAGCATTTTCAATTCTAAAGTGTTGAAATAAATGACTGGCACCGGAATTTGCCAAACGATTTATCTGTAAATACGAAAAAGCCTATATTTCATGTACTTATTAAATCGAAAATATTTTCTGGTGCCAGTTGAAATAACTTGTGGGTTTTTTGTTATGATAATTTAGTCATAGTGTACTGACGGTACTTTAAAGTACCACTTTAGTTAATTACCTCTAAATAATTAAATTTCTCACGGGTGAGTATTTTTTTATGTTTATCCTTTAATTTTCATTGTAGTAACTGAAAAAAAAATATTACATGAAAAAAATTGCAGTAGATCATAATGCCGTAGATAAAGGGTTAACCCCTTAACCTACGATTTACTTTTAACAGCTCCACGGTTTGGCAAATCTATAGCTGCCACTAAAATTTAATAGAGATTTTCGCCTTGTTTAATCATGGAATTCCGACGATTAAATTAAACTATATTTACTGTGAAATTTTAGTGGTAAGAAGAATTTACATTTGGCTCGATCAATGTACGCGGGCTATGCCCGTCATTGTAGGTTAACCCCTTGAGGGACAAGTAAAAATGCCTCTAAATATTGAATTGTCACCGGAAAAATTGAAAAAATATATTTTTGAATAAGGGAAGGCAATTTTCAATGATTTTTCCCCAAAGTTAAAAATATGAAATTTAGTTATAATTTTCTGATGAGAATCTTGTTTAAATTAGGTGGGATATATTTTATCCCACCGCCCTTCAAGGGGTTAAGGGGTTAACTCTCGAATTAAATTATGGTTTAAAAATTCAAATTGCTTATTGGCACCACTTTTTTGAAAAAGAAATATTCACCTTATTTAATGACAGGTAAAACGATACTAAGATAAAGCCAATTACACTACTTTATAAAACTGGTGGGAATCAAACAATCTGAGTAAAAGACACAGCGCGTGAATATGACGGGAGCGAGAATTAAGGGGTTAAAGTATATCCAAAAGTAATTATCCTAAACTTCAAAGACATTTGAATTATCTAAACGATATACTACCAGGATTATAAAATTAAAAAATACCTAAAAAGGCAGTACTGAAGGAAATAGATTAAGGGATCTCGGGATTTTTAAAATTTGAAAAACTGAAATCAAAGACTATTTTCAACATTTAATATTTCTAAATGCATATGATTTTAAAACAAAATTTTTTATTGGGATGAAAGTTATAAGTATGTTCTTTCATTTCATGCATTTAAAAAATTGCAAGATTTAGAATTAGTATTTATAGGGGGTTCCAAACTGTCAGACATTTGACCAGCAGAAAATCGGTATAACAGCTTACGTGCAGGATTACAAAATAAATTTTGCAACTAGAATGAAACTTTTAATGCCTATTTATACTTCAGATTGTAATAATTATCGAAAACCTAAATATATTTGTATTTAAAGCATTTTTATATTTTTAATACAGAGTTGTACTTAGTTAATGTAAAATTTTGAAAATTTCAACAGTACAATCACCGAAAAAAATTTTTTTTTGAACAATAAAAAAGGAAATGTTAGGTTCAGTTTACACAGACTAACATGAAACATATGTTTTGAAAATTTCATGAAAAAAATATTCAGAAGTTTTTGAGATAACTTGCGCGTTATACCCAAAATCATCATTTAGAGAAGAATGACTTCAAGGTTTCAGAAACGCTGCTTCAGCTATTGAGAGGGTAAAATTCTAAAAGCCACAACTTCTGTTCTAATGGGAATTTTAAGGAAACATTTATATCAAAATGTTCAGAAATAATAGTAGTTTAACATCTAAAAAAATTAAAATTTCGAAAATTTTGAAGCTTTAACACTAGAAAGACGGGAATATTTACTCCAGTTTTGTTAAAATATTTAATACCAGAATTTTTATTTAAAATTGTTTAAATTATTTATTTATCCCTTTTCCCTTTGTATTATTTCAACTTATTTTATAAAGAAATTTCCGTTTCGAAACGAAATATATCCATATGTTTAGGTTCAAATTGGCCCCTCACCGTCAATGTAGTGTTAAGAGTCCTGAGACCTCTTAACACTATTTTTGGCTAAAATTTTCTCCAGTTAGCCGTAAAAGAATAAATTTTTACTGTTTTACTTGTCAGATAATGTAGACAATGTTTCTAAATATAACTTATAAGACCCAGAGACCGCATAAAAAAAATTAATTTCGTGATTCAATATGAATACACCCCCTTCCAAATAAATGTCGTACCTGAAAAATGTATTTGATTTGTACATGTTTTGTGACTGAAAGTAGTTTTATAACGTCAACGTTTTAACACTAGAACATCCGGAAATTTTACCCAACTTTAAATGAAAATATTTTATACCAGAATTTTTATTTAGAACTATTTAAGTTATTTATTTTACTTAACTGTTAGTGTTTAGAATTTAATTTATTTTAAGAATTTTACTATTTATTTCTGGTTTCAGCGGACTTTTAATCATTTTATCGGTATCGAATTAACACTAGCTAGACGTTCTAGTGTTAAGAGATAAACTACAATCTCTATTTTGAATCCCCCCCCCCCCCCCCGATGTGATAAGACAGAAGATGAACTAGATGAAAATGTAATAATTGTATTATCTATTATTAATATAATGGTAATAATTTGGAGTTTTCTTTAATCTTATTCATAATCATGATGAGTGTTAATTTACTATAAAGTTGCATGAAACAATCTGCTACTAATAATTAACTGTGCTGAATGGCAAACATTGATAACATACCTATATATTTCTAATTCATATGCAGTGACTGCATATAGATAAAAAATTCTAAGAATACTGCTAATTGGAAAATAATAGATAAAAAGAAATAAAGGAAAAGGAAAAGAATAGAAAAGAAAAATAAAATAAAATAACATAAATTAATGTGTAATAATAATATAAAATAATAAATTCAGTGTCGTATTTACCGGGTGTTCCAAAAATGACAAATGATTTAAAAATTGAATAACTTGCGAACGGTGACAGATATTAAAAAAATTCTCGCAGGAGGGTTATGTATGATGTCAGGAGTTTTTTTATTGTGATTCTTTATTTTAGTTCTAATTTCACAAAATAGATGGCTCTGTGAGAAATAGATGGTTCTGCGAGAAATAGATGCTAATTCCAGACCAAATTTTTGGAACTTCGGGACCAATTCAAAACATTTTAAATCTCCTTTTTTCGCATGGGAGAATAGAAAGGCAGCGCCTATTGCTTGCAGCGCGACGTATCGCTGCTATTTGTAACTAAAACTGGAAGTCGCAGCATAAAAACTCCTGCCATTTTACATAACCCTACTGCAAAGATTTTTTCAATATCTGTCACCGTTTGTCAGTTATTGCTTGTTAAAATCATCGGTTATTTTTGGAACACCCGATACATTCATTTACTTTTTATTCATTTTTATAATTACCAATGCATTGCTGCTAACTCGTAAGGCTGTTACCACAAAAATATAATAGTATATCTCATCTTTTTAAGCCTCCATAATCTGCCGATTAAATAAGTAAAAAATTTCTGTTAAATTTTTGCGGTGGAAAAAAGCGTAAAAGTTGGCAGCTATGCCAATATAATACATAAAATAAAGAAATATATTTTATATAGAAAGTTGCTGTCGCATCTAAGGTGAATAATTAGCATCTCACATAGCTGCCAACCTTCCACTAATCTTCCGTAATGTCTGGATTAATTTAACCCAGGTTAACCACATTTCGAACCAGAAAATTTATTTCATGAATGCTTATTTATTTAATTCCAGGTTTCTACGTGGAACATATTTATTTTCATTTCTTAAAAAATTTCTGGTTTGAAACGTATTAAACCAGGGTCAAATTAACGCAAGTATTACGGAAGATTAGTTTGAGGTTGGCAGCTATGGCATCTCATCAAATGTTTCTGAATATGTCGACGATGTTACTATAGGGACATTTTAGAAAGCTGATCATTAGCATTTAGTATGCCGAATATCACTTTGTCTCATTAAGAATTTGAGCGTTAATATCTCAGAACTGGAATATTAATACAACAGATCTCTGCGTTTCTCGAATCTATTAGATTCCCCTTTGATGTTACCACAGAAACATGACAAGTGATTGAATTAATACATAACTGCCGTAGCAGTAGTATTGCCAGTGAGCTACTTTTTTAAGTTAAGATTTCTTGATTGGAACCACTTTTTTGAAATGGTAAAATTGGCCTTATTTAATGACATATTAATTAAGGCAAAAACAAGGGCAATTTTACCATTCCAAAAAAAAAAATGGTTCCAATCAAGAAATCTGAATTTAACACTAAAGAGTGAGGGAATTTTACTCAAGTTTTATAAAAAATATTCGTCACCAGAATTCTTATTCAAAACTGTTTAACTTATTTATCTAACATTTTTCTTCTTATTTACCTTTTAAACTTATTTTATAAAGAAATTTCTAATTGAAACCAAATATATTAATTTGGTAGGGGTCAAATGACCCTTCACTGTCCTTTTAGAGTTTAAAAAAGTAGCCCACTGCGAACACTGCATAGCAGTCATTTTAATGCCTTAACCCCTTCACACTCGAATTAAATTGCGGTTAAAAAATTCAAATTGCTTATTGGCACCACTTTTATGAAAAAGAAATATTCACCTTATTTAATGACAGGTAAATCCATCCTAAAATATAATCAATTTCACTATTTTATAAAACTGGTGGGAGTCAAACAATCTGAGTAAAAGACGCAGCGCCCGAGAATATGACGGGAGCGAGAATTAAGGGGTTAACCGTTTCCGGCACAGGCAATTTTTGTTGTAAAATGATGAAATGATTGACTGACACCGAAATTTAAAAACGAACTTGGATAATAAGAAATTAAAAATATGTAACTTTTAGAAATTAAAAACATGTTACTTTAAACGTTCATTGTAAAAGCAAAATTTTACCAAAATATTTATGATGCCGTTCGTAAGTTTGGAATTAAAATTAGGTATCTCGATTCGGGCACACTGTGCCGGAAAAGGTTAAGAGGGATCCGATTAAGCATAGCTCGATTCGAACAAGAAATAACTTTATGAGATAAAACAAACATATACTAAAAATAATTAAATTGAATAACTTAAATAGCATTAAATAAAAATTCTGGTATGAATAATTTTATATGACTTAAATTAAAGTTCCGGCTATAGTAGTGTTAACCTTTTCACGAGAAAACCAATTCTATTTTTAAAATGCTGAAATGATCGACTCTCACCAGAATCTGCGAACAAATTTATTTGTAAATTAAATTAATGCTTTTCTTTACATGCATTATAAAAGCAAAACATTTACAAAAAAGTATCGTACAATTTCGGCAGTTGGGAATCAAAATTAACGCATTCACGACGGGAAACCAGAATTACTGTTTTCTTTCAAAAAACACCATTGACTAAGGGCGTGAGTTTCTACCTGACAGAAAATGCATTTATATCATGTTGTCCATATTTCTGTAGATTGTAAGACATTTTATATTAAATTCGTACATACATTGAAAGGTATTTACCGATGCATAAACTTGGGAAAACTATCATGCACACCAATTTACAAAAAACTTTCAGAACAGGGAGGAGCTTCTACTGTTTTAAAATTCAGATTTGATAAAAATTGATTGTCGGTAATGTGTTAAGTGGTAAGCATATTCTTACCGCCTATGTAAGGATTAACCCTTTCGACACGGCATCCTTTACACAAATTTTATTTGGATGGCAGCGCTTTTTTTAATCAGTTCCCTTTACTTGGCAAATGCCAAAAAAAGGTCTCCTTAAAAGAGACAAATGTTACGTTTATTTATTAATGGTGCCAAACACATGAATTAATTTACATTTTATTGTATATGAAAATAAAAAGTTTGGTTGACACAGAGAGCCAGCTTGGGTCAAATGTATAATTAATTAATAATAATTTTGTATATTTACGTATGGATTAATTATTTAACTAAAATTTTTTTGACATTTTCGTTTTCGTTTTTCATCGGAAATAGAAAGATTACCGAAATTCGGTTTCGATCTTAAAAACCTGTTTCGGTAGATCCTTAATTAATATTCTTCCTACTTTATTTTTTTAGCACAACCATGCCTTAAATCATTTTCATTCAAGTAGTATTTAACATTAAGGGAATCAGGTAAGCGAAATTCAACCAAAAAATCGATTTTTACTTTTTTATATCATTAAATAGTTTAAA
The DNA here is from genome assembly GCA_963932465.1 of Maratus speciosus. NCBI lineage: Eukaryota > Metazoa > Arthropoda > Arachnida > Araneae > Salticidae > Maratus > Maratus speciosus. Next base: position 203,183,805 of record OZ010794.1, on the reverse strand, counting down.
CTTTTTATCTTTTCAACGATGTATTACTAATCAAGGTTCGCACACTCCTTGGAATTTCCAAGGACTCTGACACCACTATTAATGACAAGAAAATTTACATTTAATTTTTAAAGCACAGAAGTCATAATCCCCGCCTTTATTCACAGATTTTGCAATATTTTCCTGCAGTCAAATACTTTCAAAATACTGTTAAAATTTAGTGGTAAAAATGTGCGAACCCTGATTACACATGTTTATATATATATATAAAGTGTTGGATTTTTTCATTCTAAGAACACTTCAAAGTAGTGGGCTACTTTTTTAAAATTCAGATTTCTTGATTGGTACCACTTTCCTGAAGTGGTAAAATTTACATTGTTTTCGACTTAATTAATATGTTATTAAATAAGGCGAATCTTACTATTTCAAAAAAAGTGGTGCCAAGTAAGAAATCACAATTTTAAAAAAGTAGTCCACTGGCAACACTGCTTCACAGCTTTAATTGACTTTTCTCAAAACTTCGATTTTTCAGATTTGTGTTCCTTTTTTTCAATATATATTAAACTTAAGAACTCAGACTTTTCTAAATACTTATATTATGCTATAGTGCATAGTTTAACACAAGGATTTAATGATTTCCTGAGAATTATTTATTTTAGGCAGTGACATCTTACCAAAAACGACAATTTAAAAATGTCTTTCAATAAATAATTCATAATTTTCAATTTCACTTAGAAAGAAAATGGTCTGTTAACATACGTAAAGCATGTTATTTAAACTACTCTAAAAAATCTATCTTTCACCATTTCTGAGAAAAAGGTACATAAAGTTGGTGTATTTTAACATGGGCGAGATAAGCTTACCCGGTCCACTTAAATAAACATAAATGATTCTTATATTGTATCTTCAATGTTGACAGAACTCGATCGAAATAATGCTCAATAAATCACATTTAAGTCTATTATTCTTACATTTTTACTGCGAACAATCCATAATCCGATGACGAATATGTTCATTCAATATGTATACATGCGAAGAATAAAAACAATTCAATTAATCCTTGACACTACCAGAGGCCCATAAACAGTTCTAAAAAAATTGGAGCTTTTCGTTTTCGTTTTTGGCCTAAAATAGGAAGATTAACGAAATTTGGTTTCCGTTTCGGTCTTAAAAACTGTTTTGATCGATTCTCAATTAATATTTTTTCTACTTTATTTTTTAGCAAAACCATGTCTTAAATAATTTTTATTAAAGAAGTATTAATGTTAAATAAACAATGATTATAATATTATATCTATAGTGTTGATAGAAATAATGCTCAATAAATCATATTTCTGTCTATTATCTTTACATATTTACTGAAAACAATTCATAGTCCTCCAAAGAAACAACCACAAGATGACGAATATGTTCATTCAATATGTATACATGCGAGGCATAAAAACAATTCAATTAATCCTTGACACTACCAGAGGCCCATACACAGTTCTTCCCCAATTGTTCCATCATCTGTTGAATTAGAAATGAAGTAAAGCGAAATGCGGTGCTCTCTTAGTGATTTTTTGTTTTGTTTATACTGGTTGCGTCTAGTCAAAGCTTCAATTTCTGATATGTCTATCCGTTTTCTTTTTCGAGAGTGAAAGGACCTTGCAGACAAGGTCTAGGAAATCACGCGGCATCATCGGACAGTGTTACCGAGCATGAGAAGGTAATTGATTCTTAATGGAACGAATCGGGTTTTAAATATTGGAAAATAAGATTTAAATGATCATTACTTACAACCGCTAAATGATATGTTACATTAATAATGTTTTTGAAAGTTGAAATCATGTAACGGTCGGAATTAGCATAATAATTTTAATAAAATTATTTCACACTCAATAATTTTCTGGTAGAAAATAATTATTGATGAAGTTTTGATTTAATATGTCGTGATCCGAAAATGAAATGTTTATGAAATAATAAATTATAGCTGTAGATCTTCAGTTTCTTTTTTTTCTTTGTCGATCTAAACTGCAAACTTTATTTACATATTATTTTGAATTCGTGAAATAAATGCATCGATAATGTTGGTGGATTATTTGAGATTGAGATCATATTATAAATATAATTGCTAAACCGATTGGTATCTTCTAGTTTAACCCCTTAATTCTCGCTCCCGTCATATTCTCGGGCTGTGTCTTTTACTCAGATTTTTGATTCCCACCAGTTTTATAAAATAATGAAATTGGCTATATTTTAGTATCGTTTTTACTGTCATTAAATAAGGTGAATATTTCTTTTTCATAAAAGTGGTGTCAATAAGCAATTTGAATTATTCAACCGGAATTTAATTCGAGCGTTAAGGGATTAATGTAAACTCGCTTGTACATCTAGCAGCAAGGGCGCTAACTACTAGTTATGAAATGTCAAGTTAGAATCCCAGTTCAACCTTCGATGTTTGATTTTGGTCGGATTCCGGAAATAAAGGTTCCGGCCTTTTAATTATTTTGTACAAAAGGAAATCATACCACAACAAAAAGGGCTTCCAAATGATTCTTTCTTATAAATACCGCTTTTTTCATACAAAAATCTTCTTTTTTGATTTGTTTGTACTTTTACATTATCCGGGCGCAGGTATCGACCAATATCGTTCGCATCTATGCTGTACATATTGCATTTTTTCTATTAAAAATATAAATCTTTCACTCATTTAATTTAAAATACATAACTTTAATTTAAAATTACATATAATGCATACAATTTAATACATGTCTTCATTAATCATTAATCTGTTAAATCATTTCACTTAAAATGGAAAATGAATAAATACATAAAATAAGAAATAAAATAAAGCCCCGATTATCCGCGAAGCGATTTTTCTCTTCTTTTTTTCTTTCTTTTCTTCTTTATTTGTTTTTTTTTTTTTTTTAATTCAAGCCAACAGCAAAGAAAATACAATAAGCCCTACTAATAAATATAAAATGAAAAATTCATGTATTCGAAAGTAATGGAAGAATATTTCTAGATTCCGTTGCCATGTTTAAAATATCATCATTTCTTGATTTTATTAACAAAACGTAAACACAGTAATTAAAATATTTAACAATTAAACAAGACTTATGATAAATTCCAGAGGAGCATATCAAGAGTAGCTTCATTTTTGAGATAGAAAAGATGTTTCCAAAGCAAAAAGCAAAAAACAGTAACTGATTTTTTAAAAAGGTGTAACTCAACACTTTTTGCATAGTATGCATGGCATTGTTTCTTGTTTACTGTTCTTTATTTTAGTGATTTAGACGAAAAGCACATGTTTTTGCTGTACTGTGCATATGTATCTATTTTAAACGTTTTATTATGTTTTTTGTACACTAAAACATAGTTTTTATGTTGAACTGTCTTTTTTTCGTGCTTGCACCCCATTTTCAGTCTTTTTCGGATTATCCGCGGTGCCCTTGCCACCCAATTTCGCGGATAATCGGTGCTGTACTGTAGTACCATAAACCAAAATATTTTATTTCGAAATGAAAGCATTGTTTATATTTCACACTCGCGAAAAATAAAAACTGCTATAGGCAAGAAAAAAAAAAAGCTACATTCGAGATTTTGCGTCCGGCTGATATAAAAGTACCGATTTTTCTTGTATATTTTACAGAAGGCTATTTCCATAGCAAATGTTGCAGAAATGTACCTCGTAAGAATTTTTTTGAAAATACTAGAAATAAAAAACGTAGAATTTCAGATCTTTGAGTGGAAACCCTTCGTCAATCAATTTAAAGTAATGCATCCATAAGACATTTGTCTGGATTAAATAAAAATTATTAACTCTATCAGTAAATTTAAATTAATATTAAACCAATTGTAAATGTTTTTTATTTTGACAATTTCGTGAAATGACACCTTCCCCTATCATTTCACACAAATAATTATCGTAAAATAATACAGATTATGATACCAAGTTCCTTCATAAGAAAAAAATCAATACAATATAAATCATACCATGATTTTTCTGTATCCCGCTTCTTCAATAAAAAATCACCTTTTCTTTGATAAATATAGTGTCAGAAACAAAAATATCGAGACGAAAGAAGTAAATCAAATTTATGAGGAAAATCAATCGTTCCGTGGAGGAATATTAGAATTTGTATGATCGATGTACGTCATCATGTGTGAAAACATCTTTCCCTCTTTCATAATTAATTTTACGTTTCAGATGACAATTGTGAGAGAATATATATAAATAGTGCTGGTTTGCTTTATTTAGTTTATCTATAAACATCACATTGTTAATAATATATCTACCAGAAAAATATTTCTTTTGAAATAGTGGTATTTAAAAAACGGACATTTAGAGCCCTGAATCCGAACCATCCTTCAATCAATTTAAAGTATGTATCCATAAGAGTATTGTTTAGATTATATAAAATCTGTTACTCTATCAATAGATTGCAAGTAATAGTCAACCAAAAATAAATACTTTTTAACCTAACACTTTGGAGAAATAACACCTTTCCCTCAGGGTTGCGAGTTTGGCCTCCATTTGTATTTCGAAATTTCAAATTTAATCCGGAAATTTTGAAAAAAGAATCTTTACTTTAAGTAATTACAAAATTTCTGTCATTAAATAAAGCAAAAAATATTATTTTTAATTTCTGGCACGAATTCTGGTTTTCTGAATGAAAATGGAGGCCATACTGGCACAACCCCGCTTTCCCTATCACTATTATACAGATTATTAATTTCGCAAAATAACACTCATTGGGAAATTAAGTTTCTTCATTAGAAAAATAAATCAATGGGACATAAATCATACGATGCTTTTTCTGCATCATGCTTATTAAATAAAAAATCACTTTTTGTGATAAATACAACGTCAAAAACAAAAACACCGAGACGAAAGAAGCGAATCAAATTTACTGCGAAATTCAATTTTTCCGTCGAGTAATATTAGAATCTGTATGATCGGTGTACGTCATCATGAGAGAAAATATGTTTTCATGTGTCATAATTAATTTTTCGTTTCAGATGACAAATGTGAGAGAATATTTATAAATAGTGTTTGTTTGCATTATTTAGTTTATCTATAAACAGCACATTTATTAATACTAAATCTAGCAGAAAAATATTTCTTAGGAAATACTAATATTTAAAAAACGGACATTTGGAGCCCTGAATCCAAAACGGCGGCCAAACTGGCAACTCTGCGTTCCCTATCACTATGATAGAGATTATGAATTTCGCAAAATAATACTCATTGTGAAATTGAGTTTCTTCATAAGAAAAAAAAATCAATGCAGCATAAATCATACGATGATTTTTCTGTATCATGCTTGTTCAATAAAAAATCACTTTTTTGTGATAAATATACTTTCAAAAACAAAAACACCGAGACGAAAGAAGTAAATCAAATTTACGAGGAAAATCAATCTTTCCGCGGAGGAATATTAGAGTCGATATGATCGGTATATGTCATCATGTGAGAAAATATCTTTTCCTCTGTCATAATTAATTTTACGTTACAGATGACAAATGTGAGAGAATATTTATAAATAGTGTTTGTTTGCATTATTTAGTCTATCTATAAACACCACATTGTTAATAATACATCTATCAGAAAAATATTTCTCATGAAATATTGGTATTTAAAAAACGGACATTTTGAGCCTTGAATCCAAACCATCCTGCAATAAGTTTAACCCCATAACGCTCGAATTAAATTACAGTTGAAAAATTCAAATTGCTTATTGGCACCACTTTTATGAAAAAGAAATATTCACCTTATTTAATGACAGGAAAAACGATACTAAAATATAGCCAATTGCACTATTTTATAAAACTGGTGGGAATCAAACAATTTGAGTAAAAGACACAGCCCGAGAATATGACGGGACGAGAATTAAGGGGTTAAAGTATGCATCTATAAGAGTTTTGTTTATTTTATATAAAATCTGTTTCTCTATCAATAGATTACAAGTAATAGTCAACCAAAAATAAATACTTTTTTTAACCTAACACTTGGAGAAATAACACCTTTCCCTCAGGGTCGCCAGTTTGGTCTCCATTTTTATTTCGAAATTTCAAATTTAATCCGGAAATTTTGAAAAAAGCATCTTTACTTTAAGTAATTACAAAATTTCTGTCATTAAATAAAGCAAAAAATATTATTTTTAATTTCTGGCACGAATTCTGATTTTCTGAAAAAAAATGGAGGCCAAACTAGCAACCCTGGCTTTCCCTATCACTATGATACAGATTATTAACCCTCCGTCTACCAGACGGGTCCATTGGACCCGACAGGTACATACAAAATATTCATTCAAACCAGAAATTTCTTTAAAATAAACTAAGTATATAAACCAGACAAAAATAAGGTAAATAAATAAGTTAAATAGTTTTAAATAAAAATTCTGGTGTAGAACGTTTTATTAAAACTTGAATAAAATTCCCGGTAGATCTAGGGTTAATTTCGCAAAATAATACTCATTGTGAAATTAAGTTTATTCATAAGAAAAATGAATCAATGCAACATAAATCATACGATGATTTTTCAGCATCATGATTCTTAAATATAAAATCACTTTTTTGTGATAAATATAACGTCAAAAACAAAACACCGAGACGAAAGAAGCAAATCACATTTACTGCGAAAATCAAATTTTCCGTCGAGGAATATTAGAATCTGTATGATCGGTGTAAGTCATCATGAGAGAAAATATCTTTTCATGTGTCATAATTAATTTGCGTTTCAGATGACAAATGTGAGAGAATATTTATAAATAGTGTTTGTTTGCATTATTTAGTTTATCTATAAACAGCACATTTATTAATACTAAATCTAGCAGAAAAAAAATTTCTTAGGAAATACTGGTATTTAAAAAACGGACATTTGGAGCCCTGAATCCAAAACGGCGGCCAATAACTGGCAACTCTGCGTTCCCTATCACTATGATAGAGATTATGAATTTCGCAAAATAATACTCATTGTGAAATTGTGTTTCTTCATAACAAAAATGAATCAATGCAACATAAATCATACGATGATTTTTCTGTATCATGCTTCTTCAATAAAAAATCATTTTTTTGTGATAAATATACTTTCAAAAACAAAAACACCGAGACTAAAGAAGTAAATCAAATTTACGAGGAAAATCAATCTTTCCGCGGAGGAATATTAGAGTCGGTATGATCGGTATATGTCATCCTGTGAGAAAATATCTTTTCCTCTGTCATAATTAATTTTACGTTTCAGATGACAAATGTGAGAGAATATATATAAATAGTGTTGGTTTGCATTATTTAGTCCATCTATAAACACCACATTGTTAATAATACATCTATCAGAAAAATATTTCTTATGAAATATTGGTATTTAAAAAACTGACATTTGGAGCCTTGAATCCAAACCATCCTGCAATCAATTTAAAGTGTGCATCTATAAGAGTTTTGTTTAGTTTATATAAAATCTGTTTCTCTATGAATAGATTACAAGTAACAGTCAACCAAGAATAAATACTTTTTAACCCAACACTTGGAGAAATAACACCTTTCCCTCAAAGTTGCCAGTTTGGCCTCCATTTGTATTTCGAAATTTCAAATTTACTCCCGAAGTTTTGAAAAAAAAATCTTTAGTTTAAGTAATTACAAAATTTCTGTCATTAAATAAATCAAAAAATATTATTTTTAATTTCTGGCACGAATTCTGATTTCCTGAATAAAAATGGAGGTCAAACTGGCAAACCTGCTTTCCCTATCACTATGATACAGATTATTAATTTCGCAAAATAACACTCATTGGGAAATTAAGTTTCTTCATCAGAAAAATAAATCAATGCGACATAAATCATACGATGCTTTTTCTGCATCATGCTTATTAAATAAAAAATCACTTTTTGTGATAAATACAACGTCAAAAACAAAAATACCGAGACGAAAGAAGTAAATCAAATTTGCAAGGAAAATCAGTCTTTCCGTGGAGGAATATTAGAATAGGTATAATTGGTGTACGTCATCATATATGAGAAAATATCTTTTCCTGTGTCATAATTAATTTTTCGTTTCAGATGACAAATGCGACTTTTTAGTGTGAGGAAGAGAGAATATTTATAAATAGCGTCGGTTCGCATTATTTATTTATTTTCTCTATAAACTGCACATTTGTAACAATGCTTCTAAATTTTCTAATTTCTTCTTATTTCACCTCTATTTCATGTCATGAAATAAGATGAGTATTACTATTAAAAAAAGTGGTAACAATCAAATAAATTGAATAAAAAGAAAAAGCGAACTTGAACTTCTGTTCTAGTGTATAATATAAAATTTCTAGTACGGTAAATGGTCCGATTTTAGAATACCACATTTTTCGTACCAAAATCTGAAAAAAATATTTTTCTTGCAAATTTCATAGAAACTACCCCGAATTAATTATAGAAACTACCCTTCTATTGCAAATGTCGTAGAAATCTATCGCAAAACATTTTTTAGAAAATACTGGTATTGTAAAACGAACATTGGAGAGTTCTGAACCCAAATCAGCTGTTTATTAATTTAAAATAATGCATTAATGCAAAAGTTTCGTTCAGTTTAAATTAAAACCATTAATTCTACCAATAAAATTACAAGTTATAGTAAACAAATAGTAAATACTTTTTCTCCTAACACGTTCGAAATATGACACCTTCACCTATCCCTAGGATGCAGGTTATTAATTCCGCAAAAAAAAAATACTGATAATAAAACCAAGTTCCTTCATAAGAAGAAAATAGTCAATGTAATATAAATCATACGATGATTTTTCTGCATCCTTCTTCTTCAATAAAATATTACTTTTTTGTGATAAATATAGTATCAGAAACAAAAACACCAAGACGAAAGAAGTAAATCAAATTTACGACGAAAATCAATCTATCCCTGGAGGAATATTAGAGTCGATATGATCGGTGTACGTCATCATATGAGAAAATATCTTTTCCTGTGTCATAATTAAATTTTCGTTTCAGATGACAAATGCGATTTCTTAGCGTGAGGACGAGATTATATTTATAAATAGTGTTGGTTCGCATTATTTATTTTCTCTATAAACTGCACATTTGTAATAATGCTTTTATATCTACTAAATTGGCCGCATTTCATACTCACTTAATGTCATTAAATAAGGTGAATATCACTATTAAAAAAAAGTGGTAGTACTCAAATAAACTGAATTAAAAGAAAAAGAGAACTTGCACTTCAGTTCTAGAGTACAAAATGAAATCCCAGCACCTCTGATGGTCCGATTTTACAATACCACATTTTTCATACACAAATCTAAAACATACCTACCTCGAACTTTATTCCTATTGCACTGTTACCAGATTTGGCCTTTCTTTAATACTGAAATTTTACATTAACATAAGAAATTCTTTATAGTATTGTTTTCTTTATTTAATGACAAACGTTTCGTGTTTACCTGAGTAAAAATTCTTCTTTCAGAATTTCTGATATGTATTCGAAGTTTTTTAATTGAAAGTAGAAGCCAAACTAGCAACCCATTTTTATTGCAAAAGTTATGGAAATCTACCGCAAAATATTTTTAGAAAATACTGGTATTGTAAAATGGACATGGGAGAGTATTAAACCCAAACTAGCTGTTTATCAATTTCAAATAATGCATCAATAAAAGTTTCGTTCGAATTAAGTATAAACTATTAACTTTATAAATAAATTGCAATCTATAGTAAACCAATAGTACATACTTTTTATCCTAGCACATTCGAAAAATGACACCTTCACTTATTACTATGATACAGATTATTAATTGCGTAAAATAATACTGATTATGATACCAAGCTCCTTCATGAAAAAGAAACAAAAAAAAAAAAAAAAAACATCAATGCAAAATAAATCATACGATGGTTTTTCTGTATCATGCTTCGTAAATAAAAAATCACTTTTTGTGATAAATATAGTGTTAGAAACAAAAACACTGAGACGAAAGAAGTGAATTAAATGTATGAGGAAAATCAATCTATCCGTGGAGAAATATTAGAATCTGTATGATAGGTGTACGTCATCATATGAGAAAATATCTTTTTATGTGTCATAATTAATTTTTCGTTTTAGATGACAAATGTGACTTCTTAGTGTGAGGGAGAGAGAATATTTATAAATAGTGCATTATTTAGTTTATCTATATACAGCACATTTGTAATAGTATTTTTCGATGTGCAGAAGCCTACAAAAATCTTTATGATAGTTTTTCAGTGAGTCAATATTGTAGATAGCAAGTAGATAGCTTCCTGCAATCATTGATTTTGTATTATTATATTTTGCGATATAAAAACGTAAAGGCAGCTACTAATATATCCTATTGCCACATCGTATTCCAGGGCTCGCAGCGTTCCTAAAATTTTCGTACTTTGCTACCGCTAAATTAAAGGGATAATCTTAGTTGTACAATTCTATTATAGATGTCAAAAGAATATACCACGAAGAATTCTTAATTAAAATACTGGTAGCAAAGTGCGAAAATTTTAGGACCGGTGCGAGCTTTGCGTATATACACTGCAAATAGAAGCGTCTTAAATTTAGACACATATGTGACTGAAAAAGAAATTTAGACACTTAAGTGTCTTAATCTGAAAATTCAGACATTATAGATGTCTTAATTTAAGATACACAAGTGTCTTACTATGACCATGGTGTAAACGAACCGAGAATAATGTCTAAAATATCCGCAAACGTCTTATTTTAAGACACTTCATTGCTTTAAACGTGTCTTAATTTAAGACGTTTTGATTCTTCCGACTCAATAACCACCAGGGGGCACTAGAACTCCCAGTTGCGCATGCGTTTTAGATGTCTTCGTTCGAAGTGGTATACGTTGTAATTCAAACAAAGTTTGTTTTTATGTACGCGTGTATTTTAATTCGTTTTTTGCGAAATGTGAAGTACTGCGATTTTAATTCGTATTAACTTGGATTATTTATTTATTGAATACATACATCTGACATGTGTGCTCGACATCAAATGTCTCTTAGAAGCTGTCGTCGATATAAGGGCGGGATAGACACAGAACAGGAGTAGACGACGGTTGAAGATTACTCCCGGAAATTCTACAAAGCGTGTGCAATGTGCTTAGTGTTAACTCGTATTAATTTATATCAATAATATTGTGTTATTCATCTTCGTTCTGTCGAAGCTGGCAAAAAAAAGAAACTTTTGTCTGGCGGGTCCTGTTTTGAGGATGAGACATCTCATTCTTTAAATATGGCTAGTTGGATGTATTATGGGATTACATTTTAAACTGATGAAAATCTTTCTCCCTCACTGTGGTTGTGGTAGTTTTTAAAATTTCAAATCGAGGACTATTTCTTACCTCTTGCAAACAGCGATTGAAGTAAGTGTTATAATTTCTTTATAGTACTAAAATTAGTGTCTTTTATGATTTTATTTATTGTGCTAAACAAAATCTTACATGAAATTTAATTAGTTTTGAATCTTTTTGCAAAAAAAAAAAAAAAAAACACTAATTCTAGAAGTATATATTTTTAAATTTATGACGTTGTCTTTTATTACAAATTATGTATTATTTATTCTCATCTTTTTTCTCAAATTTAATAACATCACTAAAAAACAGACATATTTAAAAGCTAAGTTCATTCTCTTGTTTTGTTTTGTTTTCAATATGGCAGTTCTTAGTTTCAATGCATCCGGATTGAGATCCCGGGATCCCGCTTTAATTTTAACCCCGAAAATCCCGGAATTTTTACTGGAAAATTCCGGGATTTTCGGGATTGCCTTTTTTTTCCCATTGAACAATATTCAGCTGAAATAAAAAAAATATATTTATAAACTTTCGCTTTTGGAAAAGAAAATCAATTGCTTTTCATGAAATTTATATATAATTGAAAATGGATGTTTATCTCAAGTATTTCTTAGATATATTTCTAAAGCTATTAAATCTTTTAATGTGTGAAAACTTTTGAATTGGAAACATAGAAGTAAGCCAGTCAGGAAAAAAGGAAATCATTTGTTTATTTAGATTTCGCTGCATGTGTGGATTCGAAGGTCATTTTCCAATTAGACTTTACTGATAAGCATCGCAAGTTTGTATCATAGTAATATCATGTGCTAACTTTTTTTTTTTGCTTTAAAGATGTCTTGTTTAGTAGCTCATAGGAATGATAACAATAAGCCCATGTGGCAATATAAATTTTAAAAAAATCTAATTTTTAAATGATAAGGATTTTATTTTTTTTTCGGGGAGGGGGGGGGGGGGGGATTTTGTATGAAAGTTTCGTAAAGTTGATACCTTAAATCTTGCACTGATTATAATGAATGTTTTGAACTTTTAGAGTAGGACAAGATTAAAAAACACAAAATATAAATAAACAAAATACCGAAGTAATTTTTTTCTCAATATTAACCCTTTGCACTCGAGGGCTCCGGAGCGGAGCCATTTAAAATTTGTCTTCAAACTCGAGGTCTCCGCTACGGAGACAATGCAAATAATTTTGTGATATAATGTAATCTTGGCTTTTCTAGACAGGTATCACACAATTATTTGCATTGTCTCCGTAGCGGAGCCCTCGAGTTTGAAGACAAATTTTAAATGGCTCCGCTCCGGAGCCCTCCAGTGCAAAGGGTAAAGTAGAATATTTATTTATTTATTCATAGTTAAATAGATGTTGTGATTATCATCTGATATATATGTAAAATTGCCTGTGTGGCAATATAATTTTTTAAAAAATCTATTTTTAAATTATATGAAGTAGAGTAGGACAAGATTATAAGAAATATATATATTTATCCACGTACTTTAAAAGCCCTCAATAGCCCTTGCCGCTGAATTTGCACGATAATCGGAGATGTCTGCTTTTGTGAGGTAAAAATATACAAATATGTATGCCATCCGGATTAAAAAAGTATTCGCTAAATAGATGTTTCAGAATAGCTATTCGGGAATGTCCATTAACCTCCACAACGGATACTCCCGAATACCGGACATCTCAATTGAGATAACAATAATGCAGGGTTGCATTTTTTGCAAAAGAACTTCTTGATTAAAGAATGGGCATACTGGGCCGTGCCCCGCCCCCCTACGATTTTAGTGCCCACAAATTTGATGTGCAATATTTGTAAACCTTATATTTGAAATCTGTTTCGAAATTGTATTGATTATAATCAATATTTTGAGCTTTTAAAGTAAAATAAGATTAAAAATAAAACAAATTTAAAAAATCTAATATTTAGATAAACATTTTTTGTTTTAATCTTGTTCTACTCCTGAAGTTCAAAATATTGATTATAATCAGTAAAATATCGTAAAAGATTTAAATTATCAGCTTAACAAAAATTGCGTACCAAAATTGGGAGCACCAAAAAAATCAGGTTGTAGGGGGGGGGGGGGGGCAGTACCCCTGCCAAATATTTTTCCAGGATTCAACGTGGTCAAACATGGCTACGTATGATGCTTACAAAAAAAAATGGATGCTGTTAAGACGTTTGAAGTGTCTGAAATTCAGACACGAAAAGTGTCTGAAAAAATTCAGACATTTTAAAATGTCTGAAAACTGAACACCCCGTTTCAGACACTTAAGTGTTTGAATTTCAGACATTTTAATTTACAGTGTACTGGTGGTTTATCGAGAATATTTCAAAATTAATTGAAATATCACATTATTTTTTTTTTCATTTGTTTATAACAGGGATGAGAGCGTTCCGACACAAATGATTAATTTTCACAGTTAAATTTTAATTTTATACTTTGCGTTATTAATCTTCAGAAATTCTGTAATTAAATGCGGCGAGAAATATTATTAACACTTAGTGGTAGCAATCGGACATTTGGGTCGGAGCGCGGCTTTTTGCACACCCGTCTCCGGCTTTTTGCACACCCGTCTCCGGCCTTTTGCACACCCGTCGCCGACTTTTTGCACACCACTGTTATCATAGAGAAAATGCTGTTCTTTCAAATCGCCCAAATGCTTCAATTAAATAAAAGAACATTTTCTGCATTAAAATACTGGTATCCAAATAGCCGGAGACTTGGCAGCTCTGCATTGGTATTTTGTCTCATGAATAAGCAAAAAATGCATTAAATAATTCTTTCTAAGCTTAGACTGTTCTTTAGACTTATAAAAAAATGAAGTACAGTATGTTTGTAAAAAGCAAGTTTTAATTTGTCATAAAAAGTAGCATTTAAAAATATTTAAATCTAATGTATGTAATTTTCAAGGTCATTGTTTTCCTTAACCAATCAATTTATTCTTTCTTTTCTACAAAATAAGCAGAGCAAGTATAATAAATTTCTGCGAATAAAAGAATAAGTAGCCAGTATGTTATTTTCTCATTTGTTGTTTTTTCCTACTTTTGTAATAGTAAATTTATAGCAAATTGATCTATAGAAGCATGAAAGAATAACATCTGCTCAACAGCTATTATAAAAAAAATGTATTAAGAGAAAAAGAACTAATTGGCATAAAAATATTAACGTCGGAAAAAACTTCGATAGATGTTTAATAAATGTTTTTATTTTTTTTTACTTTTGAACTCTTATGCACTAAATAAAGAAATTAGTTCAGAATTGAAAAGACAGGTTTTTTTTTTCTTTCTGTAGCATTGAATGTTAATAATCCCTACTGAGTTGTAACATTTCTGTAACAATGATATCTTTAGAAAAAAGAACAAGACATTGTTAAATTATGTCTTTATTTAAAGGTATTTTACAATTTGTAATTCATAAAATCCTTAAAAATTTAATGTCACTTTATTTATCAGATTAACAAATTATATACTTTTTTTCTTATATCATTACTAACACTCATGAAGTAATGCTATCTTTTTCCTGAATTAGTGCCTTTTTTTGGGAACTAGCACCCCTTTTTTCTAGAATGAATGCTAAATTGTCATTTTAGGAATTAAAGCATAAAAATATTTTCTTTTCCTAATTAGAGGATTAATTGTTAAATAATGATTAATTTCAAGCAATTGTTAACAATTTGACATTAACACTATAACGTCCGCAAATTTTACTCAAGTTTCATAAAAATATTTTACGCCAGAATTTTTATTTAAAATTATTTGACTGAGGTATTTAACATAAATCTGCGTTTTTAAAATTTAACTTATTTTTGAAAGAATTTCTGGTTCAAATCATATGGTCGGAGTCGAATCGACTCCATCCGGGCGTTTTAGTATTAAATGCAGTGACTAATAATTTTAATAACTGTAAATTTGAATAGTATTTAAGTTTTAGATAATTGTTACAAAATATTAATATATGTAACCTTATTAAATACTATGCCATTAATGAAAATTAATGCGGTTTTCATAATTTCTATAACTACACTAACTAATAATTATAATTAAAGCTTATAAACATAGATTAGATTAGCAATTAGAGGTTTAATTGTTTTATAAACCTAAAAGTATTGGTAGCTTGTCCGTATTTTAATTCAGGGAAAAAATCATAAAAACCCGATTTAAATAAAAAAAAAAATCCGATTTTTTTTTTTTTTTCAAATCATGATTTTTTTACACCCTACTGCCGAGTAAATTTCATTTCAAATGTGCTACTTATTTTAACGCCTTTTTCAAGCAAAATTTCTATCATAATTATCACAAAAATATCTATTTGTTTCTACTGATGGAAGTTTGCTCCAGTGCTGTTGTTCTTCTATATTGTGACAATACAGACAATCCTCATGTTAAAGTCAGTGAATTTGATTACTATAGGGGCAAACTTTCACCAGTAAATATAAATTTGAATATAAATTATTGATTTATTTAAAAGCCTTATTCATGCAGAATTTCTGTGATATATAAGGCAAAACATTCTATTCGTTTGTATGTGTGGAAGTTTACCCAGACGTTAATCAGGCCCTGATCTCTTTATTCATATATCTCCATTTCGTCATCACGTGATTCGTTTCTGATGACAAATGAGATTTCCTAAATTGAAGAAGAGAGAATATTGATACAGTCATAGAACTATGAAAAAAGAGGAATTGACATATACAAAAAGTGATGAAGTTTCAACTTTAACCGGTTCCACAGGGTATGATTACCGGAGGGGAAACTTCCATTAGTAAATTTGAATCGAAATTTCTTCCTTATTTAAACATCTTCTTCATGCCAAATCATGCTGTCATAATTAAGGCAAAAATATCTATTCATTTTTACTGGTGGAGGTTTTTTCCTGCGGCTATCAGGTCCTGTGGTTCTGCGATATTGTGGCAACTCAAACTATCCTCCTGTCAAAGTCGGTGAATTTGTTTACCACCAAGGCAAATATCTACCAGTAAATTTCAATGAAAGATTTCGCTTTAATTAAATGCCTTATTTGTGTAAAATTTCTGTCATTAATAAAGCAAAAATTTCTGTTTGTTTTTACCGGTGGAAGTTTGCCTCGGCCTTTATCTTGTCCTGATCAAATGTAAAAAAACAACAACCGCTATCTTCTGTCTACCTCACCACCCCTGAATACTAGACCTGAGCGCTGACAAAAAAACGGCGTCTATCGTAGGGGGATTTTTTTTAGTTTTTACAATCCCCTGAAATTAGACACCAGTATTTCTGAAAAGTTTTCTTTGACTTCTTTAACACTAGAACCGCCGGAAATTTTACTCAAGTGTTATAAAACTATTTTACACCAGAATTTTTATTTAACATCATTTAACTTATTTATTTAATTTATTTCTCCGTTGCGCATATTTAACTTATTTTAGAAAAAAAAATTCTGGTTCGAATCAAAATATTTTCATTTATTTTACCGGTCGAAATGACCACTTTGGCGTTTCTAGTGTTAATCTCAGAAAAACAAATTTGAAAAAAACTTTAAAAAATCATTGGTGTTGAAATGCTAGGGACCGTACAAACACCCCCCCCCCCTCAAAAAAAAATCCGCCTACACCACCGCCATTTTTATGTCGCGCTCAGGCCTAGTATTCAAGGGGCGGTGGACTACCTTCTAAGTTACGACACTTGCAGGAGGTAGACACTACACTACCTTTCTCCTCTTACTCCATTGATAGAGTTGGTTCAAAATCAGGCCTCGGAGCGCTGCCATCGAAATACACAAGGCCAGAGATCACGATTTGTGACGTCATCACTGATCGACCCGACTTCTCACTAGTGTTGGAATTCACACCGGAAATTTTTGAATAGCAATTTTCTTTTATTTTATTTGTGGAACATCTACGACCTTTATAAAACAATAATAATTTTTTAAGCTTACTGTTGAGAATTTGGAATCCCCCAATAAAAAATCAGCCAGAATGCGGCAACACTGTGGCATTCCGCATCTGGCTGAATTTTTATTTAGGGATTCCGAATTGTCACCAGTAAATTTAACCCTCCGTCTACCAGACGGGTCCAATGGACCCGATGGGTACATTCGAAATATTTATTCTAACCAGAAATTTCTTTAAAATAAACTAAATATGTAAACCAGACAATAATGAGTTAAGTAAATAAGTTCAATAGTTTTAAATAAGAATTCTGATGTGTAATATTTTTATAAAACTTGAGTAAAATTTTCGGTAGTTCTAGGGTTAAATAGTTATTATTTTTTATAAGAGGATAGATATTCCACCAATAAAATAAAATCCCTATTCAAAAATTTCCGGTGTGTATTCCAACACTAGTGAGAACAGTGTTGCCAGGTGGGCTACTTTTTTAAAATTCAGATTCTTGATTGGCACCACTTTTTTGAAATGGTAAAATACGTTTTATTTAATGACATATCATATAAGGCGAAAACAACGGTAATCTTACCGTTTCAAAAAAAAAGGGTAGAATCAAGAAATCTTAATTAAAAAAAAATAGCCCACTGGCAGCACTGAGTGAGAAGTCGGTCGATTAGTGATGACGTCACAACTCGTGTTCTCTGGCCTTCAGTATTTCGATGGCAGCGCTTGGAGTGGTCACTTTTTATAGAGACTAAAACAAAACTTTAACCACCATTATTTCCCAATGAAAATTTTCTTTTTAGATTTATCTCGGAAACGTCATAGGATTTTCATTGCGATTCTTGTAGTAGTCTGCCATAAAAATAGTTTTAAAAGTTAGTGGTGGCTAAAAATGTGACTGCTCCGAGGCTTGCATTATTTAGTTTCTCTATAAACAGTATATTTCTAAGGATACTTTTTTATCTGTGGAATAGCATAAGAATCTACGATATCCTAGAAAAGAGTCAATTACAGGCATTACTTGTAGTAGTCTGCCATAAAAATAGTTTTAAAAGTTAGTGGTGGCTAAAAATGTGACTGCTCCGAGGCTTGCATTATTTAGTTTCTCTATAAACAGTATATTTCTAAGGATACTTTTTTATCTGTGGAATAGCATAAGAATCTACGATATCCTAGAAAAGAGTCAATTACAGGCAGTTATTGCAACTATTAATTTTATACTGGAAACTCTTAAGATATAAAAATGTACATCCTGATACTAACACAGCGTTATCAGGTTGGGGACTTTGTCCCCACTTAAGAAAATTTTAACCTTTAGGGGAATTGTTTGGGGAATATCAACATTTTTCTGGTAGAAACCAGGATTTTTTTTTTTTAACCAGTTGGAAAATTGATTATTGTCCTCGGTCAGGGTAGGAAATCAAAAACATATCTGAAGTGTTTTATTAGTTCAATCCCGCATTTTATTCGTTTTCTGATTGGTCTATACAGTAATCTGTGTTTTCCCTTTACTTTCAACAGAGATGGATACTTCTGTTGCCACTATGACAAAAAAGTAATAAAAACTACAAAAAAAAAATTTAATAACTCAGAAATAAATTGAGATACAGCTTTCAAACAAATTGCATTTAAAAGTACATTTTTTTTCTCTATACGACGGTGTAAAAAGTAATGTTGTGGGATGTTTAGAAGTTTAAGAATGAAATTTCATTTAAAATTGGTCCAGGAATATTAATGTTTAATCTATGGCGTACGTAATGTATAACCAGCTCCGTAGAAGTTTAAAAATTTACAGTACCGAAAAATTTAATCCATGGCGTACGTAATGTATGATCAACTCCGTGCGATTTTTCATGTCTTAAATTTTAGTCTTTGAAAAAATCATTTTCCAAATGGTCGCTGTAATTTGTTAAATTGCAATTTTCTTTTATGTTTTTTCCTTTTTCTTTTCATCATTTCATGGTTTCACTTTTTCCGGTTAAAGTGTACTTTTAATAATCTGACACAACTGGATCTAGATTCGTCAATTTGGAAATAGAAATGAATCAATTATCAGTCATTATCCTTGTGCTTCAACAAAAACAATCAATTCTGAAGTTCCTTTTTATGGGGAATTTTTTCAAAAGTCGGCTTCATTTGGGGGGGGGGGGGGATTTTGAGCTTAAATTAGTTAAATATTTTTTATAGCGTTAATTTAAAAATTTAATCTTTTGAGTTGTGACAACTTCGGAAAAACTACTACTTTTCGGAAAATTTGTGAATTTTTGAGGAAATTGATTTTCGACTATCTGTTAACGCTATAACTAATATATCATGCAGCTGTTTCATGGATAATATTTCTACTATAATTCAAATATGTTCTTCAAAAACTTTTGTTTCTGTTTATTAAATAAAAATACTCCCTTTACCTTGATAAATATAGTGGAAAAAACAAAAGCACCGAGACAAAATAAATAAATCAAATCTTCGGGGAACATCAATTTTCCTAAGAAGAAGTATTCGAATAAATATGATCGGTATACGTCATCATATGAAAAATATATTTTCCTATGTCATAACGAATACCTCCTTTCAGATGACAAATATGACTTCTAACTGTGAGGAAGCGAGAATATTTATATACTTGGCTGGCATTCTTTAGTTTCCCTATAAACAGCAGATTTGAGCATCATATATACAAGTTTATAAGAACAGCATTTCCAGATTGGGGTATATTTTATTCAGAATATCTACCACTTTTCCTGACAACTAATTTCGCTTTATTATTACTGTAATTTATGAAAAGAAAACCGTAATTTAATATTCTGAAATAAAATAAGATATTCTTAATTAAAAAAATTTCCAGCTTGGCTACGCAAGGCAAGAATCTTTTTAGCACAGTTGAGGCAATGGCACCATTTTGTAATATTGAGTCAATTTTCAATACATCAATCATTGATTTTGTACAAGAAATGTTAAAAATAATTTACTTCAATTGGTATAACTGAATAATAAACAGTACAATCTGCAAAAAAGGAACCTAACTATGATAAAATCTTATCTTAAATGAAAAAAAATATGGTACCTGTGAAAAGAATAAATTACATTATACCTGAAATGACGGAAACCCGTCGTAAATGGAAAATTTCTTCAGTACTTCGCTATTCCGTCTTAGAAGGTTTTAGTGTTTTTTATTGGGAATTTTTCTATTTTGATTTAAGAATTTTATTTAAAATAGTTCTTTCATAGATCCCTAAACTAATGAAAATATTAGCAATGCTTTCACAAACATTTCACCAATATATTGAGAATATTAATTTTCAATATTGGCTCTAAATTTTTAAAATGTCAATATTGATTAAATAATATGTAATATTGATAATTATTGATGTCTTTCGAGATGGCATCCCTTACAGAAATTTTATTTGATTGTCACCAATTTTTTTAAACACTTTCCTTTAGTGGTGAAATACCAAAAAATGCTCTAATTATAAAAGACAAATATTACATTTATTTCTTCACGGTGCCGAAAACAAATTACACATGCACCTTTTGACGGTGCATATAGGCATCACCCGTCCGGAAATGGTTAACCCCTTAATTCTGGCCCGTGACTCTCGCGGTTTGACAACATATTTTTTTTATTCCGATTGTTTGATTATTACCGGTTTTTTAAAATAGTGCAATTGCCTTTATTATCGCATCATTTTATCTGCCATTAAATAAGGTGAATATTTCTGCTTAAAAAAAAAAATGGTGGCAATCAAATAATCTGAATAATAATAATAAAAAAAAATAAAGTAGCCTACGCTTATCGGGCGTGACGCTTAAGGGGTTAAAAAATAAATTCGAGCCTTTCAAATATTGTTTTACAACTGGGAAATTTATTTATGAAACTTAAAATTATTAATAATGAATATCGTGTAATTTATCTACACTATTGCTAAACTTTTCTATTCTTTATTAAGTTTACCGGAATTTAAATTTTGATCAATTTGAACCAAACTCTAGTAAAACGGAGTAATAAAGAAAACAAGTCCAAATTTAAAACACCTGGTTGCACTCCTTTTAAAAACCAGAACTCCTTAGATCCGCTTGGATTACCATCAGATGGTAAAGAATATTTTAAAACTCGCTTAGTCCCACAGTATCTCCCTCTCACTATCTCTCCATTCAATCATTCCATCCCAGAATTCGCCCCCAAAATAAACCCAAAACGCAAGTGAAGTGCATCCGAAATCAAACACGCACATCTTTCCAATATTAAACGTACACTTTGGGAACTGGAACAACTGCGTGCAAGAGAAAAATGCTCTGTAAATAACTCCCTTTCTACTGGTAATTGAAAAGAGACTATGATATATAAACGTATAAATATAAATGCGATTATCCGTTTAAAGAAGCATACAACAACTAAGTTTTTTCGTTTTATATTTTGATATCGTCAGACCATTGTGTTATGAATATATGTTGCATGATTACATAAGATATACATGCATTTGATGATTGTTTTAGAAATTTGTTTTATTCATTTATCATTATAGTGTTGTCCGTGAAACAAACAATGTATATATGTGGGTTTATATAAGATAAATATTGTGATTTATCCTTTAAAAATGCAAACGTATTGACATGAGTATTTTACTGTTGAATGATTTGTGGGTATAAGTAGAAAAATATTTAAAAATTTGAAACATATTTAAAAATTTTAATTTTAGTATTTGTCTATACATTATATGTTATGTACTGCCGTGGAAAAAAAGGTAGTAAACATCCCCTACTAACTCTGCAACAAATTATTGTAGGTGAAATTCACTGGTACCAAAAGATTGGAAATGAGGTCTACTTTTAAATGATGTCTATAAAATTTGCTTAGGGGTCATCTACATATCAAAACAAACTTAAACTTTCTTTTTCAATAGCAATACCCACGTTTGACACCATAAACAAATTCTACAAACTTCAATTAGCCTAAATACAAATGTTCATGAAATTCGTACGATTAGTTTAAGAAAAAATAATTATTTTGAAATGAGCATATTTTAGGGGCTGTATCGAAATTGAAGTTTGGTACTCGATTGTTGAAATGCTACAGAATGACTACGTCACTTCGATTAATCTGTTATTTCTCATCAATATGAACATTCCACTCGCTTAATATGTTTCGACTATTGCCAGCCCAAATGTTTGATTAAAATAAGTGAAATATATATGAGGACCCCAGAAGCCAAGGGGTATAAGTGACAAAATTGAAAAAAATTGAACTAAGTGCAGCGACGGCCTGGAAATATGCTTTTTTCTTTTCAGGTAAAGAAATATAAGTGGTTTTCTAATTATGTGTTGTGTTCTAGAGATCAACCACTTTTGCCAAATAAAGATCAATATTGATTAATTATAAATTTAAAGAAAATTGCACTCTACTTTTTTCCCATTTTTTGAAATAAGAGTTCAAAGACCACTTTGAAACAAGCAGCAGTTTCCTATTTCAATTCAGTCAATTATTATTGATACTCAACTTTAACGTCAATTATCTTTGAACTCAATTTACTCCAAATCGAAATTTTGTCACTTGTACCCCTTGGCTTCTGATGTCCTCATATATATTTTCGAATTATGCTTTTCTGCATATCATAAGCGGCCCCTTGAACCATCATTTTGATGTTTTTAAGAAAATTTTGGCACTGTAGGGTTAAAAGTGCAAACGTATTGACTAATTTGACTAATTGAGTATTTCACCAGTAAGACACATGCGAGTGTTTTGCGCTGCAATCTTTAAGATTATTTGCTGATATATTGCTGATAGCACACTACAGCTAATATTCTCAAAGATTGGATATTGTACCCCTTTCTGATTCGTTTATTTACTTATTATGGACACTTATTATTATTGTTTATTTACTTATTATATATGCTTATTATTCTTGTTTACTAACTTGTTAAATATATTTATTATTATTATTGCTTATTTACTTATTATGTATACTTATTATGTATACTTATCATTATTGTTTATTTACTTATTACATATACTTATTATCATTATTTATTTACTTATTATGTATACTTATTATTATTGTTTATTTACTTATATATACTTGTTATTATTGTTTATTTATTTATTGTATGCATATGTTCAGTTACTTTTTATATATACTTATCATTATTGTTTATATACTTATTATATATGCTTATTATCATTGTTTATTTGCTTATATATTCCTCAAATTCATTTCCTATATTAATAATAATAATAAAATTCTTCAGCCGCTGATCATTCTGGTTACGCGCGGAAGAATTCTTTAGTGTTTAATAAAAACATAGATATGAATTTTCATATTCTAATTTAAATAATTAATGCCATTGTAAAATTAAACAAATCAAGTGTATTTCAATGAATTCCATTTTAACATAACCTATGCTTAACCCTTTAGTGCGCAGCTTTGCATATATGCAAACAACACTGTTTTGAATTTAATAGATTTTTTTTATTCGCATATACCTATAATTATAATTCACAACAGAAAATTAAAGTAGCAATACTTTCTATAATTAAATGTAATGCCACATTTTCTAAACTACTTAATTTATAGAACGTATTCTATTATGGAAATTAAAGGGAATAAGGTATTTGGAGACATACTTATTAAAGTACTTACTATTTTGTATTATTTTAGCGTAAAACAATCACACGACATTAGTTTTTACTTGTATTGCAGATGTGCAACAGAAGAAAAGATTGGCGTATTATATGAAAAATATATCTCTGATTTTTTTCATTATTTTTCCTATGTAATAAACCTTTCAGAATATCATATATATTTTTTTCCGAAAGAAAATAAAAAATCGCGCATTTAAGGGTTAATAGTAAATAGACGTGGAATTTTACTCAAGTTTTATAAAAAATATGTTACACCAGAATTTTTATTTAGAACTGCTTAACTTACTTATTTATCTTTATTTTTGTGTCTCTTAAACTTATTTTATAAAGAAATTTCTGGTTCGAACCGAAATGCATTCATTTGGTACGAGTCGAAATGACCCCTTACCGTCCTTCTAGTGTTACACGAAAAAATGGGATTTTAAGTGAAACACGAACACCCCGCAGAACCGTCTAATATATAAAAATCGGCGCCTCTTGAAAAAAGTTTCAGAAACGTTGCCTTAAAACATTAATTAACAGGTAAAATTTCTAGTGTACTAACCCGATGATTACGGGCCAGGACCTGACGACTATTTTATGTTCATTCGGGCCGGAATTTACAAAATCTTTTCTTTTGGAGAGAATTTTCAAAATTAAAAAAAAGTTAACTTGCTATTTAACACTACATTTCTATGCGTAAAATTCTGAAATTATTAAATGACACCGGAATTTAAAAAGAAATTTATTTTAAATTGAGTAAAAGCTTTTCTTCGCGTACTTGATAAAAGAAAATTTTTCATTCCAAAATTCTGGTGTTAATGTGAAATTTGGAAATTAAAATTAAGTGGTCCAAGAATGAACCACCGCCTCTCAAGGGGTTAAAGCTCACGAAACTTTTGAATTGGAAAACAAGGCTTTTAGTATGGAAAATTTCCACTTATCTAGTCTCAAATTTTGAGCAATTAAATAAATCAGAATTATAATATTAAAAAAAAACTGGTGTCAATTGGTATCGAAGAATTAAAAAAAAGATAAAAAAAACGTTCGTCGTAAATGGGTTAAAATATCCTAGTATGACTATATGGCAGAAATTTTCTTTCTTTTTCAAAAAGGGGTACCCTTGGAGAAATTTGTCAAGACCTGCAGTCAAAGATTTATAAGTATGGACATTTCTAGCTAATATTTTTCTACTATTGGCAAGCTAGAGAGTTTAGAACCTTTTTTAATTCAGAAATTCCAAATTGATAACGAAAATTCAGAAAGAATTTTTACTTTAAATAATCACGAAAAGTCTATTAAAAAAAGAAACATATATTACTTTCTGGTATGAATTCTGAATAAGAAAGGATGCAAAACTTTCAACCCTGCCTATTGATATATATTTTAGAAAATACATCGAAAATTAATTTATCGATATCTGAAGAAATATTGCCATCACAATGCATGATTTTCCTAAAGATAATTTTACTTTCTGAAATGCCCAATTTATTTTTCAGACAATCTGAGGAGTAAAGAGTTACAAGGCATTAAAAGATAATCCAGATTAAGGAGAAGAATACTGTACACGTACTTCCTCAAGAGAATTTTGGTGTTCAGTTGAATGAACTTTCACTATAAATATTCGGTAGTCCTCAGGATAGAAACGTATAAAATCAGACAAGCAAACAAACCATGTGGTGAAGAAAAGAAAATAAAAGCAAAAGAAAAAATAGTAATGAATAAATACAGGAGAATTTACCTATATAATAGAAGACATTGTCGTAAAAGTTAAAATGAGGAGATGTAGAAGAATGGAAAACGAGACACAATTTGAAAGTAAGTCATAATTGAGAATTAGTATTTGGATATTGAAGAAAAAAGTAACAATATGCATTAACAATAGAAGAACTGAGAGGAGTCATTTTTACCCCTATCCATATGAATTTATTTCAGTTAGAAGAAGAAATTTCCTTAAAAAATAGGTTTAACATCTTGAGGGGCGATGGGATGTGTTATATCCTACCTTATTTTAATCATAATTTACAGCAGAAGAAGTACCACTTTAGTTAATTAAGGGTTGAACTTCCGTAAAATGTGAGTTAAATTGACCTAGGTTAAACACATTTCGAACCAGAAATTTACTAAAGAAATTAATTCAAATAGATTTCGCAGAGAAACATGATTTTAAGTATATAATGATACACGAAATAAATTTTCTGGTTAGTAACGCGTATAACCTTGGTCAACTTAACTGACATTTTACGGATGTTTAGTTGAATGTTGGCAAGTATACTTATACTGGTCTTACAACATTGGATTTAGATCTATTTAATTTGGAAAACGAAAATAAAATACAGAAATAAGAGATATCAATCATTATTCTCAATGTCGTGCTCGTCGTTTAAAACATGATAGTTCACACATATCACAGGTGCATCAGGATCTGCCTTGGACTATCCGCAACTGAATTTCTAGACTACTATATACAGGGTGTTCCGTTAAAGGGGTCCAATATTAATAGGGGTAATAGAGGAGATCACACGGAGCATAAATCAGTATATAATGCCTGGCCGGATCTCAATAATTTTCAAGTTACAGCAAATAGAATGAAAAATCGGAAATTTGTAAAAAAAACCCCATTGCTAAACTATCGATAATGCTACATAAAAACGAAGCACATATTTAGAAAGAGCAGAAAAAATCCTACGAAATGACATAAGTTGTTTTAGAATATTGAGAATTAATGGCGAGTTACAAGCTCTGAAACAGTGAAAAAAATACAAAATCAAATATTTAGCAAAATAGTTAATCGTTAATTCCAAAAATGCAACTCTACCTACATCAAGGAAAATGTTATAAAATTTGGTCCATTCCGAAAGCTTTCGAAGAAGCTGACAATAAACCATATCAGTTTAATTGTATGGGAGAAATCAAGCAGTTCCCTAGTTACAACTCTGTACTGTTGCACGCTCGGAAAGGGCGAAACTCCGCCCATGACGATTGTAAACACCCCGTTTTAATAACTTTCAATTATACATTTCTGATCAATCTCTATCAATACCCTTTCATTATTCAGTCTGGTCAAGTGAATGACATATTGTGCAGCTCTCGCCTTGTCTTAAAGCAAACTCCGTGACTGCTGCGTTTCCTCCATGAACTTTCAGGATGATAAAGAAGAAGTACTTTTTATGCAAATTTTCTATGTGTATAGGAAGAAAAGTGTAATAAAACAGCAGTCATCAGTGGGCGTTATGTTAAAGGGAGGCTGTTGTAAGTGGGATTGTAGTAAGTTGATGTATAATAATTATGCCGGAATACTCTAACGAAGAATATGCGGACATGCATCTGATGTACGGGCAAGCTCATGGAAATGCATGTCTAGCACAGCGCATGTACCGTGAGCAATTTCCAAGGAGACGTTGCCCAAGTTCGAAACTCTTCATAAAAATCGATAGACGATTACGGGAGACTGGATCGTTTAATACAGCAAGCATTGATGCAGGGAAACCTCGACATGTACGAACACCTGCAATGGAAGAAGATGTACTGAATATTTTTAAAGATAACCACTCCACGAGTACACGAGCTGCTGCGTCTGAAGTCGGTGTTTCTCACCAAAGTGTGTGGCGTGTTCTGCGTGCAGAAAACATGCACCCCTTTCATGTGCAGCGGGTACAACTGTTATCAGTAACAGATTGTGCTCAGCGGACAGAATTCGTACGCTGGTTGCTTAATGTAACAGAAAATAATCCACAATTTCTGGAAAATATTGTATTTACTGATGAAGCAACATTTACGAGAGAGGGCGTGGTAAACACGCACAATATGCACACATGGTCATATACAAATCCGCACACTGTTTTCCCGTCGAACGCACAACAAAAGTTCAGTGTGAACATATGGGCAGGTGTCCTCGGCGATTATCTCATAGGACCATATTTACTCCCAGATGTACTCAATGGCAGTACGTACTTGGTTTTCCTACAGGATATCTTACCGCAGTTACTGCAAAATGTGCCAGCAACATTGCGCCACAATATGTGGTTTATGCACGATGGCGCACCGGCACATTTTTTCATAGGTGTTCGCAATGACCTCAATTCAACATATCCTGGGAAATGGATTGGACGCAGTGGACCTGTTGCTTGGCCTGCACGCTCTCCAGACCTCAATCCGTTAGACTTTTTTGTTTGGGGACACCTTAAATCGCTGGTGTATGAAACGCCTGTGGATACACCGGAGGATTTACTAGCGCGAATCGTTGTCGCTGCAGGAGACATTCCCAACTCCGTCGGAGTTTTTCGGCGTGTTCGCCAATCTTTACGACGTCGCTCTCGGCTGTGCGATTCTGTTAATGGGCGCAACTTCGAACACCTATTATAATAATGTCCGTTCGTCTGCCTTCCGACATTGAACTGTGCAGCGCAGGCCAGAAGACTATGCTTCACATATGTCATAAAGTACGTGGAATGTAATTCTTTATTTGTCACTTTTCTTTTATTTTCAACACTTTTTGGCACAGTATTTTGTAAGTCACAGACTGTGGTGTACTCAAATTGTAAATTACAAAGTTTGTATGAATTAATTTAAAATTTAGTGTCTTTTTTAAATTTATAATTAATAAAATTATTATGCTATTTGTTATTATTATTTCCTATCATAAATTATGATGCACATATACATACAATAATTGTCCATGTAAAACATGTACTGAAACTTCTTGCATAGTTACAAATCGCAATATTTATAATTATTTCCGAATTTTCACCACCAGTTTAATTTTAAAGAATTTAACTTAAGCTTTATATCAATAAAAGACCACTTTAAAATGTAGACTATTATTGTAAAGTTATTTTGGTTCATTCAACTCTTGAATAATTAAAGATGTTGCATCTCAGAAGAAGCATGATCGAAAATGTATAGTTGAGAGTAATTAAAAAGGCGGTGTTTCCAATCGTGATGGGCGGAGTTTAACCTTTGCTAGTGTCAAAGAAAGCGGAGTTGTAACTAAGAAACTGATTAATTTCTCTCACACAATTAAACCGATATGGTTCATTGTAAGCTTTTTCGAAAGTTTTCGGAATGGACCAAATTTTACTACATTTTCCTTGTTGTAGCTAGAGTTGTCTTTTTGGAATTAACGATTAACTATTTTGATGTATATTGGATTTCGTACTTTTTTCACTGTTTCAGGGCTTGTAACTCGTCAATAAATATTGCTATTTTAATACAATTGATGTCATTTTGTAGGTTTTTTTCTGCTCTTTCTAAATATGTGCTTCGTTTTTATGTAGCATTATCGATAGTTTAGCAATGAGGGTTCTTTTACAATTTTCCGAATTTTCATACTATTTGCTGTAACTTGAAAACTATTGAGATCCGACCAGGCTTTATATACTGATTTATGCTCCATGTGATCTCCTCTATTACCCCTATTAATATTGGACCCCTTTAACGGAACACCCTGTATAAGTATGGTAATGTGGTATATTTTTCTAGTCATCGCGGACAGGCACATACACATTTCTTTTATTAGTATAGATCTATACAATTGAAATGAAAACATTTTTATAACATTTTTTCTGTTTAAAGCTTGTTAATTGTGCTTCGTGGAATGACAGTAGAGCTTTTAGTAAGACATGCAATTGCATACTACAGTCACATTGTTGCGTTTATAACTGAAATTTCTCAGTGAATGCAGTGGACCTCTTAGTTCTCCTTATGAAAAACTTCAATGAGAACTCTGCGGTCTTAAGCTGCATAAACCTTCGCATTACTAGATCTTCTGGACTCATCCATAACTTATCCAATGGGCCCACCGTGGCTGAGTGGTTAAGGCATCCCACCGCTAATGCCTAAGAGCGTAGGTGGGCTGCGGGTTTAACTCCCGCTGGCTCCGTGGGACAGTCTTTGTGTAGCTTCCGGTTGTAATTCTCTGGAGTTGTAAATTTCCTTGTGCTATCTCGTCCCTGTATATTGACGATGACTTATAAGCCGGCACCTGATGTCAAGCACACGTCAGAGGTATGTGTTCAATAAATAAATAAACTTATTCAATTCTTTTACCGCGTTTTTTAAAAGATTTAATTAAAGATGCGGAAAGCAGCTATTTTTTTTTTATTATTGATGAAAGTACAATGATTGATATAACGAAGGTGTTTTGCATTAGGATTAGGTACTTCAGTAGGGATGACAAAATATTGAAAACAACGTTTTATAGGTTAAGTCAGATAAAAGCAGGTGATACCAACACCATCATTCATTCAAATATCAACTGATAAGAGATGCTCTAAACCTTGAAAATTTCAAGAGTAGATGGAGATAATGTAATGATAGGCCAGGCCATCATTATCCATTGGTAACAATTTAAAAAATAAGCATAAAAGAACTTGTCATTGTAAAATGTATCTTTCATTCTCTTTGTTTAGCTGCGAATATGCATGCAAAATTTTGGCAAATTTAAGTATTTATTTTTTTTTTGTAAATGTGGAATTTTTACGAAAATTAAATTGATTTGGGGAAAAAATTTGAGTTGAATTCAGTTAAACATTTTTTATAGTGTAAAATGAAAATTAAAAATTACTTTTTTGAGAAGAGACTGGGTTGGGGATTTTTTTGAAAAAAACCCCCTCATTTGGGGAAATTAACTTTCGACGATCTGACAACACTGATTCAACGTTACAGAAACACAATTTCTTGCAGCTGAAAGGGTTAAAAGACGCAAAGAGGAAAATTAATTTAAATAAACAAGTTAACCCCTTGAGGTGCAAGCAATTACGGTTAAAAGACGCAAAGAGGAAAATTAATTTAAATAAGCAAGTTAACCCCTTGAGAGGCAAGCAATTACGTTTGTGAAATGCTGAATTCCCACCGGAATCTTTGAAAAATTCTATTTCAAAATAAGTAAAAGCAATTTTACGGCTTATTACCACCAAAGATAGAAAAGTAAAACTTCATTAATCGTAGGTGGTATATAATATATACCGGTGCCCCTCAAGGGGTCAAGCAGCTTTAAATAAAAGCTCTGGTGTAAAATAGTTTTATAAAAGTTGAGTAAAATTTCCGGCATTTCTAGTGTTATAAGCATAGTTCTAGTGATATTAAGCATTAGTAACTTTCTTGCAATACCCTTTTAGTTTTTAAAAGAAAATTACATTGATACTTTCATTGATACTGAGTTTTAATTTTGAAAAGGATATAACAAAAATCACAGTGAAACAAATTTTCAGAGTGCACATAATAAAACTTAACTAAACTAAACTAAACAAATCCCAACGTACGGAATCAATATATCTATTTTAAAAATCGTAGAATACAATTGTTTGCATCTATGATAGATATAGTATTCCGATTTCCCTAACCGCCTTAAGGGCTCTCGGGACTCTTAAAATTGTAAAAATGAGAAAAAAAAAGATCATTTTCAACATTTAATATCGTAAAATGTATATGATTTTAGAACACAATTTTTATTGGGATATAAGGACGTTTTCTTATTTCATGTACTTAAAAAATTGCAAGATGCAGAATGAGCATTTACAGGAGGCTCAAAGCTGTGAGACATTTAACGAGCAGAAAAATGGTATAACAGCTTACGCGCAGGATTATAAAATAAATATTGCAAGTAGAATTAAAATTTTGGTGCCTACTTATACTTCAGAATGTAATCCTTAACCTGATCCTAAATAAATTTGTATTTAAGGGTGTATTCGAAAAAATATTTTCCCACCCTCAACAGTTCGAAATTTTCTGAGACATTTTCAGACTCATTTTTAACCCTTTCAGGGGCAGAGGAATTCTGTTCATGAAATGATAAAATAATTGACAGACACCAGAATATTCAAACTAATTTCTTACTAAGTAACAGAACGCTATTTTGCACTTTAATTACAAACGCAACATTTTATTAAAATATTCTTGGTGCCAGTATTCAGTTTTGGAATTAAAGTTAGGTGGCTAGACCCTCTAGCCACCGCCCTTGAAAGGGTTAAAAGTAAAAACATGAAACTTACTGGGGTGATTTTTGAAGAGTTGTATAAGGTGCCGTGTGATTTCCTTTTTCGCTCAATTAATTAGAATTTGATTTTTAAGCAATTATTTTTTCAGTATAACCATTTTTTTCATCCCCAGATCACCAGCTTCCGGAAATTTCAGTTCAAAACGCCGATTTTGACAGCATTTTTTACAATATTTTCTGCATTTATCAAAAAATCGAGAAGAACGGCACATTAGGTAGTTTCTAAATAAGAGAATTTCCTAGTTTGATGCGTTTGAGAGCAAAAATGAATTTAAAAATGAATCAGAAAATAAGCAGTTTGGATCTGAATACACCCTTAAAGCATTTTTATATTTTTAATGCAAAGTTGTATTTAGCTAATACAAAACTTTGACATATTCAAAATTAAAATCGCGTATTTTTTTTTTTTTTTTTTTTTTTTTTTTTTTTTAATTATAAAAAGGAAATTTTAGGTTCAGTTTCTAGAGACTAACATAAAACACATGTTTTGAAAATTTTATGAAAAAAATATTCAGAAGTTTTAGAGATGTTTTACGCGTTATGCCTAAAAATATCATTTGGAGAAAAATGACTTCAAAGGTTCGGAAACACCGCTTCAGCTATTGAGCGGGTACAGTTCGGAAATCCATAACTTCTGTTCTAATGGGAATTTTAATGAAACAATTATATCAAAATGTTCAGAAAAGATAGGAGTTTAACATCTAAAAGAAATAAAATTTTGAAGTTTTAAGAGTCCTCAGAGCCCTTAAAAGAGACAACTGGGTACATAGAATGTAAATTTATTTGTTAAATCACATATCACAGGATAAACAGGATATGCTTTCAAGGAGGTACGTAGGTGTGAAGTGACCAAGATGAGTAACTGAGTATCAAATCATAGGGAGTCATAGAAAATGTCTAACAGTCATATTTTATGTACTAGGAAATAAGTTAAAGATAATACGAATTTACACGAAAGGAAAAAGTCTAATGCTCAATCTAGTGCACACAAACAGCCAATTGCCGACAGCGATCAGGAACTGGTATTGAAAAAGACTAATCCCCTTAATACACACATACGAACTGATGTTAACACTTGGAGTGCTGAAGACGAAATGAGTAGAATGAATAGGACAGAATATACTTATGCGGAATAAAATTTTAAACTTTAAATTAAACCTTTCCTGTTGTCTTTTCTTCAGGTATATATTTTTAGAGTGTTTTCTTTATTAACCCCTTGAAGGGCGGTGGGATAAATTATATCCCACCTACGATTAATGTAGATTTGCACTAGAAAAATCAATCTGAGATTTATTGCAGTCTAAGACTTATCAAATATTGCGTAAAAATGCATTTTTTTGCTTTGTAATACAATTATTTAAAATATATTGTTGATCAGTAATGATAATTCTGTTTTGAAATTTTAAACTTTCTTACAAGAAATCGAAAACAGCTCAATATTATGTCAAATATGAATTATTGACTGCTTAGTAGAACAATTTTAAATTAAAGATCAATACTCAACGTTGCCGCATATGGCTTATTTTTTATTTAGGTATTCCTAATTCTCACTAGTAAATTTTAATAATTACTTTTGTTTTATCGGATGGCCTGTATTCCATAATTAAAATAAAATAAAATTGCTATTCAAAATTTTCTGGTGTGAATTCAATATATCCAAATAAAAAATCCGTCAGATGTGGCAACACTGCTAGTATTGCTAAAATATTACCAATGAAATATTTAAAGTTAAAAGGTTCAGCAGTATTAATGTTTCAAAAAAAAAAAAAAAAAAAAGATTAGCGCCATTAAAAGAAATCCTGCATCAATCACATTTAAAACTCTTTTTACATCTTTTCAAAATGCAAACCTTTCAGAATTTAAATATAACTTTCAAAATCGATTAAAACGATCGCATCTAAAAATATTTCACAGTTAAAGGAATTAATTATTTTTAATTAATTATTTATCGATTGAAGAATATTTGAAGGAAAAGTATTTTTAATTAAAGCTACTTTTTTATAAATGCATAAAAAAAGGACGGAGATCACGGTGATGTGAAAATGTTTCAAACGAAATTAATTTACCTTTTAAAATTACAGATGATTAAAAAACATATTTTAAATCCAGGGTTTCCACTGGTACATTTGATGAATACTAGCAATATTTAACCCGTTCGGGACTATTTATGCATATATGCACCCTCAAAAAGTTTTTACTGCGCTTGATTTTGATACCAGTAAAAAGGAAAAGTAAAATTCATTTTATTTAATTACGACATTTTCGTCATTTATAAAGTTAAGTCAAATAATTAACAAAAAGTGGTGCCAAACGAATAAAATTCGCGCAAAAGATGCTGGTCTGGAACGGGTTAAGATAAATTTTTCGTGTTAAGTTTTTACAACATTAGCAATAAAAGTTATCTTCGGGTTATAGGTTTCTATAAAATTGCAAGAGCAATCAAAAGTGTAATTTTTTCTTCTGAAATAATGGTATTTCGAAAACGACCGAGTAGGAATTCTGTAATTTGGTCCTAGTAGCGAGAAAAAGCATATATACACGACAATAAACTATACAAAAATCGCTTCAAAGCATCAAAGTACTCATTAATTGCTATAAGTGATAAACATAAATTTTAAAACAGCAAAATACCTTTATTTATTTACATTTCGACATGTTTCATTGCATCAGACGGAAACATACTCAAGAAAATAAAATGATAAAAATATTTTCACAAAAATTCAAATTGAAAAACTAGTCTATAACTACTATGGACTACAACTAGTTTTTCAATTTCAAATTTTGTGAAAATATTTTTATCATTTTATTTTCTTGAGAATGTTGCCAATTGATGCAATGCAACATGTCGAAATGTAAATAAATAAAGGTATTTTGCCGTTTTAAAATTTATGTTTATCACTTATAGCAATTAATGAGTACTTACATACGACAGTATTTAAACAGATATTTAAAACATCCTACCATAATTTTCCGCGTAAAACTTAGTTAAAGGGACCGGGTAAGCTCTATCTCGGCCATGTTAAAATACACCAACTTTATGTGCCTTTTTTCTCAGAAATCGTGAAAGATAGAAGTCTAGATTTTTTAGAGTAGTTAGAATAACATGCTTTACGTATTTTAACGGACTGTTTTCTTTCTAAGGGAAACTGAAAATTAATTACTAATTATTTATTGAAAGACATTTTTAAACTAGCATTTTTGGTAAGATTTCACTGCCTAAAATAAATAATTCTCAACAAATCATTAAATTCCTGTGTTAAAGTATGCACTATATAACATAATATAAATGTTTAGAAAAATCTGAGTTCTTAAATTTAATAGATATTGAAAAAAACAGAACACAAACCTGAAAATTCGAAGTTTTGAGAAAAAGTCAATTAAAGCTGTGAAGCAGTGTTGCCAGTGGGCTACTTTTTTTTAAAAAAAAATTCTGATTTCTTGACTGGCACCACTTTTTTGAAATAATAAAATACGCCTTATTTAACAACATATTAATTAAGGCGAAAACAATGGAAATTTTACCAATTCAGAAAAGTGGTGCCAATCAAGAAATCTGAATTTTAAAAAAAGCAGCCCACTGCTGTGAAAAGAAAGAATGAAAAAATCCAACACTTTTTTTATGTATAAACATGTGTAATACATCGTTGAAAAGATAAAAGTTTAAACTGTTTAATGATACAAAAAAGTAAAAATCGATTTTTTGGTTGAATTTCGCTCACCCGGTCCCGTTACGACTTCTTCAGAACGGAAATTTTATTAAAAAAAAAAAGAAGAAGAAGAAGAAGAAGTCAAATAAGTGCTAAGCAGAAGCAAGTCACATTTTATTTAACCCCTTAATTCTAGCTTTCTATCTCTCGTCAATATCACGGGCTGAGGTGTCGTTCGTTATTTCTCGTGCTCGTCCTATTTCCGGGCTGGAGATTTAATTGCTGTAAAAACTTTCTGAAACCAGAAAAATTGAACTGGCATTTCCGTGTAAAGTCTTTGAATATTACCGTTTGGGTTTGGCTTTTGACGCTGATTGTAATGCTGGGATTTGTATTGCATGTTTCGAAATATATAATAACTCAAAAAAATTATTAATAATCAAAATTTAATGTATATATATTATTTCAAATATTATTTGTAAAAAAATGTGTGATGATGATAAATAAAGATCTAAGATGTGAAAAATAAAGGTCTTATTCACATTAATTTGTATGGTGAAAACAAACATTAAGACACACAGAATTCTCGCATGATGGTTTTTCTACAAATGTGAATTTGTTCTATAACATCTTTTTTTTCGCCTTAAAAAAACTAATTGCATATTTTATTTAGAAACCTTATAATTATTCAATTTCTGTAATAAAATAAATAGGTACTTTTTTGATGGTTTTTCCAAATATTAAGCGACCGTGAAGGGGTTTAAATAAATTCTGATAGGAAATCGAGTTATCTGAGGTGCGGCGGATATGCGCGAAATTACGGGAATTTTTTTTACGAAAACGTCATCCCATTGCTATCCCGTCAACAGGGTTATAGTGACCCAACTATTTCATATAATTTTATCTTTAAATCTGCAATTGTTCTGACTTAATTAATCCCAAAAGAGACATCAGCTGCCACAATCACGCTTGGACGATCCTACATCTGCAACATTCGGCACTTAAAGCAACACGGAGTTCGATTCAAACTGGCAGATTGAAACAGGCAAAATAGAAATTATCTTCTCTTACGAGGATATTCATTTAGAACAACGATATTCTGAAGGGAAAAGGGTGTAATGTGAACTACATACAGTAGAAAAGGATGAAAGGGTTTTATCAAATTCTTTCTCATTTTTAATACAAACAAATATAAATGAATTAATCGAAAAATACTTACGTTGAAGTCTAAATGAACACACAAAATGTTAGGAAAGACTTAATGCATACCTAGAAAAAGAAAAAAAACGAACTGTAAGTACAAAAATAAATAAATAAATAAATCTGGCAATATCAAGGTTCGCACGCTATTAAGCCGCGCCCTATTTTTTAAGGACTATATTATAAACTTTATTATAAACATAATTTTCTCCACGATTCATTAGTTAGACCGGGAGTGTCAAACTGTGGCCCGACGGATACCACTAAAATTTAAAAGGAATAGTCGACAAGTTGAATCGCAGCAATTCGACGATTAGATAAGGCAACGATAACTGTAAAATTTTAATGGTATCCGGCGGGCCACAGTTTGACACCCCTGAGTTAGACGATAGTTTTATGTGATTACTGGTGGTAGAGTCCTTACAAATTGGGCGTAGCTTAATAGCGTGCGATCCCTATGTATATACATACGTGTCAAAAATCTCATATACTTTAAGTATAGTATTGCCATGTGTGCCACGTAAATCGGGCCCCCAAATGGTCTGAACACCAGTACTTTAAAGTAATTTTTTCGTGTTTTCTTATGGCAGAATTAGCTGTGATTAAAGACTGCGAAACAAACTGTAAGAAATTAGTGGTCTCCTGAAAATTTGGGGTCCTAATTTACGCGGGACACATGGCAACACTATTTAAGTACAGTAGAACCTCTTGTGTCCGAAACTCTCGGTTAACTGAAATCCATTTTTAAAGCTTTTTTTTTTTTTTCTTTTGGTTTACTATCACATTTCTTGTGTACAAAATCCATTTTGAAAGCTTTTTTAATTTTTTAAAAATTATTATTATTATTTTTTAACTATCATATTCTTTGTGTGCAAGTGGTCCTTTCTGAACTATGAGTACATATAAATATTTCTGATCCTCTTTCTTAGAGTTCTTTTGAATTTAACTTGAGCTCCCGTAAGCTGCGGAGAGGAACGAAGAAAACGAACAAATTAGCAATTCTGAAGTTTTTGAATGTTTTGAAAAAGGTTTGGAATGGCAGGAGTAGCAGAAATACTGTGATACTGGTGAACTAATAACATTTAAAAACTCTGTGATAGAGCCCCAAAGCAAAAGCAATCAAAACTGAGAAAAAAAAAACATTTTTTTAAAACTCTTGTGATAGATGTAAAAGGCACTTAATTTCAAAATTAAAATTATGGTAATTTCTTCTTGTTTCTATTTTGCTTTGCTATTTTTTTTATTAATCACTTGCTACCATAATAAGGAATATTGCGTATTTCTCCTTAATCTTAAAATTGAATCATTCTCGATTATCCGAAAATTTCGATTTTCCGAAAGATAGCGGTTCCCAATTACTTCGGATAATCGAGGTTCTACTGTACCACATTTTTAGAATAGAAATATTTGCTTTATTTAATAGAGATATTCTGCGAATAAATACAGAATATAATTATTTTCTCAAATAGTGGTACTCGAAATAATTAAGACTTTGAAAGCATGTTTATAAGAAAAAAGAAAACAAAAACAAATATTTCTTTCAAATACAGAAAAGAATAAAGCCAAGCTGAGAGTTCTGATTAACGTTTACAGGTGTTGCGCGTGCGTAAATCGGGGCTCCAAATTCTCTTGACACCAGTATTTTAAAATAAGTTTTATCGCCTTATCTAATGAGAGAATTATATGCGATTAAAGATGGCGAAATAAACTGTAAGAAATTAGTGGTGGCTAGAGCATTTGGAACCCTAATTTAGGCTCGGCACCTGTCAATATTAGCTCTGATTAGCCAATATTAAGAAAACAAAAATATTGTTTAATTGAAATAAAAAAACTTCTTTTATGAAAAACGATTTGGTAATTCAGGTTTTTGAAAAGATTTTAAAATTTTTACGAGTTTACATAGCTGCCAACATCTTTAGGTTTTTTGTAGTATTTTCCAAATTAAAATTTTTTAAAATAAATTTTACCTTTTTAACCCCTTGAAGGGCAGTGGGATATAATATACCCCACCTAATTTTAATTCCGATTTGCCACAACGGCACCGGAAAGTTTGAATGAAATTTTGCTTTTATTATTATACGTGAAGAAAATGTTTTACTTATTTTCGAATAATTTTGTTCTTAAATCCCGGTGTGAATCAATAGTTTAACATTTAATTAACATAAGTACTGTGCCCCTGCAAGGGTTAGATGGCAGTAATCTGCAGATTAAATTAAGCAAAATTTTTTATTAAATTTTTGTGGTACAAAAATGTGGAAGAGTTGGCGGCTATGGGGTTAATTTTTTGAAATTTTATAAATTTTTTACGAGGTTTTTTTTTAAACATCTGTATTAAACCATTTGATAATATGAACCAACATCGTCTCCAATTTAGAGGATGGTTAATTGTTGTAGTGAAAACATCACTAGAAGATGGTATTCATATCATATATATATATTTTATTCCAGCGCAATTTATGTAAAAGAATGGTAAGTTCAGTAAAAGCCATAAATAAATATATTTTAGCTAAGGTGGCCATTCTGCATTAACATAATTGTTCGATTTTTGTCCTGTTTGGAAAACTTAAAATTTTAAGATAATTCGAGTTTCTACATTGAATTTTTTCGATAAAATAAACTAAACAAGAAAACCTGGATAAATATCTAAAACCTTTACAAATATTTTGTGATGACACTAATTCAAAAAACACGACCTCCTCTTATTGTTATCGTTTTTCTTTTGTTTAAATAACCTAAGATGTCAAATATTTAAACTGAAACTTTGATAAAACAAACATTCAATTTTTCTCTTTTGCGACTGTAATACTGAAAAAGAGAAAAATGGCATAACAAAAATAAAAAGAAATGTTTGAGATGATATAACATTATTGTGAAAGTAATTGACAAACACAATAAGAACAGTGTTGTCAGTGTAGTCTCCTTTTTTTATTTAGAAATTCCGAATTCATATAAGAAAATCAGAAAGAAGAATTGTTATTTTATCTAATTCACCCTTTGAGGGGCAAGCAAAAATGTCTCTAAATATTGAATTCTCACCGGAATATTCGAAAAATTTTATTTTTAAATAAGAAAAAAGCAATTTCTCATTGATTTCCTTCCAAAGTTAAAATATAAAATTTAGTTAAAATTTTCTGGAGAGAATCTTGTTTAAATTAGGTGTGATATATTTTATCCCACAACCCCTCAAGGGGTTGAGAAATAAGTGCCTGTCATTAAATAAAGCTAAAATTATTATTTGGAATTTCTGGTTTAAATTCGTAATGCCTGAATAAAAAGGAAGTCCAAAGTGTCCACACTGGTTCCTAATAGATTTACGTTTAAATAATTAAAAAAAAAAAAAAGTGAATTATAGTTGTAATTATTAAATTTGTAATGTAATTTGTTTTCATTTTACAGATCAATTTTGTATCGTGCCAAAAAAAATCCAATTGTTTTTCATAGAAAAATATTAAATTTTATAATTTCATGCAAAAAATATACTTTTAACCCATTCGGTAAACATTTGTTTCAGGGCTGCAACAGTTTCTTTCTTTTTTTTATTCCATCTCGCACCACTTTCTCAAAACAAAAAAATCTTTCATATACACTTTGGCAACATGTGCAAAAGAAATGTACTAATTTTTTTTTTCTTCAAATAGTAGTAGGAATAGAATATAAAAATAGGCGTCAGTGGGCAAATGCACGACGAATCTCAGTCGTCAAAGATACCAAAGTATCTTTTCCTTTCCTTTTAAACTTATTTTGAAAACAAATTTGAAGAATGATTAAATTAACAGCAGAATGAAAGAATATTTAAATTTTGTGGAAAGGGACGTCAAAAGGACTGAAATAAAAAATCCCTGCAGGGTTCGTACTCTTCAGGCACCTTTTATCAGAATTTTTGTAAAGCAATATTTGCCTTATTCAACACTAGAATAGGGGTGCACAACCTGTGGCCCGCGAGGAACCACTTTAACCAGTATTTTTATCCAGAAATTTTTCCTAATTAATTGACAGAAACTTTGCTATTAAATAATTCAAATGTTACTTTTAAATTTTTTGTGGTGGCAAAGAATTTTCTGGCAAAAAGGTTGTGCAACACTACACTAGAAAAATGGGGAATTTTCCTCAAATTTTGAAAAAAATATTTCACACCAGAATTTTTATTTTAAATTATTAAGTTATTTCCTTAACTAGGTTTTTTTTTTCTTTGTGCCTTTTAAACCAGTCTTATAAAGAAATTTCTGGTTCGAACCGAAATATATTTATTTGGTAGCGGTCAAAATGACCGCTCGCCGTCTTTCTAGTCTTATTGAAAAAAATTCTATCTTCAGATATAGCGATCAGTACTTTACGAAATTTCTAGTACTAAAGCACCTAAAATCCCTTCAATCCCTTGATGCGTACGAATACTGCCCTGCATTAAAGTTTTTGCGGCAAAGAAATTTTAACAGAAAACTTGAACAAACATTCATTACATTCTCAAGTGTTTTATGATGACATTAATTCAAAAAATGTGATCTTATACAATTAATTTTTCTTTATAGTCTAAGCTGTCAAATATTTAAACTCGGATAAAGACAAGTCTTTAGTTTTTCGGCGTTGGGTGAGTAAGATAGAAGGAGTGGAAAGTGACATAACAAAAGAAAGATATCTGTTTGACTTGAGATAACATTATTTTAAAAGTGTTGTACAAAAGATTATCACAGTTCAGAATGCATTTTCGTTTGGTTGAAGGGGAAAAAAAGAGAATCTCGACTAGAAAACTGGAATTCTGCTTTTTCAGAATTTAGTGTCACCCCCGATGAAAAAAAAAATGTATATATAAATAGTACAAAACATATTTCAATATTAAGACTTAAAGTATACGGTTTTATTTTATGTAAAATGACGTCATTCGCATCCGCTTAAGAATTCCACATTTAGGATTCAGTCTTAAACATTTACAGTAAAACATGCATAGGACGTCACTATCGCAAAATAATGGTGTGGATTCGGAAATTCGTAATAAAAAAGAAATTCTTGGACGCATATATGAGCTTCGAATGCAAATGAGTTAACACTTCCAGGGTCAGATAGTTAAGTTTCTGTAATGTTTAATTGATAGCAGAATTTTCGAAAATTTTTGTTTGAAAATAAGAGAAAGCCAAATAAGAGAAAATAAGAGTTGCCAGCTTGACTCTTTTATAAATTCCGAAATTTTGTAGTCATTCATGAAACTTATGTAATATTATTTTGTTTGAAAAATGACTGAAATATTGTATCTGCATGAAGTAAAAATTCATTGTTCGGAATTTTCGGTGTGAATTTGAAACGTTTGAATAAGCAGAAAGACCAACTTTGCAACCCTAGGAAATGTTACTTTCCGGCTTATATTCGCCATTTATAGAAGTAAATTTTTTTTCAAAAATTCTGGCATAAAGTTTGTTTAAAATAAATTGGTATAAAAAATATCCCACCACCATTCAAATTGTTAAAATTATTTGGGAAACAAATTTAACCCTTCGCACTCGTATGTCCAGTCTGACTGAACATCACCTTTCTTTGCAAAATTTGTTTTTAGCACCAGTAATAAAGGAAAATAAAATACTGCGTTACTTAATTAGAGCATTTTTTAAACTGTTTGCTTGAAGGAAACTTCTTTTAAAAAAGTGGTATAAACGGAATAAAATTTGTGTAAGAGATGCCCGAGTCGAAAAGGTTAACTCAAAGCGATGTAAGTAAGCGTCCTATCTTAAATGGGAGAGGTAA
Organism: Maratus speciosus; assembly: GCA_963932465.1. NCBI lineage: Eukaryota > Metazoa > Arthropoda > Arachnida > Araneae > Salticidae > Maratus > Maratus speciosus. The sequence continues at coordinate 203,141,490 of OZ010794.1, read as the reverse complement.
CCGCAAGATTAAAGGCGAAGTCACATCAATCAAGGTCGCACGCCACGTAGCGGACAGGGTTAAACTACAAGAAGATGTCTAATTGTTTTCTTACTTCACACCACTAAAATTGTAAAGTTTTTTTCACCTTCATTAATAGCTGAGAAAGCGAAGAAAACTTCGTGGTGTCAAGTGCATCTGGACGCCCATCTCGCTACGCCATTATTTTGGAATAAATGTGGTAAACAAAATTCAGTTTCATGAGTGGCTAAAGACTCGGAAAATATCCGCAGATGGTAGATATCCTGCCATCGCCCCTGAATACTAGACTTGAGCGCTGACACAAAAATGGCGGCTGCCGAAGGCGGATTTAATTTAACGTAGATACGGTCCCTTAAATATTGACACAAGAATTATATAACTGATTTCTTCCACTGGTTTAATCTCAGAAAAATAAAGCGAGAAAAACATTAAAAAATTAATCGTGCCAAACTTGAAGGTATCATACACACTCTGAAAAAAAAATCCGAATTCAACAGCCGCCATTTTTGTGTCAGCGCTCAGGCCTTCTATTCAGGGGGCGGTGATCCTGTCATATATGACGTCACACTAAAAGCCCGCGTATGTGAATTATCACCCCGTCCACAAGATCGCGCAACTGTGTTAATTTACGTCCGATTCCAGTACTAAATTCATACGCTTACTTATATCGCTTTGGGTTAACCCCTAGAAGGGCGGTGATGCCGTCACGCCATCCCATAATTTTAATCCCTAATGCCACATTCGCACCGGAATTTTATAATGAAAATTTCACCTTTATTAAGTACGCGAAAATATGTTTTTACTTGTTTACAAATAAAATTTCTTGTAAATACTGGTGTCATTAAATTATTTCAACATTTTATGAATACAAGTACCTTGACTCTGAAAGGGTTAAAGTTTATTTAAATTAACAGAAGAATTAAAGAACATTTTAATTTCCTGGGAAAATACGTCTAAAATTCAGAAGCTCTGCATTAAAATTTTCGGGCAAAAGAAATTTTAACAAAAAATCTGAACAAACATTTATTATATTCTCAAGTGTTTTATGATGACACTAATTCATAAAACATGATCTCGTATAGCTATAAGTTTTTTTTAGTTTAAATAACATAAGATGACAAATATTTAAACTTGGATAAAAACAAGCAATAAGTTTTCCGCTTTTGACAGCAAGGTGGCAAGTGACATAACGAAAAGAATGTGATTTGTTTGAGTTGAGATAACATTATTTTGAAAGTGGTTGACAAAAGATTATCACAGAATGGATTTTCGTTTGATTGAGAAGAAACGGCAAAAACATTGAATTATAAGGTGAATCGTAAAATTCATTGGGTGCTTTATTTTCATTTTATGAGCAAAATGTTTCGTGCCATTAAAGAAAATCAATTAATCTTTTGTAGAAAAATATTAAATTTCAATATACCGTGGCAAAAATATAGACCTTTAACTCAAAGCGTTATAAGTAAGCGAACTAACTTAATGCTGGAATCAGGCGTAAATTAACACAGTTGCGCCACCTTGTGGACGGAGTGATAATTCACATACGCGGTCTTTTAGTGTGGCGCGTATTTTCTAAATCTTTAGTCACTCATGGAAATGAATTTTGTTTGCCACATTTAGTGCAAAATAATGGCGTAGCGAGAGGGGCATCCAGATGCACTTGACACCACGAAGTTTTCTTTACCTTATCAAAGGCACTTCACTTATTAATCAAGTTGAAATAAACTTTACAATTTTAGTGGTGAGAGTAAGAAAAAAATTAGGTATCTACCTGTAGTTCACACTCCGTCCGCTACGTGGCGCATGACCTTGATTGATGTGACCTCGCTTTTAATCTTGCGGTTATTTCTCCCATTTAAGATAGGACGCTTACTTATATCGCTTTGCCTTTAACTCCTTGACGGCGGTGGGATAAAATATCCCACCTGATTTAAACGAGATTCTAACCAGAAACTTTTAAATAAATTTCATATTTTCACCTTTGGAGGGAATATCGTTGAAAAATTGCTTTTCCTTATTTAAAAATAATTTTTTTCGATTATTCCGGTGAGAGTTTAATATTATAGAGACATTATTGATTGGCCCTCAAAAGGTTTAGACTTTCTAGTTCCTTTAACCTTCTAAAGGCAAATAATTGTGTATTTTAATGATGAATTGACGGCAGAATTTTTGAATGTTTTGTTTGAAGATAAGTAAATGAAATTTTAAGACTTATTTTCACCAGTTATAGAATTAAAATTTTGTTCAAATATTCTGGTACAAATTTTGATTAAAATTAAGTGATATAAAAATTATCCCACCATGTTTGAAGTTGTTAATCTTATTTCGAGATTATTTAAATTAACAGCAGAATTAAACAATATTTGAAGTTTTTTTGGAAAAGACGGGTCTAAAATTCAGAAGCTCTACATTAAAGTTTTCCTGCAAGACCAATTTTAACAAAAAAATCTGAACTAACATTTATATATTCTCAAGTGTTTTATGATGACACTAATTCAAAAAGCATTATCCCATACAGTTATAAGTTTTCATTTGTTTAACTCTTTGAGGGGCAAGCAATTGCGTTTGTGTAATGCTGAATTCCCACAGGACATTTGGAAAAATTTTACTTCAAAATAAGGAAAAGCAATTTTTCAACTCTTGTTTCCCCCCCCAAAGTTATAAAAGTAAAACTTAACTCCTTAATTCTCGCTCCCGTCATATTCACGGGCTGTGTCTTTTACTCAGATTGTTTGATTCCAACCAGTTTTATAAAATAGTTAAATTGGCTATATTTTAGTATCGTTTTACCTGCCATTAAATAAGTTGAATATTTCTTTTTCATAAAAGTGGTGCCAATAAGCAATTTGAATTTTTAAACCGTAATTTAATTGGAGCGTTAAGGGGTTAATAAAATGTTTCTAATGCATATCTTAATTAAACTTAGGTGGGATATAATATTTCCTTCTCATGGGTTACATAACCTAAGATGTCAAATATTTAAACTTGGATAAAGACAAGAGCTAAGTTTTCCGCTTCTGGGGCAGCAAGGTTGAAGGAGAGGAAACTGATAAAGCAAAAATAGGATAAGATTATTTTAACGCTTTCCGGCACTGGCAAATTTTGTTGAAAAATGAGGAAATCATCGACTGACACCGGAATTTACATCCGACTTTTTTAGAAATTATAAACTTGTTACTTTACACTTTCATTCTTAATGCAAAATTTTATTAAAATATTCTTGGTGCCGTTTGTAAGTTTGTAATTAAAATTAGGTATCCCGACCCGGGCACACTGTGCCGGAAAGGGTTAAAAGAGTTTGAAAAAAGATTATCACAGTTCCGAATGGATTTTCGTTTGATTACTGTAATTTCGCACGTATCCGCCGCACCTCAGATAACTCGATTTCCTACCAGAATTTATTTCAAATAAAATGTGACTTGCTTCTGCTTAGCACTTATTTGAATTCTTTTTTCAATAAAATTTCCGGTCTGAAGAAGTCTCAACTAAGCCGCAGCGGATACGCGAGAAATAATGATAAAAAAAAAAAAAAAAAAAAAAAAAAAAAAAAAAAAGAAGAAAAAAATCCAGAAAATAGAATTATAGCTGGAATTGTTAAAATCGCTGTGCACTTTGTTATGATTTTACGAACATATCTTTTTATCTCGTAGCAAGCAAAAAATTCAATTAATTTTTTATAGAAATCTTTCAATTAAAAAAATTTTCTAGCAAAAATATAGATTTTTCAGAATTACTAGTTACTTTATCTCTTTTAGAAATAGAAATTACGTTTTTGTGATTTTGAATTTATAACAGAATTTTCGAAAACGAAAATTACAATTTGGCTTATTTTCACTTTTTGTTCCACGAAAACATCCAATTAATATTTTATAGAAAAATATTAAATTTCAATATTTCTTGGCAAAAATATAGACCGCAAAGACTTTCTATTTTCTTTGAGCTTTAACCTTCCAAACACAACTACAGTAATTTCGCCCGTATCCGCCGCACCTCAGATAACTCGATTTCCTACCAGAATTAATTTTAAATAAAATGTGACTTGCTTCTGCTTAGCACTTGTTTATTTCACTTATTTTTTTAAATAAAATTTCCGGTATGAAAAAGACTTAACTAAGCCGCGGCGGATATACGGGAAATTACTGTAATTGTATGTACTTTTTGTTGAATTTACAGCAGAATTTTCGAAACTTTTAATTTGAAAATAAGAAAACGCACTTTACGGCTTATTTTCATTATATAATTAAAAGTTTTGTTCAAAACTTTTGGTGTAAATTTTGATTAGAATTAAGTGGGTTAAAAATAAAATCCCAAATATATAACAAGATTCATAATAAAAATATTTTATTAACCCCTTGAGGGCCGGTGGGATATATTTTATCCCACCTACGATTAATGATGATTTACCAGAAAAATTTTACTTTTCTAACTTTGGTGGAAAAAAGTCGTAAAATTGCTTTTCCGTATTTTAAAATAAAATTTTTCTAATTTTCCGGTGGGAATTCAGAATTGCACAAACGTAATTACTTGCCCCTCAAGGGGTTAAGTTGTCAAACGTATTTAAAAAAAAATGAAGAATATATAATTTAACAGCACAATTAAAGAATATTTAAATTTTGTTGTAAGGCACAGGTCTAAAATTCAGAAGCTCTGCCTTAAAGTTTTCGGGCAAAAAAAAATTTAGCAAAGAATCTGAACAAATATTTATTATTCACGTTTTATGATGACACTAATTCAAAAAAACATGATCTCATGCAGTTATAAATTTTTCTTTGCTTAAATTTCCTAAGATGTCAAATATTTAAACTTGGATAAAGACAAGAATTAAGTTATCCGCTTTTGGGACAGAAAGTGGGAAGAAGATAAATGTAAATACAACAAAAAGAAAAAAAGAACTGTTTGAGTTCAGATAACATTATTTTAAAAGAGTTTACAAAAGATTAACACAGTTAAGAATTGATTTTTCTTTGATGAAACAAGAAAGAAATATCTTTGTTTAATTTCACATAAAACAGAATTATAGATTAAAATGGTTCTATATTAAATTCGTACTATTTGCTCTTTTCACTTTCCACCAGATTTTCTTTTTAATGCGTCAAACAACAAACTTAATTAAACTAGTACAGACAAATTTGTAGACTTGCAAGACTTTTCTATTTGCATCAAACTTTTTAAGTACTTAGAGCAATTGAATTTGAAATATTTTCAATATAGTGAAAAATGTCTTGTTTGTCTCTTTACCAATCTCCTTTCTGTAATATTTGTGTTAATTTAACACAAATTTTGAACCGGAATTTTTTTAGAAATAAAGTAAAATAACTTTCGTTTATAAACATGCAATTAAATAAATAAAAATACATTAAAATTTTCAGTCAAAACGTGTTAACAAATTAAACAACATTTTATGGGAGAGTTGTAAGAGGCACGTTGTCAGTGTTGCTAGCGGGATACTTTTTTTAAATTCAGATTTCTTGATTGGCCCCACTTTTTTGAAATAGTAAAATTCTCCTTATTTAATGACATATTAATGAAGGCAACAGGAATTTTACCGTTTCAGAAAAGTGCCAGAAAGGTGCCAATGAAGAAATCTGAATTTTAAAATGTAACCCACTGGCAACAGTTTTCAGGGTTACTAGTTTCTCTATGTTTTTATTAAGAAATTACGGATTTATATAATAAAACACGAGTAGTAATTTTTGCTTTTTTTAAAGGCAAATATTTCATGATTATATAAAAAAAAATCTATTTTCAAAATTTCTGGTACTAATTCAGAGTTTCTGATTAAAAAACTGATTCCATACAAGGAACCCCGGTTCAAGGCTGCCGCATGCGACTATTTGACATTCTGTTCGCACCACTATTTAAAAAAAGAATACATTTTGTATTATAATTCTCTTGCAAATGTTGTCAAATCGTTTGTTATTATTTTTTTTTCTGAAAAAGTGGTGCGAAATAGAATTAAAAAATTGGCGCCTGTGGTAGCCCTGCCGGTTGGAGACAGGGATTCCAGTCCCTTACAGAAATTTCCAATCCATACTTGAAATTTTGAAAGAGGAATTTTTATTGTATATAATAAAATGTCTGTCATTTAACAAAGAAAAAATTACTATTTGCGAATTATGATACGAATTCGGAATTTCTGGTTAAAAAAAGAAGGTTAAACTGACAACTGGAGATTGGCAAGTATCCTCCATGCCTGACAGTTAACCCTTTCCGGCACAGGCAATTTTTGTTGTAAAATGATGAAATGATTGACTGGCACCGGAATTTTAAAACGACTTTTTTAGAAATTAAAAACATGTTACTTTTAATGTTCTTTGTAAAAGCAAAATTTTACTAAAATATTCATGGTGCGGTTCTTAAGTTTGGAATTAAAATTAGGTATCCCGACCCGGGCACAGTGTGCCGGAAAGGGTTGAAAAAATATAGGAAAGGGGCTCTTTTAATTTTTAGAATGCCGTCCATAAATATTTCAGAAAGCCGCGAATTCTTCGTCCGCCTTTTGAGTACCAGTATTTCTGAAGAAAACATTTCATATTAGGTTTCTACAGCATTTTCGAAAGAAATATCCTTCCTAGTAATTATCTACAAATTTGCAAATGAAAATTGGAAAAAAAAATTGTTTGAAAAAATTACTATTCAAAGACCGGAGCGAGTGGAGTGACTGTGGGAGGGGTTCGAAAAGTTACTTTCAAAGAAATTGATTAGTTAGGATTATCTTGAGGTACCAAGTAGTGATGGGCAGAACGAATGATTTTACTATTCGAATGAATAATTCGGGTATGCGCAGAAGCATAGCTGCCAACCTTTACTTTTTAAATTTCAATTTCTACCAGAAAATTTACATTGAAAAGTTTATTATTCTAATTAGAATTGATTTAAGAACCCCATGAACAATATAAAAGTTATTTTTAACTTCAAAATTTCTGAATACATTGATTAAAAAAATTACGAAGGCTGGCAACAATGCTTTTGTTTCCTTTCTTTTTACAAAATTTCTGGTGGTAATTGATTGAAAATGTATGTAAAGGTTGGAAACTGTTTTTGCGCATGTCCGAATGATTCATTCGAATAGTATAATCATTCATTCTGCCCAGTGTTGCCAGATTGGGGACACTTTTAATTCAGATTATTTGACTGTCACCGCTTTTTTAAAATAGTATAGTTAACCTTATTTTTCAGACTTTTTAATATATTTTAAATAGACCGGATATTTCTATTTCAAAAAAGCGGTGAGAATCAACAATCTGGGGACACTGATTCTGCCCGTCACTAGCGCCAAGATCCCATTATTTTTCTGTAATACGTGATTTAATTTGATCCAGTTTAACCCCTTAACGCCCGAATTAAATTACGGTTGAAAAATTCAAATTGCTTACTGACGCCACTTTTATGAAAAAGAAATATTCATCTTATTAAATGACAGGAAAAACGGTACTAAAATATAGCCAATTTCACTATTTTATAAAACTGGTGGGAATCAAACAATTTGAGTAAAAGACACAGCCCGATAATATGACGTGAGCGAGAATTAAGGGGTTAACTACATTCCAATGTTGAATCAGAAATCGCAAGGTTTCGAATTTATTTGACGAAGTTTCTAAGTGAAATTTGCTTAATTTCATTTCTTAAAAATCATTTTGGTGCGAAACTTATTAAACCTGGGCCAAATTAACCCACATATTACGGAAGATTACTGGAAGCTTGGAACCTCTGTTTTTATCAATAATTAACAAAATATTTATCAAAATAATCATTCAAAAACTTATTATTGTCATTATCAGGAAATCAATACTTTAATTATTTTAGACAGAATATTTAAAATACAAATTTTCAGATAATTACGATTAACAAATTAACACTACAACAACTTCAAATTTTACTCAACTGTTATAAAAATATTTTACATCAGAAGTTTTATTTAAAACCATTTGACTTATAACTCCATGTTTAACTTATTTTAGAAAGAAATTTCCGGGTCGAATCGAAATATTTTTGTTCGGTAGCGATCAAAATGACCGCTTTAACACTTAACGGACAAATGCCGCCATATAAGCGGCATTGGCACCCTTAACCCTTACCGGCGCGGAGTGATTCTATTCATAAACTAATGAAATAATGGGCTGACACCACAATTTATAAACGAATTCATTAGAAAATATGAACTTGCTTATTTTCATGTACATTATAACAGGAAAATTTTAGTTAAATATTCTTTGTGCCGTTTGTCAGTTTTGGAATTAAAATTAGGTGTCCCTTTTTAAGGACACCGCGCCGGAATGGGTTAACCACATTTATTCGCTTTGCACCACTTTATTTGAAAAGACACTTTTACTTGTATTTTGAACATTGGAGAGATATGAAAAAAAAATTACTTTTAAAATATAGTGGTGCAAATAGAATATGAAAATAAAATCCTATATATATATATACATATATATATATATATTACTACCATCCGTTAAGGGTTGAAGGCAGCATTATCAAGCACTGCAGGGAGAAAATTATATTATTTGGGGATGCTCAAAAGTGTTGCGAACTTGACCTACTTTTTAATTTTTGAAATTGCGAATAGTTTTCTTCACTGAAGATTGAAGATGATTTGCACCAGAAAAATGTTGTTAAATATTACTTTTATAAGTTTGGTTGAAAAGAGTTGTGAAATTGCTTTTCCTTATTTCGCAATAAAATTTTTCGAAGATTCCAGTGTGAATTCGACATTACCGAAGCACAATTATTTGCCCCTGAAAGAGTTAATGACAGACATTCCATTGTTTACATAAAGTAGAAATTATAATTCGAAATTTCCGAAATAAGAAAAATATTAAATATGCAATCCTGGAGTTAAATTGATTTTCTGAAAAATTATCTTCATTTGAATGGGGAGAGGGAAGGCCTTAACAAACTCTCTCTTTCCCATGCTCATATCTGCTTTTCATCTCACATCCTAACTTCTGATAAAAGGCTGAGAAAGGTTCACATATAAGCAAACCCGTAAAATAGCCCAATAGAAAATTTTGATTCCTTTTAAAACTAAGCGTGTTTTAACATTAACCCTCCGTCTACCAGACGGGTCCATTGGACCCGACAGGTACATACAAAATATTCATTCAAACCAGAAATTTCTTTAAAATAAACTAAGTATATAAACCAGACAAAAATAAGGTAAATAAATAAGTTAAATAGTTTTAAATAAAAATTCTGGTGTAGAACGTTTTATTAAAACTTGATTAAAATTCCCGGTAGATCTAGGGTTAATTTGATTTTTATAGAAAAATTTTCATTAATTTCAAAGTAATTTCTCTCAGAAAATAGAAAAAAAAACAGAATCTACCGCGACCATAAATAAATAAATGAATAATGAAAACAATCCGAACAATAGAACATATCGAAACTGAAGAGTATTTTTATTGACACAATGCTTATCTTCAACATCAGATTAACAGTAGTGGGACAGAGACAATAAGAGTTTTTTTAGTTTTTTATTTTTTAGTATGTTCTTGTAAGGCCAGTATTGTTGCCAGAATAATTGTTTTATGATTATTCAGTGTCGCTCTTGAAATTTATTTTTAAACTAAGCGAAATGAAGGAATATCGGATTATTTTTATCACTAAAATTAGACTCTCAGACAAACCACGCCTTCTTCGTTTTTTAACCACTTGTGCTGGAAAAGGCATGTCACGTACGTCGAAATTTCTGAATAACTTTTATAGTTGCCAAATCTTATACGACTGTTTTTTAACAGTAATCTTCGACTTAACCCTTTGCGGCCGGGTGTCGGTAAATACACTGGTGTCCAAAATTAAGGACCAGTCACAAAATGCTAATTTTTAAGTAAGCGAATACTCAAAAGGAAATAATATAATTCAAATAATTACTATCCCTACAGCACAGCTAGTCCACATAGCATCTCATTCATGTCACACATGGTCACAAGTGTCACAGTCACTACGGTGAAACAAAAAATAGGAAATTACACACATCTCATTACGAGTCTCAAATGATCACTATATGTGACTCCACTGACACGTCATAGTGACTGCTGCTTTGGGACGAGTCATCAGATGACTTTACAATGTAGTTACGTCGTGGCTCTCATGTGACTGTCCTTTTTAGACTCAATTTCAAAGTCATCATGAACGTTGCATTATGATAAGTCACCAAATAATATCACATTATAGTCACATGGTGCCTTTTCACAAAAGAGCAACAGTGGTAACTTCATAGTAGTCTCTCTGTCACCTGAAAGTCATCATGTGACTCTAATGTGACATTATTTGGCAACTTATCACAATGCAGCGTTCACGATGACTTTGAAATTGAGTCTACAGATGTCAGTCACATGAGAGTCACAATTTAACTACATTGTAAAGTCACATGGTAACTCGTCACAAAGCAGCAGTCACAGTGACGTCTCAGTGGAGTCACATATAGGGATCATTTGAGACTCGTAATGAGATGTATGGAATTTCCTATATTTTTGCTTCACCGTAGTGACTGTGACACTTGTGACCATGTGTGACATAAATGAGATGTTATATGGAATAGTTGTGCTGTAGAGATAATAATTATTCTAATTATATTATTTCCTTTTGAGTATTCGCGTACTTGAAAATTAGCATGTTGTGATTGGTCTTTAATTTTGGACATCGGTGTAGCTGCCCAAGCTTAATATGCTTAACACTAGAAAGACGGCGAGCGGTCCTTTTGACCACTACCAAATGAATATATTTCGGTTCGAAACAGAAATTTCTTTATAAACTAGTTTAAAAGATACAAAGAAAAAAAAACTAGTTAAACAAATAAGTTAATAATTTAAAAAAATTCTGGTGTGAAATATTTTTATGAAATTTGAGTAAAATTCCCCGTCTTTCTAGTGTTAAACTCTTAACAGTTTTTCCCGAAAACCGAACGAGCAAAAATAGATTGCTTGCTTCGTTACTAAAAAAATTTCCAGCACCACTAATTTGAACTGTAATCTTCGCTTTATTAATTGGCAGACACTTTTCCATTATATAAGCTAAATATTTTAATACGAAAAATGTGGTGTAGTGTCCCTATTTTTAATTTATTATGTAAAAAAGGAAATAGTTAACCCTTTGAAGGGCAAGCAATTGTGTTTCAGTAATGTTAAATCCCCACGGAAATTTGAAAAACCTTTTTTTCCAAAATAAGGAAATGCAAGTTTCAGTCTTTTTTTTTTTAAACCAAAGTTATAAAAGTAAAACTTTATTAAAAGTTTCTGGTGGAAATCTGAATTAAAATTAGGTGGGTTATAATATATCACACCGCCCCCCATGGGGTTAAGGAGTTAATGTGCTGTATCACCCCACAAAGTTTGTAAACGCGGTAGTGAATCACTCCGTATAATTTATTTTATATTTCGTATTAGATGAGAGTTTATTTAGATACGAAATGAAATTTCTTTTTAAAAATATTTTTATAGAATTCAATGTAAAATTAGCTTTGGCATTCCCATTCTTCTTCCTACGTTCTTCCCTTTGCGATAAATTTCAATATTCTGAACCTATCGCAGTCCTCGAGAAGAAAACGGCAAAGCACAAAGCATAAATGCCCATTAAAATCCATTGACTGTGTCGATAAAACTTTTCTAATACCATTAAGGCTCCCCTCGGAGATTACAAAAGTTTAAGGCAACTTCAATATATTTCAATCTATTTATTTAAGCACTCTTAAATGTCATCTTGTGAAATATTCGTCCGTGCCTTAATCTTTCACCTGTTTCTGGAATAAAACTCTAAAGTGGATTTGAAATCGTTATTTGAACGCATTACAGGAACAGTTTCGATACATAAATTTTAATAAATCAATAAAATAGGTACTTACAATAATGCGATCTATTCTATTTGATTATGACTTTAAATTTATATTGCTCCTGTAAGAACAATAAAATTTTTGGTAAACGATCGAAATGCTTCATTTTAAATTTGTAAACATCATGCATTGCACGTTTTGGCCAACATAAAGGACTCCCACGATGAACATTTATTTCAATTACCTTCATTATTTAAATATATATTCTTGTTTTCGCGATGTTCAGTTTATCTATTTATTTAATTTACTTTCGAAATTAATTTGTCATCTATTCGTCTTTTCAATTGCCGAACTTCATTTGCATTCCGATTGCATATTACGTATAGATTTTGACTGAAACCATGAGAGCACTACTTAAATACAATAACGAAGATTTATTCATGTAGTACCAAACAGTGTTAGTCTGTAAATGACTTATTTATGTGTGCAAAACAAACTTGAAATCGCCGCTTAAATACATTACAGGAACAGTTTGTCTACATAAATTTTAATAAATAATCGAAATTCTTCATTTTATATTTATACATATCATGCTTTGTCCGTACTGGCCATTATAAAGGACTTTTATTTAACCCTTTGCGGTCGAAGTACTCCTTCCAAGCTTAGGCATCTCTTACAGGAATTTATTGGGTTGTCACAGCTTTTCTTTTTAACCCCTTGAGTGGCAAGTAATTACGTTTGTGTAAAATGCTGAATTCCCACCAGAAATTTAGAAAAAAAAATTTTCAAAATACGGAAACGCAATTTCCCGACTTTTCTCCACCAAAGTTAGAAAATTAAATTTTCATAAAATTTTTCCGGTGCAAATCTGCATTAATCGTAGGTGGAATAAAATATATCCCACCGCCCCTCAAGGGATTAAAATATTTTTAATTGTACTTTGACAACATCTGAATGAGAAATTCTCTAAAAAATGTACTTTTAACATATAGCGGTGCTAATAGAATATAAAAATAGAATCATACATATAAAGCTTGGGCGGTTATTTACCGACAATCGAACGCAAATAGTTAAAAAATTCATTTGTCCTTTTTTAGTTTTTAAATCGCTGCTCTGCACAAAATCGCCAGTATCATTTTTTTTTTCTTTTTCACTAATTTTGATCAGAAAAAGTTTCCTTACATTATACTGAAAATTTGGTATTAAATAAAATTTCTTTTCTTTGATTTTCATTTTTTTAAAATAGTGATAAGGAAAAAACGCAAAAGTTGATATCCATATTTGCATTCACGGATTGACTTTGACTGAAACAGTAAGAAAAATATTCAAAAATATTTCAAAGATTTATTGGTGTATTTACAAATAGTATTACCCTGTAAACGACTTATTCATGTATGTAAAATAGACATAGAATCGTTAGTTAAGTACATTAAAATGCATTTTGGCTACTTAAATTAATGCGACCTTTTTTAGTTGATTATTACTTTAAATTTTTATTGCTCCTGCAATAATAATAAAAGTTTCCGGTAACTAATAGAAATACTTCATCTCAGATTTCGAAAAACCATGCGTTGCACGTATTGACCACCACAAAACTACTCTCATAATGAACAATTATATCAATTGCCTCCATTATTTAAATGCATGTCATTGTTTTTCCAATATTCATTTAACTTTTTACTTTCGAACTTAATCTGTCGTTCGTCTTTTAAAACGATTTTATTTATTTATTGATAGATTTCAGCTGAAATACATTCACCTAGTTAAAAACCCGTAATGCACCTTCTAATGCAGTTTATACGACTTATTTATGTATGCAAACTACACTTAAAGTAGTTAGTTAAATGCAATAAAAGAAAAGTTTGGCTACATAATTTTTTATAAATCAATGCACTAGATACTTAAGTTAAGGAGATCTTTTCTAGTTGATTATTGTTTTACGTTTTTATTGCTCTTGTAAGAATAATAAAAGTTTTGGATAACTAATACAAATGCTGCATTTTAGATTTCTTAAAAACCATACCTTGCACGTGTCGGCCACCACAAAACTCCTCTCATAATGAACAATTATATCAATTGCCTTCATTATTTAAATATATGTCATTGTTTTCATAATGTTCATTTAACTTTTTACTTTCGAACTGAATCTGTCGTTCGTTTTTTAAAACCATGTTATTTATTTATTGATAGATTTCAGCTGATATAGATTCACCTAGTTAAATGCAAGTAATTCAGTTTATTGGTTCATGTCCAAATATTATTATTCAATAAGTCACTTAGATAACATATCGAAAGTTTTTCAAAATCGTTATCTAAAAGCATTTGAGGAACTGTTTAGCAACATAAATTATAATAAGTTAATGAAATAGGTGCTTAAAATAATGCGATATTTTCCGCCTTATTATGACTTGAAATTTATATTGCTCTGGCAAGAATAATAAAAATTCGGGAAAACGATCGAAAAGCTTCGTTTTCAATTTATAAGCACTGTGAGCTGAACGTATTGGTCATAATAAAGAAAATTTACGATGAATATTTAAATGAATTGGTTTCATTTTCTAAATGTATGTCGTTGTTTTCACCATGTTCATTTTACTTTTTCATTTCAAACATAAACTATCGTTCGTTTTTTAACACTAGAACCTCCATTAGGGATCATTTTGACCCCTGCCAAATTGATAACATTCGATTCGAACTAGAAATTTTTTTATAAGATATATTAAATGTATGCAGTACAAAAATAGTCTAATTAAATAAGTTAAATAGTTTTAAATAAAAATTCTGGTGTGAAACACTTTTTTATAAAACTACATTAAAATATCCGGCTGTTCTAGTGTTAACCCTTTGCGGTTGAATGTCGGTAAATAACCGCAAAAGCTTTATATACATGATTCGATTTTCATATTCTATTCGCGCCACTATATTTTAAAAATACATTTTTAGTAAATTTCTCTTACTCGTGTTGTCAAAGTGTAAGCTAAATGTTTCTTTAAAAAAAATAATAATACCAATCGAAGAAATTCGTGTAAGAGATGCATATTCCTCTTAGGAGTACTTCGACCCCAAGGGGTTAAAACAATTTTATAAATTTATCGGTAGCATACTTGACAACATTCAACTAAACTTCCGTAAAATGTGAGTTAAGTTAAACCAGGTTATACCCGTTACTAACCAGAAAATCATGTTCCTGTATTAAATCTATTTGAATTAATTTCTTTAGTAAATTTCTGGTTCGAAACGTGTTTAACCGGGGTCAATTTAACTCACATTTTACGGAAGTTTGAGAGAAAGTTAGCAAGTATGATTGATATATTTCAGTTGAAATAGATTCAACTAGTTAAATACGAGTAATGCAGCTTTGTTGTTTCATTTCCAAATATTGTTATTCAATAAATGACTTATAGATACCTATATCAGAAGTTGTTTTGAAATCACTAATTAAAACATTTGGTGAACAGTTTAGCAACATAAATTGTAATGAATAAAAAAATAAGTACTTATAATAATGTGATCTTGTTTATTCGATTATGCCTTTAAATTTATATTGCTCCCGTAAAAATAATAAAAGCTCGGGTAAACGATCGAAATGCTTCATTTTAGACGTGTTGCACGTATCATACACCATAAAAGACTTATACGTTGAACATTTATGTCAATTGTCTTCCTTATTTAAATTATGTTCTTGTTTTCGCAACATTCCTCGTTTGCTTTCGAAATTAATCTGTCACCCGTCTTTTAAAACGTTGATTAGAATCTACTGATAAATTGAAACTGAAACAGGCAATCTCTAATTAAATACAAATAACGAAGTTTTATTGGTAGATTCCTAAATAGAGTTATTCTATAAATGGCTTATTATATATATGCGTTCAAAGTTGATTTGAAATCGTTACTCGAATGCATAAGAAAACTGGTTGGCTAAATATAAATAAATATATCAATGATATGGGCGTGTAAAATCCCGGGATCCTCTTATTATGATTTTAAATCTACATTGCTAAGTAATAAATAAATAAATAAATAAATAAAAGTCCAGAAAACGTTAGAAATTTGTCGTTCTAGTTTTATAAGAACTGTGCTTTGCACGTATCGGTACAGCGTCTAGAAGCACACAGTATGCAAAAAACTACATTGCCACCAGAAGGCGCTATAATCGAGTTTATTGCTACGAATGAAGAGAATCCAGCGCGTGTTTAGATAAATTATTTTTGAACGCCAAATTTTGCGAAAAATAGAATAAAAACGATTTATGTTCTAATACTCGATGCATTAGGAATGAACGAAAATTCAGGAATAAATTAAATCATTCAGTATGAAACGTCAGATTTAAAAGATGTTTTTTTTTTAAAATTAGAAATTCAGTATTTACACTAGAAAATTTTTAATAGTAATTTTCTTTTATTTTATGTGTGAAATTTGTGTACATTTGTAAAGTAAAAATAACTGTTAAAACTGTCTCATGGGAATTCGGAATTTCTAAATTAAAAAACTGCTTTCAAATCGAAGGATTCATATTTAATTCCCGAATATTTTAAATGCACTTTGCACCACATACTTCTAGACGCTGTAATAAACGCTTGGTGTTTATTCACTTTCAAGAGTTAAATTCTATGGTACAGTCTGATAAATTGTAATATTTTCGATTCATTCTGAAGCAATAGCAGTGTACAAGTGTTGCCAGTGGGCTACTTTTTATTAAAGTCAAATTTCTTGATCGACGCCACTATTTTGAAATGGCAAAATTCTCCTTGTTTTCGCCTTAATTAATATATTATGAAAAAAGGCGAATTTTATCATTTTAGAAAAGTTGTGCCAGTCAAGAAATCTGAATTAGAAAAAAGTAGCCCGCGGACAACACTGATCTGTATACTTCTAGAAACTTTTAGTATTTGCTATTATAAAAGTGCTCTCATGATAGACATTTATCTCAATTGCCTTCCTGATTTAAATGCATATTCATTTTTCTACGATGCTCGTTCTAATTTTTACTTACGAAATTAATCTGCGTTTCTCTATTAAATAGAAATAGATGTTCTTCAATAATAGATACATACAACAGAAAAAAAACCCAGCTAAATATATTTATTGCTATGTTTTAAAATATACTCTATGGAAAACTTATATATTTTTCGGCCTCCCAATTCATGTGAATGAGTGTGGGCGTTTCTGTTACATTTGCAAATAAAATAGCTTTGTAATAAGAGATTTCAGGTGCAAAAATTTATATTAAATATTTTTACACTAAACCCTTTCAGGGGCAAGGAACTTCTGTTGCTAAAAATTAAATTGACTTCAGGATTTATAAACAATCGTATTTGAAGATAAGTAACTACATTTCTTCAAGTAAGATATAAAAGCGAAAATTTCTTCAAAAATTCTGGTGCCAATGTGGCATTTAGGAATTAAAAGTAAGTTGGACGACCTTCAAGGGGTTAACTAAGATTTGTTATCCAAGTAAAGCTGAGTTGATTTTCTAAAACGTATTTAAATATTTAAAAAAAAAGTTTTTTGCTTTCACTTGGACAGCGATGTCACGTGTAAAAAAACTTTTGTTTTAAATATGAAAATGATGTTCTAGGAAATCGACGCTGTTGCAGTAAAAGAAATAAATATTGACAAAGTATAAATACATTTAATTTAAACTTTTAAATAGAAAGCTAATGAATGTGGATTAGGTGGAATAGCATCAGGAACATTCCGAATATACCTGCAACTTTCACGCCTTTTTTTTTTTTTTAACTGCCATTATTTATAAAGAGAAAAAATTGCTTTGAGTTAATTCCTTTTCTTAATTGTTGTATGCTTTGCTGCCGACTCTTCCGCTTTTTTGTACCACAAAAATTTAATAGAAATTTTTACCTTATTTAATCAGCAGATTACGGCGATTTAAAAAGGGAAAATTTGCTTTAACACTATAACGACGGCGAGCGGTCATTTTGACCGCTACATAGCTGCCAACCTTCCACTAATCTTCCATAATGTCTGGATTAGTTTAACCCAGGTTGACCACATTTCGAACCAGAAAATTTATTTCACGAATGCTTATTTATTTAATTCCGGGTTTCTACGTGGAACATATTTAATTTTTCTTCCTTAAAAAAATTTCTGGTACGAAACGTATTAAACCAGGGTCAAGTTAACACAATTATTACGGAAGATTATTTTGAGGTTGGCACCTGTGCCGCTACCAAATGAATACATCTCGGTTCGAACAAGAATTTTTTTTTTATAAAAGTAGTTTAAAAGGTACAAAGAAAAAAAAATCTAGTTAAATAAATAAGTTAATGATTTAAAATAAAAATTCTGGTGGATATTTTTATAAAATTTGAGTAAAATTCCACGTCTTTCTAGTGTTAAAATCTTTGTTGTACAAAAAAGCGCAAGTTGTTGGAAGTTATGCTTGTATGTCTTTTATGTTAAACAATACAATTTTTTTGTTCAAAAATGGCGGTAAAAAAAGGTTAAAAGTTATGAACTACACCATTGAGTTCCTTTTGTGAATATCCTGAAAATCATTCGGTATATACGCATAATCATGAAAAGTAACAATGTGTGTGTGCATCTATATGTCGTTTTTTTTTCTTTTTTTTTATGATCAACATAATAGCTCTGTTTCTTTTTATGGATTTTGCTATAATTTCACTATTAATAATTAAATTTCATATAAAATTATAAATTTGCATGAGCGATTAAAATATTAAAAAAAAAAAAAAAAAAAAAAAAAAACGAAATGCAGCAAATAGATTGAATGTATATTCAAACTATAAATTTTTATTTATTGATAAACAGTAACGATTTGCTGCCATATATTGAACAGTAGTATTTGAATATACTCTTACTGGTATTTTATGAAGGGAAGTTCAGACGTGTATTTGAATGATTTCCTGTACAGTTTCAATGTATCTTAAACTTTTGATTAGGGGGCAGCACTGGCAAATATTTTTATATTGAACCGTACCATAATTTACAAAACAAATAATTTAGCAGATATCCCTTGTAAATATCCTAGTGTATTGTAGAGATAATTTTCCAAAATACGGTACGAAGAAAATTCAAAAATAGTCATTGGGACGTACAGTGTCTCAACATCGTAATCAAAAGGGTAATAGCTGAGCTATTTTCCTTTTTACTGCGATGTTTATGAAGTTGTGATTCTTTAAAATTTTATTACGGCTTTGGCAAGCATTGCGAAAGGGCAATGGCTTACGGAGATTGTTTATCGATAAGCCTTACATAACTGCTCTAATAATATAATCTGTCAATGGCAAATTTACATAGCTGCTAACTGCTACGATTTTGATTTTACCACTATTACAAATAGTAATTTTCCTTTTAATTAATAGCAGACGTCTGAAATTAAGTAATCTCGGGCATGCGAGTTTGCCGACCCTGACATATGCAATCTTGTTTTACAGCTACAAATCATTTAGGCTTTTTATGATACGGTGTTATTGCAAACATATTTTTTTTTTCATATTTCTACAATTCTTTTAAGGGGACCAGGTAAACTCTATCTCGGCTATGTTAAAATACACTAACATTTATGTTCCTTTTTCTCAGAAATGGTGAAAGATAGAAGTCTAGATTTTTTAGAGTAGTTTGAATAACATGCTTTACGTATTTTAACGGACCATTTTCTTTCTAATTGAAACTGAAAATTAATTATTAATTGAAAGACATTTTTAAATTAGTATTTTTGGTAAGATTTCACTGCCTAAAATAAATAATTCTGAAAAAAACATTAAATCCATGAGTTAAAGGATGCATAATAACATAATATAAGTATTTAGAAAAATCTGAGTTCTTAAGTTTAATAGATATTGAAAAAAAGGAATACTAGCCTGAAAAATCGAAGTTTTGAGAAAAAGTCAATTAAACCTGTGAAGCAGTGTCGCCAGTGGACTACGTATTTAAAATTCTGATTTCTTGATTGGCACCACTTTTTTGAAATAATAAAATTCGCCTTATTTAATACCATATTAATTAATTCGAAAACAATGAGAATTTTACCACTTCAGAAAACTCGTGCCAATTAAGAAATCTGAATTTTAAAAAAGTAGTCCACTGCTGTGAAGTGCTCTTAGAAAGAATGAAAAAAATCCAACAATTTGTTTTATATATAAACATGTGTAATACATCGTTGAAAAGATAAAAGTTTAAACTATTTAATGATATAAAAAAGTAAAAATCGATTTTTTGGTTGAATTTCGTTTACCCGGTCCACTTAATGCCCTTCTGACTGCGTCTTCGCTGACAAATATGAGGTCAAATATGTTCTTTACATCCAGAAGTTCGACAACTGTTCGTCAAATATTTTTGACAGAACGCAGTGTTGCCAGTAGGCTACTTTTCTCTAATTCAGATTTCTTGACTGGTACCCCTTTTTTGAATTGGTAAAATTCGCCTTATTTCATGATATATTAATTAGGACGAAAACAAGGAGAATTTTGCCATTTCAAAAAAGTAGCACCCATCAAGAAATCTGAATTAACCCCTTAACGCTTGAATTAAATTACGGTTCAAAAATTCAAATTGCTTATTGACACCAATTTTAAGAAAAGGAAATATTCACCTTATTTAATGACAGGAAAAACGATACTAAAATATAGCCAATTTCACTGTTTTAAAAAACTGGTGGGAATCAAACAATATGAGTAAAAGACACAGCCCGTGAATATGACGGGAGCAAGAATTAAGGGGTTAAAAAAAGTAGCACACGGGCAACACTAACAGAAGGTGCAAAATTCAAAGTCGCCAAACAGTGTACAACGTTTCTCTACTTTACAAAACAATCAGCAACATAACTTAAGTTGCTAATGTTCTTGAGTACGTCTGCCATAGCGAAAATTTAAATCGTCCTTTGAAAGTTAAATGATTTATTTATTATACTTTAATATTTTACTGGTGGAAATGTTTATTGTTGGCTGTATGTGTAACTGGATTGATTTTGGTGTTGAAATCATCCTTATAATAGTTATATCTTATTAAATTTTAATTCATTTACTTTTTAATTATATAATTAAAATTCCCATTCATCAAGATTTACACTAGTAGTCAAACGATGGAGAAAATTTCTTTCTCGCCAGCTGATCGGATAACCGTTTTTGTTGATTCATTTTATATCAGGGAACTACAGATGACTTTGGTTTAGCAAATACCAGTTTTTACATAGAAATAACACGACTTTTGCAATCGCGCGATAATGCAAGTAGAGAATTTATTAGCAAACACGAATTTCTTTATTTTCACGTATATTGTAAAACGAAAAATTTCCTTAAATATTCTTGGTGCCGTTTGTCAGTTTTGGAATTAAAATTAAGTGTCCTTTTTTAAGGTCACCAACCTCAAAGGGGTTAAAGAATTCAGCTAATTTTTCTAAAACACACGAACTAAAAAACGTGGTTTACAGGGATGAGATTTCCGACTTTTTGCATAACAGTATAATCTTAGAGGAAATGTTATTTCATTTAATCGGAACATTTTTGCGATATAACAGAACAATATTTTCTCTAAGATTATTCTGGTATGCAAAAAGTCGGAAATCGCATCCCTGGGATTACGATTAGAGAAGATTCCCAGCCTTCCTCAATACTGAATTTGACAATTTTTAAAAAACTAGTTAGCTCTCTTCAAGATGGCTTCATTTATGCTCACCTATTTTAATCAATCAATTTAGCGATATTTCGTGAACTATCGTCAACTTTCTCTAGAATTTAAGAAAGGCTGATATGACTATAAGAGTAAGAGTAAGAGAGTCGGAACAATGGTTACAACTGTGAAAAAAAATTTACGAGAAACCACGTTCAATAAAACTCATAAATTACTTATTTTAAATCTATTGTCTTATTTCCAAATACCTTCCATCATATAACTGCAAATTGCTACATTACAGCCATTGTTTTAGACAGGAGCAGGGCTTTCACTGGTACATTAAGGACAAACTTTCGCTAGTAAAATCGAATGGAATTTTTTTCCTTTTTTAACACTAGGTTATTAGTCGATTCGACTCCAACCATATGATTAAATGTCAACTGCAACCAGAAATTCTTTCAGAAAATAAGTTAAATTTAAACGACGTAGATTTACGTTAAATAAATCAGCCAAATAACTTTAAATAAAAATTCTGGTGTCAAACATTTTTATGAAACTTGAGTAAAATTTCCGGGCGTTCTAGTGTTGACAGAAATTTTTCATGAATTAGATGTCTAAATAAGGCGAAATTTTCTTTTCAAAAATGTTCTGTTGTAAATCTTGTGTTCTATTCAAATTTACTGGTGGAAGTTTCGTCGCCTGTTTTATTCAGAAAATCGAATAATAATTTTTATTTTATTTACTGGAATATTTAATGATTACATAAAGATTTTTTTTTTCGGAGTTTACGATATAAATTTGTAAGTTCGAATGAAAATGGAGGCCAAACTATGAATCTTGATATAGAATTAAAATTAACCGTTCGAAGTGCTGTCGTATATTTAATTATCCCACTTAATTGTATTCCCCAACTGACCCAATATATACCAGAATCTTTTAATAAAATTTGCTTTTATGATATACGGAAGATAACCCTTTATATGTTTCCAAATCGACATGTTGGTAAATTCTAGTGGCAGTCAATCTTTTCAGCCTTTTTGCAACAGAATTACTTTATCCCTGAACTCTAAACTTTCTTCTATCTTATACATATCAATACTTCAAAGTGTCTAAATAAAATGGCAATCTATTCCCTTCATGAGGATTCTAAAAATATGAAATTCCGTACATTAGTTCTTGAGATATGACTATCTCTAAAATCATGTTAATCATACAAAATGCAGAATGCAGCGCCACCTGTTCTGGATTACACCAAAACCTAATCCGCAACATCTTATGTCAACGTCTAACGGAATCTCAAGTTTGGGGAAGAACCGTGCATTAGTTTTTGAGATAGGGCTATTGCAAAATTCGTGAAAAATCCAGCATAGCAGCGCCATCTATTGGGCGATTGATACGGAAATCTAATCAGTAACAACTTGTGTCAACGTATAAATGAATCTGAAGTTGGATGAAAATTCGGGCATTAGTTCTTGAGGTAGAGCTATTGCGGAAATTGCGAAAAATGTAGCATAGCAGCACCACCTGTTGAGCGATATACACTAAAAACTAATAAGCACCAGTTTATATCAAGGTCTAACTGAATCAGACGTTTTGTCAAATTCCGTTCATTAATTCTTGAGATAGAGTGTCCACAAAATGTTTGTCACATACAGACAGACAGACTCACAGAATAACAGACAGATATTTTCAAAAAACCATCAAATCATGTTCAGGGCCTTCTAAAACGTTTAAATCCATCGATAACCGGTCGAATATTTTTACGAATCTAATACTTACTTCTTGTAAATATAGAAGAAAGTAAAAACAATCTGTTCAATATTTTTGATAGAACAGCGCACTGCGCACACAGCATGATTTGTAAAATTAATTGAAAAGTACTGAAAATCCCCTAGTAAATCATAAACAGTTACACACAAAATCTCGGAATATGAATATTTTCATTAATATGAAACACTTATACATACGAATAATCCATCTATACGCTTTTAAACGTCGGCGATATCTTATGAAATTAACGAAAGAGCAGAAGTCAGCTTGTTTGATTGCCTATCACTGAAAACATCTGCATATCCAAGAGGATTTAACCATATTATTTATATATTTTAATAAATGGAAGATTTTCTGATTAACTATAAAAACATAACTATGCACAGTGGCGGGAAAAAAAGCAAACATTCCTTAATAACTCTGGCAACAATTTATTGTAGAAGAAAGTTACTGGTACCAAACGATTAAAAATAAAGTCTACTTTTAAAAATGTATACAAAATTTGCTTAGGGGGCTATCTACATATCAAAATGAACCCAAACTTTGTTTTTTTCAATAGCAATACTCAAGTTTGACACCATAAATAAATTCTACACCCTTCAATTTGCCTAAATACAAATTTTCATGAAATGCATATGATTAGTTTCCGAGAAATTAATTATTTTAAAATGAGCTTATTTTAGGGGCTGTATCCAAATTGAAGTTCCGTACTCGATTGTTGAAATGCCACAGAATCACTATGTCACCACTATTAATGTATTATTTCTTGCTAATATGAACATATCACTAGCTTAACATGTTTTGGCTATTGCCAGCCCAAATGTTTCAATAAAATGAGTAAAATATGTTTTTTAACCATTTGGAAAAATGGTTATTGTTCTCGTCAGGATGGGAAATCAAAAGCATATCTGAAGGTTTTTATTGGTTTAATCCGCATTTTATTCGTTTTCTGATTGGTCTATACAGTAATCTGTATTTCCCTTTAATTTCAACAGAGATGGGTACCTTCTGTTGCCACTCTGACAAAAAAGTAATAAAAACTACAAAAAAAAAAATTAATAACTCAGAAACAAATTGAGATACAGCTTTCAAACAAATTGCATTTTAAAAGTACATTTTTTTCTCTATGCGACGGTGTAAAAAGTAATATTGTGGGATGTTTAGAAGTTTAAGAATGAAATTTCCTTTAAAATGAGTCGTCAGATTTCTTGGAAATCTGACGATGGAAAAGCCTTTTCCCGAACAGCAAATGAAATGCTTGGATAATACGTAAGTGTCAGTTGGATAATACGTACGAGTCGCAGGCGATTTTTGTCGCTTGGAATTTTTACGTGTAATAACACTATTAATGTTTAATTCATGGCGTAGGTAATGTATGATCAACTCCGTGCGATTTTTTATGTCTTAAATTTTAGTCTTCGAAAAAATAATTTTCCAAATGGTCGTTGTAATTTGATAAATTGCTTTTTTTTTTTTTTTTTTTTTTTTTTTTTCAAATTATGCTTTTCTGCGCATCTTAAACCCTCATTTTGACATTTTAAAATCTCAATTCGAAAACTACTTCGAAGAAAAATTTGAAATTGAGAATTTGCATAAAGAAGGACATAATAAATATAAATCTATCAAAAAAAATTGTAGGTTTCAATTCATATTGTTTTCGAATATTAATTTCATAATTTATAATTCATATTACAAAATTTATAAAATTACAAATTCAATATTTATGTTTTGGATTTTTGTTATTATAACCACACAAAAAAATATTCCATTAGGACTATAATTTTAGAAGATATGAATAAAAATGTGAAAATGTAATTTAACATTAGAAGTTCAAAATTTTGAATGTTTATAATTAAAAAAACTTATCATCCAAATCACTTGAAATTTCGTTTCTAGACATAATTTGAACCGACCATTTAAAATATAGTGTCAAAATTGGGTGTTGCCGTTGAAAAAGAAAACAAAGTTTGGTCTAGTTTTATTTGTAGATGACCCACTAAGCAAAATTTATATACAGCATTTAAAAATAGACTTTATTTCCAATCATTTGTTTCCAGTAACTTTTTTCTTTATTATTCGTTGCAGAGTTAGTAGGGGTATTTACTTTCTTTTTCACGTCTGTACCTTGATTTACAGCATTTCTTAATAGCTTCACTATTTTTTCTTTTTCTTTGAATAAAAGCTAGTTAATTATTTTGAATATCCACAGTTTCAACTAAGTTCCTAACGCGTTATCTACCCTATATATATAAAATCCTAATGAAACGAATTTATGAAACGGAAGTATGAATCAACTGATTAAACAACTGATTATGTTTCACGGCGATTTCTCCTAAAATATGGAATACTTTGCGATGAAATTAACACCAAAAATCAATATTGATCCGCAGATTTCAAAACTGGTATTAGAATTTTTAAATTCGAATTAGTTTTCGAAATATTAATTTTTTTTCTAATTTTATATACACTTTTCTAATGATAGCAACTCAAATTTTAATCAAACAGATATATATTATATATATATATTTCAGAAAAGGTTGTCATGGTAACCCGGCTATTGTTGTTTATTTGATAATAAATGTTTATTTACTTTTATTTCTTTTTACAAATTATATAAATTATTTTGTTCTATGATTATTAATTATTTTTTGATATTTCCATTAGAAAATAATAGAAAATAATTAAGAAATACAGTACTACTTAGTTATTCCGTCTACCAATTTCGCCAAATTATATAAATCGCCAAAACACTCGCCAAATTATACAAATAGACATAATTTTTATTTTAAATAAGGAAAGAACAAATAAATTAGTATAACATTAATAAATATACGAATAAAACGTCGAAATAAAAATCACTTGATGACGTAAATACGTGTAACTTGCTTAAAGTCAAGTGAATGTGGCATTTACGATCAACCATCATTGGTATTTAATCTTATAGTTTGGCGATAGATTTTTGGTCGTCGGGATATCTAAGGAATACCGAAAATGCATATGTAACTGGTATTTGAAAACGAGGCTTTCTCCAAATTTTCGTAAAAAATAAAAATCACGCCAAACCTGCGGTGCGTATCTGGCCAAATATTACCATTAAAAAAAAAAAAAATGCTAACTGGCAAGTTGAAAAAAAGCAATTCGCGAGATTTGCATCCTGCTAGCGTAAAAGAACCTAGAATTCTTTGCGACCATGGCAACTTTTATGTAGTTTTATTCGAAAAAATAATTTTTGATTTTTTAATCAAAATGGAAAACTTACGGTCCCATATCCGCGCGATTTTTTTCTGACGCCAATGTCATATACGGAACGGGCACACAACTGGCGCCAAAGTATCGTTACTTTGCTTGATATGGTAAGCCGGATGTTGCTGTTTATTCTGTTGATGCGTTCCCCAAATTGGCGTCGTTAAAAAATCACGTCAATATGGGACGTATATGACATTTGTTCCAAACTTTCATATGAACGGCGAAGGGATCAGACCGTATTTGTTTATGGCAGTTGACGATTTGAACTATTATAATATGGATGAAATGACGGCGATAGAATAATATTTGACGACTTATCACCTGTGCCTGGCTAACATTAAAGTACCAAAATGGCACCTAGAGTATAAAAAGCGAAGTGGTCCGCCTGGAACTGTTGATGATAGTCACATGACTTAGGCTATTGTTACAGATTGTTTTAAAATACCGGGAGACAAAGACTTTTATACTTAATTTATTTTATTTTAGTTTCTTTTCAAATGTTTAACTGATCCTCTTTAATCAAAAACGAAAACAACCTTTGGATGTCTTAACAGCAACTGATCCGCCCTTAAATTTTTGCAATCAAAGGGAATTGAATGGAAACCCGTTTACAGGGAGATCTGCACAGCTTTTTTCGGTATAATGCAATCTTCTCTAATATTTTTAAAACCCATCAGATGAGCGTGTTTTTAGATTATGCGGTGTCTGAACGGGGGTTGGCGAGCGTAGCTTGCAGGGAGCAGAGCCCCCTAGTAAAATAATAAAATTTTCTTATAAATGCTAAATATATGCACGAAAAACAGAGTTCGTCACGTTCTTATTCGAAAAACCGATTTCCATAAAATAATATTTGCCTTATTTAATCCTTTCGGTACGGGTGATGCATATATGCAACGTCAAAAGGTGCATGTGGAATTTGTTTTTGGCACCGTTAATAAATAAATGTAATATTTGTCTTTTTAGGTGCGTTCTTATTTATATAATTACGTAGCACATAGAGTCGTCCGTCTGTCTGCAGTCCGTCCGCATACAACAGAGCAAAAACTATCCAATCGAATCGTTTTAATATTAAAAAATATTATTGTTGCATAATTTTGTCTTGTCATTTCAATTTTTATGAAAATCGGATGTATAGTTTAATGACAGGGACAGTCAAAAGTTTTCAGTTACATTACGGCCAATGGGAAAAAATAACTTCAAGTGCATTTTAATGATGTTACAGCTTTTCGAACAGAATGAAATTGATATGCACTTATCGAAGTGCACTAAAATACATATTCAGTACAATATGAAGTGCAAAAAATATTTATAAAAATAGTTATAGTACGAACGCACCTCATTTGCCACTTTTGACGCGCAATTTCCAACTTGTTCAATTAGAGTACTGCTTGGTATTTTAGAAGTAAAGGGAACTGTTAAAAAAGCGGTGCCCCAAATAAATTTTGTGTAAGGGATGCCGTCTCAAAAGGGTTAATGAAGGAATTGTGTTTTTAAAAATGATGTCCAGTACTAGAGGCGAGTTCCGTGGGTTTTTGTAGTGTAAGTCACATAGCTGATAACTTCTATTCTTGATGGTCACCAGTACTCTCGAAAAATTTGCTTCGCCTTATTCAATTAATGAGATGTCTCCGATAAAATAAGTCACCTTTTTCGCTCTAAAATGCTGGTAGCCAAAACTCGTAGCATGTGAGTTACACTACAAGTGCTCATGGAATTAGCCTATACAGAAAACTGTATTAAAATCTCCTGAGTAACATGAACCCTGCAAAATCTAGAAGAGCGTGTTTGCTCCTTGCGCGTTCATGAAGAGTTTTTAGATATCATGAATACATCAATAAGTTAAGAATCTCTGCCAGCACTTATCGAACTAATAAAAAACAGAAGTTTGCTTGTCTGATTGTATATCAACTGGTGAAAACTGTATATTCTTGAGGTTTGTCCGTTTCATTTGTTTTTTAACCCTTTATGCCCTGGCGATACTTTAAAGTACCATTAAAATAACTTGTTATGAAATTCATTTAATACATCGATTACTAGTAATACATTGTAGAGTGAGTTATAGATACTTTACTTTATCTTATATCAAAAGTATTATTGGTTTAACATAACGAAATTATTTTTAAAAGGATGATTTCTTTTTCATTTGCATCTCTTCAACTTTCTTGAGGTTGAAAGATTGTGGGGGGAAAATTTCTGTTCGGAATTATTCCTATATAACTATCGTAAGCTTATTATATCTGTGCATTTCCTAATTCTATAAGTATTTAAAAAAATATTTTAAATAAAAGATTTGAGTGAAGTTATAAATATTACACAAAATCCCTATAAATATAAATTTAACTAATTAATTTAATTGCCAAAATACTACTTCTAAAATTTACTAAATGATTGCGTAAATCTTCTACTGTAGTTTAAAAAATTCACGAAAAATTCTTGAAAAGATAAAATTTTCATAAATTCATAATTGGGGACATAAAGGGTTAATGTTGAATACATCAACAGCGAGTCATTTGCCCGGTACTAAATGAAAATATTTCGATTTGAACCAGAAAATGCTTTCTTAACCCCTTAACTTTCGAATTAAATTACGGTTAAAAAATTCAAATTGCTTATTTGGAGTTACCAGTTTTTTGAGAAAGAAATGTTCACCTTATTTAATGACAGGTAAAAGGATACCACAATAAAGCCTATTATACTATTTTATAAAATTGGTGGGGATTTAAAAACCTAAGTAAAAGACACAGCCTGTGAAAATCACGGGAGCGAGAATTAAGGGCTTAAAAAAATAAAATGTAAAACACAAATGAAAGATAAAGTAAAAGACAATTCATAAATAAAAAAGTTGAATAGTTTTTAGAATTAAACACTTCTTACTTTTTCATGGGGAGCCTCGAACCTTTGCTCCACATCTCCGTCACATAATAAATCAGGATAAACTAAGAGGAAATGCGATCCTTGGCATAAATGAGAAATTAAACCTTAAGTGGGCTGGGTTTCCAGTTAGTCCTCTACACTGTAAAAAAAAAAAAAAAAAAAGAAAAGAAAAATCCCTTTAAAATACGGAAATTGTACTGGGAATCGAGACGCCAGTACTATTTCCGTACTTTAATGGGATTTTCTTCCGTAAATTCCACAAAAAAATCCGTCACAAAATTTACGTAAAGAATTTCGTTAAAATACGGAAATACTACTGGCGTTTCGATTGCCAGTACAATTTCTGTATTTTAACGAAATTTTATTTTTACAGTGTACTTTCAATTTAAAAATTTAGAACTGAGATCAGAAATTCAGAAAGAAGAATTTTTATTTTAGGTAATCACGAAATGTCTGTCATTAAATAAAGAAAACAATACTATGCAGAATTTCTGGTGTGAATGTCAAATTTCAGAATTGAAAAAAGACCAAACTGGCAACCCTGTAAGGGTGTTTTTTTATAATTAATTTTGGTTGTAATATTTGTTTACAAAACTTAAGTAAAATTTCCAGTATGAATAGTATAGCTTTAACTCCTTAATTCTCGCTCCCGTGATATTTACGGGCTGTGTCTTTTATTCAGAATTTTCGATTCCCACCAGTTTTATAAAATAGTGTAATTGGCTTTATTTTGGTATCATTTTACATGTCATTAAATAAGGTGAATATTTCTTTTTCAAAAAAACTGGTGCCAATAAGCAATTTGAATTTTTAAACCGCAATTTAATTCGAACGTTAAGGGTTAATAATTAAAGATTCGCTTATTGACACACACACTAACACCAAAAATATAATTGTGTACAATTGATTTGCATCAATCCCCTCAGCAACATTACTTATTTCACCTTTAGTGTCGTGATTTTTCTTTTTCATTGGGTGGGAGCGTGTTAGTTATTCGAACATCTAGAGTTTTAAAGACGTTTTCCATTCTGTACGAAATTAACCGAAAAATAATAACTATTATTTATATCATAATAATATCATTTTTTAATTATAAATCATGCAGATATACGCTCATAAAATCTGATAGTTAGCCCTTCCATTCATATAAGTATTTATAGATATGAAGAATCTATCTATATGCTGTAAAACATGTATATAGATTTCATCTAACATACATCACACATACATTTCATCTAACTAACGGAAAAGCAGAAGTCCGCTTGTTTGAGTGTATATCACGGGAAAACAACTGCATATCCTTGAAGCTTTGTCCACTGGCCGTGTTTTTGGTTGTTAGTTTTCGAAAAAAAGGGAAAGTAATATCCTGTGCACGTTTTTCCTGGCTTCCGTTTCCTTTCTTTGTAGTGCGGCTGAATCTCTAGTTCCACGAGAGTAGGCTTAATACCTTGTCAAGGTAACTACAGTATTTAATTGATAGTATGTGGACAAAATTTGGGTTATTTTGATTTCTACTGGATTAAAAACATGTCGAACATATTTTATATCCGTCTTTGTAAGCTTATTTGATGCAAAATCTGATTTATGTCAGTTAAACGAGATAAAATTGCCAAAGATATTTAAATAGCGGTAAAATACAAATAATAATTGATGGATTGAGTGTTACAATAAAATGGGATTTAACAAATAATATCAAATAAATCACATTAGTCTTACATTTTATAAGGATTTCAATTTGATGAAAGATTAATCTAGAATTGTTAATTTATTTAATGGTTTGATAAAATGGGATCAAACTGATTAACGAAAATCAATTTTTCCCAGTCTTTGTTTCTTATCCTTTCCTCATAAATTTATTCGAAAAGGAATTAAAGGCAAATTAGAAACCAAGTTAAATATTCTCTTCATAATATCTGGAAATTTTAATCTCTTAAAACACCTGGTATTTCACACGACATTATATTACCGTGTACCAGCGTCTACTAATATCAAATCGACAGCAAAATATTGTTGTTATTTCTGGTAAAATTATGCATATTATTTTTTATATGAACATTAATTTTTCGACTAAATGTATTATTTCTAAACGGTCCCCCATATTGCTCTATGTGGTCTCTATTACAACTTACAGCTGATATCAAATTCATTATAAAATAAGGGGGGTAGCCCCCTTTCCCCCTTTATACTTAACTAATGAACTTTCAAATTTAATCAGGGAAGCTCCTTAACATAATAAACCGGTATACCAAATTTGGAGCAAATCGATTAACTCTGCATGAAAAAACCCTTTACCTAAAATAATGGGGGAGGGCTATCCCCCACTTCTCCCCCTTTACACTTAACTAATGAACTTTCAAATTTCATCAGGGAAACTCCTTAACATAATAAACCGGTATACCAAATTTGGAGCAAATCAAATAATTCTGCATGAAAAACCCATTTATCTAAATTAACCCCTTAACAGTGTGGCCCGAACTGGATTCGGGCAAGAACATTTTGCTTGCTTCGTTATTAAAAACATTTTGATACCACTAATTTGTAACTGTAAATTTATCTTTATTGATTGTCAGATATTTTTCGATTAAGTAAGGTAAATATTTTAGTATGGAAAAAGTGGTGTCCAGCCCCATTTTTAATTTTTTTTGTAAGAAAACAAATATCACTGTTAAGGGGTTAAAGGGGGTAGCCCCCTTTCTACTTAACCAATGAACCCCAAAACTAATCAGGGAAGCGCCTTATCAGAATGAACCTAGAAAAAAAATTGAAGCAAATCGGCGTTACGTACATACACATTACGTACATGCGTCCGGTCATCGCTGGATGCGGCGATGACCAAGCAATATTTTAAAACTCTTAATAAGCTTTTAAAACTCTACGATCCAGTTTTAGCAGAACATTTGGAGTTCATGTATAAGTGAAAGTAAGATTTAAAGTTTCTTTTTTGAACATTCAACCATTGAATTTTAGAGTTAATAACTTTTCACCTCAAACTTAAATAATTGCGATGACCACCGAAAATTTTCACGCCACGCCACTGATACATACATACAGAACCGGCGGGAACATTAGCTCTAAGGCTTTGATAGCCTGTGAGCTAAAAAGTAAACTTATTACATAGTACGTTTCTTTCACTCTTTTATTTCTTCTTTTTATCTAATTTGTTTATTTAAATTGTACACAAGAAAAAATACAGAAAATATTTATTTAAAAATAAAAGATTAGAGTAAATGCAAAGTACAGAAAACGTTAAACTTAATCCAGTAAGTGTTGTCCGCTTAGGATATTTATATGAATAACATAGCTGCCAACTTGTATGGATTTTTCCTACCACTAAAATTCAATAGAAAATTTTGCCTAATTCAATCACCGAATTACAGTGAATGTTGATAATTAAATAAGGCAGAAATTTCTGTAACATTTTAGTGGTAGCAAAAATCCGTACAAGTTGGCAGCTATGGAATAAGAATATAATTATGAAAGCTTTAGACCGACGTCAGGCGTATGCCTCAATTTCATTTTGTATTGGGCGATTCCAAATTTGTACTAAACCCATCCTCCGGTTTTTTTTTTTGTGCAAAATTGAAAGGAAACAAAATATATTAAATAAAAAAAAAAAAAAATAGCGACCAAAGGTTAGAAATAGAATTTATGCCAGAATAATTAATTAATAATTACATAAATTTGTGTACACTTTTCGGACATCAAGTATACTGTATTTAAAAAACTATAATTTTTCTGTTTGTCATTGTAAATTGTAATTTTTCGACTATTTAGAGAATAAAACTTGTGTTTTTATTCGTTCTGCTTGTTGTCACAAGAAGAATTTTTTTTTTTTCATGAAACTACTTAATCCCTTAATTCTCGCTCCCGTCATATTCTCGGGCTGTATCGTTTACTCAAATTGTTTGATTCCCACCAGTTTTATAAAATAGTGAAATCGGTATATTTTGGTATCGTTTTTCCTGTCATTAAATAAGGTGAATATTTCTTTTTTTATAAAAGTGGTGCCAATAAGCAATTTGAATTTTTCAACCGTAATTTAATTCGAGCGTTAAGGGGTTATGGGTGCATTTTAAAATAACTGTCGTGAGAACATTTAACCTAAAAAATATATGAAATATCTGCACACGGTACTACAAATTTTATAAAATGCATAAAAGCCAAATGTCAATCAGAAAACAAAATGGGTAATTCAGACATTTATTTTAACCCGGGGGAACGCGCGCATACCCAGGGTATGAAAGATTTTTTACTTTTGACACCAATAAAAACAAATAATAATCGTCACCTTATTTAGTTGGAGAGATTTTGCGATAAAAAAAAAAAAAATGATGATTAATTTTAAAAAGATAGTGGTGACAATTATAAAATCCGTACGCACTCAGGGTCTCTCAGTCCCGGCGCGCGTCTTCCCG
Source organism: Maratus speciosus (assembly GCA_963932465.1). Classification (NCBI taxonomy): domain Eukaryota; kingdom Metazoa; phylum Arthropoda; class Arachnida; order Araneae; family Salticidae; genus Maratus; species Maratus speciosus. The sequence continues at coordinate 203,107,800 of OZ010794.1, read as the reverse complement.
GGTTAAATGTGGGGTAAGTCAGGTTCGTACGCGTCTCTTTATTTCCGGAAGACATATCAGTATTTCTATATAAAAAAATAAATCTAGATCAAACGCGCAAAATTTTGCCTTACTTAAGGAGGGATTTTCTATAAGATAATACTGGTATCGAAAAATTTCCTGGTCTGGAATTTCCAGGACGCATACGAAACATGGGTAAGCCCATTTTCTGAAAAGCACTATTATCAGTTAAGGCTAAATTCTGTAACAAAGTTACAAAAAAATTATGTTTATATATTCAATAAAATTTCTGGTTACATTTGTTTTAAAATTTTAGGAACTTGTTTTATTTGATTTTGATATCTGGTTTCTAATTTGCATCTTAACATAATAATGGCAAACCTTTTGTTCCCTCTACCCCCAAAAAGAAATACAACCAGAATTTTTTTTTGAATAATGGACACTAATTAACAAACATGTGGAAGAGTGAGAAAATTCGTTAAAAAAAATTTCCTTCTTCAAATTATGTTTATTTGAATTTTTAATGAAAGACTCGGAAGGTTGGCAATTATATAATGTGGCAATGTGAATTAAGACCTTCCGATGTTCATAGCATCAAAACTAGACATCTTTCAGTGCTGTGTCAATGGAGGCATTTGATCAATATCGCATTAAATACAACATATAAAAATTTAAGCCATTTCCATATAAATTAAGCGTAGTCCTTCTGAAACGCTACAAAACAGTGCCGTGAGCGGAAAGTTAAATTCCTATAAAGCACATGAATCAAATTCTTAAGTTAAACTATGAAAATTATAATTGTTGATACAGTTTTATAAAAATTAATAAATATAGATTAGTTCCAGTTTTATAATCCAGATGCAAATCTAAATGCAAACGAATAGATACATTTTTTATTGTTTTTTCGTCAGATAATACAGCAAGAAGCCATATATCAAACGAAAACTTTATTCCGAAAATAAAATTATTATAATTTATTGTTTGAAAATTAACAAGAAAAAATAATAATTAGTGTTCATAATATTTACAAATTTTTCAAAGGTTCTTTTTCAATAAATATTAAGTTTTTCTAGCAACTTATATGTTTCCCATAATTCTCTGTATTAACCCTTTCAAGGGCGGTGGCTAGAGGGTCTAGCCACCTAATTTTAATTCCAAAACTGACTACTGGCACCAATAATATTTTACTAAAATGTTGCTTTTGTAATTAAAGAGCAAAAAAGCGTTTTGTTATTTAATAGGAAATTCGTTTGAATATTCTGGTGTCAGCCAATTATTTCATCACTTTACGAACAGAATTCCTCTGCCCCTGAAAGGGTTAAACACAAGAACGTAAAATCTTCAAACAGAGGTAAAAATCCACTAAAATTAGAGCAACGTCTAATAATAATCTAGTTTTCGTCTTTAGTTATGGTGCATTTACTGTTACGGTAGGTTTCAGACGGTATTTTTAATTTCGGCAAGTTAAATTACGCGTTCATACTTTCCTTTATTTTTTTTCAAAGAGAAAGAAAGTAAAAATCTTTTTAATGCAGTTAGTCAATTAAATGTTTGTTTAGTTATCGCTTTTGCACTGGAAGGGGGATGGGGTCTAAATGCTCTGGATACCACTTAATTTCGTAAAGTTATTTTCTTTTTGTTTAATCGAAGAAAATTCTGAGATCAAATAAAGCGAAGAATAGTGATATCCAGAACATCTGCATACTACCTTTGCATATCCTGGCTACTCTACTACCTACGTGTTTCGTAAAATGTTTATAAAAAATTAAAAAAGAGAAAGTTATATATCACAACAAAGCGTAGCAGATTAATTTTACTCTACATAGCATTCAATACCATATGGAACAATTAGTCCAGGCAATAGAGAATTTTACCTAGCAAAATTAATGGTAGTACTGGAAATCGGCTTTCAAGATGTTTTTTGGGTCGCTGAAACCGAATTTGTAACTTCCCACCAAAATTTCCCCCGGCAACCTCCCCAAATTTTGGTAAAAAGCCCCCCCCCAAAAAGGTTTTTATTAAAAAAAAAAAACAATTTTTTTTATTGTTTTAGAGAAAAAGTAACTAGAAATTCAGAAAGTAGACAAAATTTCCAACAAATTAGATAGATGACATTATGACTTAGTATGAAGGGAAAAGGGGGTCTGCCTCGGAATATGCGCGCGGTAAACTAAGTTGCGCAATTCCACTTAACCACTCACAGGTTTACATTCGCCTTCCCATCTCCCCTCCGAACTTTCTCTATAAGGTTTACTTTAAGATTTTTCGGTCGCTGAATCCGAATTTTTAACTTTCCCCCAAAATCCCCCCCCCCCCAAATAGTTGTTTTTAACTTAAATTTCTTATTGTTTTAGGGGGAAAGCATTACGAAATTCAGAAACTAGACAAAATTTGCAACAAATAGGATATATGACATTATGACGTAGGATAAACGGGGAGGGTGAGGGCTGCCTCTGATCATGCACTGCGGCGCTACGTGCACTAAATTATGAAGTCCGGGCAATAGGGGATTTTATCTGGCAAAATTAATACTAATTCTGGATTTCGACTCACTTTATGTTTTATGGGTCGCTGAATCCGAATTTGTAACTTCCCACCAAAATTTCACCCGGCAACACCCCCAAAAATTGATTTTTTGAAAAAATTTGGTTTTTGAGAAAAGCGCGCGGAGAATGTTCCGAGGTAGCCCTCCTCTCCCCGTTTATCCTGCGTCATAATGTCATATATCCTATTTGTTGCAAATTTTGTCTAGTTTCTGAATTTCGTAATGCTTTGCCCCTAAAACAATAAGAAATTTAAGTTAAAAACAACTATTTGGGGGGGTTTCGGGGGGGAGGGGAATTTTGGGGGTAAGTTAAAAATTCGGATTCAGCGACCCAAAAAACTTAAAGTAAACCTTATAGAGAAAGTTCGGAGGGAAGATGTAGAGAGGGAAGATGTTGGGAGGGAAGATGTTGGGAGGGCTAATGTAAACGTGTGAGTGGTTAAGTGGAATTGCGCAACTTAGTCCACGCAGCACTGCGGCGCATGTTCCGAGGCAGATCCCCCCTTCCCCTTCATCCTAAGTCATAATGTCATATATCTAATTTGTTGCAAATTGTGACTACTTTCTGAATTTCTAGCTACTTTTCCCCTTAAAGAATAAAAAAATGGAATTTTTTAATAAAAACCTTTTTTGGGGGGCTTTTTACCTAAATTTGGGGGGGGGGGGTTGCCGGGGGAAATTTTGGTGGGAAGTTACAAATTCGGATTCAGCGACCCAAAAAATATCTAGAAAGCCGATTTCCAGTACTACCATTAATTTTGCTAGGTAGAGTCCCTATATGGTCTCTATTGCCTGGACTAAATGGAGTTATACTGAGTCGATCGGAATGTCGTGTCGTGTTGGGAAAATCAATTCGCACCGGAAAATTCTACCCGGTAATTATTATACGTTAGATATTGGAATTAATGTCTAATAATTAAATGATAGAATTTTCCGCTACGAACTGATTTTCCCAACACGACACGACTTTCCGATCAACCCAATAAATAAACAGAAGAGACGTTTAGCGCACAGTTTACTATTTTCGAGTATGTAATTGAGAAGGTTGTCATAAGATGGCGGCTGAGTTTTTATAAAAGTTTCTGATGGTGGACCATAGCTGCCAACATCTTACGCTTTTTTGTACGACAAAAATTTATAGTAAATTTTACCTTTTTAAATCCCCGAAAACCTGTCGATTAAATAAGGCAAAAATTTCTATTAAATTTCTGTGGTACAAAAAAACCCGGTAGAGTTGGCAGCTATGTGTTGGACACCAGTTTCTGAACAGTGGGATTAATATTTTCTGATTACCACCGTAGCAAACATACAGCAGTAAATTTTCACCTTATTTTGGGTCTTATTCACACAAAATTTCTCTCTCTGATATAATAAAAAACATTATTCGTTTTTACTAGTGAAATTAGCCCGGGTATTATACTCTCTTTCACTGACACTGGTTGTGTAGGTTGTCACAATATAAGGAAACGCAGTGCCTGTCTCATCCACCAGTAAAAATGGGAAACGCAGTGCTTGGCTACCGCCGAAGTAAACATTCACCAGTAAAAATGAAGATCTGTTTTTTGCCATAATTATGACTGAAAATAAGATGTTTAAATAACACGAAATTTTCCATTCAAATTTACTGGCGCAAGTTTGCACCGGCGGTAATGAGCCACTGCAAAACCGATTACAATTGAAACTTCATCATTTTGAAGCTATGTCAATTACTCTTTATTCATAGTTCCATGTATGGAACATGTGTAATACCATTTGGAACTCTCCTAATGACATGTTGGTTAGATACTGCAATGCAATGCTATATACAGCCATAACAACTGCAACCTCTTAATAAGTTCAGGAAAAAGGAATATAAATGTTGTTTTAGGCGCCCGGTATGTACAGAAGTGTCACTTGCTGCTATTTTTGTATTCTATTTGTTTTAAATTTTCTAATGAATAATCTTTGCTGAACTTCTACGAGAAATGAAAAAGGAATCTACCAGAAAGAATATTTTGGAAGAAATAGTGGCACAGATTCAATAGAAAACGCATTGCGAGTGGCATTCTTGAGTACTTGATAATGCATTTTTTTTTACCCGCGAAAACTCGGGTAAGGGTAAACCTTTTTTTTTTTTTTTTTAATAAATCGAAATAATAATCGTCACTTGATTTAATTGCGGAGAAGTGTTACGAATCCTGCAATACAAAAATCTGGAGATTCTTACAAAAAATAGTGGGGACAAATGTAAAGAACCGTGCACGCCTTTTCATATATTTACAGATTAAAATGTTTTTGATAAAAGAATAGCTCTTTTTTAACACTTTTTCTCACATAAATGTTAACCTTTTTTTAGGACTTGATTTACCTTTACCTTATTTCCACTTCCATGAGCTGGCAACTCTGACATTCTATAATTAACCCAGGAGACAACAGCTAATTCGAAAAATTTTTGAAAGAAAAATTATTTTATTAAATATTGGGGGAAGGGGGGGGGCGTAAAGAATAATTCTGTCTCTTAACATTCTTTCACGTCTACTTTTTGTAAATTCAGATTTCTTCATTGGCACCACTTTTTTTTAAATGATAAAATTCCCATTGTTTCACCTTAACCCTTGAGTGCTCAACTTTGCATATATGCAAACAACAGTGTTTTGAATTTAATAGATTTTTTTAAATTCATATATACCTAATTCACACCAGAAAATTAAAATTGCAATATGTTCTTTAATTAATAACAGATATTCCGTTTTTAAATAAAACAGAATTAACCCCTTGAGGGGCAAGCAGTTACGTTTGTGAAATGCTGAATTTCCACCGGAATCTTTGAAAAATTCTATTTCAAAATAAGTAAAAGCAATTTTACGGCTTTTTTCCACCAAAGTTAGAAAAGTAAAATTTAATAAAATTTTTCTGGTGTAAAACTTCATTAATCGTAGGTAGTATATAATATATACCGGTGCCCCTCAGGGGGTTAACCATTTGAACTTCCTGGTGTGAAGGCAGATTCTCTGAACTACGTAATTTCTAGAACGTATTCTATCATGGGAATTAAAGGGTTAAATGCTAAGTTTTATAAAATAAATAATAATATTAAAAAAAGCTATTTGGAGATACACATATTAAAATATTTACTAGTTTGCATTATTTTAGCGTAAAACAGCCACACGACTGTATTGCAGATATGCAACAGAAGAAAAGATTGACGTATTATATGCAAATGTATCTCTGATTTTTCTCATTATTTTTCCTGTGTAATAAACCTTTCAGAGAAGCATATATAATTTTGGAAACAAAATGAAAAATCGCGAATTTAAGGGTTAATATGAAATGTGAAAACTATCGGAATTTTACCATTTCAAAAAAGTGGTGCAAATGAAGAAATCAGAATTTTAAAATAGTAAGAGGGAAAGAACATTATGCGACAGAATTTTCCGGTACCCCTAATAGAATTATTGCATGCTTTACCAAACTTTATCTAAATTGAAATTCGTCACATTAAGCCGAAAGAGGAAGAATTGCCTCGTATCTGACTCGTATACACATACTACTGCACGTAAAAGTGCAATTATTTCATTTTATTTGTTACTAACCACTTTGTACATGTTATTGCGGGATCTTACATGAGTTATGCAGTAACTTTAAGTGGACGCGCGCATAGCTTAATAAAATTGTCGGAAATAACTGACAAATGCGTTTAACCCCTTCGCAACGAGCGTCACGTATAAATGAAGCATAAAGAGCTCAAAATCATTGATTATTCCGATCGGTTATTACAAGTTGTAAAATTTGCTTTATTTAATCAGAGCATTTCTGCGATTCAATTGCAGAAATAATTCTGGTTTGAAAAATTGGTGGTAAAAGATTTAAAATTCCGTAAAGGATGCTCATCGCGAATGGGATTAACCCTTAAATGCATAGTGGTGCATATCTACATCACTTTTTATTAACTCTTCTGCAACCACTATATTTATATAGAAATGTTAATGCTCTGAAGCTTAAAAAATATGCTACCAAAGCGATATAAGTAAGCGTCCTAACTTAAATGGGAAAAGTTACCGCAAGATTAAAAGCGAGGTCACATCAATCAAGGTCATGCGCCACGTAGCGGAAGAAGTGTGAACTACAGGTAGATACCTAACTGTTTTCTCAATCACACCACTAAAATTATAAAGTTTTTTTCAACTTGATTAATAAGTAAATTGTTTGTGATAAGGCAAAGAAAACGTCGTGGTGTCGAGTGCATCTAGATGCTCCTCTCGCTACGCCATTATTTTGTAATAAATGTGGCAAACAAAATTCATTTTCTATATGAGTGGCTAAAGATTTAGAAAATACGCGCCACACTAAAAGCCCGCGTATGTGAATTAGCACTTCGTCCACAAGATGGCGCAACTGTGTTAACTTACGCCCGATTCCAGCATTAAGATAGAACGCTTACTTATATCGCTTTGTATGCTACTAAATAAAGTAAAAAAATTACAATAAAATTTCTGGCGTCTAATCTTTAACCCCTTAACGCTCGAATTAAATTACGGTTGAAAAATTCAAATTGCTTATTGGCACCACTTTTATGAAAAAGAAATATTCATCTTATTTAATGACAGGAACAATGGAACAATAAAGCAGGTGTGTGGATTCCCTAGTTGCTTGGCAACTTTACATCCAGGCTAAGAATATATCGTGTTACAATGCAATGGGAGCCATAGAAAAAAGAGCGTTTAAACGCGGCTGGTAGCCACGAGAAAGAGAGAGTAAAAGCTAAGAAGATAGACAATTTTTAAAAGAAAAAATTGTTAGTATAACTAGTAAAAAAAAAAAAAAAATGTTCCATATGATCCACATAAATGTCCAGGACAGGCGAAAAAGCTACCAAAGGAAGTCCCATAAAAAAAAGACTCAATTCAGAGACCATACATTTAATATAACTTGATAAGCAAAAAGTTTAACACAGTGAAGAAATGAAAATCAACTAAAATATGTACATATTTACAAGAGAGTTTAAATTATTGCAAGGAAAAAAAGAATAAAAATGCAAGAAAAAGCTACAATGAGGAGAATTCTAACTAAATAAACAGTTAAACGCAAAAGCCGAGGGGAGCAAACGACAGCAAGAGGACGGCGTCCACCCAGTCTAGTAATTTGAGATGAGTAAAACAAAAAAAGAATGTAAAAATAAGAATAATATCGTGAGAAGAGCACAGTGTACAAAAATAGAAGTTTTTTTTTATAAGTTTTTAAACAAACAGCACAAACAAAAAAAGAGCAAAAAGTTTAGCAAATGAAGAGCTTAATCTTCGTTAATGTTGATATGACTTGCAAGTTTATCAAATTCAGTTAATATAACCATCAATTTTTGCATCGGATTATCGAGTTTCTTAGTGTGAGTTGAGATGTTCTTTATACATTTTAGGAATTTAGTGATTTGAAATTTTTTTTTTTAACTTCGTTGAAAGTATTAAGAATGTCTTTTATATCATTGGTGTAATTTGTAGGAATTTTAGAATTTTCTTTAGTAGGGGAGGAATTGGTGTTTGCGGCAGTACTATCGTTGATGTCAGAGTTTAATTCTTCATTACTAGTAGAGGGTTCTGAGTCTTTAGTATTTTTGGTATAATTATAATTCTTAAATATTCTTGGGTTTCTTGGGATAGATTGCTGACGCTATTACTTGTTTTACGGTTTTGTTTATTTTCTAGTCTATAGGGATTTTTTGGACAACCGCGGAAATTCGCTGGGTGCCCGAGTCCACAATTGGCACAAGTGGGTTTAATACGCCCTTTGTGGTGACAATCTGTACTTAAATGTAGATCTCCGCATTTTACACATTTAGCATCGAAGCCACACACTTCTGATGCGTGACCGTAACCTTGGCATTTGTAACCTGTTTTACACGATTTTTGCTAGTAAAAGCTTCAATCTTAACTGAAATGTAATGTATAGCGTTGATTTGGTAAATTTCTTCAAAGTTCTTTAGTGGTATAACATTTACCATGTATATCGGCATTGGTTGGCCAGTTTTACGATTTTTAAGCATGGCAACCCTAGTGACTGCGAAACCATGCTCCCTGAGACTATCTTCGATTATTTTAGTATCGGTGTAACAGGGGAGGCCCTTAATGCATATTTTTGGGGGTCGAAGTTCTTTAGGATCTAGAGTGGTATATTTCTTTTTGTTTTGGTCTAACCATTTTTGAGTAGTTTTAAAGTCCTTATCAGAGTTACATTGTATAACAATGCGTTCGCCTTTTAGCGTTATTTTGGGTTTTTCCGAGTTTAACTCCGTAATTTCATGGGCAACCGTCGCCCAATTGCTGTCGACTTCGACGTTGAAAGGGTTAACAGATTTTTTAACTTTGACAGTGTTCTGTGTATTTTCACTAACATTTGATTCATCCATATCCACATTTTCAGTTAGGTTAACTTCGCTAGCGATATTCTTATATTTATTACTAAGTAGGATAGGAGAACTCTCCTCCGAAATAGGTCGTTTAACACCTTTCTTAACAGCGTTGAAAATTTCTTTTTTAAGATTAGTGTTAGTAATAAAAAAATTAGGAGTTTTCTTATACTTAACAGAGCAGAAAAAACTAAAGATAGCTGAATTTAACAAATTATCATGGGTTGGCTCCCTAAGCAAAGTAAAAGCATCAAGGCAAGTTTTCCTTACCTCTTCTTGCTCTCAAGCAGCTGAATTTAACAAATTATCATGGGTTGGCTCCCTAAGCAAAGTAAAAGCATCAAGGCAAGTTTTCCTTACCTCTTCTTGCTCTGAAGCAGAAGCAAAATAGCCGTCTTTAGCCTTTAAGTCCAAAATATATTGATCCACAAATGTGTAAAAATCACCCAATATAGTTTTAGCATATTCTTCAAAATTTGAAGAAAATCGTCAAACTGGTCCTTGAAATTGCTGTTTAACGTTCCATTACATATTTTGTCGATACTTCCTTAACCCTAGAACTACCGAAAATTTTACTCAAGTTTTATAAAAATATTGCACATCAGAATTCTTATTTAAAACTATGGAACTTATTTACTTAACTCATTATTGTCTGGTTTACACATTTAGTTTATTTTAAAGAAATTTCTGGTTAGAATAAATATTTCGAATGTACCCATCGGGTCCATTGGACCCGTCTGGTAGACGGAGGGTTAATATAATAATCTTGATCATCTGTAGTCGCCATAATGCAGCACTAAATAGCGAGCGAAAACTATTCTAACGAACCGTTCCACCTGCCATTCACACTGCGAAAAATATAACATGCGATGGAGCAATCACCTCTTACGTCTACCTCATATCAGAGCTCCAACGATAATGACAGGAAAAACGATACTAAAATATAGCCAATTTCACTATTTTATAAAACTGGTGGGAATCAAACAATTTGAGTAAAAGACACATCCCGAGAATATGACGGGAGCGAGAATTAAGGGGTTAATATAAAAATAAAAAGCACAATTCTAAGAGAATAATTCGTGCATTTAAGGGTTAAGTTTTACACAATAAAAAATTATACAAAGCAAGGTATTTAGATTCACACTTATTAAAGTATTTACTAATTTGCAATATTTAAATTTTTACTTGTTATGTAGATGTGAAACATGAGAAAAGGTAGACGGATTATACGAAAAAGGTATAGCTATTTTTTTTTCATTCTTTTTCCTGTGTAATAAACCTTTCTGAGAATCATATATAATTTTTTCGAAACAAAATAAAAAATCATGCATGGTTAAAGTAATGTGTGTACTGCTCACGCATCTTGTTTTAAAAGCATTTAATTTTTTCAAAAGGTGTCTCAAGCCACACATGAAAGGTCGCTGGGACCACTACTACCCGCGGCCGAAGGTTAAGTATGGCTGCTATATGTGGTGTGTAAAAATTCTATAGATCATATAGAATGTCAGCATTATGTACATATTCAGTAATATGTTCGACACAATTCGCCCATATTACTGAATATGGACAACAATTGCTGAAAATAGATTTTTACAGAGAGTTGTGTTTTTTAAACTACTGTTTAGCTACTTCTTTTCATTTCAAGAAAGAATGAAATTTCTAGTAACATACTGTTACTTTTGGAAAGTGTTTAACAATCGATGCCTGATGCACGATTTTTAGTTCTTCTTAAAATTGCTTGAGGTCAGTGTTCTCGCTGGGTTTTGACCAAGATTCGAGATTTGACGAATAAGAAATAAAAAACAGTAGCCAAATGAAAAATAATGTTAGCAAAAAAAGATTCGGCGTGAAACACTGAAAAATCTATCTTTAACCCCTTATTGTAACTGTCTTTTTCGATATGTTCTAAAACAACCTTTTTTTTTTTTTTTTTTTTTTTGTAATTGCTTATAAGATAGAAATTCGACTATCCGCTATAGAAACTATTAAAAATAAGTACATTCTGAATGTCTCCTAAATGTGTAAATGTTTTAGACATTCTTTTAGCAGCCTAAATAAAAATTCAAAACAGCGACAAATTTGATTTACCGTTATGAAAATATACACTAAAAATTGCTATGAGATTTCTACTCTAAGAGATAGAAAAGATTGTTCCGCCACTGATACTTTTGCACACAACTAATAAATAGTACGATAAATGGTTAATTTCTAAGCCGCATTCCAGCCAAATTTTTCTCTATTAGGCGCTTGATGCAAGTAATTTTTTTTTGTGTTTTTACCGGCGCGATGCCAGAGCATAGATAGTGATCAACTGACAATAGGGAAATGCCTATCGCATAATCCTTTCTGTATCTTTGGCTGTTGCTAGACTGAATTGGTGTTGACTCTGTATCTCGATGGTAAGTAAATCGCATGGTGCGATTGAACATGAAAAGTGACATCAATCGTTCAGTAACGCGGATAAGAATCTGCACTGTACTGGCACACGCTTAAAAAGAGCAGAAATTGAGCACTCGCAATTGGGCGAATCTGATTGTTCGTTTAATCGCCAAATGAAGCATTCTCTAGCAATTTGGCGCAATGGCGAGTGGCAGCGAGAACGCTGCTTGAGGTGCATTGCCCCATGAAGAGAATGGCTGATTAAACCTCCGTTAACCCCTTGGGGACGAGCGACACGTATACGTGCCGGAAATAGGCCTAAGGATCCTCGTTTATCCTCACCAGTAAAATTTTACTGTAAAATTTGCCTTATTTAATCCGAGCATTTTCCCGATTTGAATAGGTACGAACTTCTGTTTTTTAAAACCGGTAGCAAAGTAATAAACATTTCGTAAAAGGCTCCCGTCGCGAAGGGGTTAATAACATAACCCCAATACTTAAATTATTGAATTTTAACCAAATATGCCATAAAAATATAATTTCTTGAGAACAATAAGATTTGAAATTAATAACATAATTATGAAATATTAACTACCAGTGCAGTAATTGTTACATTTTTTGTATAAAATGTTATTTTACTATCAACATACAAGACAAGCGCAGTTGTCAACTTACGATTTTTTGTCAACACCATTTTTCAAAATAAAAATTTGGTTTATTTAATCGAAGATAATCTACGATTAAAAAAGGCGTATTTTTCTTTTTAAAAAATGTCTGTCTAAGAATCGTAGCATTTGGAAGTATGGCAAGTCAATGCAGTGCAAAAATGTCAAATGACTTCTTGTTCAAAAATATTTAAAAAAAAAGCTTTAAATATTCGAAAGACATTTTAAATCATTGTTTCTCAGAATATTTTACTTTTGTTTCTTTGTTTTGTACTTGATCGTCATGTATGTCAAACATGTCTTAAAAATCATATTGGATGTCAAATAAATATTTATTTCAAATCCGTATAAACCCAATAACACATAAAATTATCTTTTCAAATCTTTGAGAACAAAACATAAAAGTATAGACGTCATTCAGAAACAAATTTTGAAGAAAACAGCATTGTTTTGGAATTTTTTCTTTACAAAAGTGTTCGTACTGGTGATCACAAACGATTAATTTCCTCGTCTTGCGCCGCCCTTATCGTTTTAATAACAAATCTTATCACCTCTCTTTTCAAGAACAAACTTTGAAGGCAAACTTGCGAGCTATTTCGCTTTTTAAGAACAAAAATCGTTTGAAGAGTATTTCCTCGCGAAGAGAACGGCTGATTAAACATTCATTAATGGCAACACCGAAGAGAACGGAACTCTTCTATCTGCCTTTTGGAAGCATCGTTTCTGTTGGTGATCCTGATTTGTGAAGTGAAGCGAGACAATGTGGGCGTCATTTGGTCGTCAAAATATAGAAACTAGGAAGTGGCTAAATTTTTCACGAATCATTGTGGATTACACGTTTTTTAGGATAAAAGTATAATGCTTAATGCTCATTATATTTTGTTTACAGACTATTGCGAGCTTTTGTATCTTACGTATAGGACCCAGTTTTGACAGGAGGCAGTTTTTACGCTTGATGGTTCGGGATTAGTAACTTCAGCTGTCAGTCCTCTTTATCTTTTTTAGATTTTCACTGATTCGTGAAGATTTAATTAGCCCGATTAAAGCTGACAGTTGATATGTAAAGGAGAGTGGTTAGAATTATATTTTAAAACTGATTTTTTTCTTCCGTCAACTGTGACGGGGAGAAAGTAATTAAAATTAATTTAAATAAAAAGATTTTCCCAGTTGTATTTACTGAAAAGGTTTGGATGTGGGATTTTGTCAAGCATTAGTCAGTTTTGGACTTATCTGTATTATAAAGAACAAACGGGTGTGTGCGTAACGCTGACATCATTTTGACGGTGGCAACACGAAACGATTAGATTTTATGTGTACTGCAAATTTTTAAAACAAATGGCAAACGTACGGGCAAACGTAGCCCTTTTAATTTTTACACCTCGGATAAGGAAGAATATGCACTTTCAAATGAAATTTGTTAAAAAAAATGTATAGCTATTTATTAAATTTTTGTTGTTTTTCGAATGATTTTCAGGCATGATTTTTTTTAAATCTCTGTCTCTTGCGTGCAGACGTTTACGTAAGATAAATCCTTTTGTACCTAAAATAATATAAATATTTCAGCATTTGTTTCCAGCTTATATGACATAATGAAATTAAAACATTCATCAATCAATAAATAAAACAGCAAAATATAAAAAAAATTACAAATTTAAGACATTTGATTAAACTATGAACTTAAACAGCTAGAATGGTCAGAATAAAAAAAGACTGATTTTAAATAGTGATCCTTGGCGATTTCTTCGGCTGTTAACTCCTGGCGCGAGGCCAATACAAAACTACCGCTTTTAATAAATTTCAAAACATTATTTAAACTAATTATTATTTTTCATATAAATATGATTTTTGGTAATGTTAGTGCGTATTTTAAAAAAGATATTAAACGCAAAAAATCTAATATATACCGGGTGAGCAAAAAATCCGCATAAACTTAAAAAATTCATAAAAACCGAAAAAATAATCCAAATGAAAAACTGTTTGCAGGATTAGCATCTATAGATCACGGGAATTTTTTAAAGACAGAAATAAAAATAACTCAAAAAACAGGCGACAGATGGCGCTGGTTTGTGCGATTTTGGTGCAAATATCCAAATGAAACGGCTATATAAGAACGGCTAATAAGAACTTGTGCTCCTAATCCAGAACTAGTTCACGTAAAATAACTTCATCAACAAAGGTTTTATCCTTCATACTCAGCATCCTTGATCAAGTACACGGCTCACAACCGTGAATTAGTTCTGGATTAAGAGCACAAGTTCTTATAACCGTTTCATTTGCATATTTCCACCGAAATCGCACGATCCAGCGCCATCTGTCGGCTGTTTTTTGAGTTATTTTTTATTTCTGTCTTAAAAAAAATTCCCGTAACCTATAGATGATAATCCTGCAAACAGTTTATCATTTGGATTATTTTTTCGTTTTTTATGAATTTTTAAAATTTATACGGACTTTTTGCTCACACGGTATATCAATTAAGTATCATTTTTGTGTCAGCGCTTAGGCCTTGTACCACGGTTGCCAGTTTGACCACCATTTTTATTAAAACATTTTAAATAAAGAATAGTATTTCATACTTTATTTAATAAGAGACATTTAGCAGTCACATAAAGTAAAAATTCTTCTTTGGAAATTTCCGGTCTGCATTTGTAACTTCGGATTAAAATTGGAGGCCAGACTTGCAACCCTGCCTTGTACTCAGAGCAGGTTGCCCGTTTGACCTCCACTTTTAGTTAGGAAAGTCAGATTCGCACCAGAAAATACATATTGTATTTTCAAGTTTTATTTAGTGAAACGCTTTTCGTTATTACTTGAAGTAAAAATTCTTCTTCAGAAAGTTCCGGTCTGAAGTCGGAATTTCGGGCTAAAAATGGGGGCCAAACTGGCAATCCTGATTCAGAGGGCCGTGAGAGTGTGTTTGAGTTGTTACAATATGGCGGAACCACAAGGCTTGACTACTACCGGAGCAAGCTTCCATCAGCAAAATTGAATCGATATTTTTGCCTTAATTATGATAGCATGATTTCACATGAATAAGACGTTTAAATAAGGGGGAAATTTCTAATGAATTTTACTGGTGGAAGTTTGGACCGGCGGTAATCAGCCTCTGCGAAACCGGTTACAGTTAAATCTTCACGCTTTTGAAGATGTGACAATTCCTCTTTATTCATAGTTCCATGATTTCTATAAGAGGGATGCATTCAGGGAAGCTTTTTGTGAGGAGAGATACCCGAATTATCTTTTACCTAAAAGGAAAATCCTGAAGACCATTCACAGTCACTCACGCTGGTTTCGAACCTGCAAATATTGGCCCAAGTTCCTTATTTTGTGGTAAGTATGCTAAATGCTGCGCTGAGCAAGAAAATTTCCTCAATTATATTTACAGGAAAGGCTTGGATTTTCATTTTGTTGAGTATTGGACAGTCCTATTCATAACTTTATAGGAGAGGGGGGGAGGACATTTTAAGGAAAGGGGCACGAACTAACTTTCTCATAGAAGGCAAACGCTGAAAACCTTCTGTAAGCACCCTGTTCGGAAGACGTTGATTTAAACCTGCGCAAATTCATGACTGCCAGAACCAATCAGTGTTACCAGTGGGCTATTTTTTTAATTTAGAATTGATTGGCATCTCGTTTCTGAAATAGTAAAATTCCCCTGATTTTCGCCTTAATTAATGTCCTTAAATAAGGCGAATTTTACCATTAAAAAAATAGTGCTAATCAAGAAATCTGAATTTAAAAAAATTAGTCTGCTGGCAACACTGGAACCAACAGATGCGAGTGTGGGGCAATGTTGCCAGTAGGCTACTTTTTTACAATTTAGTTTTCTTGATTGGCACCACTTTTTTGAAATGGTATAATTCGCCTTATTTAATGACATATTAAGTAAGTTGAAAAGAAGGAATTTTTATCATTTCAAAAAAGTGGGGCTAATTAAGAAATCTGAATTTAAAAAAATGTAGCCCACTGGCAACATTGGTGTGGTGAGGTGGGAACTCCTATCCACCCATACTATTTCTGCCTTCTCACGAAAACTGGGCATTTTAAACGTCCAACCTCTCCACCATAGCACACAAAGGCTTCACAACTTTCTAAAGCGCGTCACACTTCTCACCAAAATCAAACGAATATAATAACACCTATACTTATCCAACCTAACAAATTAGTTGTCAGAGCACAGTTGCCTCGGTTTATTGCACCGATTGGTACCGGACATTGTTGTGGTTGTGGGTAGAGATTGCTCTGGCGGCACCACAGTGCCTCCATCACGTGGGAGATGGTCTCGTGCAGGCACACCATCTTTTTTTCTGGTTTGGACCCTGCCCACTGTCGCGTTCGGGCTACGGCCTCGGCAGTATTTCTCTACTGCGTTCCTCACATTTCTGCCGCAATGCCATAGTTTGTAATCTGACTTGTACGAGGGCATTTCGAAAAGTAAAGATACACCGTACGCTGAAGGAAAAGAAAAGTTTTGGCAAGTAAGTTGGCAACACAGGTGTTAACCTTGAACAGTTAGCTTTCTCCTCGCGGTCGTTCGTCATTTCAAAGTTGATTCTGGTTGAAGTAGGTCGTGTTTAAAATGGTTCTGCCTATTCAGAATCCCGCCAAATGCGAAGTGCGCTCCGTCATACGTTTTCTTCATGCAAGAGGTCAGCGATCAGCGGATATTCACAAAGAAATTGTTTCTGTTTATGGGAAAATTATGAATCGACAAAATGTAACGAAATGGTGTCGTCATTTCGCTGAAGGTAGGACCGATGTTCATGACGAACAAAGAACAGGTCGGCCATCTGTGATCTCTGATGCCCTTCTTCAGAGAACAGAGGAAGCAATTCGTGCGAATAGACGTCTCCTGTTAGCTGAAGTCACATCTTGGAGGAAAATCATTTCACGACGATGATGAGATCAAAGATGAAGTTGAAATGTGGTTCCGACAACAGTCGGAAACCTTCTATGAGTGTGGGATACAAAAGCTTGTGCGCCGATTTAACAAATGTTTGGATAACGGGGGTGATTATGTCGAAAAATAATAAATAATCTAGTTAATAAGATGTAACTTACGTTTTCTAAATAAATGTTTTTTTTTAAGGAATGCGAGCCATTGTATCTTTACTTTTCGAAATGCCCTCGTATATTATTCCCCCCCCCGCCCCTTGCCGCGTCTACAGGCGGACTCAGCTCCGGCTAAAAAAATATGTATTTTTTTAAACTTTAATAAAAAGTAATGGGGGTACATCAATGCTCTACAGACATTGTCTCCTCGTCTTAGCAGTCCGTCTCAGACTTTCAATCGAATATTTGGAGTCTGTTTCTGACAGCCAAAGATATGCGTGGCCTTGCGTTATCATGGTGGAAGAAAACACATCTTTTGTTTGCTAATTCAGACGTTTCCTGGCTACTGCTGCCTTCAATTCGTCGAGATGCGAGTCGCATTGATGGTCGAGTTTGGTAGAAGTAAGATAGTAGCAGTTAAAATATTTCATATCCCACCAAATAGACAGCATGACATTCTTCGGATGAAGGTCAGCTTTAGCGATAGGAATGGGACCTTAATCTCTTATGGACCAGGATTGTTTGCGCCTCACACGTTTTCATAAAATATCCAACTTTCTTCCCCGGTGACCAGATTTTTCACAAATGGATCGTTTTCGGAGATGAGAATGAGGGGAGGGGGGAAGTACAGCCACTTGTGACTATTTTTATATTCTATTTGTACCACTATTTTTAGAAATACGTTTTGTAGTATATTTTTTAGACGATATTGTCCAAGTACATGTAAAAGCAGGGGTCGTACTTGTCCTGAAGTTTCACGACCAGGAAACTCTTTCGTACCAGTATTTTCTTACTGAAAATCTCTTCTTACATAATGCAAAATTTCGCGCATTCTGCCTAGAGTTATTTTCTTTAAAAAATACTGATATTTGCTCTGAAAAATTCCCTGAAGCATACGAACCATATAAAATACTTTTGTTTTCAGAAAGTGGTGCAAGATGAATTAAAAAAATATTACGGGAATTACGAAGGAACCTTTTGGGACAACCCAATGTATTAGGAAAAGCTAAAACACTTAATAAAAAGTAAAAAAAAAAAAAAAAAAATGGATGAAATCTCGTTAGTAAACTCGTTTGCTTTTTCGGCCCTAGTTAAATAAACAAAATAAAACTTTCTTTTGCATCCCATTCTGTTATTTTTCTGGTATTTATTTATCTATTTATTTATTGTATCTAGAACTTTTACTTCTTTAACAAACCCATTTTATCGAACAGTTCCTCCAATTGTTTGCTAAGTAAATTTACGCTACTGATAAAAAGATTCTGGAAACTAAATGAATGGACTGTTAAATTGGTAAAGATAGCATCGTTAAAGTTTCATTGTTATAGAATCTGCAGTTAATTGCATTTTAATTCAGTTTCTTTTCATTTATTCCGAATTTTCAATCTATCTGGAACGCATTTTCGTAATAAACTGATTACTAACTATGTCGAAAGCTTTGTAGTGCTAGCCAAGAAATATTCTAATTTGCAGTTAGTTGCGAATTAATGAAAAAGATTGGACTATTTGCGTGTTTCGTCTGTCAGTTGATCATTAGCAAACAATGGAAACAAATCGTCCGACATTCTTGTACATATTTAAAAACGTAATGAAGGAGAAATTCCTAAGAAGACGTCAGAAAATTAAATTCATATCATATATCTCATGAGTCATTTTAAAACTGTACAGCATGCTCCATGCATTTATTCGTCATTTATAAAACTATCGTTAACCCTGTTGCTGTGTTCATTTCGAATATGCAAAGCTGCCAAGTCTCCTACCAGTATTTTAATACAGAAAATGTTCTTTCATTTATTTGGAACATTTGGGCGATTTAAAAGCACAACATTTTCTCTAAGATAATAGTGGTGGAAAGAACCAAAGACTTCGTAACACTGAATAATGGAGTTATGAATAAACAGGAGGAGGCATATAGTGTAATGTCTACCAGTTTTCAGTGAAGCAACTGAGGAGGTTGTTACAAGATGGCGGCTGTTTTTTTAATCGGATCAATATTTCTGATTAAAGGCGGGGCAAAATTCCCACCAGTAAATTTGAATAAAAAATTTTGTTTTATTTAAGTGCCGTATTTGAAGAAATATTTTCTTGAAAATATAGTAAAAATTTCGATTTGTTTTTACTAGTGTCAGGTATTATAATGAGCCCAGGTATTATAATCTTTCTCACTAACACTAACAAGACGTTGTCTAGGTTGTCACAATATGGCGGAAACGCAGAACCTGACTACAGACAAAGTAAACCTCCACTAGTAAAAATGAATATCTGTTTTAGAAATTATTTTTGATTGAAATTTTGCATGAATAACCCCTTGAGGGGCAAGCAGTTACGTCTGTGTAATGCTGAATTCCCACCGGAAAATTAGAAAAATTTTATTTCAAAATAAGGAAAAGCAATTTTACGACATTTTTCCACCAGTTAGAAAAGCAAAATTTCATAAAATTTTTCTGGTGTAAATCTTCGTTAATCGTAGGTGGGATAAAATATATCCCACCACCCCTCAAGGGGTTAAGGCGTTTAAATAAAGAGAAATTTTCTATTCAAATTTACTGGTGGAAGTCTCTTCCGGCGATAATCAACCCCAGCGAAAGCGATTACAGTTGAAATTTCACTGTTTGAAAGATATGTCAGTATCTTTTATTAATAGTTCCATGCACTGAATATGGTTTTGGGTCGAAATGGACCTGAACACAGCAGCAGGGTGAAGAAATTCTAAATTCTCCCAGAAGGTTTGAATAGTTATTTTAGTTATTGTTACGTTGGAACAATGGAACAATGTAGTCAGTTTCTGGATTTTCTAGTTGTCATGCAACTTTACATCCGGTGTAGCGGTAGTGCGTTTTTCAATGCAATGAGAACCATTAAGAATGTTTAGACGTGGCTGGTAGCCACAAAAATTAAACTTTAAGAGTAAGTAAGAAACTCACACTATACATGTTAGTATGGCAAGATATGAAAAAAGAAATGTCCATTAGTCCCTAACATACCTGACAAAACCGGTTCTGAAACTGAAAGTACCGTTATGAAAAAAATCTGCAACGGAAATCGAAAAAGTACAAAAAATAACCATATTAGAGATCGACCTCAGCTATGCTATGCAAAAAAAAAAGTAAAATCGTTTAAGGCTGTTCTCAAATCCAAAAGAGCAACTATCTGACATATGTTTTAATTTATTTTTGTTCGGAAATGCATGAAACTAGTAGGTATTGTTGTTCAGAAACTATGTAATCGGACTGTTTTTTTCCTTTTTTTGCAAAAGCGATAGACCTTTCAGAAAATACTGTCAAAGTTGGCATTTTGAACTGAAATTCCGAACGAAAGAAGAAAATCCAGTCAGTCAGGGGATAAAAGGGCGTGTCACGTGATCAAAATCGTTTATAACTCAATAGGTAATTTATGTATCTAAAAATGGAAAACACAGCTCGATTTCAAATTGCTTCCATGGTCAGGTTTTCCAATTTTATATTTTTCCGTTAAAAAATGAATTTGTAAATGTGTCAAAATGTTTTGCGCTTGTTGAGCAGAGCAGTTGAGAACAAACAGCCTTAAAAATATTCAAATTTAAACGAGAAATTCGAAAACAACCTACCCATAGGTTTAACATTACGGAGCGTGTATTTATTGTATGAAGAGTCCCCTTAATATATAATGGCTTTACGGGCCGTACAAACGCTGAAAGAAAAAAAAAAACCGCTTACCACAGCCGCCGTTTTTCGTCAGCTCGTAGGCCTTTGTACACAGAAGAAGGTGCAGTCTGCCCCGAATGAAACCCTTTGTAAATTATGGTGCGATTCAATATAAAATAATCGCCAGTCCTGGCACGTAATCTAAGTGTTAATATCCATTGATATAAAAATAGCGGCTTCGAAAACTTATATCTCTTTACGTTTTAATGTCTTTTGTTTTTCAACGAATGAAAAATAAAATTTTCAAGCATGTAATTTATAATAAACAGGTGTGTGTGTGTGTGTGTGGGGGGGGGGGGGTTGAGCAATTTTGTCAAACTGTGATCCGCTGCTTACCACTTTTTTTTTCTATAAATAGTCGACTTCTTGAATCAAATAGATTCGATGATTTGATTAGCCAACGATTACTATAAAATTTTAGTGGTATCCAGCGGGACACAGTTTGACACTCACAGTTTAATCCACTGGATACCACTTTTTTTAAAGAGTTTTCTTCGCTTTATTTAACATTTTAGTGCGCAGATTTGCATACATGCAAACAACACTGTTTTGAATTTAATAGATTTTTTTATTATTATTCGCATATACCTAATTCACACCAGAAAACTAAAATAGCAATATTTGCTTTAATTAAAAAAAAAAACAGACATTCCATATTTAACTAAAGTGAAATTAACCATTGAAACTTTCTGGTGTAAAGTCAGATTCTCTGAACTACGTAATTTCTAGAACGTATTATATTATGGGAATTAAAAGCTTAAAGGCTAAGTTTTATAAAAAAAAAATAATAATAATAATAATTATATAAAATAAGATATTTGGAGACATACTTATTAAAGTATTTACTAATTTGCATTATTTTAGCTCAAAACAGCCACACGACAGTAGTTTTTACTTGTATTACAGATTTGCAACAGATGAAAAGATTGACGTATTATATGAATGATATATCTCTGATTTTTGTCATTAATTTTCCTGTGTTATAAACCTTTTAGAATATCATATATAATTTTTTCGAAACAAAATAAAATAATCGCGCATTTAAGGTTCAATTCAAAATTTTTTGCAATTAAATTATACGCATTTCACTATGTTAAAATAGTATGTTGAGCTTAACCCCCCCCCCCCCCCCCCTCGGTTACACCACTCATAATAACAATTAAGAGATTCGCTAAAATTACTAAAGTTTTAATTTAAAAAATAGCTTTACAATTTAAGTTATACCTTTTTCTTCAGAAATACATTTAATTATATTTTCATAAAAAAATTATTTTCGGCTATCTAAATTTAAAATTAATTTATAAATGTGCAATTTAGAATAGGACTTAAAATATATTATTTAAAGATGAAAAAGAAAAAAAAATAATGCTTTAAAAAGTTACCTTATAAAAATAGCTTTACCGACATAAAAAAAATATTTTTTTAAAGTTTTTCTTTATTCCAACCTTCTAGGCTAAATTTTGGAAAGTTAAATTACTCTAAAGTATAGCGCTATAAATATGAAATAATGGGACTTTCTGCAGAGTTTTGAGTTTATTATTTACGATTATTGTTCTTTGAATGTCGCTTTTGAATTGTTTTTAGACGCAGGAAAATGCAACAGTCATTTATTTAAAAGTATAATTTAACAAAGAGAATTTTACATTTAGATCAAATCAGAATTTTAAAAATATTCCATTCTTTTTTATGCTCAATAATGTTATTAAAAAACTACCTTGTAGTGTAAAAATGATAAAAAAGTATTACGATTATTTACGGTTATTAGTGCCCCTGAAATGGATAAAATAGTGAAGCTTCAACTGTAACCGCTTTCGCAGAGGTTGATTACCGCCGAGTCAAACTTACACCAGTAAATTTAAATAGAAATTTTCTCCTTATTTAAAGACATTTTAACCAAAACTTTCGGTCAAAAATAATGGCAAAAACAGCTATTCATTTTTACTGGTGGAAGTTAACTTCGGCGTTTGTCAGGCCCTGCTTTTCCGCCATATTGTGACAACCTAGAAAACTTACTGTCAGTGTCAGTGAAAATGATTATAATACATGGTCAAACTGACACCAGAAAAATATAGAAATTTTAATCATATTTGCCAGAGGAATTTTCTGTTCGCCAGAAGTCCACTAAAATAATGCAAAATTTTCTATTCAAAAATTTCCGGTGGAAATTTGCTTCGTCGATTATCAGAAACTGTTTATCCGATGCAAAAAAATCACCCGCCATATTGTGACAACCTCTCCAGTTACTTCACTCGCAACTGATAGACAATACATTGTATAATGGAGTTTTGAATAAAGAGGAGGAGACATATAGTGTACTACCTACCTGTTACGAGTGAAGTAATCGAGGAAGTTGTCACAAGATGGCTGCTGCTTTTTTAAAAATCTAATGAACAGTTTCTGGTTTGCTGGAGCAAACTTCCCATTAGTGAATTTGAATAGAGAATTTTGTCTTATTTAAGAGCCTTATTAATGGAAATATTTTCTTACAAATATGTTTAAAATTCTATTTCTTTTTACTGGTGTCAGTTTACTCAAGTATTATATTCTTTTACATTGTCACTGGCTAGGTTGACACAATATGGCGGAAACGCATTCCCTGAATACCGCGAAAGTAAACTTCCACCAGTAAAAATGTATAGTTATTTCTGCCATTATTTTTGACTGAAATTTCGCATTAATAAGGAGCTTAAATCAGGAGAAATTTACTATTTAAATTAAGTGGTAGGAATTTCTTCTGGCGGTAATCAACCTTTACGAAAACGTTTGCAGTTGAAGCTTCACAAATTTAAGGATATGTCAGTTCCTTTTGATTAATAGTTCCATGCACTATATGTCTCCTCCCCTTTATTCATAACTCCATTTTCTCGTTTCGCGTACAGGCCTGCCAGTGCATCAGAGAAAAAAATATGTTTAACCTGAGTACTTTCGACTAGTTATCTTCTCCTTACTTAATATCAGAAAATTTGTACGAATTCTGCAGTTAGATAAGACAAATATAACTTTTTTTAAATACTGGTAAAAAGTCTGTTATTCATCTCGAGTTTGGGATTATCTTGTACGCGAGTATATACCGTATTTGAATTTTTTATTAAATTAGTTTTCATTACTTAATGGTTTAGTTAATATGTATTCCATAGATCATTAAATATTTATTAATTTTCTGTCTTCAAAAATATTTAACCCCTTAATTCTCGCTCCCGTCATATTCTCGGGCTGTGTCTTTTACTCAAATTGTTTGATTCCCACCTGTTTTATAAAATAGTGAAATTGGCTATATTTTAGTATCGTTTTTCCTGTCATTAAATAAGGTAAATATTTCTTTCTCATAAAAGTGGTGCCAATAAGCAGTTTGAATTATTCAACCGTAATTTAATTCGAGCGTTAAGGCGTTAAAATCCTTCTTTTCCTCCGCTTTATTGAATTTTCTGTTATAAACTTACTTTATTAAAAGTAATTTTATGACTTAGTCAAAGTAAGTTTGTACACTACTATATTTTAGAAGTGATTTCATAACTTATCTATAGACTATCTACAGGATTTATTAGACATTTTAGCGATATATCGATACATGAAAAGATATATCTCCACCAAGATATCGATTAATTTATCAATAATTGTTTTATTATTGCGGCAGACATTATCGACATTTCTTCAAATTAATGTTTTTACTAAAAATTAATTTGAAACACTTTTTTCCGTACTTATAAATAAAGATAATTAAATCCGCTGTATTAATTAAAAAATTGATCATTTTTATGTTTAAAGGTTACAGTAAATTCGCAATTTTTTTCTTTTTCTTTCAATTTCGAGTTTATTAGTATTTTATTTTTTAAAACTGTTTTTAATAATTTTTTATCATTCCGTTGTATCAGTGCTCAATAATTGTTTTCCAGTAATCTTTTATTTCTTGGGTGTTATGAGTATTAAATTTTATAATTAATAATTATTCCATAATCAATAATATTTTTTTTCTGAAATAGGCTTTTGTATAAATATTTTTTCATATTTTTTATTTTCCCATTTCTCATTGCTAGAGTTCGTAGAAAATATTCCGTTACTGATTACTTAATTAACACATACCTTAAAAGTACATAATCTGTAAATATATAACAATTTAACACCTTGTAATAATACATTATTTGTAATAGCTAAAAAGGTGTAAGATTAAAACTTTAACCCCTTGAAGGGCGGTGATGTCGCTATGGCATCACATAATTTTAATCCCTAATTGCAACATTGGCACCAGAATTTTTCAATGAAGATTTCACTTTTATTAACGCCTTAACCTACAACTACGGGCATAGCCCGTGTACGATGATCGGGCTAAATGTAAATTCTTTTTACCACTAAAAGTTCACAGTAAATATTGTTTTATTTAATAGTCGTAATTCCATGATTAATCCATTAATTCTCGCTCCCGTCATATTCACGGGCTGCATCTTTTACTCAGATTGTTTGATTCCCACCAGTTTTATAAAATAGTGAAATTTGCTATATTTTAGTATCGAATTACCTGTCATTAAATAAGATGAATATTTCTTTTTCATAAAAGTGGTGCGAATAAGCAATTTGAATTTTTTAACCGCAATTTAATTCAAGCGTGAAGGGATTAAACAAGGGGAAAATCTCTATTAAATTTTAGTACATTTTACGATTACAAGTACCTTGCCCCTGAAAGGGTTAAAGCGCACGGTTGGTACGCCTCCTTGAATTTTGCAGACCAGAAAATTTTTTGTCACCAGTACTTTCTTACAGAAAATCTCTTCTTAAAAGGAGGTCATTCATTTTTCTTTTTCTTAAAAAAAAAAAATAAATAAATAAATGAATAAATAAATAAACTTCTACATATTATATATATATAGATAGTATATATATATATATATATATATATTGCCCTGATTAGTGCCTTTTTTATGTAGAAAGACTTCCCGCCCTTCTTAACCACTTTTCCTGCCCTTACTTGGTGAGAGTTTTAACTGAACTAGTGCTAACTTTTATTTTTATTTTCACTTATTTTTTCTCTTTTAGTAGATTTTAACTACAGCTATACTTATATTAAATTATAAATAAAATTTTTTCTTTTCAAGTACCTTAACTTAACTTTACTTTACTTTCCCAATTTTTAAAAGCTCATATGCTTGCATATCTTTAACTTATCCTTAATATTCTAGCAGTTTTAAACAACTACACCTTTTCTTTTCCCAATGGCTCCGAACTAAAATATAAGACATCACATTCAACAGACTGGGTGTTAAGTTGCTCGGCAAATAGGTCACCCCTCAACCGCTGCTTAACTGTTCAGCACTGTTCTGTTTAGCGCGTTTATCCTTGATTTCTTTTTCTATAAAAATATACTGGTAGTTTACCTGGAGAAATAACGGTATCCGTAGGAGCTATGAAACAGTAAAATAGTTTTATTTGGAAGCTGACATGTTTCAACGTCCCGGAATCATTTTCAAACCAAATAAATAATGATATTCTCAAATTGCACGGTCTATGATGCAATGAATTGAAACGCCATCATTCAGTTTTTCTTGTAACGCACGTTTTTTTTTTTTTTTTTTTTTTTTTTACTGTTGACATGTAAATGGAATTTTTTTAAAAAAAGTAACGTGCGTTACATGAAAAACTGAATAATGCGCTTCAGTTCATTGCATTATAGACTTCGCAATTTCAGAATATCATTATTTATTTGTTTTGAAAATGACTCTAGATGAGTTGAAACATGTCAACAATCAAATAAAATTATTTTGCCGTTTTAAAGTTTTAATCTTACACCTTTTTAACAATTAGAAATAATATACATAGTATGTATGTAAATATTCCCCCAAGACAGGGGTGTCAAACTGTGGCCCGCCGGATACCACTAAAATATTAAAGAAATAGTCGACAAGTTGAATCGCAGCAATTCGACGATTAGATAAGGCAAAGATAACTGTAAAATTTTAGTGGTATCCGGCGGGCCACAGTTTGACACCCCTGCCCCAAGATATCCTAACCCTTTACCGGGCAAGTCAATTCTGTGTCTGAAACGTTGAAAAGATTCACAGCCACCAAACTCTACAAACAAATTGATTTGAAAATAAAGACATCCTTTACATCACGTACATTATAAAAACAAAATATTTTACTAAAAATTTCGGTGAGAATCGATCAATTTTCAATAAAAAGTAAGTGGAAAGTATATTCTCATTATCCGATAAATGGTTAAAGTGGGCTAAAAGTTTTCAAAATAGAATACAGTAGAACCCCAATATTCCGAAATTCCATTTATCAGTCGAAAATTATACTTAAGAGATTTACTGAAAATATTGAATTTTTGTACTAAAAACAAAAAAGTACTTTTTACATTTTTTTACTAAGAAATTTTCCGGATTACACGATGAATGTTGGGAAAAACGTGTAGAAGTTAGAATTAAACAAAAAATGGCAGTTAAGCATGTTTATTATTCTTTAACCCCTTAACGGTCGCATTAAATCACAATTTAAAAATTCAAATTGCTTATTGGTACTACTTTTTTGAAAAAGAAATATTCACCTTATTTAATGACATGTAAAATGATACCATAATAAAGCCAATTTACACTATCTTATAAAAATGGTGGGAATTAAACAATCTGAATAAAAGACACATCCCATGAATATCACAGGGGTGAGAATTAAGGGATTAAACAGCTTGAATAGAAAAAATAATCAATAATTTAAAAGTGCAACAAATGTACACGAATATAAAAGGAAAACATACACTATAGGCCTACTCGTAGAAGCCACCTTAAAAAAAATCTCGAATATCAGTTTGTTTGCCAGTCACTATAAAATTATTTTTTAAAATGCAAAAAGCATTTAATTCAAATGATAAAAATTTCTTTTTATTTTCAACAGCTGGATTTCGCAAATTATCTACAGAAATGTTTTTTTTCTCCTCCCCCCAACCCTTCGTTGACGTAGTGATTGGGCTATTTATAGATTCGCAATTTTAAACCGTTTATAATGAGTTGTTACGTAATTTCTTATTCTGAAGTTCTATTAGATTATTATAAACATAACGAGTGATTAAACAAGCAACTTTTCCTTTTTTTTATGAAAGTCTTGCCGGATTATCCAGCATGCCGGATTTAGGATGCCGGTTTAGAGGATGTTTCTGTATTACCGAGTACTTATAACTTAAGTTTGCTTTTAACAAATACCTTTTTCTTTTCTATTTTTTAGAATTTCGGGTAATCCTAATTTTTTTGTATTCCGAACAGGCACTAGTCCAGGTTAGTTCGTATTAGCGAGGTTCTACTGCAGTTGGAGAATTATAATGGAAAATTAATCTTACAGAACATTAATGTGTGAAGTCAAAATTTTCTTCACGGATGTAGAATAATAAACCCAAGAAGAACAGGTTGCTAGCCCATCATTGGTAGCATGGAACTACAGTAAAGCCTCAATTATCCGCGGTACGGCTTATCCGAGAAGCAATTTTTTTTTTTTTTTTTTTTTTTTTTTTTTTTTTTTAATTTAAGCCAACAACAAAGAAAATACAATAAACCCTACAAATAAATTTAAACGGAAAAATTCATGTATTCGAAAGTAATAGAAAAATATTTCTAGATTTGGTTGCCATGTTTGAAATATCAGATATTCAAACATAGATTTGTGTCTTGATGTCTTTTCTTGATTTTATTAACCGAACGTAAACACAGCAATTAAAATATTTAACAATTAAATAAGACTATTGTAATAAATTCCAGAAGAGCATATCAAAAATAACTTCATTTTCGAGATAAAAATTACCTCATACTAAAAGAAAAATAATAGTTTACAATTTAGAATAAAGAAAAGGTGTTTACAAAGCAAGAAGCAAAAACAAGTGACTGATTTTTTTAAAAGGTGTAACTCAGCTCCTTTTGTACAGTATGTATGGCATTGTTTCTTGTTTACTGTTCTTTATTTTAATGATTTAGATGTAAAGCAAAGGTTTCTAATGTACTGTGCATATGTATGTATTTTAAACGTTTTATTGTGTTTTTTGAACGCTAAAACATAGTTTTTATGTTGACTTGTCTTTTTGTTTTCGTGTTTGCACCCCATTTTGAGACTTTTTCGGGTTATCCGCGGTGACTTTGCCACCCAATTCCACGGATAATCGGGGCTGTACTGCATTAATAAAGAGGAATTGACATATCCTCATAGCTGCCAACTTGTACGGATTTTTCCTACCACTAAAATTTAATGGAAAAATTTGCCTAATTCAATCGCCGAATTGCAATGAATATTGGTAATTAAATAAGGCAGAAATTTCTGTTATATTTTAGTGGTAGCAAAAATCCGTACAAGTTGGCAGCTATGTATCCTTAAAATAGTGAAGCTTAAACTGTAACCGCTTTCGCAAGGGCTGATTACCAATAGCGGAAACTTCCACCAGTAAATTTATATACAAATTTTCTGCGTATTTAACCCTCTGTCTACCAGAAGGGTCCAATGGACCCGACATGTACATTCAAAATATTTATTCAAACCAGAAATTTCTTCAAAACAAACTAAATGTATAAATCAGACAATAATAAGTTAAATAAACAAATTAAATAGTTTTAAGTAAAAATTCTGGTGTAGAATGTTTTTATAAAACTTGAGTAAAATTTCCGGTAGTTCTAGGGTTAAAGGGCTTGCAAAATTTCAGTCGTAAATAAAGGCAGAAACAGATTAGCATTTTTACTGGTGTAAGTTTACTTTTGCGGTAGTCTAGCCCTATGTTTCCACCATATTGTGACAACCGGTGAAACAAACTGACTGTTTTACCAGACAAACTGACACCAGTAAAAATAAATAGAAGTTTTAACTATATTTGTGAGAAAATATTGCCATGAATAAGATGCTTAAATAAGACAAAATTTGCATTCAAAATATTCAACTTTACTGGTGGGAAGTTTGCACCGACGCAATTCAGATAATATAGATCTGGTTTAAAAATAGCAGCCGCCATTTTGTGACAACCTCCTCAGTTACTTCATTTGAAACTCGTAGACAGTACACTATATGTCTCCTCCTCCTTATTCATAACTCCATTATTGGTAGTTAATGTAAACCGTTGGGAAATGGCACAGTTGATAGGCAAACAATAAGAAAATAGAAGTTCTTCTAATTTAGATTGCATCCGAGCAGAATTCTTAGCAGATACGGGTTTTTACCACTCTTGGGTCTTTGTTGGGAAATGATTCTTTGGCTACAATGTCTAGAAATATACGCCATGGAACTATTAAAAAAGAGGAACTGACATATCCTTAAAACAGTGAAGCTTTAAATGTAACCGCTTTAGCAGGGGTTCATTACCACCGATATGCCACAAGAGTTATCCTGTTTTTCGATCATCAAAATACAGTGAGCAAAAAAAGTATTTGCACGCAGACGATTTTTTTGCATAAGTAACCATAGAAAGCAAATTTGATACTATTCTCTTGATTATTCATTTATTTAAATGAGAAGAAAATAAAAACAGCTACCCATTTTCCTTAAACAGTAATATTACACATTTAAAAAAATAAATTAGTATTTTCTCATACCAAAAAAGTATTTGCCCAAGAAGCATTGACTGTTAAAAAAGGCATTAAATGTGAATATTATGCAAATGTTTAGCATATCAGTCCCGCAGTACATTAGCCCCGCACTTTAAACCAACGTAATATATTAACTGGAGCAGGGATTCTGGGGAGTTTTTGTTCTAATGGCGCCGAAAACGTGTGAACTGTCTGTTGCTACCCGTGAGAAGATTATATTCCTTCACAATTCTGGATTAAGTTACCGAGGAATAGGTAAAAAATTTAATCTAAACTTTTTTAGTGTTCGTTATGTAATTAAGAAGAAAAAAGAAACTGGTTCGACAACACATAAGCCGCGAACTGGGCGTCCAAGAAAGCTAAATACCAGGCAAAGGAGAGCCGTCATAAAAGAATCTTCAAAAAACCCTTTTCTAAGTGCTCGAGAATTGGCTGTTGATGTCGCTTCAACGTCGGGAACAATAGTTACACCACAATCAATTAGAAATATTCTTCATGATGCAAATATTCGAGGAAGAGCCCCTCGAAAAAAACCATTTATTAGTGAAACAAATAGGATGAAAAGACTTGAATTTGTAAAAGCTTATGTCAACAAACCACCAGAGTTTTGGAAAACTGTTATTTTTTCCGATGAAAGCAAGTTCAATATTTTTGGCTCAGACGGTAAGAAAACTGTATGGCGAAAGCCAAATACTTCTCTTCAAATTAAAAACTTGAAACCAACTGTAAAACATGGCGGTGGTCATGTAATGATTTGGGGATTCATATCTTTTAACGGAGTTGGCGAAATGACCTTTATTGAAGGCAATATGAATGCTACACAATATATTAATATATTGTGAGATCATTTATCTAATAGTGCTCTGAAATTAGGAATTCCTAATTCATATTATTTCCAACAGGATAACGATCCGAAACACACTGCATATATTACGAGGTTATGGTTGCTTTGAAATGTAAAAAATCAATTGAAAACGCCACCACAATCACCAGACCTCAATCCGATTGAAAATTTATGGCATATTTTGGATGTGAAAATAACGAAAAAGAAAATTTCTAACAAATCAGAACTTAAGCAAGCTCTTAGGGAAGAATGGCTACAAATCAGCAGTGAAGCATGTCACAAATTAATAGAATCAATGCCCAGACGATTACAAGCTGTAATTGAAGCAAAGGGTATGCATACTAAATATTAGCACTGTTTTTAACTTATAAATAATTCATCTAGTTCTATTTTTATTGCTAGTGTGCAAATATATATATTTTTTTTGGCATTACAAATGCTACTTTTTTATGTTTTCATATTTTAAATATAATTATTAAGTCAGATATTAAATATGTTTATTTGTTTCGTAAATGTGTTGGTAATTTTAATTCTTAGTTGCTTTTTATTTATTTAACGCTAGAACGGCGGGAAATTTTACTCAAGTTTTAAAATAATATTTCACATCAGAATTTTTACTTAAAACTATTTAACTTATTTATTTAAGGTATTTTTGTGCAGCATATCTTATATTATAAAAAGTTTTCTGGTTGGAAACGACATATATTCATTTGGCAAGGGTCAAAATGACCCCTCGCCGCCGTTCTAGTGTTAAACATATGCTACAACAAATTTACCTGGTGTGCAATTACTTTTTTTGCCCACTGTAACTCAGGCCCGTCAATAAGTTTAATGGGTGATTCTATACACATTGTTAAAACATTTGCCTCGTTGTGAAAGCAAGTATCGTGATTCAGGAACTTTTGTTTACGGATCTGCGAAATACTTATAATTGTTTATACTTATTAATGAAATCATATACTTTTCCTGGTGTGAAAATAAATAATAATAAGTAATTTCAAATTTCATGCATGCGTTAACCCCTTAATTATCGCTCCCCTGATATTCACGGGCTGGGGTAACTGGACCCACGAATTAACTGGGCCATAGGCTATTTTATAAAAAACCGTTGATGTCTCTTAAGTTGTAGCTTTTGTCAACATTGCACCTCCATCTCTACTTCTTAACCCCTTAATTCTTGTTCCCGTGATATTCACGGGCTGTATCTCTTATTCAGATTGTTTGATTCCCACCAATTTTATAAAATAGTATAATTGGCTTTACTATGGTATCATTTTACCTGTCATTAAATAAGAATAATATTTATTTTTCAAAAAGTGGTGCCAATGAAGAATTTGAATTTTTAAACCGCAATTTAATGCGACCGTTAAGGGTTAAGGGGGTTAAAGAGGTGAAAATCGCAAGTTGAATTACTTCTCTTATAATTGGAATAGAGTTTCCTGTTATTTAAAGAAATTTCACTCTTTTGCTCGAGAGTTTCAGGAAATTTTGAAATAACCTTCTCGAAATTTTCTCGTTTTGAGAGAAAATTATGTACGGAATAAATCTGTTTTTAATAAATGTACAAGGCTGCTGAACAAACCCTGTGATTTAACGAAAATGCAGTTTTAAACTGAGGAATTTCAGATGATTTTTATCTCATATCGAGGAATTATCTATATTTTGGGGGAAGATGGCCAAACCTAAGCTGAAGTGTTCGTGTTCAAGGAAACGTAATAAACGGGAAAATTTGTTTAACCCCTTGAGGGGCATGGGATATATTTTATCCCACCTACGATTAATGAATATTTGCACAGGAAAAAATTTTAAGAAATTTACTTTTTTAACTTTGGTGGAAAATGGGCGGAAAATTGCTTTTCCTTATTTTAAAATAATTTTTTTCTAAATTTCCGGTGGGAATTAAGCATTACACAAATTTAATTGCTTGCCCCTCAAGGGGTTAATCTCCGATTTTTAGCCTCTGGTACGGTATGCTATTTCTTTCTCCCAGCTTATTTTGTGTCCAAAAAATAACGCTATCTTACAGAAGCGAGCCGTAAAACAAAGCGTTACGATTAAATACTCTTTAGCAATTTTTTAAACTCCTAAGCATCGCCCATTTTCAATTTTTATACCGTCGTATTGGAAAAAAAAGTTCTTTTAAATGCAATGTGTTTGAAAATTGTATCTCCATTTATTTTTGAAATATTAATTTTTTTGTAGTTTTTGGAGCCATTTGCTTAATATTGGCAACGGAAGTACTCCATTTCCGTAGAAAGTAAAGGAAAAATAGTTTTAAAATAGTAATTATATATTTTTGTTGCCATTTTCTCGTAACAACCGAAAGAAAATGTAATTAAATTACGTGCTATTTTGAAAAAAAACATAAACGAATGATTTCTGTTAAAACAATGGAGCTATTATATACTATATTTAATTGTAAGTATCTATGAATCATTAGATAGCCGTTTTTTTTTTTTTTTTGCGATTTTCTTGAATGACGGAATCTTTTTGCTGCATTTGTGTATTATTTCGTGTAGTGATGTGCTATAGATGCTTTACTGTAGATGTTTAAGAGTAGATCGTAAATATGGAATTCTTAAGCAGTGCGAATGACGTCATTTTACATAAAATAAAACGTGTGCTTTAAGTATTAAAACTGAAATATGTTTTGTACTGCAGTAGAGTCCCGCTTAACCGAGTTATTTTTTTCTGGTGGACTGGTGATTTCTATTATTATGAAACAGCCATTATAAATGAAGTGTTAGGTGAAGGTGAAAGAGAAGCCGTAAAAAAAAATTATGGCCATTTTTTCCCCCATTCTGACCAGAAAATCAGAGTTCTAACTTTTTACGGCTGCTCTTTCATCTTCACCTAACACTTCATTTATAATGGCTGTTTCATAATAATAGAAGCCATCAGTCCATCAGAAGAAAATGAAGTAATGGAAATGCCGGGGGCAACACTAAATTCTAAAAAAGCAGAATTCTTGTTCTCTAGTTTTAAAAGTTTGTTAGGAGATAACGAGGGACAAAAATTCGCCAATAATGGTCCATCCGTTTTATGGTACTTGGGAAGAATTGGCCAAAGGGCATAGCCGGACAAGCATTGAAAACATGCCTTTCAATCAAATTTTCGGATTTTTTTCCCAGATGTGGCTACATATCTGATAATATATTTCCCCTATTATCACCCTATAAATATTGATATTTAATGAGATAAAAATGTTTTTTGGATTTTTTAAGAAACGAATTTTCTCAAAAACTGCTGCACGGAATTTCATGCCATTAATTGAGGATATATAGATACGAAAGATGCATAACTGATAATTTTTGTATAATTAAAAAAAAAAAAAACTGTGTGAAATAGCGAAATAAAAATTAAAAAATAAAATAAAAATCATATCTTATGGTTATCCGAAAATTACTATTTTCTTGTAAAAGATTTCCCATATGTACCCGTATATTTTGTATAAATGCCGAAAGTTTGCGTTGGGTAATACATATAAATTTTTACAAAAATGTATATTAAAATTATTGAAATTCATTTTAAGGCGTTATTTGGGGCGGAGCTACTCAACTTCCACACCTGAAGAATTTTTGGAGTAAACAGATACAGAATTGCTGTATTTTAAATTTTAATGAACACACGAGCAACATTCTGAACGCTATCGATAACAAAATGAACATGAAGTTGGAAAACATAGCTTATATGCTTAATGGAATCTAAAATACATCAGTTGACATATTGTCTGCTGACTTTGTTCCAAAAATTCTTCGGATGTCGAAGTTAGGTAACTCCGTCCCAAATAACGCCTTAAAATGAATTTTAATAATTTTAATATACATTTTTGTAAATATTTATATGTAGTACCTAACGCAAACTTTCGGCATTTATATAGAATATACGGACAGATATGGGGAAATTTTTACAAGAAATTGGTAATTTTCGGATAACCATAAGATATGACTTTTATTTTTTTTTATTTTTATTTCGCTATTTCACACAGTTTTTATAAACAGAAAATTATACACAAAATACCAGTTATGCATCTTTGGTATCTATATATCCTCAGTTAATGGCATGAAATTCCGCTCAGTAGTTTTTGAGAAAATTCGTTTTTAAAAAAATCGAAAAACCATTTTTATTTCATTAAATATCAATAATTATAGGGTGATATTAGGGGAAATATAGTATCAGATTTGTAGCCACATCTGGGAAAAAATGAGGAAATTTGACTGAAATGCATGTTTCCAATGCTTATCCGGCTATGCCCTTTGTAAGTTAGTGGTTGAGTGCCAAATGTCACCGACAGAGGCGTCACGATGGTGGGTTTTGGGGGAGCCTCCCCCTCCAATGTATGTGAACTTCGGAAATTTGAGCTTCGAGTTGAGAAATTCCAGATTTTTGAAGCACATTTCCTTTTTTTTAAGTAATAGTAAGAAAAAAAAAAAGAATTTTTTATTGTTTTGCTGACTACTTTTCTGAATTCTGTAACAGTAAATTAGTTAAAGTATCAAAAGAAATACAAAAAGCAGCCAGATTCAATTTATCATTACGCATATCATGAGGCTATTTTAATATGAAGAACGATTATGACTCGTACACATTAGAAGACAAAATCTTTCATTAAATGAACCAATAATTATATTTTTTATGTTTTTAGTTTCAGTATTTTTTCTTCGAAGGAAATTTTTTTTACTTATAAGTATTGTTATCATTAAACACACATTGAACATTTCATTTTATTTGGAAAATAGAGCAATTAGTTTCAAGTTGGGAAATTTTTTAATTTTCCCCACGAAAAAATATCTGTAGCCACGCCCCTGGTCACTGAGAGATCACGCTTCGCTGCACGAAACTGTAAGAATGCTTAAAATAACTGTATAATTTCAAAACGTAAACCTTTTTAGCTTCAAATAAGCGAGTTCAAAATAGTTCCTTAAGCACGTGACGTCAGATGGCAGAGATGGCGTATTTTCATCTGTTATTCTAGCCACTGCACCATCAGAATGCCAGTATGCGCAGGCGCAAACACAAGCAGTGGACGACATTTATCCACGACCCAAGTTGAGCGCATAAATTTTAACACAAATTTTGCAAATTTAGAGAATGTTCTCGCATACAAAACAACATTTTGAATTTATATTGTAATACAATTATATGTAATATATTGTAATATGGATCTGCTGCTACAGAAAAAAAAAATATGGTATTTTTAACAAACAAGCATTAATGACTCACACTCCATAGACTACTATGCTAATGTTTAACCCCTTTGAGGGGCAAGCAGTTGCGTTTGTGTAATTCTGAATTCTCACCGGAAATTTAGAAAAATTTTATTTCAAAATAAGAAAAAGCAATTTTACGACTTTTTTCCCACCAAAGTTTCAAAAGTAAAATTTCATAATTTTTTTCTGGTGCAAAACTTCATTAATTGTAAGTGGGATAAAATATATCCCACCTCCCCTCAAAGGGTTAAAAGTAAATACAATGGAGTTATGAATAAAAAAGGATGTGACATATAGTGTATCGTCTACCAATTGCCAGTGAAGTGAAATAGAATCAACAGTTTCTTATTACTGTCGCCGTGGCAAACTTCCAACAGTAAATTTGAATAGAAAATTTTGCCTTATTTAAGTGAATTAGTCATGAAAAATTTCTCTCACAAGTATCGTAAAATATTTTATATGTTTTTGCTGGTGTCAGTTTGCATGGAATTACACTGACACTGACAGGAGGTTTTCTAGGTTGCAAACAATATGGCGGAAACGCTGTGCTGACTACAGCCGAAGTAAACTTCCATCAGTAAAAATAAATATCTGTTTTTGCCATTATTTATGACTAAATTTTTGCATTAATAAAGCGTTTAAATAACCAAGAAATTTCTATTCAAATTCATTCGCGGAATTTTGCCCTGGCGGTATCAACCCCTGCGAAAGCGGTTACAGTTGAAGCTTCACTATTGTAAGGATATACCAGATCGTCTTTCTTAATAGTTCCACGGCATAGCTGCCAACTTTTACGCTTTTTTCTTACCACTAAAATTTAACAGAAATTTTTGCCTTTATTAATTTGCCGATTTCGATGATTAAATAAGCGGAGATTTTCTATTAAATTTTAGTGGTAGGAAAAAAGCGTAAAAGTTGGCAGCTGTGCCACGGTAAATACCGCCAGCAGATAAATTTTAGCCTCTACTTCAGATCGCGTGCATAATGTCCATTAGAATTCTTTACGACAAATAGTTTTTGAGTTAGATTTAAAAAACTATCCCATTTCAGCTTCCTTTGGAACGGGTAAAAATGAATTTATTATTAGAAATTCCAAAAGTTAAATCTCTATAATTCCTAAAGTGCTTGAACGAATTGCTTTCCATTTGATATTAGAATTTAAAGTATACCAAAGACAGTGTTACCAGATTGTTGATTATCACCGCTTTTTTGTAATAGAAATATTCGGCCTATTAAAAAATGGATTTAAAATTCTGAAAAATAAGGTGAATTATACTATTTTAAAAAAGTGGTGACAGTCAAATAATCTGAATTAAAAAAGTCCCCAATCTGGCAACACTGACCGAAGAATCCAAATACGATATAAAATTAGGTGTTCGTATTGAAAATTTTAAAGTTTATTACTATTTCTGCATGCAGACGACCACTAAGGAAATTTTTTAATTAGTTGACGTTATTAGTAACCGATTGGTACCTTTCACATTTTTATACAATGATTTCGGAAGAGTTAGTAGGGGGGGGGGCGGAGGTGTTCGCCCCAGTACTGTGCTTTATTTAATTATTGTTC
Organism: Maratus speciosus; assembly: GCA_963932465.1. NCBI lineage: Eukaryota > Metazoa > Arthropoda > Arachnida > Araneae > Salticidae > Maratus > Maratus speciosus. The sequence goes on along the minus strand of OZ010794.1, from coordinate 203,069,940 downwards.
TAATTCTGTCAAATTTTATAATTTGTTTTTAACTTTTATTATAGAAAATATTTTCACCAAAGAGCAGATTTCAGGTTGGTAAGTTTTTCAATTCCTACTATCAGTTCACACTCTCCCTATATTTATATATCTTGCTTAAAATTTCAATCGTTAATAAAATACTTATTATTCATCCTATCAAGTTGAAATAGATTTTTTAAACTTGTACTGGATGACAAGTACTGTTAATACAATTTTTTCAAATATTAATTTATTAATTAAATTTTAATTAATTAATTTTAGTTTTATATGGGAGAGAAAGTGGCGGCCATTGGTTATTGAACAGCATTCAATGCATCTTCATATCTATAAGGGGGTTTACCAGACGGGGACCCTGTTCTGTCACCAAATACCGCCAAGTTTGTCGCCAACTTGGCGATTTATCGCCAAATTTCCATAGACTTCCATTGTAAACCAATACTTGCTTATTGAAAATTAACAAATTGAGATATTTTAATGCAACAAAAACTAATATTAGCTTAAGGGATTATATTAATTTTTTCTTTGATGACCTAAGTAGGAATTGACTTTAAAAACAAAATTTTTATATTACTTGTTTTTAATAAATTCAAAATTAAAATTATTAAATTTTATGCATAATTAAATTATTTTTATAGTATTAAACGCCTTTTTGTTTACCAAATTTATCAAGTATTTCTTCAGTTTTTAACTTATATTTCAAAAATAGAAACTTCAAAAAGAAGATGAAAAGAACAAAAATTGTTGAATTGAATTTCTGATACGTCGAAGTAAGCAAATATTTTTTCATGTGGGATTCGATTTCTTTTCTTGTGCATGTTGAATATATTTTTTCGTGCAAAGTTATATTGAAATCTACTGGGAATTTATATAAAATTAGAGTTTTTCGAGTCCGCTTATGTCCAGTTTTCGTTGCAAAAACGATCGATAGACAACAAAATTTTATATCTCAAGGATTTTTTTAAATGTTTTGTCGGATGATATCTGTGTTTGAAAGCAATGATAAGTATGAGCAGAGATTTATATTGATATGTAGAATATTATAAGTGTATTTATTCATTTAATTTTTATAATTTTTATAATTAATTTTTAATGAATTAATATTATTATTATTATAATTATTATAATAATAATAATTATTATAATTATAATTATTACTTAATTAATATTTAACACTAGAACGCCCGGAAATTTTACTCAAATTTTATAAAATATTTTACACCAGAATTTTTATTTAAAATTATTTGACTGATTTATTTAACGCAAATTTGCCTTTTTAAAATTTAAGTTATTTTGCGAAAGAATTTCTGGTACCAATTGATATTTAATCATATGGTCGGAGTAGAATCGACTCCTTCCGAGCGTTCTAGTGTTAACACTCAAACGATTGGAAAATTAAACAAGCTTCATACAAATATTTTACGCCAGGATTTGTGCTCAAAATTTTTAAACTTACTTATTTAACTTATTTTTAATACATTACTTTAGTATATATTTAACTTAGTTAAAAAAAAAAAAACTATGTTTTGTTTTCGACATTTTTTATTTCGTCTCTATCAAACTGACTGCTAGTGGTCATTCAGTGTTAAATAACACAGAGTTCCTACAGGTCAGATAAACACCAGTATTTTCTTAGGGGAAAACTCACCGTTTGCAATCACGCGATTATGGTAAGCAGAGTTTTTCTAAATAAAAATACTGGTATTTTAGCTGGAAGTGTTTAACACTGTAAAAGAAATGAAAAAGTAAAGCAAATGTTCTAAGCAGGTATTGAAAATAATGTGATTAATAATATACATTTATTAATTTACTTCATTTTTGTTAATGTTATTTAATTTCTTATAATTCAATAACAATAATGAAAACAACAATTTGTATGAGCTCATATTCAAATTAGGGTTGTCAGTTTGGCTTTCATTTTCATTCCGAATTGACACCGGAACATTTAATAGAAGAATCTTTAATTAGGGTTATCACGAAATCTCTGTCATTAACCCCTTAATTCTCGCTCCCGACATAATCTCGGTATGTGTCTTTTATTCAAATTGTTTGATTCCCACCAGTTTTATAAAATAGTCGAATTGGCTATGTTTTAGTGTCGTTTTCCCTGCCATTAAATAAGGTGAACATTTCTTTTTCATAAAAGTGGTGCCAGTAAGCAATTTGAATTTTTCAAATTTTTCGAGCGTTAAGGGGTTAAATATATCAATCATTTTCTGATGGGAATTCAAAATTTTAGAATAAAAACGGAGATCATTTGGCAACCCTGATTCAAAACTGATGCAAAGAAGAATAATGAAAGACTAAAATCGCTAAGGCTTTAACCCAAGGGTGGTCAACTGTGGCACGCCGGATACCACTAATTTTTTAAAGAAATAGCCGACTTTTTGAATTGCAGAGATTCGATGATTAAATAAGGTAACGATTACTATAAAATTTTAGTGGTGTCGAGCGTGCCACAGCTGGCCAACCCTGCTTTTAACCCTTTCAAGGGCGGTGGTATGTTTATGAAACCACTTAATTTTAATTCCCAAATGCCTCAATGGCACCAGAATTTTGTGTATAAAATTTTCCGTTTATTATGTATGTGAAATATAGCTTTTTTTTATTTATAAATAAATTTGTTCGTAAATTCCGGTATCAGTCATTCATTTCAATATTTTAGCAATGGGAGTACTTTGCCCCTGAAAGGGTTAAAAGTGCCTCCGGGACATTCATGCAAATTTTAACGTAGGGGAGGTGGAGGATGAATGAGACATTTTCTCAAAAATATTTAATTTAAATAATTTTTTTAAATTTATTATCAATATTATATATCACATTTCATACATAATGTATTTGACTACATCTATGCGCAATATTTATTCTAGATCATTATTATACAGTAAAATGTTGTAAAATAAAAAAAGAACCCCTCTTTGTCCCAATCATCCCCTTAGCAGGGATGGATGGGACACAAATATTTTCCTCCTTGTATTCCACGTAACTTAATAAAAATTTAAAATTATAACCTTATATGTAATTACATTTGTTATTTATGATCTTATAATATGGCTGTTATATCTCCGCGTTGGTAATCACTTCTTTTAAGTTTTAACTTTGGCTGTCTATCTGTTACTTTTTCCCACTTACGAGATATTTTAGATACGAAATGAAAGTGAAACTTTTCGTTGAAATACGTCTTAGCTAATAATTTTCATTCACAGCTAATTAATATTAATTAAATATATGTTAGATACCATGCACAACTGAAATTGTGTTAGGGGGAGTGGGGTTTATTTAAGCAAAAGTTCAAAATTCAATATAATTTCCCCACATTAGATCAATAAAATATGCTACTTTTAACAATTTTATCTATTTTAATAAAGCTTAAATAGAAATTTTTTGATAAAATATTTAAACTTTATTACAATACAATAAGATAATTTTTAATAATAAACAGCCTTATATGACACGAAAACACTTTAATACTATTAATTAACAAAAATTATTAGTTTATCAACCTATATAATATTATTTAGTTAATAAATAAATTTTTTAACATCTGTTAGAGGTGAATGAGACTTTCCCATTCATCCCCATTTGCAAATGTCACAATCATCCCCATGATGTACATATTCAGTTGTCAGCCATTTTGCTTCAGAAATTATTTTGTCTCAATAGTTAATAGTCATTCATTTTAATTACCAATATTGAACCTTCAAATAAATAACTAGAGCATATCTTAATTGTTTATACTGTATAAGATATTTAACAACTTCAAAAGTAAAAAAAAAATTACTTTTAACCCCTTGGGGATGGGCGACACGTATACGCATGAAGCGCTCAGAATCCTTGTTTTTCCTCACCAGTAAAATTTTACTGTAAAATTTGCCTTATTTAATGAGCGCATTTCCTCGATTCACGAAGACACAAATTTCTGTTTTTAAAAAAAGGTGACAAAAGATTAAAAATTTCGTAAAAGGCTCCCGTCCCGAAGGGGTTAAGCAGAGTTTCAGGGTATGCAACTTTGAAGAAAAATGAAAACAGCAATGTGGTTTACCTTTTGGTTCTATAGCAGACTATGGTAGTGTAATATATGAGAATAGGAAGCAACTTCAAAAAATGTTTATTACCTGAAATATTAGAATGTCCCATCCATCCCTTGTCCCATTCACCTCCTAGCTCCCCTACATTATAGAGAAAATGTTAACTAACAATCCTAACAATGCTCAATGAAAAATTACTTAAAAATCATCAAGTTCATAATATATAAAAAGTATTAAAATGACTTAATCTAATACACCCCTAATTTTTTAAAGAAACTAAGGGATCGTACCCGGGCTTTCCGCGTTAAAGAATATAGGTGAAAACATTTTTTTTAATTGAAAAAATATTTTTTTTATATGCAATAATTTTTTTAGATTGCCCACTTACATTAAAAAAGCATTTTTCATATGGAAAATACGAATTATACAATCAAATAAATTTTTGAAATTTATCAAAAGCGATATTTTCTTATTAGACGCATGCTAAGAGTTATTTGACCCAGATTTTGCTACTTACGGCATCCTTTTATATTCTGATAATTTCAGAGCTTATACATGTCTGTTAAATTTGCGTTTTATTTATATTATTTTATTTATTTATTCATATGGAAGCTTTTTTTAATGGATATTAGCCGTAAGAAAATTATGAACTCCTTATTTTGTTTTAAGGGCAAATGTGGTTTGTTTTAAGGGATCTTTCGTAATCGAGCTCCGCGCGATATAGATAAATTAAAAAATATTTCACGCTTTAAAATTGTTTTTAAAACCATAGACAATCAGTAAACTGAGATGAACTTTGCAAACAAATTCCATTTGAAAAAAAAATCCTATTTGATGATCTAAAAATTTAAATTGTACGATTACAAATATGTTATATTTGTGTTTTTTTTTTCAATATTATTCTTTTATTTGTTTATAAAAGAAGTATTAATTTCGTTAATTTGTCTTTCACAAATATGTTAGACTGGTGTTTTTTTTTTTAATATTATTCTTTTATTTGTTTGTAAAAGAAGTATTAATTTCGTTATGCAAAAATAGTCAGAAACAAATGCTGAAAAATGTTTGTTGCTTTATGTGCAAAATGTTTATTATTATTATGTATTGAAACCGGCAGGTGATAAGATAAACTTTTAAAAAATATGCTTAAAAATTATTTTAGAAAATATAATACATCAGTCAATTAAGATACAATTTTTAAACAAATTATATTTGAAAGTAAATTTTTTCCTTATGCGACGAAAATTGAAAATGTACGATGGTCAGAATGTTAAAAAATTGCAGTAGCGAAAATTTCAAGACAGAAATTTTTATCGTGAAGTGTTGCCATTCGCAAAATGACGTCAGCGTTACGCAAAAATACGCTTGTTCTTTATAATATAGATACTTAATGAGTAAAATATAATAAAGATAAGTTATTAGGATGTGCTTATCAATTGAGGCTCTTATGCTTGGTATTCCGGAATGAAAAACAGCAATTTTCACCTTCTCAAAATTTGTATACTCACTTCTCATATCCATATTCATCATTTTTAAAAAAATTGCATTTTGTTTGATCATTTAAAAATGATTTTAACTCAAAACTCGAAGTCACGATTGTCAGCAACATCTTTTACGTGAACAGACGCACTCTTTACGTGAGATTCTAATCTAAATTCCGGAGAGTAAAAATTTCCGTAATTTATGTTTTTCAGACGCATTTGTGTTAACATATTTAGTTTTAGCTAAGAAAATGGTCGTTTTCTTTTAAATATGACTTCATTTTCACTAAAATAAGCATTTCGCCTAGTGTCCGAAACTTAGTATCAGTACACATGCCGAAGGAAAAATAATATAGAAAATTTATGTGGAAATTTAACAGAAATTTCTGCCTTATTCAATTATCAACATTCGCTGTAATTCGGCGATAGAATTAGGTAAAATTTTCTATTAAATTTTAGTGGTAGCAAAAATCCGTACAAGTTGGCAGCTATGTATAATCTATAATCCAGAATGCCCGGTTGAGATACTCTATTTTAGTTTTAAAGAATAACTATTTTTAGTGTTAGTTTAAACAGCGTAAGAGCAACTACGTATATAAAATATTTTTGTTGGTTTACATAAGTTCATCTAACAGTTTTTAATTATTTTATTTTTATTTCGTCGAATTTTGAGGAATCCCATATCTTTAATTGTAAAAATAACAATAATCAGACCGAATCAATTCTTTTCTTCTTCTCTCTCTCTCTCTTTTTTTTTTTTTTTTTTGGTCAGGTTTACAGGATATAATTATATTATTTGGAAGCAACAATTGCCAATAAATTGAAGCTTATGCTAGGAATAACAATAACAATGCTAATGATGAAAATAATTAAGATATAAGAATAATACAGATTTTTTTTTTTTTTTTTTTTTTTTTTTTTTTAACCTGAAGTTTCTTTATTCTGCTTTAGTGAACATTTTTTTACTACTTGAAAATGTTTGCCTGCGATCATGTTGCCGTGAAGTATAATTATAGAAATAAAAATAATTACGCTGGAAAATTTTATTTTTTGAATTTTCTTTGTTATTTTTCATTCGGGTGAAAGAATTAGTTTGAGGGAATACGTTTGCGTTTTTTTTTTTTGTTTTTGTTTTTTTTTTTCTCAAATTACAGTTACAATAATCAAAATTAAAAACTTTTATAGCTGTAAATTATTATTAGCATTCTAAACATGGAACTATAACGAAAGGAGAACTGACACATCCTTAAAATAGTGAAGTGTCAACTGTAACCGTTTTCGCAGGGGTTGAGTACCGCCGGGGGAAGTTTCCACCAGTAAATTTAAGTTCAAATTTTCTCTTTATTCAAACGCCTTATTAATAAAAAAATTCAGTCAAAAATAATGGCAAAAACTGATATTCATTTTTACTGGTGTAAGTTTACTTCAGCGGTAGTAGTTTCGCCATATTGTGACAACCAAGACATCCTCCTATCAATGTCAGTGAAAATATTAAAATACCTCGGCAGCAACACCAGTAAAAATAAATAATTTTTTTGCGATATTTGTGAGGGAAATTTTCCAAGAATAAGGCGCTTAAATAAGACGAAATATTCTGTTCAAGTTGACTGGTGGAAGTTTTCACAGGCGATAATCAGAAACTGTGGACCGGATTAAAAAAATACAGTTCCCATCTTGTGATAACCTCCTCAGTTACTTCAGTCGCTAGTCAATACACTACATGTTTCCGCATCTTTTTTCATAACTCCATTATTCTAACACGTTCCAGAGAAGCATCTCTTACACGAATTTTATTCGAATGGCTTTACTTTTTTCTTTTTTAAATTAACTTTATTAATCACGAAAATGTTTTAATTAAATAAGGCAAATATTACTTTTCGTATTTTTTACCGGTATCAAAGACAAGTGCTGTTGCCAATTTTTGAAGAGGAGATATCGGTACCATGTCACACTATCCAATATGAAAACAATGTATATGAAACAGTGTTGCCCGTGGGCTACTTTTTTAACCCCTTAACGCTCGAATTAAATTACGGTTGAAAAATTCAAATTGCTTATTGGCACCACTTTTATGAAAAATAAATATTCACCTTGTTTAGTGACAGGAAAAACGATACTAAAATATAGCCAATTTCATTATTTTGTAAAAGTGGTGAGAATCAAACAATTTGAGTAAAAGGCACAGCCCGTGAATATGACGGGAGTGAGAATTAAGGGGTTAAAAATTCGGATTTCTTGATTGGCGCCACTTTTTTCAAATAGTAAAATTTACCTTATTTAATGACATATTAATTAAGGCGAAAACAAGGGAAATTTTACCATTTCAGAAAAGTGATGCCAATCAAGAAATCTGTATTTAAAAAAAGTTGCCCACTAGCAATTCTGTTTTCATATTGGATAGTTTGACATGGCATCGACGATATGCAACCACGGTCCCGAAGCGGTTAGCAAACTAGAAAGCCCGAAGACGTTACTCAAGTTTCATAAAAAATATTTTACACCAGAATTTTTATTTAAAACTGTTTAACTTACTCGAACCAATGAACCAGTGCAGAGATCTGTGGAATACCTAAGTAAGTCGTAATGTTCTCGTTTATTTCAAATCGAAAGATATCAGCCGAATAGATCTTGATGTGTAAATGTTAGGCAAGAGATGGAATTGGACAAAGGTTCCAGAGCATAGGGTTGGTCGAAGCTAGAACTTATTTATTAAACTTTTTTCTTCCTTGCTTTTTTTAAAGAAATTTCTGGTTCGAACCGATATATATTAATTTGATAGGGGTCAAAATGACCTCTTCACAGTCCTGCTAGTGCAAGGCTGGCCAACTGTGACGCGCCGGATACCACTAGTTTTTTTTAAAGAGCCGACTTCTTGAATTGCAGAGATTTGATGATTAGGTAAGGCAATGATTACTATAAAATTGTAATGGTATCGAGCGTGCCACTGTTGGCCACGCCTGTTCTAGCGTTAAGGTTACTTTACTTTACTTTACTTTTCTTCTTCTTTACTTTAAAGGCAGAGCTTAAAAAGTAAAGAAGAAGAAAAAACTTGCATATGCAGGTTTATTGGAAAATTGATACATATAAATTGTTTCTGAAGGCTGAAATAAGAATGTAACATATTGTTTGATAAAATGTTAAGCTAGATGGAAAAGATGTGAAAACAAATTTTGTTTTCGAGATTGGGGTAAAATTTTGAAATCTGGAAAGCGAATGCAAGGAAAAACCTAAAAGTTGCATCGCAGTCGAACCATTTATACACGTTGCATATTTTTTTTTACGTGAACTGTCGATATATTCACAAACACACACATATATATGATTGCACACTCATACATATTTATGTAACTGCACACATGCTTGTATAATAACATACATGCATAAATAAGGTGATTATAGTTGAGATTTCAAAGCGTTGTAACTTAAAAACCGCTCAGGGCTGCCACTTTGCGACTATTTTTAAATTCTATCTCGCACCACTTTTTAATATAAATAATTTTCAGATATGATTTCTGGGTTCCCAGTTTGGACTTTGTTATAGGTTTAAAAACTTCGAATCCACATAGGAAATTATTAAAGAAAAATGTTTACTTTAGAAAATCGCGAAGTGTCTGCCGTTGAATAAAGAAAATAGTGCAATGGAGAATTTCTGGTGTCGATGTAAAATTTAAAAATTTAAAAAGAGGTTAAATCCCTTGACAAACCCTTAAAATAGCAACTCTTTGACAAAATCTTCAAGAAAAGTTTACTAAAAATTTATTTTTTTTTAAACAGTGGTGCGAATAGAATGTAAAAATAGTCCCCAGTGACAGCCCTGACCACTGGTCAGAATGACATGAAATTTCACCTGGAAGAATACAATTTTATTTGACAAAAGAAAAAAATTCTTCAAAAATATATAGATAGATTGCATAGGTCTTGTAAAACACGGAAACATTGCTTAACTTTTAGCCATAAATTGCTTTTCTATATGTATCCTGTATAAAGAAGTAATTTTTGATCCACGCATTACATATTTGATAAAAACGCGGAGTACTAACGAGTTCCCATCACTCTGTGTCTGAATGCCATGTTTTTGTACCGACCTGTGGCGTAAACAAGGTAGGATATAGAACATCGAAATACCAGTATAATATACCAGTATACCAATCAATTTCATCTTATTAATTGATGGAATTTTTTCGAATAATAGAAGCAGAGATATTTCTTCAAAAAAAGTGGTATCCACTGTCTCTGAACTTCTTTCTAGCTAAGCCACTGTCAACGAGTGCCCATCGTACTGGAGATTGCTTTGGCACCTAAGGAAACTTGGCATGAATTTTATTTATACATGAATGCCCCTAGAATGGTCCTAATTTATATACAAAAACAGATAACAAAAGACAGAACAGTTTTACTCCCCCCCCCCCCCATCATATATATACATACATAAATTTTATAGAACACACACAATTACATCCATGCCTTACCGGGATTAGAACTCGGGCCCGCACTGTAACAGCGGCTTCAGCTACTTATCACGCTACTGGAAAGCCGAGTGATGGAACTTGGCTCTTGAAGATCCTATCAAATCAATGCTCATATCGGGACTCCCAACAGCATTAATTGCTTTCGGGGAGTTTTAGATGTTAAAGAGCTTACGATTTGATCTAATATATGCATACGGTCTACGGTTGATGATTTTCAAAATTAGATGAAATCTCTTTCTTGGGTGCGAAAACTGTCAGGTAGCGGAAAGTTATTGTTGTGAGGTCAGTGGAAGTTAGCGTTACTGAAAGAGGAAATAAATGGTGTGTGGAAGGTTACCTTGTGAGTTTTCCTTACAATGACCCTAAGTACTATCCATCGATACATGCTTGGTGTATTTTTTTCTTCACTAAAGAAAATTCGATTGTTTCACGAATATGTAGATCCAATATGAAGTCAATGTGACTAATGTTCCTAAGTTAGGTCCAATATCAAGTCAATCTGACTAATGTTTCTGAGTTATACCATTTTGAAATTGTAACTTTACTTATAAACACCTTGCCCAAACACATAAGCATGTTTAAATTCGTACACAGTCATATGGACATAATACATGCATCCATATATATATACATACTTACAGGGGTGTAGCGGAGTGGATACGGATGTATACGACGTATAGGTTTTGGGTTTTTTAAACAAGTTCCGAATACTATCTGTTTCTGAAATAAACATATAGTGCATACTCTAGGCATGACTTTCATGACTTTAGCGTATACCCTCTGACTATGGCGTATACCCTCTGTTTATTTTTACGACTGCAACTCTACGATATTATGCAACTACGAAATTCTATTTACATACACGCAACACATATGGACGTAGAAGTTTCAATTTTATTTTGTGCTTCGGACATGCACCAATTATTATTATTATCAGTAAAAATAGCACAAAAAAATAAGACATAAAACCTTATTTTCAGTATCATCAGTAATTACTGCAGTTATATTTTTCTACATTTTTGCATTGTGCAATAAAAAAGAAGAAATGAGATTAAATACTGTAATTCTGTTTAACCCTTTCCGGCACAGTGTGCCCGGGTCGGGATACCTAATTTTAATTCCAAACTTACGAACGGCACCAAGAATATTTTAGTAAAATTTTGCTTTTTCTAGAAACATGTAAAGTAACATGTTTTTAATATCTAAAAAAGTCGTTTTAAAATTCCGGTGTCAGACAATCATTTCATCATTTTACAACAGAAATTGCCCGTGCCGGAAAGGGTTAATAAAACTTTCTCCTTTAATCTCGGGGTTTGTTTGAAGTTAAATTTACAAACTCTTCAAGGGATACATAATTTATCATTTCAAGAAACTCTTCTGTCGCTTCTGATAAATCTAACTCTTCTAACTTCGGACAGATGTATTTCAATCGGAATTAATCGAACTAACTCACTGAAAAATGAAAAAGTATTATTGATTGGAATTAATAACTTTTCTCTTAGAAGTGCAACTATTGATCGCATAGTTCAACGTCAAGTTATCCATATTTGGGACATTCTGGATGCATTAATACCAATAATTTATCACTCGGGAGAGATTTATCTAGTCTCTTGGTGAAAATGAAATTTGATAGACTAGTCTTTGAGCTCTTTGGAAGTATTACAAATTATTCAAGAAATAAAATTTATTAAACAATTTCTAGCTGTACGATGAAAATAAAGATTTCTTAAAAGTTTAAGTTAGATTGCTTTCTCTGCCGTAACTTTAAGGTTTCCGAATAAAAAAAATAAACGAAAGAAAAAAAAACGTACACGCAAACTGTATAACTAAGGAAGTGAAGATTAGATGAAAACTCCGGAAGATAAATGTCACAGATTTACTTTATTTATTTATTTATTTATTTTGAATTGAAGACACGGAATATCTATTTTGTACATAAAAGGGGGGAGAGGATGTGTGTCAATATATTAAAAAGAGAAAAACAACGTTTATAAAACACAAATGTAAGTAATTTTAAAAGCATATAGCTATTTCGAAGCCTCTAAGGCCCCCATCATCAGTGCTTATAAATCAACGCCTTCTGGCTCTGCCTCCCCCCTCTTTTATTCCATAGTTTTAATTTATTTTTATCTTTGATTTATAAGCACTGATAATGGGGCTTTAGAGGCTTCAAAATAGCTATATGCTTTTTAAAATTACTTACATTTGTGTTTTGTAAACGTTGTTTCTCTCTTTTTAATATCTATTTTGTAGCAGATGAATTCTGGTCTGTTTTTAAGATTACGAGTTTTCATAATATATCAATATCATAAAGATCCAAATTCTTCGCATTAGATTTTTTGAATCTCAAATATTTGTTTAAAATATGTCTGATAAAAGATGTGGTTAAGTACTAAATATATTCACATACTAAAAACCAGGCAATCCAACTCAAGTCAAAGATGCCTTTTATAATGTATTTGGTACTTTCGACTTAACGCATGTCAGCGGTTAATAGCGAAACATTAACTATTTAGAGCAACGCATGTGATTCTGATTTTTTTTTTTCAGTGTTTAAGCGCGTAGTTTTCTTACATAGCTTTTAAATTCGTGTTTTATTAATCTCTTTTGGTAATTTCTTTATGTAATACTACATGAAAACAAACAAATACTAAATCATTCACATCGTGTTAAGAGCAAACGGTTAAATCTTCTGGAATTTGGTTGCACACAGATAAAAATTATTCGTGGCTGGAAATTATTTTAAAAACTATTAAAAAATCGGTACATTGAGATACAATTTCAAACAAATTGCATTTGATAGTAAATTTTTTTTTTCTATTCGACGGTGTAAACATTGGTATTGTACGATATTTAGAAGTTAAAAAAATGCAGTAAAAGCGAAATTTATTGTCCCAGTCGTTGCCATCACAAATACGTCATCAGCATTACTCACGGATATATGTTTCCTTAACTTCTTGAAGGGTGGTGATACCGTCACGACATCACGTAATTTTAATCACTATTTGCCACATTGGCACCCGAATTTTTTAATGGAAATTTCACTTTTAATAAGTACGCGAAAATATACTTTCACTTGTTTACAACTAAATTTCCTTGTAAATACGGTGTTCTTCAATTATTTCAACATTTTACGAATACAAGTACCATGCCCCTGAAAGGGTTAATACGTTCACTGCTCCCATAGGAAGCCCCAGAGTGTCAAACTTAAAAAGACTAATTAACCTTTTCGGGACTAAAGTATTTTACAGAATTTTTAATCTTCCGTCACCGGTTTTTGAAAACAGAAATTTTTACCTAATTGAATCGGGAAAATGCTCGGAGTAAGGAAGGAAAAATTTACAATAAAAATTTACTGGTGAGAACAATAAAGGATTCTGAGCTCCTTTATTTAATATTATATGGAAATATATCTGTGACCCACGGATGATGCTAGCGGCACAGAAGGAAAAGTTTTGGAGACCCACCGGTGATGTTCGTGGGAGTGAACGTGTTAATATTACCGATCTTGTATTCTGAATAACAGAAATATTAAAAAAGATGCAGGCGCATGTCATTAGAAGAATTTTTAATAATAATGTTATTAATATTTTTATTACCACTCTAGATTGTTATTACTAGACCTACTAATATTATTTTTACTAGAGTATCAATATTACTGCTAATATTACTAAAGTGCCCTAGTTTTACTTTCCTAAATATGTGCTTTTTGCCAAATTGTAGCAAAAAGCCTATGGGCAATTTGAATTTTCGCATATTAAAATTTGGAAACGTAACATTTTATATCATTACCTGGACAGAATTATAAAAAAAAAAGAGCCGCCACAGGCGACATTTTTTTAAAAATCTTACCTTGCGCAGCTTAAAAAAAAAAAAAAAAAAAAAAAAAAAAGCCTTTCATATGGATTTTGAAAACTTTTGAAAGAGAAATATTATAAAAATTATTTTTTTTACAATAATGGTGCAAATAGAATATAAAAGTAGTCGTATGGGGTATCCGTGTTAATGTGGTATTCAGCTACTGTGGTATTTCTGCCATATGTGTTATTTTCTTATTTTCTCTATTCGTCATATGAAACAGACTAAACACTGTAACTTGTTTGACAAAGCTATCTCCCTTTATCCCGTAATTCGTTTGAGGTTATATTTACGGGCTCCCCAGGGGATCTACAACTTATCGCTTCAAGAAACTTCTGTTTGATCGGATAAATCTTATTCGACTAACTTTGGACCGATGAATTTCCATTCGGGACACATCAAAGTAACTCACTGAAAATGAAAAATGAACGACAGAATACAGAATCTGGCTTACTGGAATTAATAACTTTTCTCTTTGAAATGCAGTTATTGATCGCATATTTCAATGTTAAGTTAGCAGTATTTGGCACACTCTGACATACTTTAATGTTGGATACATTAATGCCAATGATATATCACTCGAGATGGATATACATAATCTCTTGATAAAAGTGAAATATAGAATTCTAGTGTCCAAGATCTTTCAAAGTATAACTAGAGATATATTTTATTATATCATCTGTACATTGAGAAAAGAGTTGTTAAAAGTTTCAGTTAGCTTTATTTGTCTGCCATAAGTTTGAGGTTATAGAATTTATAGAACAAAATAACAGTTAACAGAAAAGAAGACTGATGAAAATGAAAACTATAAAAATAAGGAAGTAAAAAAGGGATGTTGAAAGATAAAACTTGTTAAAAAAAGGTTTTCATGTTCCACAAACAATAATATTAACTCTAAAGCGATTAAAATCCTGAAATCAGTTGAAGAAGATTTTTTTTCTCTTTTTTAAAATAAGTTTACATTTTGATAACAGAAAGCTTTAAAAACAGGTCGAATCACGTCTTTACAAGACGAATTAAATCGTAATCCTTATCATAAGCTCAAAGGAACGCCTACACATCTATTTCATAATGCAAAAATATTGACGACGCGACTTAATATGGATATTAGTATATTATTAGAATCTCATTTTCCTTCTCAAAATGTATATTTTTTTCATAATTTACAACAAAATGCACGTAGATTTTTAATTTTGATAGTTAATATCATTTTTATCAATTGACATTTTATTTAGTTTATCCGGATATAATAATAAAAGCGAGCCTCAGTTACATTATTATTATTATTAGTAGTAGTAGAAGTAGTAGAATCAGTATTATTAGTATTTTTTCTGCGATTTGTAATGTTTTCTTATTTTCTTAGGAAAAAAAAAAAAAAAAAAAAAAAAAAAAAAAAAAAAAAAAAAACAGTAATTCTGTTTAATAAAATAGTTTCCTTTATTTCTAGAATTTTTTACATGTTTTATATATGGGCTCCCCAGGGTATCTGCAACTAATCGTTTCAAGAAACTTCTGTATCACATCCGATAAATCTTATCCGACTAACTTTGGACCAATTAATTCCTTTCGCATGACATCAAAGTAACTCACTGAAAAATGAAAGACAGATTACAGAAACTATCTTACTGGAATTAATAACTTTTCTCTTTGAAGTACAGTTATTGCTCGCATATTTTAATGCTAAGTTACCAGTATTTCGCCCACTCTGACATACATTAATATTGGATACATTAATGCTAATAATCTATCACTGGAGATATATAGATATATATATAATCTCTTGATAAAAGTGATAAATAAAATATTGGTGTCCAAGCTCTTTTAACCCTTTGAAAGGCAATGGTATGTTTATGAAACCACTTAATTTTAGTTCCCAAATGCCACATTAGCACAGAATTTTGGTAAAAATAAATTTGCTTTATTATGCGTGTGTAATATATAATATAGCTTTTTCTTATTTATAAATAAACTTGCTTTCAAATTCCGGTGTCATTCATTAAGTTTAACACTTTAGCAATGGAATTGCTTTGTCCCTGAAAGGGTTAAAACATAACTATCTGTAAAATATATAAATTTTATTGAACTATCTGTACGTTGAATAAAAGAGTTGTTAATAATTTCATATTTATTAGTCTGCCATACACTGTAAAAAAAAGAAAAAAAAAAAAAAAAAAGGTAATTCTATTGGCAAACGAGACGCCAGTGCTAATTTATGGGGGGGGGGGGAAGGGAAATTTCCGTTAAAATACGGAAATAGTACTGGCGTCTCGATTGCCAGTAGAATCTCCGTTTTTTAGTCCTTTTTTTTACAGAGTAAGTTTAACTCTAGAAGGACCGTCAAGGGTCATTTTGACCGCTACCAAATGAATATATTTCTGTTCGAACCACAAAATTTTTATAAAATAAGTGCAAAAGTCGCAAAGAAGGCGATGGGGGAAGTTAAGTAAATAAATTAAACAGTTTAAAATAAAAATTCTGTTATACAATATTTTTTATAAAACTTGAGTAAAATTTTTGTCCTTTCTAGTATTAAGGTTATTGAATTTTAAGAACAAAATAACAGTTAACAGAAAAAAAGCCTGATGCAGATTTAAACTATAAAAATAAGGAAATAAAAAAGGGATGATGAAAAATAAAGCTTTTTATAAAAGGCTTTCATGTTATCTATTTATTTATTTTTAAAGAGAGAAACGGCATAAATATTTGGTATGAATTTACTTAAGAATATTTATACAACAAACAATAATATTAACTAAAGAGATTAACCCCTTAACCCATTAAGGACCAGCATGTTTTACAGAGATTTTATTCAGTTCATACCACTTTTTGTTAAACACTTATTTGTACTTTATTAATCACTGAAATGAAGAAGACGAGTGGTGTGGTGGTCAGAACATCTGACTGCCGCACCGCAGATCGAGAGTTCGACTCAGCCTTTCATCCCCTTGAGCCCGATAAAATGAGTACCAAGCTTGCTTGGGAACTAAACACCGATGGTCTCGCGTCAGGCTGACCACCTGGCCGGGACGCATGCTGCATAGCATCTCGGAGCCCAGCGTCAAGAAAACAGAGATGGGCACTGTCGGCCATGGATTGTATAGCCACAGAGTTTAGTTTAGTTTAGTTTAATCATTGAAATGTGTTGCTTAAATAAGGCAAATTTTACTTTTCTCTTTCACTGGTATCAAAACAATTTAAAAATCACAAATATAATGCTGCGAAAACGCAAGGTCAGTCTTTAATGGGTTAAGCGTCGCACCCGATAATTGTAGGCTGCTCTTTTTAAATTTCAGATTGTTCGAGTGTCTCCACTTTTTTGAAGTAGAAATATTCACCAATGCTATGTAAATGAAGATTATGAAATACCCACAAGTGTCGTGATGCTTTTGTTCAGTTTTAATTGACAGTGATCAATCGATTTGTCACTATGCATATAGATGTTAAGCATATTTTTGGAATTTACACGCAAATTCCAGAGCATCGGAAATTATTACCCTAATCTCTTGAGCTCTATGACATACGCAGCGTAAGTCATGCTATTTTGGTCATTTCCACCGCCCCCTGAATACTAGGCCTGAGCGCTGACACAAGAATGGCGGCTGCCGAAGGCAGATTTTTTTTTAGCGTGTGTACGGTCCCTTAAATATTCGTACCAATAATTTTTTTTAAGTTTTCTCCGCTTCACTTTTCTGAGATTATACAAGTCAAAGCTATCTTTTATAAAATTCTGGTGCCAAAATTTAAGGGATCGTACATAAGTTTAAAAAAATCCGCCTTCGGAAACCGCCATTTTTGTGTTAGCGCTCAGGCCTAGTATTCAAGGGGCAGTGCCATTTCTGACAATGACGTAAATCCTGATATCTGGTTGATTTTTTTAATTAGACATTCTGAAATCTGACTTGAAAGTGTTAGCTCTTATTTTTGCTATACAATGTGACTGATTTTCCATAAATAAAAATTACCAATTAAAGTTTTGTGGTGTGAATTAAAAATATCTAATACAAAAAAAAAAAAAAGTCTCTCAGATGCGGCAACACTGGTGGCTAGTGACATACACCCGCTAACCGCTCTAGAGGGTAAGAGGTTAAACCAGGGTTACCAGTTTGGCCTCCATTTTTATTCAGAAATTTAGTGTTCATACCAGAAACAAAGAATAGTATTTTTTGGGTTACTTAATAAGAGACACTGAGAAATCAATAAAGTAAAAGTTCTTCTATCAAAATTTCCGGTGCGAATTTGAAATTTCGGAATAAAGTTGGAGGCCAAACTGGCAACCCTGCCTTAAATTATCAACATATTTCATGGGAGATAAAAGGATGCGTGAATAAAGCTCATTACACTATTTAAAAAAAAAAAAAAAAACTGGTTGTAATCAAACAATCTGAATAAAAAAAAGTAGCCTACACTGCCAGTGAAAGTCATGGTCGCGCGAATTAACAATAGAAAGGCTGGAAATTTTGCAACAGATGTCATAATTCCCGGGGCCACCATCTTGGAATTCTTCTTGGCATGAAAACCCCTTTTCCGCCAAGTAGTAAATGTCGCCAAACACAGGTTTATACGCATGTTAGGCTTAACGAAAATAAAACGTAAATAATAAACAAAACTCGCTAAAGTGGCAATCAGTAATCGTTGTATGAGCGTTACCCGCTCATTACCCGAAAAAAAACATCACTGTATTCAGAAGTTTTCTCTGTGTAGCATTCTTAAAATTCAGCAGTTCTGGCTGTGTAGCCATCTCAAAATGTAAAAAACTCGAAAGGCAAATAAATATACATAAAATTTTCAACATACCTTAACAGACATCTGCTTTCTTCAAAGCTCAAGCACGAAATACTGTCATAGCATCACCGTCATTTTCAAAAATAGGCTTATGAATATGCATTGACACTCTGTAAACAAACCTCCTTTTTTCGACAAAATTTCCTCAAATTTCTTAATTACTTCAGCAAGAGTGTTTAAACGGACTACAGAAACCATAGTCAGTCAAATAAATCCAATAAATTTAACATAGAAACAAAAAGACAGAACAATACAACACGAAATCAAACCACATCCACCTTCTCAGGGGTTGCCAGAATACGACACGCCAAACGCACACGTCACACGGTGTTCCACATATCGATAAACATCGCCAAGAAATCTCAAAACATCTAAGACAGTGGCCATCCGGGAACCCATCTAAGCCGAAATTTTTCTCAAATTTTATAAAATTATTTTACACCAGAATTTTTATTTAAAACTTTTTAACTTAACTTTTTTTTTTTTTTTTTGTCAATTTTAATCGCTTTTTACTTGACGACGCAACTTACGGGTAATAACATAGATGCCAACATCATTTAATTATTCCGGAGTTTGATCGAAGACCAAAAACAAAGCGTTATAAGTAAGCGAACAAACTTAATGCTGGAATCAGGCGTAAATTAACACAGTTGCGCCACCTTGTGGACGGAGTGATAATTCACATACGCGGGCTTTTAGTGTGGCGCGTACTTTCTAAACCTTCAGTCGCTCATGAAGATGAATTTTGTTTGCCACATTTATTACAAAATAATGGCGTAGCGAGTGGGGTATGGGTATCCAAACGCACTTGACACCACAAAGTTTTCTTCGCCCTAACAGTGAAACTTCAGTTATTAATCAAGTGGAAAAAAACTTTATAATTTTAGTGGTGTGAGTAAGAAAACAGTTAGGTATCTACCTGTAGTTCACACTCCATCCGCTACGTGGCGCATGACCTCCATTGATGTGACCTCGCTATTAATCTTGCGGATACTTCTCCCATTTAAGATAGGACGCTTACTTATATCGCTTTGACCAAAAACGTCCCAAACAGATATTTCATTAAATCGAATATTTACAAATGAAATCTTATAGCTCTATTATGAAACAAAAGGCAAATGTCTTTATGTATGTTTTCCGGTTTTAAAGGTGTTTCTGCTGGATAAGACTCCGGAATAATTAAGTATTGTTGGCATCTATGGTAATAAAGATACTGGTAATACTATTGTTAGCGAAGAATACCACTTTGCCTCTCAATATGTATAGTTCTCATATTTTACTACAAAATGCGACATTAACAATCAATTTCTAGCAAAAGTAGACAGCTAATTTTTGCATATTAACATTTTGATCAATTAACTAGCATTTATCTAGTTTATCAGGATAAAATTACAAAAGCGAGCCTCAGTTACATTACTGTTAGAAATGTTATTATTATTATGTCTGCGGTTTTTTGTTTTGTTTTCTTATTTTCTTTAAAGAAAAAAAGAAACAGACAAAAACACAGTGATTATGTTTAATAAAACAGTCTCTTTTATTTCTAGAATTCTTTACATGTTATATTTGCGGGATCACCAAAGGATTTAAAATTATTACTCCAGAAACTTCTCTGTATCCTCAGATAAATCTAATTCGACTCACTTCGAATTGATACAGTTTATTCGGAATAGATTGAGCTGACTCACTGGGAAATGAACAGCAAGATACCGAATCTGACTTACTAGAATTAATAACTTTTGTCTTTGAAGTGTAGCATTATAGATCACATAGTTCAATGGTAAGTAATCAACATTTTGCACAATTTGATGTAGTTTCTTATGGATGCATTAATACAAATAATTTATCACTCGGGAGAGATAAATCTTATCTCTAGATGAAAATGAATTATTGAAAACTGGTGTCCGAGCACTTTCAAAGTACTATTATTAGATAAATAAGAAATAAAAAGTTTAAAGCGTCAGGATATAAAAAAGAGTTCCCAGAAGTTTAAGTAGAAATTTAAAGAACTCTTAAAACATAACTTTGTTTAGATTTTTTTCTTCTCCTTTTGCTGTAAGTTTATAGCTACTGAATTTAGTTAGCGACAACAAAACCGGGGATGAAAATTATAATAGTAAAAAAATAAACAATGAATAATAAGTCACAAAACTTTATGCGGAAGTCTTGTTTTTAACGCTTTCCGACATAGTTGAAAAGTGGTGACTTCGGTGTATCTGTTTGCAGTCTATCTGGCCGCGCTCTAACTCGCGTAAATGTAGCCGGATCGTCATGAAATTAACATACTTTATTGATATTCACTATCGGATGTTCGGTATTGAAAATGAAGCTTGTAGCAGTTACAGTTCCTTTACAGAGACATTCAAAAGAATTCCGGTGCATTACGGCCTATGAGAAAAAATCGCTTCCGGTGATTTTTAACATGTTCACTGTCGCAAAAAATAAGAATTTTCAAGTTTCTTCTTGAAAGTCATTTGCCACCGCAAATTCTGAAAGCTAAATTTCGCTTTACTTATACAGCGAAATTTCTGCCAATAAATAAGGCAATTTTTTTTTAAATAATTGTGAGAAAGTAATAAATTAAAGCCACGGATATTAAAGCTACGAGTATACTCGTATCGTGGCAGTCAACGTGTTAATAATGCTTCACAATTTCAAACTCATTAAAATTTATATATATTTCTGAAGTATACTAGGAGATGCCTACTGTACGATATATTGTATAAATAGCATTCATCATTTATTTACAGAGACACTGAAAATAATTCCATTTCATTACGGTCTACAAGGAAAATCGTTTGCAATGTATTTTATTAAAGTTACACTACTTCAAACATATTGGAATTGATATATATTTCTAAGGTGCGCTGAAAGATATTTACTATAAAATATCATGTGCAGGCATTCATCATTGATATACAGGGACATACAAAATAATTCGGGTACAATTCTCTCTTTATGAACAATAACTGCTGGAAGTGCGTTTTCTTTTGTGGTATGTGTTTTTAAATTAAACTTTTTAAAAGAAATATTTCTTAGTGAGTATAAACATAAAGTCTACACATCACATACAGGTTATACAAAACATATGACGCACATTTTAGTTTATTGATGGAAATTGCTGAAGGGAAATTTTCAACTGTTCTATGCGTTTCTAATAGAACTAAATTTTAGAATACTATATATTTATATGATAAATTCATAGTTCATGTACAGGGAACTTTTGATGGGAATTGATGAAATGGTGTTTTCAAATGTGTTATGCGTTTTACAAATTGCTTATTTAGACATATTTTAGTCACCTTTTTGGACTGTGAAGTATTATTATAGAATTCTCAAGGTATTGGAAAGTGTTTTATAATCCATGTTTAACGCATGATTTTACATTCTTGTTAACTTTTTTCAAATTTTCTAGGAAAACTAAGACAAACATATGAATGAATTTATATAAGAATGTTTCTATAATGGTAGCATTATCAGTTACTACAATGATAAATCCTCTTAATATCCCAATGTTCATCCTTCTATAATCTAACGATTTTTAATAATTTTAAGACTATTTTCCGTTCTGGGGAACATGAAAATAAGAAAATCTACAGACGCATATTAATAAAAATTTTAATATTAAAGTAAAACAAAACTTTATTATTATAATTGTACACATAATGATTATTATTTTGTTTTAAAATTAATTTTTTGTTTTAAAAAAGTTGTTTTGCAAAAACAACTTGTAGTTTAAGGTATATATAAATATTATACAGACATACAAACAATAAATACAATAAACTCAACTGGAGTGAAGAATTAGCCAGAGCCAGGAATCGAACCCGGGACCACAGTATACAAGACTGCTGCTCTAACCACTGAGCTACTCCGGCCGATGCCTGAGTCTGCAATTTCTCACTAATAAACCATGATGGGGAAGTCACCAGCCATCTATACGACAGCCTTGGATGACCGGACAACGATGAATAGATTTTACTATTACATCGATCTACGATAATTATAATAAAACACTCATACTAAAATATATATTAAAACACACATACACACATAAATAACGCCTGCATTTAACAGTTAAAGGTTTATATAAATATTATACAGACATACAAACAATAAATACAATAAACCCTACTGGAGTGAAAAATTAGCCAGAGCCAGGAATCGAACCCGGGACCACAGTATACAAGACTGCTGCTCTAACCACTGAGCTACTCCGGCCGATGCCTGAGTCTGCAATTTCTCACTAATAAACCATGTTGGGGAAGTCACCAGCCATCTATACGACAGTTTGGATGACCGCACAACGATGAATAGATTTTACTATTACATCGACCTACGATGGTATTAACATGGTTTATTAGTGAGAAATTGCAGACTCAGGTATCGGCCGGAGTAGCTCAGTGGTTAGAGCAGCAGTCTTGTATACTGTGGTCCCGGGATCGATTCCTGGCTCTGGCTAATTTTTCACACCAGTTGGGTTTATTGTATTTATTGTTTGTATGTCTGTATAATATTTATATATACCTTTAACTGTTGAATGCAGGCGTTATTTATGTGTGTATGTGTGTTTTAATATGTATTGTAGTATGAGTGTTTTATTATAAAACATGTAGTTTGTTTAGTAAAATTTTGTACAATAATAATGATTATAAAACTACTAATTATTTTTTTGAAGAACTTTATTTTTATCATCTCAAAAGCTACATTTTTCTCTAATTTAGGACAAAATATTCATGTACAGCTGAGTGATAAAACGCATTAAAGCGGATGTAACGTTTCGAACTCCTAATATTAAATTCATTTTTAAACTTTGCAAATACAGATTGCAACAATGCGGTTAGATTTTTAGGCAAAAGTTACTTAGCAGAAAGAGCTGTAATTTTGGATTTGCATATTTTAAGCTATTAAAATCGATTTCTTAAAAAAAACATTTATGTTATAATTAACACCACGTTATTACCATTATTATCATTTCTGCTGTTTTGTTATGTTCTTTTATTTTCTTTTTATAAAAACCTTCTCGTCACCCTGAGCCTCATATGAGGATCCTACTTCGAATCGCAATATTTGAAAGAAAAAAAAAATATTTTTGTTAATTCCAACACCTAATAGTGATAGCATATGTCGATACATTTACTATTATGACTTTACTTATGTTTCAGCATTTAATAATAATAATATTAATAAAAGTTTTATTAACCTTTAACTGATGTGACTAAAATTTGTCACACAACTGATGTGATCCGGTTTCTCAGACCCCTCAAATAAAATGAATTAAAAAAAATAACTCAAATGGTTGAATTTACTTAAATTTTGTCTTAACAATATCGTTGTACTTCTCTTAGGAGCATGTGAATTAAATTTCTTGAAAAAAGTATTTTATTCATATTATTTAACTTCAGTACAGAAAAGTAAAAAGCTGTAAAACTGTTTACAGCTGGAGTCGCGGCGTCTGGGAGACCGCGTGACATCAGTTAAAGGTTAATTATTAGTAAACCGTTGGCGTTTCATTTAATTCAAACATATGTTTCACTCTTTAAATTTAAATTAGGGACTCCTTTTCCGAATTAGTAATTTATGATAAAAGATAAAAAATACTACTACATTTTTTATGTTTGTTTAATCTGGTTGTAATACGACATTTTCCGAACATCTTAAAAATTTCTTCCTTAGACTATTTTTATATGAAAAACACGCAACATAACTACATTCGTTAGGTTTCTGTAAAGAACACATTCGTTAAATTTCAATAAACTGTAACTTCTGTGATTTCGACAGCTAATTTTAATTTTGTTAGCATAAAAGTAATTTTTCCCAAAATTGGGACAGAAAAAAATCAGTGCCGAGAGGGTTAAACACAGTAATTCTGTTTTATAAAACAGTCTCCTTTAATTCTAGAATTCTTTACATTTATTTACGGGCTCACCAAGGAATCTACTAATCATTGCTCAAGATAACGTCTCAGAATCCTTGGATAAATATAATTCGACTAACTTCCAGTCGATACATTTTATTCGGAATAGATTGAGCTGACTCACTGGGAAATGAATGACAAGATACCGAATCTGACTTACTAGAATTAATGACTTTTGTCTTCGAAGTGTAGAATTATAGATCACATAGTTCAATGCTAAGTTATGTTTCAGCAATTAGTAATAATAATATTAATAAAAGTTTTAGTAATTATTAGTAAACCGTTGCCGTTTCTTTTAATTCAAACATATGTTTCACTCTTTAAATTTAAATTAGGGAATCCTTTTCCGAATTAGTAATTTATGATAAGGGTTTAACATAGGAGTTATGATTACTATAATAACTTTTGTCTTATATAATAACTTTTATCTTTGATGTGTAAAATTACAGATCACATACTTCAATGCTAAGTTATTAGTATTTTGCACAGTCTGACGTACTTTCTCATGGATGCATTAATACCAATAATTTATCCCTCGAGAGAGATAAATCTTATCTCTAGATGACAATGAATGATTGAAAACTGGTCTCCGAGCACTTTCAAAGTATTATTATTTGTATAAGAAATAAAAATTTTAAAGCATCAGGATAGAAAAAAGAGTTCCCAATAGTTTAAGTAGAAATTTAAAGAACTCTTAAAACATAACTTTGTTTAGATTTTTTTTCTTTTTTTACTTTAAGTTTATAGCTATTGACTTTAGTTATCGACAACAAAACCGGTGATACAAATTATAAAAGTAAGTAAATAAACAAGGAATAATAAGTCACAAAACTTTATACCGAAGTCTTGTTTTTAAACATTTATTTACGGGCTCACCAAGGAATCTACTAATCATTACTCAAGAACATCTCAGAATCCTTGGATGAATCTAATTTGACAAACTCCCAGTTGATACATTTTATTCGAAATAGATCGAGCTGACTCACTGGGAAATGAATGACAGATACCGTATCTGACTTACTATCATTAATAACTTTTGTCTTTGAAGAGTAGCATTATTCATCGCTTACTTCAACGTTAGGTTATCAATGTTTGGCACAATCTGACTTAGTTTTATCTTTGATTCATTAATACCAATAATTTATCGCTCGGGAGAGATAAATCTAATCTCAAGCTGAAAATGAAATATTGAATACCAAAGCACTTTCTAAGTATTACTATTTGGGTACAATTTATTAAACTGCAGGATAAGGAAAAATTTTACTAAAAGTTAGGTAAAACTTAGCTTAAAACATAGCTTTATTTAGATTTTCCTTTTTCTTGCCGTAAGCTTAAAGATACTGAATTCAGTTGTCGATGATAAAATAGCTGAAGCAAATTATAAAAGGTGGAAAATAAATAAGGTATTAAAAGTCGCAAAACTTTAGAGCAAAGTCTTCGTTCTTCTTTTATAAATATCTTATTTTTGAAAGGAAAAGAAGACAAAAAATTGAATTAATTTACATAAGAATATTTTTTTATAATCTTAATAATGATACTTGCCAAGCTCCCACTAATCTTCCGTAGTATGTGGATTAATTTGACACAAATTAAGCACGTTAAGAACCAGAAAATTTATAGGTGCATATCAAGGTGCAAATCAATAGGTGCATATATGCACCTTCAAAAAGTGCTTAACACTAGAACGCCTGTAAATTTTACTCAAGTTTCATAAAAATATTTGACACCAGAATTTTCATTTAAAATTATTTGACTGATTTATTTAATGTAAATCTGCGTGGTTTAAATTTAACTTATTTTATGAAAGAATTCCTGGTTCCAGTTAACATTTAATCATATAGTCGGAGTCGGATCGACTCCTTCCGGGCGTTCTAGTGTTAAAACGCTCGAGTTTGATACCAGTGAATAAAAGAAAAGTAAAATTGATTTCACTTAATTACGACATTTTTGTGATTTATAAAGTTAAGTCATTTAATTAACAAAAAGTGGAGCCAAACGAATAAAATTAGTGTAAAAGATGCCGGTCCAGAACGAGTTAAGGGGTCTCAGGACTCTTAACCCCTTGGGGACGAGCGACACGTATACGTGCCGGAAATAGGCCTAAGAATCCTCGTTTATCATCACCAGTAAAATTTTACTGTAAAATTGACCTTATTTAATCCGAGCATTTTCCCCATTTGAATAGACACAAACTTCTGTTTTTTAAAACCGGTAGCAAAGTAATAAACATTTCGTAAAAGGCTCCCGTCGCGAAGGGGTTAAAGCTCTAAAATTTTCGAAATTTTAATTTTTTTATAGGTTAAACTTCTATATTTTCTGAACATTTTGATATAATTGTTATCTTGAAATTCCCATTAGAACAGAAGTTATGGCATTTAGAATTACACTCGCTCAATAGCTGAAGCGGTGTTTCCAAAACTTTGAAGTCATTTTTCTCCAAATGACTTTGATGGACATAACGCGCACGATATCTCAAAAACTTCTGAATATTTTTTCATGAAATTTTCAAAACATATGTTTCATGTTAGTCTGTATAAACTGAACCTAAAACTTCCTTTTTATTGTAAAAATAAAATATTTTTTTAGGCGTTTATATTGTTGAAATTTTCTAAATTTTGCATTAACTAAATACAACTTTTTATCAAAAATATAAAAATGCTTTAAATACAAATTTATTTAGGTTCAGTGTAATTATTATAATCTGAGGTGTAAGTAGGCACTAAAATTTTCATTCTAGTTGCAAAATTTATTTTGTAATCGTGCGCATAAGCTGTTATGCCGATTTTCTGCTCGTCAAATGTCTGACAGGTTGGAGGCCCCTGTAAATGCTAATTCTGCATCTTGCAATTTTTCAAATATTTGAAATGAAAGAACATACTTGTACCTTTCATTCCCATTTAAAACTGTGTCTTAATATGAAATACATTTTAAGATAGTAAATGTTGAAAATGGTCCTTTTTTTCATTTTTTCCAATTTTAAGAGTCCTGAGACCCCTTAAGGGGTTAAAATATTGGTATCCAGAGTATCTGGATCCCCGATCTACGCGAGACACCTGGCAACACCAGTGGTGAGTGAAAGTCACCTCTAGAGTGCAAAGGGTTAATATTCTACTTAATGATTTTTATTGTCATTTTAGGATTATTTTCCGCATTAAGGAAAAGGTAAATTAAAAAATCTGCAGACGCTTGTTAACCCATTACTCGCTGGTGTTGCGTTGACGCAACAGTAAAATTAAATGCTTATACTTAAATTTTCCATCAACCCACCACTACTTTTGAATTAAAAAATTAGCCCTATTTCAAAACTGAAACTTCGACCATTTAATAAAGTAAAGACTTTCTTTCACAATTTGCAGAGGTTCCAAGTTGCCACTAATCCTCCGAAATATGCGGGTTAATTTAACCCTGGCTAACATTTCGCACCAGAACTTTTTTTCAGAGATGAAATTAAATAAATTCCATATAGAAAACTGGAATTAAATAAATAAAGATTCATCAAATAAATTTTCTGGTTCGAAACGTTGTCAAATTGGGTCAAATTAATCCACGTATTACGGAAGATTAGTGGGAGCTTGGCACTTTTGCAATTTGTGTTGGCAAACGTTTTTCTGCAAAAAAAGTTGAAGATCCCTATGTTATAGTATCGGTGGTTAGTGGGTTAATACAATTTTTAATAACAATTTTAATAGGAAAAATTATTGATATTATTCTACATAATAATTCTCATTTTGTTTTTTAAATTATTTTTATTTCCGAGAGCTAAACTTTTATACAATAATAATCATTTAAAAAGATATTTATTATTATTATTAAAGAAAAACTTTATTTTTATCGTCTCAAAAGCTATATTTTCCCCATTTTAGGACAAAATATACACGTAGAGTTGATGAACAAAAAGCTTATTAAGGCAGATGTAACTTTTTGAACTCCTAATATTAAATTTATTTTTATTCGTTGCAAAATATATTGCAATGCGAATAGATTTTATGCATAACTCAAACAATAATTGGCAGAATGAACTGTAATTTTGGATTTGCATATTTCAAGCTTCTAAAGCCAATTTCTGTTGAAAAATTATTGCGTCAAAATTTATACCTTTTTTATATTAATTTAGGAAATTAGTATTCGAAAAAAAATATGAATTATAACCGATGGCATTTTTAATAGAAATATATTTATCGATCCTTCAAATATGCAAATACAAAATTTCAGCTCATTCCTCAAGTAGTTGAGTGTGAGTTATTCTTGAGGAACTACTCGCATTGCAATCTGTTTCTCAACGATTAAAACTGAATTTAACAAAGTTTCAAAGTTTACACATGCATAATTCCCGAGAAAAAACTTGACCGTTTGATATATAGGATAAAAATTACCGAAGAATTCAAATAGGGTGTCGAAATTTAGTGTTACCAGTGGCGCAGCGAAGGGGAGTTAATGCTGTTAAAAACTTTCTCACAGCTAAAAATGGATACAGTTATTGCCTCTTACATGAATCGTTGGCTAATCAAATTACCTGCTTTAATGAATCAGTGAAAACCAAAATCAATATTAGCCTTTTTATCTTAATTAGAATCCAGCGCTTTATTAACTTAATATCTATTCAACAAATGAGATGATTAGATTTAGATAGAGAGATTTATTAACTTTATACAGGCTGGCTGTCGCATTTGATAGTCATTTATAAAAAAAATATCATTAAGAAATTTTAAATTCTCCGCAGAAAGTTTGAATCGTTATTTGTGGTTATTTCAATGATTGATATTTCGGGAATAAAAAGTTATTATTTTATTTATTAAAAATTTTCTGGTGTGAACTCGAAATTTCTCCTTTTTAAACCATAGGACATTCCACGATTAAGTGAGGTCAAATTTAACAATATACTGTGTGGCTGTCGCGTTTACTACTCATTTATAAAACTCTCATTAAGAAATTCTAAATTCTTTGCAGAAAGTTTAAATCGTTATTTGTGGTTATTTCAATGATTGATATTTCGGAATTTATTGAACATTTTAAAAAATATAGTACTAAATATTTTCTGGTGTGAACTCGAAATTCCTCCTTTTTAAAACATAGAACATTCCATGATTAAATAAGGTCAAATTTAACATTACACAGGCAGGCTGTCGCATTTACTAGTCATTTATAAAACTCTCATTAAGGAATTCTAAATTCTCCGCAGAAAGTTCGAATTGTTATTTGTGGTTATTACAATGATTAATATTTCGGGAATAAAATAACAATTATAGTTATTATAGTTGTTATTTAATTTATTGAAAAAATTTAATACATTTTATAGTATTAAACATTTTCTGGTGTGAACTAGAAATTTCTGAATAAAAATTCGGTTAGATTTGGTAACACAGTTTGCGGCATGTATAGTGTTAATATACAAAAATTCTTATAGTAAAATTATTGTAAACCCCTGACGAGCCACTACTGTATGTATGGGATTTATGTTTTTTTTTTCATTAAAACCAACTTAACCCCTTGAGGGGCGGTGGAATAAAATATATCCCACCTAATTTAACCCCTTAACCTACAATGACGGGAATAGCCCGCGTACGATGATCGAGCCAAATGTAAATTCTTCTTACCACTAAAATTTCACAATAAATATAGTGTAATTTAATCATCGAAATTCCATGATTAAACAAGGCGAAAATCTCTATTAAATTTTAGTGGTAGCTATAGATTTGCCAAACCGTGGATCTGTTAAAAGTAAATCGTAGGTTAAGGGGTTAAACAAGATTCTCACCAGAAAATTTTTAGTAAATTCTATATTTTTAACTTTGGAGGAAAATCGTTGAAAAATTGCTTTTCTTTATTTAAAAATAAAAATTTTCGATTATTCCGGTGAGAATTCAATATTTAGAGGCATTTTTGCTTGCTCCTCAAGGGGTTAATAAATCGTAAGTTATAGCTCTCCTTGTAAAATATTTGTCAGACTAATTAGATTAATTGACAAAAAATACTATTATGAAAATCTGCCAATTCTTAAAAAAACATTGTAAATGTATTGTGATCCTATCTATAAATGAAGATATTCTTTTTATAGATACATATATTTTATACAATATTTTTTAATAGCAGAGAAGCTACTGCTATGAAACATATGTAGTGCTACTTAATTATCCCGTCGACGAATTTCGCCAAATTATACAAATCTCCAAACTATTCGCCAAATTATACAAATTGATGGATGCTGCCATTCAAACATTTCAAGATAGGAAAATTAATGAATTCAAATTAAAAATATCACTAAAAGATAGTGTTACTTTAATATTGACGTTCACTCAGCAACATACCAAATATAAAATTTGATTTATTTAGATGATTTCTGACAAAAGAACACTAATAGTTTACGTATTTAAATGCATAATTATTGAATTAAACCATAAACAAACAGATATTTTAAAGATAATTTTTCTGAATAAAATTTAAGTATTTTAAATGTAATAATCGAATTTATTAAAAATAATATCACAATCAATGTGAATGATAACGGAAAATTGTAAGGAACCTAATGTTCTTTATTTAGTAAAAAAAAAAGTAGACCGATATACCTATAAAATGTAGGTAAACATTAGACATAAGACTGAAGGAAAACCAATTCACATTTGCAATGATTTGAAATAACGAAAGAACAAATAAATTAGTAAAACATGAACCCTTGATGACATGAACTCCGCAGTGTCTTGCACAAATTTTATTCGATCGGCACCACTTTTTAAAAAGCAGTTTCCTTCAAGTACACAATTTCAAAAATGCTCTGATTAAATAAAGTGAATTTTATTTTCCTTTATTACTGGTACGAAAAGCAAATTTTGCAAAGACTTAGGATGTCTCCGCAGCGGAGCCAACGAAGAGCGAAGTGTTAATGAAAATGTAAATAAAACCTCGAATTAAAAAGACTTAATGACGTTACAAACACGTGTAAGATCGTCAAGTGAATGTGACATTTACGATCATCCATTATTGGTATTTAATCTTATAATTTGGCGACAGTTCTTGGTCGACGGGATAATCAAGTAGTACCATATATATATTACGAGTAAGTAAATGGTAAAGAAAATAATCTCTTTAAATAAAATGTAGTTTCGACTGTTTCGTTGTGTTTTCTAAATGTGATAGAGCAAAGTATTTTGCGCAAAATGTAATACCCACTTTTACTGACAGACGAACGAAATAAATTTTAATTTAAATTTTCTTTGAACCTACTTAACACTAGAACGCCCTGAAATTTTACTCAAGTTTCATAAAAATATTTGACACCAGGATTTTAATTTAAAATGATTTGCCTGATTTATTTATCGTAAATCTGAGTGGTTTAAATTTAACTTAATTTACGAAAGAATTTCTGGTTCCAATTCATATTTAATGATATGGTTATGATGTTCTAGTGTTAAAAATACCGTCGGAACATGAAGAATTAATAAAAGTGTGGTATAAATCTTGATTTTTGTTAGATGACACCTTTACCTGTTCCCAAAGGAATTCGCGTTTCATTACCTCAAGAAACTGCTCTGCGCTTTAAGATAAATCTAATTCGGCTGACTTCGGACAGATGCATTTCATTTGGAATAGATCGAACTAACTCACTGAACAATAAATAAGAGAAAGTACTGAATATGGCTTTCTGTAATTAATAACTTTCTCTTTGAACTGCAGGTATTGGTGGAACAATTCTGTGTTAACGCATCAGTATTTGACAAAATCTAACATAGTTTCATCCTTCCGTCATTAATTCCAATAATTTATCATTTGGGCGAGATATATCTCTTGATGAAAGGGAAATATTGAAGAGCGGAATCAGAGTTCATTCAATTATAATAAAGCATATATTGTGAATATAAAAATTATATATTTTTTTGTACAGAAATTATATGGTACGTTTATATAAATTACATGTCAACTCTTAAATGAATAGTAATGCATATCTGCATCCCTTTTTATTTAACTCTCTGCAACCAGTATATTTACATAGAAATATTAATCCTGTAAAAAATACAACGATATTCTACTTAATAAAGATAGAAATCTATCTTAAAATTTCTGGTGTCCAATGTTTAATACAAGAATAAACAATACAAATTTAAAAGAATAATTCGTGCATTTAAGGGTTAAATTTTACAATATATATATATGTGATAGCTGCCAACTCTTCCGTTTTTTCAGACGGGAAAAATTTAATAGAAAATTTTGTCTTATTTAATCGGCAGTTTACAGCGATTTAAAAAGATAAAATTTACTATAAAATTTTTCTGGTACGAAAAAGCGTAAGATGTTGGCAGCTATGATATATTATATATATATAGAGAGAGAGAATAAGGGTAATACTTATTCAAATGTTTACTAATTTGCAGTATTTCAGTTTTTTGTTGTATTGCAGACCCGCAACATAAGAAAAGATTGACGTATTTTACAAAAAATATATCTCTAATTTTTTTCATTATTTTTCCTGTGTAATAAACCTTTCTGAGAATCATATATAATTTTTTCAAAACAAAACAAAAAACAAAATCTTTCATTTAAGGGTTAAGAGTGTATAATTTATATATAATGCTTAAGTAATAAATTTAATTTGTTAAACAGTTATTATTTATTTAACAGCTTTATGTTAAAAAACCTTTACAGGTTTAGTTGCGATTACATTTTTGTAACATATAAACAATAGTTCCTTTAGTTAACAAGAAAAAAGTGCTGATGTAAATTAATCGTGAATAATAAAGAAATAATCTCCGCAGCATACTTGCCAACCTTTAAATTTAACTTCTATAAAATATCGGTTAATTTGATCCAGTTTAAGACGTTTCTAACCTGACGATTTATTTGATGTGCGTTTAATTTCAGTGGAACAGTGCAGATGGTGTTCTGGGTTATGTAGTTGGGGAGCAACTTAAAATCCAACCTAAACCTT
Organism: Maratus speciosus; assembly: GCA_963932465.1. NCBI lineage: Eukaryota > Metazoa > Arthropoda > Arachnida > Araneae > Salticidae > Maratus > Maratus speciosus. The sequence goes on along the minus strand of OZ010794.1, from coordinate 203,036,476 downwards.
TGAACTCTGGTGGTTGAATTTCTTCCCACTTAATTTTAATTCCGAAATGTCACAATGGCACCGGAATATTTGACCAAATTTATGCAGAAAAAAAGTGGTGCGTTTTTTCGTGTATATCCTAAATCGAATTTTTTGTTTGCAAAATACTGGTGCCAAAGTGACATTTGGAAATTTTGAATAAATTCACCCACCAGAGCTCAAAGGGTTAACCCCTTGAGGGGCACCGGTTATATACCACCTACGATTAATGAAGTTTTACACCAGAAAAATTTTATTAATTTTTACTTTTTTAACTTTGGTGGAAAAAAGCCGTAAAATTGCTTTTACTTATTTTGAAATAGAGTTTTTCAAAGATTCCGGTGGGAATTCAGCATTTCACAAACGTAATTGCTTGCCCCTCAAGGGGTTAACCCTTAAATGCATAGTGATGTATTTCTACATTACTTTTTATTTAATTCTTAGCAGCCAATATATTTATATAGAAATATTAATGCTGTAAAAATACAAACACATAAATTAAAAAAAACGGCCCAGGTTTTCCATAATTATGGACACTCAGTAACATCTGAGTTCACCACGCTATATTTTGCCTCTTCTGTCTTTTTCTTACCTTTTTATATATTTTTCTAAAAAAAAAAAAAAAAAAAAACTCTCTATATACTATAGAGACCATAAAAATTGTAAAACTTATGAAATAAAATGTATGGCCCTGATTAGTCCCTTTTTTGGTTGGATGTTGTGGTCTTGCCACCCTAGCTTTTCTTGCCCTTGCTTGGTGAGTGTTTCTCTGAACAGTACTAACTTTAACTTTCTAAATTCCTTATAGTAGTTTTACAACTACAGTTTGACTTTACTTATTTTAAGATTCTTGTATTTTTTAAGATTTTTTGTTAACTTTCTTTCATCTTAAGATTATACTTTAAATTTTAATTTTATTCCTTTTTTTCTTAAATTTCTTATTTTCTCTTGTTAACTGCTTTTACTCTTCTAGTAGCTTTGCTACAGTTTAACTTTTTCTCAATGGCTCATTAATACATAAGACATTCCAATTTCCTAGTCTGGATGTTAAGCTGCTATCAGCTAGGAAACCCCTTAATGCTGATTACCTGTTCAGTACCTGTTCAGTAAATTTAAAAATCTATCTTAAATTATCTCGTGTCCAATCTTTAATATAAGAGTAAAAACCACAAATCTAAAAAATAATTCATGCATCTAAAGGATAAGTTATACAAAATAAAAGATTATATAAAATAAGGTATTTAGATTCATATTTATAAAATATTTACTAATTTGCAATATTTTATTGTTTACTTGCACTGCAGATGTGCAACATAAGAAAAGGTTTATTCGTTCTATTATACGAAAAAAGCGTGTCTGATTTTTTTCATTATTTTTCCTGTGTTATAAACCTTTCAGAGAAACATATGTTGCGTTCGGAAAGTCGTGTCAGTTTGGGAAAATCCATTCGTACCGGAAAATTCTATCATTTAATTATTAGACATTGATTACGACATCTAATGTCTAATAATTACCTAGGTGAATTTTCCGGTACGAATAGATTTTCTGAAACGGACACGACTTTCCGAACGACTCAATATAGTTTTTTTCCAAACAAAATAAAAAATCATGCATTTAAGAGTTCATTGTGATTCGACTAGGTAAGGCATACGGAGCCATGAGAGAAAGTTGTTTATGTGCGGTTAATCCACAATAAAAAGAAAATTTATACTTTAATGATTAAATGAAAAGTGAGAATAAATAAAACACTTAATAGCTTAACAATATATAAAAGCAGATAATAAAAAAAAAGATAAAATAATTCCACTGGATCCACAAAAGGCAGGCTAATATCTAATTTCACGTTTCCACGGGGAAACTATTTGATTTCATAAAAAAAACCCGATTCGGAAGTCTTTAACTTGGATCAAATTAACCAACATTTTATGGAAGTTAAGTTGAAGTTCGATAGTATGAGACAATTTAGTTATTACTGATTTTTCTTTAAAAAACGTAAGCTTTCCTATTTGTTTTAAAATGTTTTGTATTTTCTCTTTTTGTAATAAGAATCAATCTAAAACACTTCAACTCTTTTTAATATAAATTCCTTTAATCCCGTTTGGGGACTTTTTACTCCACTTTACACATCTTTAAACTTCCCAAGGGATCCTAGTATCACCACTTCAAGAAACAGTTCTGCGCTTTCAGATAAATTTAATTCGTCTGCTGTCAGGCCCGTTTATTTCATTAAGAACACATCGAGCAAACTCACTGAAAAATGAATAACACATTACTGAACCAGGTTTACTAGAATTAATAAATTTTCTCTTTGAAGTGATTGCATTATTCCACGTTAATCTATCAGAATTTGGCGCAATCTCATGTAGCTTTATCCTAGCTGCTTCAGTACCAATAATTTATTACTCGGGAGAGATATATCTAATCCTTCGATGAAAATGAAATTTTGAAGACTGTTCTCGAGATCTCTCGGAGTATTACGGTTTATACAAAATATATAACGTATTGATGCTAAGAGCAAATGTAAGCTTATCGGCCGATAGCTTTTTATACATAATTTTATTTTTATATTCTATTTGCACCACTATATATTAGAAATATTTTTTTAGTATATTTCTTATGCACATCTTCCCAACGGCTCATTAAAACATAAGACATTCAATTTCCTAGTCTGGGTGTTAAGCTGCTATCAGCTAGGAAACCCCTCAATGCTGATTGCTTGTTCAGTACCTGTTCAGTTCTCAAAGTAAAATTAAAAGTGTTTTTTAACCCTTTTAAGGGTGGTGATATGTTTATGAAACCACTTAATTTTAATTCTCAAATCTCATAATAGTACCAAAATTTAAGTGTAAAATGTTCCATTTATTACGTATGTGAAATATAATTCCAATATAAATATATAAATTCCAATTGCTTATTGGCACCACTTTTTTGAAAAAGAAATATTCACCTTATTTAATATCAGGTAAAAATGATACCATAATAAAGACAATTAGACTATTTTATAAAACTGGTGGGAATCAAACAATCTGAATAAAACACACAGCATGTGAATATCACGGAGCAAAAATTAAGGGGTTAAATAGGGAATTTTTCGGGCGTATTTCTGATAGGAGCTGCTGTGAAGGGCGCTGTGTAGACGCTAATGCTACCTGTCCCATATTTGCCAACTCTTCCGCTTTTTTGTACCACGAAAATTTAGTAGAAACTTTTGCCTCATTTAATCTGCAGATTACAGCGAATTAAAAATGTAAAATTTACTAAAATTTTTTGTGGAACAAAGAAGCGTTAGATGTAGGCAGCACAACATCAGGGACTTCAGACAGTGACTTCAGACCACGGAACTATAAATAAAGATGAACTCACATATCCTTAAAATAGTGAAGTTTCAACTGTAACCGCTGTCGCAGGGGTTAGTTACCGCCGGAGAAAACTACCACCAATAAATTTAGGTAGAAAATTTCTCCTTGTTTAAACGCCTAATTAATACAAAAATTACAGTCATAAATAATGGGAAAAACAGATATTCATTTTAACTGGTGGAAGTTTACTTCGGCGGTAATCCGCGTTTCCGCCATATTGTGACATCCTAGACAATCTCTTATCAGTGTCAGAGAAATAGATTATATTACCTGAGCAATCGGACACTAGTAAAAACAAATAGGAATTTTCACCAAATTTGTGACAGCAAGTTTCCATGAATAAGGCTCTAAAATAAGACGAAGTTTTCTATTCAAATTTACTGGTGGAAGGTTGCCCGACGGTAATTTTAAACTGTTGATCCGATTTAAAAAAAAAACAGTCGCCATGTTGTGACAACCATCTCAGTTATTTCATTCGCAACCGGTAGACAATACACTATATGTCTCCTTCTCTTTATTCATAACTCCACTCTTAAGATAGATGTGTTTGATTCTGTACAGAACTTAGTATCTCACTGATAAATAAATAAGAAGGAAATTCTGAATCTGGTATACTGGAATTTATAACTTTTCTCTCTGAAGTGCAACTATGGATAGAATAAATCAACGTTAAATTAGCAATATTTGACAAAATCTCACGTAGTTTTATCCTTGCTGCATTAATGACAATAATTTATAGCGGGAACGTGATGTGTCTAATACCTCGATATAAATGAAATATTGATAACTGTAATCTGAGAAAATTCAAATTATTACTGTTTATGCATCAAATAAACTTTTTTGACATAATAAAAAAATGACTAAGACACTTCTTTTCTTTTTAACACTATTGTGACTTTTAATCCTGGTTTTATCGAGGAGTTCCCTAAGGAATCCGCATCTCATCAACTCAAGAAACTGTTCTGTTTTTATAAATAAATCTATTTCTGATGAAATTGGGCAGAAGTGTTTCATTCGAAACAGAATCAAGTAATTTACAGATAAATATTAAAGAGAAAATACCGAATCAGGCTTACTGGAATCAAGAACTTTTCTATTTGAAGTGCAAATACTGATAGAATAAATCTCCTTATATGACAATTTTGACGTAGAGTTAGCCTTGCTGTATTAATGCAAATAATTTATCACTAGGACGTGATGTATATAATACCACGATGAAAATAAAATATTGATAACTCGAATCTGAGCTAAATCAAATTATTACTGTTTATAAAACAAAAATTAAAATAGGCTGAGACACTGCAATTCTTTTTAATACAAGTCTGAATTTTAATCCTGATTTTCTTTTGAAATCATCTTTACCAATTTCCTAAGGGAGCCGCATTTCATCATCACAAGAAACTTTGCTGCGTTTCTAGATAAATCTATTTCTTCTGACTTCAGACAGATGTGTTTAATTCTCTACAACACTTGGTAACTCACTGATAAATAAATAAATCAAAATTCTGAATCTGGTTTACAGGAATTTATAAGTTTTCTCTTTGAAGTGAAACTACTGATAGACTAAATCAACGTTAAATTATCAATATTTGGCAAAATCTCACGTAGTTTTATCCTCCCTGCATTAATGCCAATAATTTATCCCTAGGACGTGAAGTGTCAATTACTTCGATGAAAATAAACTATCGATAACTGGAATCTGAGCTAATTCAAATTATTACTGTTCAATGTAAAAAAAATTCCGTTAAAATACGGAAATTGTACTGGCAGTCGAGACAATAGTACTATTTCTGTATTTTAACGATTTTTTCCCCGTAAATTTTGTGAAAAAAAGGAAATTTTTCTGGAATAAACGGTAAAAAATTCCGTTAAAATACGGAAATAGTACTGGCGTCTTGATTGACAGTACAATTTCCGTATTTTAACGGAATTTTTTTACAGTGTTTACATAACAAATATAAGTTATTAAACAAAATAAAAAATAGGCTAAGACAATGCAACTCTTTTTAATACGAGTGTAGCTTTTAATCCTGGATTTTTTTGAGGTCCTCTTTACCAGTTCCCCAAGGGATCCGCATCTCATCACCTCAAGAAAAAGTTCTGCGTTTCGGGCTTACAATAATCAATAAATTTTCTATCTGAAGTGAAAATACTGTTAGAATGAATGAAAGTTAAATTGTCAATATTTGACAAAATCTGACGCATTCTTATCCTTGCTGCAGTAATGCCAGTAATTTATCACTAGGACGTAATGTATTTAATATATCGATGAAAATAAAATATTGATAAATAGAATATGAGAAAATTCTAATTATTGCTCTTGAAAAAAAAAAAAACAAATAAACGTTATTAAACATGATAAAAAATAGGGTAAGACACTGAGTTTCTTTGTAAAACAATTGCTGCTTTTAATCCAGGTTTTCATTTGGGGCCCTCTTTTACGAGTTCCCTAAGAGATCCACATCTAGTCACCTCAAGAAACAGTTCTGCTTTTCTAGATAAATCCACTTCAGCGGAAATCGGGCAGATGTTTTTCATTCGGAGCAGAACTAAGTAATTCACTAATAAATAAATAAGAGAAAATATCGAATCAGGCTTACTAGAATCAATAACTTTTCTATCTGAAGTGCAAATACTGATAGAATGAATGAAAATTAAACTATCAAAATTTGTCAAAAACTGACGTAGTCTTATCCTTGCTTCAGGAATGCCAATAATTTATCTCTAGGACGGAATGCATCTAATACATCGATGAAAATAACATATTGACAACTGAAATCTGAGAAAATTCCAGTTATTACTATTTATAAAACAAATAGAAGCTATTAAACATAATAAAAAATAGACTAAGACACTGTTATTCTTTGTAAAACAATTGCTGCTTTTAATCCAGGTTTTCTTTTGATTTCCGCTTTACGAGTTCTCTAAGGGATCTGCATCTCATCACCTCAAGAAACAGTTCTGCATTTCTAGATAAATCTATTTCTGTGGAAATCCGGCAAATGTGTTTCATACGGAGCAGACTAGGTAATTCACTAATAAATAAATAACAGAAAATATCGAATCATTCTTACTAGAATCAATAACTTTTCTATCTGAAGTGCAAATACTGATAGAATGAATAAAAGTTAAATTATCCATATTCCACAAAATTTCCCGTAGTCTTGCTGTATTAATGGCAATAGAAAATATAGAATCATGCTTACTAGAATCAATAACTTTTCTGTCTCAAGCGCAAATACTGATAGAATGAACAAGAGTTAAATTATCCATATTTGGCAAAATTTCCCGTAGTCTTATCCTTGTTGTATTAATAGCAATAATTTATCACTAGGACGTAATGTATCTAATACTTCGATGAAAACAAAATATTGATAACTGGAATCGGAGCAAATTCAAATTATTACTCTTTATAAAACAAATATGCATTACTAAACATAAAAAAATAGACTAAGGTACTGCTATTCTTTTTAATACAAGTGTGGCTTTTAGCCCTGGTTTTCTTTGAAGGTCCTCTTTTTAAATTCCCCAAGGAATACCCATCTCAACAAACAATTCTGCGTTTCTAGATAAATCTACTTCTGCTGACTTCAGACAGATGTGTTTCATTTGGTACAGAACTTAGTAACTCACTGATAATTAAATAAAAGAAAATACTGAATCTGGCTTGCTGGAATCAATAACCTTCTTTCCTTGAAGCATAGCTATTGATCGAAACCAATGTTAAATTATCAATATTTGGCAAAATCTCACGTAACAATCTCTTCGCTGTGTTAATGCCAATAATTTATCACTAGGACGTGATTAACCCTTAAATGCCTGATTTTTCAAAAATCATTGTAATAATGTTTTTCGGCTTTCATTTTTTAAATAAATTATGGGAAAAATACTTTAAAAAATCATATTTTGTTTTCAGTATGGTTTACGGCTAAAAAATAGTTTGTTACTAATCGGCAATACTGATGTTTAATTCAAAAAATAATTTTGCTTGATAAAATTCTATAACATTTAACAAACAAGAATTTTAGGAACTATAATAAGAAATAAATTTTACTCGCTCACTGCAGACCAAAATAGTGTATTTCGCAAGCTTCCAAACAAAACAAAAAGAACAAGTATCAACAATTTAAAAAATAAATCTATCTTTATTCTTAAACAGCACAAGTGTTCCCCTCTACATGTTAAAAATCGATTAAATAATATTTTCAGAATGTATTTTATTGGCAACATTAGGCATTTTAGCTTCAATATTATTCTTATAGTATTTTTGAGCCTAAATTGGGTATGTTGCCGAAAAGCAAAACCCGGCATTTAAGGGTTAATTTAATATCTCGATGGAAATGAAATATTGATAACTGGTTTCTGAGCACATTCAAATTATTACTGTTTACACAACAAATATGGGTTATTAAATATAATAAAAATATTGGCTAAGGACCTGCTTTTTTCAAATACAAGTATGGCTTTCACCCCTCATTTTCTTTTAGTGTCAACTTTAACCCCTTGAGGGGCGGTGGGATAAAATATATCCCACCTAATTTAAACAAGATTCTCACCAGAAAATTTTAACTAAATTTTAGATTTTTAACTTTGGAGGAAAATCCTTAACACCTTAGGAACGAGCGACACGTATACGGGCCGCGTGAAGCGCTCAGAATCCTTGTTTTTCCTCACCAGAAAAAATTTTTCTGTAAAATTTGCCTTATTTAATCAGCGCATTTTCTCGATTCAAGAAGACACAAATTTCTGTCTTTAAAAAACGGTGACAAAAGATTAAAAATTTAGTAAAAGATTCCCGTCCCGAAGGGCTTAAGAAATTGCTTTTCCTTATATAAAAGTAAAACTTTTCAATTATTCGGGTGACAATTCAATATTTAGAGACATTTTTGCTTGCCCCTCAAGGGGTTAAGAATTCCGTAAGAGATTCCCCAAACACAGTTCTCATCATCTCAAGGAACTGTTCGGTACTTCCAGGTAAATCTAAGGCGGCTGACTTCCGACAGATGCGTTTCATACGGTTCATAATAAAATAATCCACTGGAATATAAACTGGACCTGTATTAATTAAATTTATAAGTTTTCTTTTTAAAGTGCAGTTATTGAACGAATAGTGTTCAATTATCTGTATTTGGCGAAATTTGGCGTTAAATTATCCTTGCTACATTAATACCAATAATATTTATTACTAAGGCGTGATATACGTCATAAATCAACAAAAATTAAATATTGAAAACTGGAATCTGAGCTCATTCAAATTATTATTGTTTACTCAACAAATATACGTTTTTGAACATAATAAAAATAGGCTAAGACACTGCTATTCTTTTTAAAATAAGTGTGTCCTTTAATGCTGATTTCTTTTAATGACATCTATACGAATTCTCTAAGAGTTTCACATCTCAGCATCTCAAGAAACTATTCAAAGTTTCCAGACTAAATCGGATGACTTCGGGTACATGTGATTCATTCGGAACAGATCGAAAGAATTCATTGGAAAATAAACAAGAGAAAACACTGAATCTGATTCAATAGAATTTATAAGCTTGCCTTTGAAGTGTAGCTATTGATTGAATAAAATAGTGTTCAATTATCAATATTTAGTAAAATTGGATGTAGTTTCATAGTCGCTTCATTAATGCCAATAATTTATCATTCGGGAGCGACATACCGCTTAGATGAATATAAATATTTGAAAATTCGATTCTGATCGCATTCGAAGGATCCATGTTTATCCCCTTAATTTTTGCCCCCGGATATTCACGGGCTGAGTCTTTTATTCAGATTGTTTGATTACCACCCGTTTTATAAAATAGTGTAATTGGCTTTATTATGGTATCATTTCACCTGTCATTAAATAAGGTGAATATTTCTACTTCAAAAAAGTGGTGTCAATAAGCAATTTGAATTTTAAAACCGTAATTTAAAGTGGCCGTTAAAGGGTTAAAACACACATAAATTTAATAAACTTCTTTAAATTTAAAAAATGTTAAATATTTTAATTACATTTCCTTTATTGTCATATTTACTGTCATACACATTGTCATGCACTCTGCTTATATAGTATATTTGCTTATAGTATATAAGCAGATATAGTTATATACATTTGGTATATAACTGCTAACATCTGCTTATATATATTTGGTTGAAAGCAAGAACAAAAAATTGCTAGTGTAATTTAATGAATAACAGGACTCCCATTGTTCCCTCTTTTTTGAATAACAGTATTTATGAATAAAACTTTTTCGTGATAGGTCTTTACATTATTTGCACAAAAATAACTTTCGGGGTAGGATTGTACAAAATTTGCAAGAAATATTTCAAAAGTGAATTTTTCTTGAAAAAAGTGGTATTAAAAATCGATTGAATGGGATAGATCCCTGCAATGATAATAATGAAATAAAACAGACAGTTTTTTTTTTTTTTTTTTTTCAAATTCATTAAAAGACCTTCTTTATTAATCTTAAAAGCTTTATATTTTTCTTTTTTACTAACAAAAAACCTAAAACATTGTTTAATGTAAATCCTTTTAGAAGTCCCCAAAGGATTCGCATCTCATCATCTCAAAGAACTGTTCAGTGCTTCCATGCAAATCTAAGGTGGCTGACTTCGGACAGATGCGTTTCACCCGGCACAGATTAAAATAATTCACTTGAGTATAAAGAAGAAAAGATACTAAATCTGGTTTATTTGAATTTATAAGTTTTCCTCTTAACCCTTTCCGGCACAGCGTGCCCGGGTCGGGATACGTAATTTTAATTCCAAACTTACAAACGGTACAAAGAATATTTTAATAAAATTTTGCATTAACAATGAAAGTACTAAGTAGCGAGTTTTTAATTTCTAAAAAAGTCGTATGCAAATTACGGTGTCAGTCGATAATTTCACCATTTTACAACGAAATTTGTCTGTGCCGGAAAGGGTTAACCCCTTGAAGGGCGGTGACTCATTTTTGGACCACTTTATTTTAATCATTAAATGCCACATTGACATAAGAATTATAGAATGAATATTTTCTTTCTTTGAAGTATGGGAAGTATTTGCGATTTTTTGGTAGGTGCTCCGCTTTGCAGGGGTCAAAGCATATAGGACAAATTTTATTGTTCTGACCAGTATCTTTTATCAGTAATCTTTATGATATATTCCTATTGCATATCCTATAAAAATGCCCCTTAAAGACTAATGACAAAATACACTGGTAAGAACAATAAATTTTTTCCTACATGCTCCGACCCCTGGGTTTGGGGGATCAAGTATGGGAAGAAATAATTTCGCTTATTTTCAAAAAACTTTGTTTGTAAATTTTGGTGTCATTCAGTGATTTCAGCATTTTACGAATAGAAGGACGACAATGCCCCTGAAAGGGTTAAAGTGCAGCTATTGAACGAATAGTGTTAATTACCAATAATTGACTAAAGTATTATCCTTGCTGCTTTAGTGCCAATACGTTATCACCAGAACGTGATATTTCTAATAAATAGATAAAACTGAAATATTGCAAACTTAACCCTGAAATGCGTAATTTTTTATTTTGCTTCGAAAAAATTATATATGATTCCCTGAAAGGTTTATTACACAGGTAGAACAATGAAAAAAAAAAAATATGAGATACGTTTTTCATATAATACGTCAAACTTTTCTTCTGCTGCACATCTGCAATACAAGTAAAAACTACAATCGTGTGGTTGTTTTATGCTAAAATTTTGCAAATTAGTAAATTTTTTAATAAGTATGTCTGCAAATAGCTTATTTTATATAATTATTTATTTTATAAAACTTAACCTTTAACCTTTTAATTCCCCTAATAAAATACGTTTTAGAAATTACGTAGTTCAGATAATCTGACTTTACACAAGAAAGTTTCAATGGTTAATTTCGCTTTATTTAACCCATTAGCCGCCAAAACTATAAGGTTGAAATTTTCAACTTTTTAGCTGAACGTTGTTTGCCACCACAAACTCCGAAAGATAATTTTCGCTTTATACAACCTTAAAATTTTATGTCTTTAAGTAAAATGAATTTTTAAATTCGAAAATAGTGGTGGGTATGTAAATAACTTAACTATGTGCATTATTTTGACCGTTGCGTGAACACAACATCAGCGGGTAATTGGTTAATACTAGAACCGCCGTTAGCGGTCATTTTGACGCCTGCCAAAATTGATAAAAGTCGATTCGAACCAGAAATTTTTTCCTAAGATATGTTATACATATGAATCGCAAAAATAGGTTAATTAAAAAAGTTAAATAGTTCTAAATAAAATTTGCGGTTTGAAACACTCTTTTATAAAAATTGAGTAAAATAGCCGGCGGTTCTAGTGTTACATACGGAATGTCTGTTATTAATTGAAACATACATTGCTATTTCAATTTTTTGGTGTGAATAAGGTATATACGAATATAACAAATCTATTGAATTCAAAATACTTTTGTTTGCATATATGAAAAGCTGCGCAATAAACGGTTAAAAATAATAAGAAAAATAGGCTGAGGCACTGCTATTCTTTTAATACAGTTGTGTCTCTTAATCCTGATATTCTTATAATCTCATCTTTTACGAATTCCCTAAGAGATTCCTATTTCATCACTTCAAGAAACTATTTGACGTTTCCAGATGAACCTAATTCGGCTAACTTCGGGTTGATGCGTTTCATTCAAAACAAATAGAAATAATTCATTGGAAAATAAACAAGAGAAAATACTGAATCTGATTTACCGGAATTTATAAGTTTTGCCTTTAAACTGCAGCTATTGATTGAATAATATAGTGTTAAATTGTCAATATTTGGCAAAATTTGACTTAATTCATCAATCGGTTCATTTATGCCAATAATTTATTCTTCAGAGATATATCTGCACCCTCTATAAAAATAAATATTAGAAGATAGGATTTTGAGATCACTCGATGAATTCATATTTGTAAGATATATTTTTATTAAACCTGTTTGATGTTAAAGAGACCGTTGACCTTTATTTGAGCAAAAATTGACCCTAAAATCGAAATTTCTTTTTGTGTGTATTATTATTTTCCAATTTGTACTTCGTCATTTGTAGAAAATCGCATGCAGATGCGATTATTTCACGCAAAGTTACAAGTGTTTTAATTTTGTTCACAAACAATTTTTTGGATTTTAATATACTTTAACCGCTTAACGCTCGAATTAAATTACGGTTGAAAAATTCAAATTGCTTATTGGCACCACTTTTATGAAAAAGAAATTTTCACCTTATTTAATGACAGGAAAAACGATACTAAAATATAGCCAATTTCGCTATTTTATAAAACTGGTGGGAATCAAACAATTTGAGTAAAAGACACAGCCCGTGAATATGACGAGAGCGAGAATTAAGGGGTTAAATTCGTTTTTCTCAGTACATATGTTTCAGCACTTTTAAACATTTTTAAATGCTTCTTGCTACTGAATTATTGAACAAAATTCATGAAACTGATAAAGAAGAATCCTGATATTGTTTAAATGAAACTATCTATCCATTTTAAAATTCGACTTCATTAAGATAATTAAATTTGATTTTTAACTTATTATAAGGCAGAATTTTGATGAAAATCGATATGGAATTCAGAAAAATATATCTAAAAAATTGACTATTTAAGGGTTTAAAAAATCGATAAACAGATTTGTTTGTAATAGAGTTTTATGTAATTAAAATCCAAAATCAACGAAATATCTACAAAATTAAGAAACAATGAGCATTTTAAAATTTCGTTTTAAAATTTTTAATTTTTTAAAAGATCTTAAAATTATTTGTTGAAATTTTCAACTTTTTAGCTGAACGTTGTTTGCCACCACAAACTCCGAAAGATAATTTTCGCTTTATACAATCTTAAAATTTTATGTCTTTAAGTAAAATGAATTTTTTAATTCGAAAATAGTGGTGGGTATATAAATAACTTAACTATGTGCATTATTTTGACCGTTGCGTGAACACAACATCAGCGGGTAATTGGTTAACACTAGAACCGCCGTTAGGGGTCATTTTGACGCCTGCCAAAATTGATAAAAGTCGATTCGAACCAGAAATGTTTTCCTAAGATATGTTATACATATGAATCGCAAAAATAGGCTAATTAAAGAAGTTAAATAGTTCTAAATAAAATTTGCGGTTTGGAACACGCTTTTATAAAAATTGAGGAAAATAGCCGGCGGTTCTAGTGTTACATACGGAATGTCTGTTATTAATTGAAACATACATTGCTATTTCAATTTTTTGGTGTGAATTAGTTATATACGATGCTGGAATGATCTATACATGCTAAAATATATCCATAACTTTAATACATTGCAACACGGGTAATGAGGTTGATTAATATAAATTTAAAAAAAGGAGATTAATTTTTATAATTCTTACTATTCGTACAGTGATAGCACCAAATGACTCTAGGTAAACGATGTAATTAACAATTCCCTTCGGGGAAATCCAAAGAAAATTTAATATATTAAATTTTAAAATTATAATTAAACAATGCGCTGTGTTATTTTTTTCGGAGATCGTTTACCTTCTAAGTCTGTAATTTCTTTTATATAATATTTTTTTTTTTTTTTTTAGTAAATTATATAGATAAATAGATTATTTATTTTACATTCCCACATCTATAAGAAAAAAATATTAATTAAGAATTAAAATAAAGAAAAAATTACTCATATTCAAACTTGATTACATTTTATTATAGAAGAAAATTTACAATAAAAAAAGTTATTTACATATTGTGGGTTATATATTTTAATAGTAATGCTGATGCACATCATTATATCTATATTTACCTATTTCAATTAATCAATCTATTTAATTAATTTTATAACACGTGAAATATCACCATAGTCCGTTACTTTCATAGGTAATGCTTATTACTGGTAAAAACAATGGAATAAAATCATAATGGACTACCTGATCCACTGCCCCCGGCAGCATGTAGAATTCTCGTTGCTCCGAGAACGTCCCACAGGTAGGCACAAAAGGTCTCCAAATAAATGTTGTCACGAAATATTAATCCTTAATCGGGCATCACATGTATTTTTAAGCCAATATGGGGTAACTTATTTTTTTATATATATATATTTTATATGTTATTCATGGTACAGCATCTGCTAAAATCCAACCGCAGCATCTTATTTTTTTTTGCTGCCATCAGCATTGGGATAAAATTTGCAAGTGAAGTCAGTCTCTTACTTACACTGAAAAAAAAAAACAAAAAAAAAACGGACATTGTCCTGTCTACATTATTTATGCAAACATAAAATTATACTATATAGCTAGAAAATTTGCATACAGAGTTGCCACCCATCTATACAGGCGAATATCATTGGTCGACTCTGAATTTATGTGGCGCAACCTTATAGGTTGAGTTTTTGCTGTACCCAGTTATATTTATTTTTACTTTATTCCGTGTGTGTGGTCCTTCTGGTCAAAGGTCAGCTGTAAATTTCGTTGCTATGCCCTCATGATGTCCTACACAACTATAAATCGTCATTTCGATGACTTTTGTAGATTTATTAGTATCGTAAATTTATTTGTACGATACTTTACCAAGACATGCACTTAACCTAGTTCAGGTTCCATTATAGACATACGAATGCTTCTTTTTATATGCTGCCTCGTATATAATAACATCATAGTTTATAGATAAAAGTTAAAGTTTGTTGGAAAGACATATTCTTTCCATCATCTCCGCCTCCAATATGGAAAAAAAAAAGGAATTCAGTGCAACGTGTTTCTTTTTTTTTTTTTTTTTGCTTGACCCTGCTCCTTCAGCTGGAATATAAAGTCTCATGTCATTGCCCAGTACTTTGTGTGCATCCTGTCCTGTGTTGTATATATAGAGTCATTGACACACACTGAGTATCATAGTGGATTGGATGGCTTGAAGATGTGCATAGCAAGTCCTTTATACGCCAACAGTTCTGGTGTACGGATCACGTCGTCGAGGCATAACTGTCGTCCTAGATTGCACTGTATTTATTAATTATTCCATTGTTTGCAATTTAGCACTCAACAATTTAATGTTAAATTAGCCAATTGTATATCAAAGCAACCAATTTTGGAATAAGTAAGATATTAAAAGCCAAATTTCTACCATACGATATGTAAATATGAATAGGCAAACAGTTACACATTAAACTAACATTACACATAAAAGACAATTCATTATATTTCATATATAATAATAAAATACTCAGAGAGACAAAATTTGTATACAATTAATACATTATGAACTCGTGAACATACGATATAAATTTTTTATATCATCCAAATCTACTGGTTCTTTAATTTAGTGTTTCGCTGATAGAATGTATGTGTTTTTATTATTATTATTATTTTTTTTTTTTTTTTTTTTTTTTTTTAATAAGTGGTGTATATTTACATATACATCGCTTCTGAATCGCTAACTGCCACTAAAACAAACATGCTCGTATTTGATTATCTGACTTAACAAATTATATTTGATTCAAAAAAAGAGATGAATCAGGTTTCTCCTAAGCGCAGATCCGATTCATTTCAAGAGCAGGAAGAGACATTTCATTCCTCTCTCGGCTATGGAGAAACTGGTTGCAAGATCCACTTATCGATAAAGAAAAAAAACTCGTTACAGTCCTAATCACTTTGTCTCCCCCATGAAAATTTATGGACTGTGCTGCAAAAGCGCGGGACCGACTGAGGGGTGAGCTGATTACATGAATTTTCCCACAGTATCAAGTCGCCACTGTAATAGCGTCGCGGTTTGGAATCACAATGAGAAAAAAAACTGAAATCGTGCCATCTTGGACTCAACACTAGGAATCTGCGAGAATGTATATTTTCATAACTGCAACATTCATTAATAATCTTTTTTTATTATTATTATTTTTTTTTTTTAGAAAACATCATCAGCAAGACAATATCCTGCCTAAATCGCATAATCTAAAAGGCGCAGATCTGCTGGCTCCAATGGATAGAACAGAAAATGAAGGAGTAAGTTTTACTGGTACCCCTTAATGTATGTATAATATAGTACTAGTCGAGGTATGAAACAACAATTTGAAGGTAAGAAAGTAGCCTTGACGTGTACTTCGTAAGCACGACTAACATTATAAAAAATTATATGTAACTCTCGCTAAATAATCCAATATCACTCAATGATTGAATGTTTTTATAATTTATGTTTTAATGTTGTTGTGGAGAATAAAATATAAGTAATACTTTAGGTATGTTTTTTTTTTTTTTTTTTTTTTTTTTTTTTTTGAAAGATTGGCCAATCTATGCGCTCCTATTAATATTATTATTTATCATAAGCAATACCTAAACATCTCATTATTTTATATGTCTTGTATATGCATTATGTATTGAGAGTCATATTGTATTAGACACAGGTACTAGTATTTTTACGAATTATGGGTTAAATGTTAATCAGAAATGTATTATTTATTTATTTATTTATATGCATAATTTAACAGTGTTAATCTAAACTGTGTTATGCCTACAGGAGGTATATAACTCACCCTTATGTTTCAATTCCCACTAGCCTGTGAAAACCTACCTACGAAGTAAGTAGAGTCTGAACAAAAATAACTCGGTGCGAACAAAAAAAACGAGGGGTGTGGGGGGGGGGGGGGGGGTAAACGGATCCAACAAAAAAATATGAGGATCTAATCTACAAAATTCCTAATTATTACATTTTATTCTTCTTGTTACATCCATAACAAAATATACTTAAATGACTACCTTTGTACTTAATTTTATCTTAATTTAATTAGCGGTGGAGACAGAATGCTACGGAAAAACTGGATGCCGTGCCTATTAATAATGAATGTCCACTCTATAACGAAGATCGGTGCACCATCCTGTTGCCAGCAACAAGGGAATCAACATTACAAGAGAAGGAATTCTCATAAACAGGTACGATTTATTTTGTACTAAATTACCAGAAACCAAGGGTATAAAATTTTAATTGAGAAATCCCATTTAATTTATGTAATTAAAGGCTAAAAAGATATTTGTTTATTTTTATTTTACAGAAAAGAAACAAGAAAGGTTTAGGTAATATAGCCTAATTTATTTAAACATTGATATATTCCTCGTTAGTTACCTGATTGTTTTTAAAAGCAATACATCATTTATTTATTGCCATATTTAGTATTTAATTTATTTATTGTTACGTGAATTTTTTTTTTTTTTTTTTTTTTTTTTTTTTTTACTGATCAAAACCTTATGTGCACAAAATTGTTCCTTCGAAACTGGCCATTCTAAAGCAACAAAGCAAACTCACTCTCTGGCGCGCAGGTTGGAGGGTAGGGGTGGGGGGAAACTAATCTCTCTCCTCCGCCTAAAAAGACGGACAGAGGAGAAAAATTCCGCTTTTAGCACCACGAGATGGCGCTCCTCCTCAAAACATTGACCATCATCGTAAACAACTCCCACAGCTCCCAAACTTACGCTGCGCGTTGGGGGAGAAAAAAAAATTGGTTTAAAATAACCGGCTGTTCTACACGATGTATTTTATTTTATTTTATATATATATACAGGTATATAGCACACCTACACTTAAATTTCCCATATAATGTGTATATAATGTCCTCTCTGAGAATTTAACCATGTGTAGTATAACCCACAAATTACACTTGAAAAAAAAAAAATATCTATATACAACACAAATGTACATGAAACATTTCATTGATAAATTAACGAATATTCTTGAATAATAAAAAGGGTATGTATAACGATAAATGAAATAACGCATATTATTTCCATAAATACAGTAATATATGAAAAAAATATATATATGTCCAACGACTTTTATGTACGTTGATTACCTTCCTGCTCCGACCCGTTATGAATTTGGCATGCTCTAGACTCGACTTTCGTTGTTGAGAATAATAGAGAAATATGCCTTTTAATTGGCTCTTTGAGCGGGTTTTGGAGCTCTGTTAAAAGGTAATTATTATTGCGAAACCTTCTTACGACTTCGAAAGGACCTCTCCATTTAGGCTGAAATACTCCCGGTGTACCCACACATTTTAGGTAACACTCTTGCCCGATTCTTAAAAATTTTACTTTCTGCATTTCGTCGTTATTAATATACTCGGCTAACATTCGTTCTTGATTATGTAGCGCAAATTTTTTTATTTCTTCCAAATGTTGTACTCTATTTTGCACATATGTTGCTGTAATAATATCTTGTGTGGGAAGGTGGATGGAAAATGGGTTTCTAATATCTCTCCCAAAGAATAAGAGAGATGGCGGGCAACCTGTTGCGCGGTGAGGGGAAGTATTATAAAGTAATTTAAAATAGTCCAGCCTAGTATCCCACTGTAATGTAGTTTTACTCATAGCTGTTATCGAATTTTTTAATATCTTATTCGTAACTTCAGAAATTCCATTCGTTTCTGGGTGAGTAACGCTGCTAAATTTTAATTGTATATTTAAGGAATCCATGTATTCTTTAAAAACTTGAGAGTGAAAATATTTGCCGTTGTCTAAAGTTACTGATTTACATAAACCATAACGGCTAAAGTATCCGTTCAGTACGTTCAAAAGTGTCTGGGTTTCATAGTTGCGAATAGGAACAGCTTCTAAGAATCTTGACGTCGAGTCCACAATCACAAATATGTATTTATGTTTTCTCAAAGACATAGGGAGTAACCCTATTAAATCGATATGAATTGCTGAACCTACCTCTTGGTCCTTTACTATTTTTTGTGTAGGCACCTTGATTGTTTGGTGCTGTTTGGTAGTATTGCATGGTATACATTTATTACAATGATTCTTTATATCACGGTACATTCCGTGCCAATAAAATCTACTCTTTATAATATCATAAGTTTTTTTAAAACCGAAATGAGGTTTATGTGCATCTTTTATTATTTCCATTTTAAGTGACTCTGGAGCGATAAGTAATTCTTTGCCATCAGATCCAGGTTTTAAAATTAATATATCTTTATGGTTTAGAACAAACTTTCGAGTAATTTTATTCTGTTTGTTGTTTTTAATTTTACCGATAATTTTCTCTAATTTATCATCTTGTAATTGCTGCTCTTTGATATTTTCATCAACCAAATCTTTATTAACGACAAATAGTGAATTTTGTAGTTCGTTCCTAGCTGTTAAATTATTTAAATTACGAGTGGAATAATCTGCTGGATTGGCAAAACCCGGAATAAATTCTATTTCATAGCTAAACGGTGCGAGATTGTCGATCCATCTAGCTACAATATCAGGCTGTTTCTCTAAATTTAAATAATATGTTAGGGCTTTGGAATCCGTGCGTATAATGAATTTCCTACCTGTTAAAATGTATTTAAAATACATTACTGCCTCGTGTATGGCGAGTAATTCTAATTTAAAACTAGGGTAATTCTTCTCAGGATTTCTTAATTTTCTTCCAAAAAATTCAATTGGTTGGAGAACGCCATCATACTCTTGTCCCAATATGCCCGAAATTGCGGTTTTAGCCGCATCCGTGATTAGAATAAAATCTTTCGAAAAATCAGGTGTTTTTAAAGTAGGATTCTGTATAATAGCAGCCTGAATTTCTTTGAATGCATTTTCTTCTACTTCCGACCATTTAAATTTTACTTTATCTTTAGTGAGATGAATTAAAGGGTCTACTATTTTAGAATAGTCTTTAATAAGTGATCTAAAATAATTGGAGAGACCAAGGAGTGATTTGACTCCTTTCTTATTTTTAGGTCTAGCTAAATTTTGAATTTTGTCAATATTTCTTTTTGAAGGTGAAATTCCTTCCTTATTAAGGGTGAATCCTAAAAATTCGATCTCTTCCATGCAGAGTTGCATTTTAGTTGGTTCAATTGTAATATTGTTTTCAATGAATATGTTCAGTACCTTGTCTAATAGTTCTATCATTTCCTGTAATGAGTTTGTTGCCAGTAATATATCATCAATGAAATATGTCACTTGACTTTTATCAAAGTGTCCTAATAATATATCCATTAATTCTGCGAAGTAAGCCGTACTGAGACGTGTGCCGAAAGGTAGTCTTAAATAAGAAAATTTTCCATGTTCTGTAATAATAGCAAGTTTGTCTGTATCTTCTTCTCTTAAAACGATTTGATAGAAGGCCGAGTGTAAATCTAGAACAGTGTAGTACTTTTTGCCGCCTATTGTTTGCAAAATCCGTTTTATGTCAGGTATCGGATAGGCATAGTTTTGCAAAATTTGGTTAAGCAAACGAAAATCAGCAGCGATACGATATTTAACTTCTTCTACGTTTTCGCCTTTCTGTGTAACTTTTTTTTTTACAAAAATAACTGGAAACGCGTAATCAGAGTGACATTTCTTTATTATATTAGCTCTCAAAAGCTTATCAATTTCTGACTTAGCATACTCCTTTACACTATGTGCCGTTTTATATGGTTTTGTTTGTATAGGGTAATTGTGAATTAAATTAAATCTGGGTACAACTAAAGATGTTTTTCCAAGAGTGTAATAATTTTTGGAGAATGCATAAGCATTCTTTAGTAATAATTCTTGTAATTTTGCTTGTGTATCAGTATCCAAATGTTGTAAATTAAAATCCTCTGGACTGAGTTCCGCCTTTCTGCGTTCACGAATTTCCTCTAAAGAAATGTTGTTAACTTGTACTATTGGATCTGATTCTTGACTGCTATTTTCATTTTCTGACGTTATCTCAAAATGCTTGGAAATTCTTCCGATATTCATTCCTTCTACTAAATTTAATTTCTGCTGCGAGACGTTCCTGATAATTATGTTAATTTTATTATCTTTGCCAATTTCATGAATTGATGTGTCATAATGTATGTTAATGTTATGTTTAATTGGTTCTAACATTATAGTGTCATTAATAATAAATTGATTTGGGCATATTAATTCAGTAATTACTCTCTCACCTGGACATATCTCTGAGTTTTGAGATATCTTAGCTGAAATAATATTTTTACGTGATAATTTTCTTTTTTTGTTTTTATTTCTTTGTTTTTTTATGTTAATTTCCTGTGGTTCATGATTGTCATTTGTAGTAATGGGAGATGGAGTTAAATTGTTTATCTGCCCCTGAGATGTGTCTCTGAGAAAATTCAGTGTAATGTTTTTATTTTTTAATTTCATGGTTTTATCCTCAAAATCCAAAATAATTTTGTTTGTTTTGAGAAAATCAAAACCAAGTAGCATATTATAATCACGGCCAAAATCTGAATTTGTGATATAAAATGCACCTGACACGAATACATTTTCCAATTTGAAGGTTAATTTGATACATTGTTTGAAAGCAATTGTCGAATTAGTGAGTGTTTGAATTTTTACCTGATTACATAAGTTTTTATATTTAACTTCTGCATTCTTTAGTTGCTCAAATAAGGAGGGTGAGGCCAGGCTGACCGCAGCTCCACAATCTGCCAAGGCGGTGATTTTAATACCCTTTATTTCAAAACTAATAATTGGAAGGCTTTCTATATTATTACTTTTCACGCTAGCAATCAATTTGTAAGAATTGTGTGACCCGTCCATGAGAGACTTACGCGGGTACCTTTTATTTGAATCTGTAAGTCCCTCAATTAATTTCCCTGTTTGTCCTTAGGTTTCTGTTCATAATCTTTATTTTGTTTATATTTGTTTTTGTGAGAATTGTTTTTATCCTCTTCTGAATTTCTATTATTTCTATGGTAGTTTCTCTGATAATTTCCACTTGTATATCCTCCATACCCATTACCCTGGTTATATGAATTGTAATGGTCCTGATTATAACCGTAGTTGTAATTAGGTAAATTGGGGTAGGGTGGGGGTATAAAGTTTAGGTGGGGAGGGGGTGGGGAGTAATACATGTAGTTAGGAGGTGCATAATGCATAGGGTTCGGATGGAAATTTTGATGCATATATTTAGAATTTTGTGGGAAATTTCCCTGATACTGGTAACTGTTATCTCTTCCGCCTTTCCTATCTGAATTCTGCTCGTTATGAGGGGTTGTTTTGTTTCTCTCAGCGGCATTACTTTTATTTTGGTCTTTGTCACCTTGGAACCAGCAATTTTGATTGGAATGCGTTTTAGAATTGCAATAATCGCAATATTTAGTTACATTATTTGCATTCGAATTCATATGTACTTTAATGTTGTTTAATTCACTAGTCAATATTTTAATTTTCTCCGCACTTTCCATATTCATTTTTACTAATTCCTTCATTAATTCAGGGTCCTTATTAGCAGTGATATTATTGAGATCTTTAACATCGACATGTGCAAAAGCTCTCTCTAATTTTAATGCCATCTCACATGCAGTGTTAAAATCCTTCGGAGCATCCTTACGAATTTCTAAGCTAAAATCGCTTCTAATTGCATCCAGAAATCTAGACAACTTTACCATTTGCGTAAATTTGGAGTCATTATCATCCCCAATATCCTGTCCACTTTTTTTTATATATAAGTCCGCTGCTGCTTTAAATTCTAATATAAAGTCCGCCATATTTTGATCCGGTTTCTGCTTAAGGGAAAAAAATTTTGTTTGTGCCTCACTAAAACTACATTTTATCTCGAATAATTCTTTTAATTTCTTTTTGAAATTGTCTAAATTACTCTCCGAAAATAATTTTTCATCCCTCATTAATTTTTCTTTAGCGGGACCAACGATTCTTGCCTTTAGAATCGTTAATTTAGAAATCGGGCTTAATTCGGTTTGATTGATTAAATTATCAAATTGTAATAAAAAGGAATTTATGTTAGATTCTCTTTTTCCATCATAATTAGGTAGTAAACCGATTACACTCTCGGCAGTTATTTTGTCAGTGGCCATGATGTATTTGTTTTTCTGGGGTGTATTGTTAATCGTAATAGTAGTTTTCTTATTACAATTTTTATTATTTATATTCTTGTTACTACTTTTATTATTATTTGTATCTACACTACTTTCTTTCTTTGTATTTGCCAGTTCTTTTAATTGTTTCCTAGTTGTAACTCCACTTACCCTTGTATTATCTCTATGACTTTTACGTTTACAATTATTGCTCATTAAATAAGAATGTAATGTAAACTAAGTAATATATATATATATATATATATTTTTTTTTTAAGAGCGACACAATATACCATCAAAAATAACGCCTAGTTATTAGCATCAATTTTATACATGTAAATAAAATTTTAAAACATAGTAATACACATCAACACTGCGAAATAGTGAAAAGGGTTTAAAAAAAATGTACAGTATTATAAAATAGCAAACTGTTAATTTCGCTTAACTGCATTAAATTTGCAAATTTTATACACAGTGATTTAATAATTATGACCAAAATTATTTATTTATCAAGTACTGTGATTGTATTTATCATATTAATTTACTCATTTGTTTCCATCAACCATATAATTACTATTATTATTGAAGTTTACAATGTACATAAGATATTTTCATTACTCAGTGAACACACAAAGAAATTTTGTTTTTCAATTTCTGTTGTAAGTTATATATACATATATACAATAATTTTATATAATGAGCACAATAATATTTTCTCTTGTAGTATAGTAATTTCTGTTTGCCGATTCATATGTACTACTAAAACCGACTATGGTGATACACGTAAAAAAAAAGGAAAAAGAATTTTTTTTTTTTATTAATAACCTATGGTTCGGTCTCCTAAAATTAAATTAATTAAATTAATATAATTAGGAAAAGGCTAAGGCACCATTTCAACTGGTTCACTCCCCTATGCTGGAATGATCTATACATGCTAAAATATATCCATAACTTTAATACATTGCAACACGGGTAATGAGGTTGATTAATATAAATTTAAAAAAAGGAGATTAATTTTTATAATTCTTACTATTCGTACAGTGATAGCACCAAATGACTCTAGGTAAACGATGTAATTAACAATTCCCTTCGGGGAAATCCAAAGAAAATTTAATATATTAAATTTTAAAATTATAATTAAACAATGCGCTGTGTTATTTTTTTCGGAGATCGTTTACCTTCTAAGTCTGTAATTTCTTTTATATAATAATTTTTTTTTTTTTTTTAGTAAATTATATAGATAAATAGATTATTTATTTTACATTCCCACATCTATAAGAAAAAAATATTAATTAAGAATTAAAATAAAGAAAAAATTACTCATATTCAAACTTGATTACATTTTATTATAGAAGAAAATTTACAATAAAAAAAGTTATTTACATATTGTGGGTTATATATTTTAATAGTAATGCTGATGCACATCATTATATCTATATTTACCTATTTCAATTAATCAATCTATTTAATTAATTTTATAACACGTGAAATATCACCATAGTCCGTTACTTTCATAGGTAATGCTTATTACTGGTAAAAACAATGGAATAAAATCATAATGGACTACCTGATCCACTGCCCCCGGCAGCATGTAGAATTCTCGTTGCTCCGAGAACGTCCCACAGGTAGGCACAAAAGGTCTCCAAATAAATGTTGTCACGAAATATTAATCCTTAATCGGGCATCACATGTATTTTTAAGCCAATATGGGGTAACTTATTTTTTTATATATATATATTTTATATGTTATTCATGGTACAGCATCTGCTAAAATCCAACCGCAGCATCTTATTTTTTTTTGCTGCCATCAGCATTGGGATAAAATTTGCAAGTGAAGTCAGTCTCTTACTTACACTGAAAAAAAAAACAAAAAAAAAACGGACATTGTCCTGTCTACATTATTTATGCAAACATAAAATTATACTATATAGCTAGAAAATTTGCATACAGAGTTGCCACCCATCTATACAGGCGAATATCATTGGTCGACTCTGAATTTATGTGGCGCAACCTTATAGGTTGAGTTTTTGCTGTACCCAGTTATATTTATTTTTACTTTATTCCGTGTGTGTGGTCCTTCTGGTCAAAGGTCAGCTGTAAATTTCGTTGCTATGCCCTCATGATGTCCTACACAACTATAAATCGTCATTTCGATGACTTTTGTAGATTTATTAGTATCGTAAATTTATTTGTACGATACTTTACCAAGACATGCACTTAACATAGTTCAGGTTCCATTATAGACATACGAATGCTTCTTTTTATATGCTGCCTCGTATATAATAACATCATAGTTTATAGATAAAAGTTAAAGTTTGTTGGAAAGACATATTCTTTCCATCATACGAATATAACAAATCTATTGAATTCAAAATACTTTTGTTTGCATGTATGAAAAGCTGCGCAATAAAGGGTTAAACATAATAAGAAAAATAGGCTGAGACACTGCTATTCTTTTAATACAATTGTGTCTTTTAATCCTGATCTTCTTATAATCTCATCTTTTACGAATTCCCTAAGAGATTCCTATTTCATCAGTTCAAGAAACTATTTGACGTTTCCAGATGAACCTAATTCGGCTAACTTCGGGCAGATGCTTTTCATTCAAAACAAATATAAATAATTCATTGGAAAATAAAGAAGAGAAAATACTGAATCTGATTTACTGGAATTTATAAGTTTTGCCTTTAAACTGCAGCTATTGATTGAATAATATAGTGTTAAATTGTCAATATTTGGCAAAATTTGACTTAATTCATCTATCGCTTCATTAATGCCAATAATTTATTCTTCAGAGATATATCTACACCTTCTATGAAAATAAATATTAGAAGATTGGATTTTGAGATCACTCGATGAATTCATATTTGTAAGATATATTTTTATTAAACCTGTTTGATGTTAAGGAGACCGTTGACCTTTATTTGAGCAAAAATTGACCCTAAAATCGAAATTTCTTTTTGTATGTATTATTATTTTCCTATTTGTACTTCGTCATATGTTGAAAATCGCATGCAGATGCGATTATTTTACACAAAGTTACAAGTGTTTTAATTTTGTTCACAAACAATTTTTTGGCCTTTTAATTTATTTTAAATTCGTTTTTCTCAATACTGATGTTTCAGCATTTTTAAAATTTTTAAAATGCTTCTTGCTACTTAATTATTGATCAAAATTCATGAAACTGATAAGGAAGAATCCTGATATTACTTAAAAAGAAACTATCTATCCATTTTAAAATTCGACTTCATTAAGATAATTAAATTTGATTTTTAACTTATTATAAGGCAGAATTTTGATGAAAATCGATATGGAATTCAGAAAAATATATCTAAAAAATTGACTATTTAAGGAATTAAAAAATCGATAAACAGATTTGTTTGTAATAGAGTTTTATGTGATTAAAATCCAAAATCAACGAAATATCTACAAAATTAAGAAGCAATGAGCATTTTAAAATTTCGTTTTAAAATTTTTAATTTTTTAAAAGATCTTAAAATTATAATAAGATTGGAAATTTCTTTTAAGGTGTTCTATATTCTTTTGGTGAATATACACAAAGTTTCAAATATCTCTTATGAAAACTAAAAACATTTTTTTTAAAACTTCCACCTTCCCCTTTAGAAAAGACTTGCTTAACCCTTTCAGGGGCAAGATAATTCTATTCCTAAAATTCTGAAATGACTGAATGACACCAGAATTTAAAAACTGATTTATTTCAAACTAAGCGAAAGCTTTTGCTCACGTACTTAATAAAAGGAAAAATTTCATTCCAATATTCTGGTGCTAATGTGGCATTTAGGAATTAAAACTATGTGTTCCAAAAATGAACCACCTCCCTTGAAGGGGTTAACCCCTTGGGTACACATTATTTTCAGATCTGGAAATGACTTTATTATGATTATTCCATCTCGCACTACTTTCTCAAAACAAAAATCTTTCATATACACTTTTACAACATGTGCAAGAGGAATTCTTTTAACATATATATATATATATATATATTTAATTGGAATGGATAGAATAGGAAAAAAAGCGCAAGTGGCCAAATGCATGAAGATTTTCAGTCGTCAAATGTACCCAAGGGGTTAATATTTTATTTTATTTATTCTCATATACTTATAAATATTGCATTTATTAACACTAGAACGGCGGGAAATTTTACTCAAGTTTTATAAAAATATTTCAAATCAGAATTTTTACTTAAAACTATTTACCTTATTTATTTAAGTTATTTTTGTGCAGCTTATATTAATCTTAAATTATAAAAAGTTTTCTGGTTCGAATCGACATGTATTCGTTTGGCAGGGGTCAAAACGACCCCTCGCCGCCGTTCTAGTGTTAAACAAGAACAAAATAAAAATGCTTGTGTAATTTAATCAATGACGGGGCTTCCAACAGCCCATCTTTTACTGCCAGTATTTCTGAATGGAAAATTCTGTTTTAGGCTTTTATAACATTTACAATAAAAATAACCTCAAGAGACTGTTTCTACAAAATTTGCAAGATAAATCTAGAAAGGAAACTTTTCATTGAAAAAACTGGTATTCAAAAACGGAATGAGTGTGATCCCTGCAATGACAATACAGAGTTGCCAGTTTGGCCTCCAGTTTTAGTCAGAAAATTCAGACTCACGCCAGAAAATACAATAAGTATTTCAGATTTATTTAATGACCGAGTTTTCTTGATTACTCGAAGTAACCCATCCCGACCGCTCATCACCTGTTTCTGACGTAGTAATGCACAGAACTTGCTGATTGGCGGAGCGCTCTTATAGTTTTCTGAGACATACAGTACTCTGGTGTTTCAATCCTTTTTCTTTACTGATCTTTTTAGGCAGTTTTGTTTCGATGCTCTTCGCTTCCTCATTGGCTGACGAAGTTAGCCGTCAAATCCTGGCCGTTTTCTTTTCAAAATTCGTTATTTTTAACTGCTAACTTCTATTTTATTAACTTTTTCGATTCCTATCATTTTTATTTTGGTATAACTAATTTATCTATATATATAAAGAAATGTATGGCTCTGGGGCCTTTTTTCATCTTTCCCCACGATCCCTGGCTTTTTCTACCGTCCCAATGCTCTAGAATTCGTAAGGAATTCATTAATGCTTAATCATCGAAGCACTCGGACAATTCGACCTTTCAGAATTCGACTGAGATAAACAAAAGCAATACGACTTCTGTAGGAACTCAAAAATTACTGCATTGGCGTACTCAAAGTAAAAATTCTTCTTCAGAAAATTCCGGTCGCAAGTCGGAATAAAAATAGAGGCCAAACTGGCAACCCTGTGATAATCTATGATAATAAGGAAAGAAGTTTGTGTGTCAATGAGTGAGTGTGTCGACGGTGTTCTGAAGAGACCACTGCACGTAGAGCAACAAAATTTGGGGGAAAGGTACGTCTATATATGAAGTTTTGCACCTCGAAGCCCGATTTTCGATTTTTTGATTGCATTTTTTAAATTTAATTTTATATGCGATTTTTAGCACTTTTTTAAGTTTCGAGGCGATTTTTCCATATAAGTGAGAAGAATACGGTTTCTTTCTTTTAACCCAATATAGTAAATTTTGTTCTCTTTTCAAAAAAGTTTATTCGGAATTCGTGCAGCGATTTTTAAATTTTTAGCGAATTTTTTTGGCAATTATTGAACAGCATTTAATGCATTTCCATACCTATAAGGAGGTTGCCGTAGAGGGACATAGTTCTGTCGCCAAATGCACCCAAGTTTGTCGCCAACTTGGCGGTAGATCGCCAAATTTGGCGACCAAAGTGAGTCGACAAAAGTGACGCCAACTTGGCGATATCTCTAATATTTCGCCAAATTCCCATAGACTTCCACTGTAAACCAATATGGATTACTTTCTTACAGAAAATCAACAAATTGCGATATTTTAATGCAACAAAAACTAATATTAACTTAAGGGATTATATTAATTCGATTTTTCCACATTAGGAAAAAGAATACAGATTCTTTCTTTTAACCCAATATAGTAAATTTTGTTCTCTTTTCAAAAAAGTTTATTCGGAATTCGTGCAGCGATTTTTGAATTTTTAGCAAATTTTTTATGCGATTATTGAACAGCATGTAATGCATGTCCATACCTATAAGGGGGGGGGGGGGGTTACCGTAGGGGGAATCCATTTCTGTTGCCAAATTTGGCGACCAAAATGAGTCGCCAAAAGTGACGCCAACTTGGCGATATCTCTAATATTTCGCCGAATTCCCATAGATTTCCACTGTTAAACAGTAGGGTTTACTTGCTTACAGAAAATCAACAAATTGAGATATTTTAATGCAACAAAAACTAATATTAACTTAAGGGATTATATTAATTATATTTAAGAGAGTCCAAGTAAATTAATTACGAATAAAAGTAACATGATCTAATGTTTAGCATGATTTCCAAAAGATAAATTTTAAGAGAGCCCACCGGTCAAAGGAATTAGAAACTTTTATCCAATTATAGTAAATTTTGACATTCGTGATTTTTGAACTTTTTGTGATTTTTAATGCGCTTTTTACGTGTCTTCGCGATCTGCTGCAATTTTTTAACATTCGATTTTTGACCTAAAGTACATTCTGCCTCATTTCAATAAAGTTTATTCGGATTTCGTATAGCAATTTTCGAATTTTTCGGGAATTTTGTATGTGATCTTTAGTGTATTTTAGCGATTTGCTACTATTTTTCCACATTAGTGAAAGGAATCAACTTGCAATCTTCGAACATAATATATATACATAGCTGCCAACTTGTACGGATTTTTGCTACCACTAAAATTTAATAGCAAATTTTGCTAATTCAATCGCGAAATTGGAATAAATATTGATAATTAAATAAGGCTGAAATTTCTGTTAAATTTTAGTGGTAGCAAAAATCCGTACAAGTTGGCACCTATGTATATATATATATATATATATGTCGTAGGCTAATTGAGAAATCCGGCTCTTTGCAAACAGCCTAGGCTCTTTGCAAAGAGCCAGGCTAATTGGAGAACCCATCTCCCTTTTTTCAATTAGCCTGATATTTTTCAGGCTTATTGCAAAGAACCTAGAAAGCGTTAGGCTAATTGAAAAATGACCACTTATTATCCGATCAGGGTGATATTTTTAGCTCACAGGCTATCAAAGCCTGAGAGCTTATGTGCCCTCCGATTCTGTATGTACGTGTGTACGTACCTACGTACGTATGTACGTAACACGATAACTCTTGATAGAAATATCCGATTTGCTTCTTTTTTTTTCTAGGTTCATTCTGATAAGGTGCTTCCCTGATTAGTTTTTGGGGTTCATTGGTTAAGGATAAAGGGGGGAAAGGAGGGCTAGTCCCCCATTTATTTATATAAATGGGTTTTTCATGCAGAAATATTAGATTTGCTCCAAATTTGGTATACCGGTTTATTGTGTTAAGGAGCTTTCCTGATTAGATTTGGAAGCTCATTATTTAAGTATAAAGGGGGGAAAGGGGGCTACCCCCCTTAATTTAGATAAATCGGTTTTTCATGATGAATTATTCGATTTGCTCCAAATTTGGTATACCGGTTTATTAAGTTAAGGAGCTGCCTTGATTAGATTTGGAGATTCATTAGTTACATATAAAGGGGAAAAGGGGGGCTATCCCCCCGTAATTTAGATAAATGGATTTTTCATGCAGAAATATACGATTTGCAATAAATTTGGTATACCGGTTAATTATGTTAAGCAGCTCCCCTGATTACATTTGGAAGATCATTATTATGTATAAAGGGGGGAAAGAGGGCAGTTGCCTCTCGCCTTAAATTAGATAAATGCGTTTTTCATGTAGAATTATTCGATTAGCTCAAATTGGTGTACTGGTTTATTATGTTAAGGAGATGGCTTGATTAGATTTGGAGGTTCATTAGTGAAATATAAAGGGAGGAAAGGGGGGGGGGTTAGTCCGCCCCTTAATTTAGGTAAATGGGTTTTAACTGCAAAATTATTCGATTTGCTCCAAATTTGGTATACCGGTTTATTATGTTAAGGAGCTTCCCTGATTAGATTTGGAAGTTCATTAGTTAAGTATAAAGGGAGGAAAGGGGGCTAGACTCCCCCCCCCTTAATTTAGATAAATGGGTTTTTCATGCAGAGTTATTCGATTTGCTCCAAATTTCGTATACCGGTTTATTATGTTAAGGAGCTGCCTTGATTAGATTTAGAGATTTATTGGTTAAGTATAAAGGAAAAACAGGGGCTAGTGTCCCCTTAATTTAGATAAATGGGTTTTTCATACAGAATTATTCGATTTGCTCCAAATTTTGTATACCGGTTTATTATGTTAAGGAGCTGCCTTGATTAGATTTGGAGAATTATTGGTTAAGTATAAAGGAGAAACAGGGGCTAGTGTCCCCTTAATTTAGATAAATGGGTTTTTCATACAGAATTATTCGATTTGCTCGAAATTTCTTATACCGGTTTATTATGTTAAGGAGCTGCCTTGATTAGATTTGGAGATTTATTGGTTAAGTATAAAGGAGAAACAGGGGCTAGTGTCCCCTTAATTTAGATAAATGGGTTTTTCATACAGATTTATTCGATTTGCTTCACATTCGATATACAAGTTTATTACGATATGGCTTCCTTCATTTGATTTGGAGGTTCATTGGTTAAGTATAAAAGGGGGGAAAGGGGGGCAATTGCCCCTCCCCTTAATTTAAATAAATGGGTTTTAATGCAGAATTATCTGATTTAGTTTAATTTTTTTTCAACCGGATCCGAACTTGAAGGTTCCATTTGAAGTCAATCCGAAAACCGACCACAACCAGGTTTCGGATTGAGTTCAATTAGAACTTTCAGGTTCGGATAGAATTGTCGGTGGACGGAGATTATTTTGTCTGGCTTGCATCGGTTTATAGTGCTTTGGAATATTTTTGTCGGTTAAGATTTGGTTCGGGACGGGTTTCAGGTTGACTTCGAATGGAATTTTTAGGTTCTGGTAGCGTTGCGTGTCCACGGAAACTAATTTGTCTTGTTCGGATCCCATTATGGATCTTTGGAATATTTTTGTCGGTTATCAGATTTGGTTCGGGATTTCGGGTTTTTTCAAATGGAACTCTCAGGTTCGGGTCGAGTTGCATGTAGACTGAAATTATTTTGTTTTGCTCGGATCGGGGTACGGTCTGTTGTAATTTATTTTTCGGGTTTAAGTAGGGTTATGCGTTAATAAACCTAATAAAAAGAAAATTGCCCAGTTAAACTGATGGCATTGAGCTCACAGGCTAAACACACTAATTGTATATTATACTCTTATTTCAAAGAATAATGCCCCTCGAAAAATAAATGAAGGTATTAGTCCCCGTTGCTCCCTCCCCCTTTCTACTTAACCAAAGAACCGCCAAATCTAATCAGGGAAGCTACTTAACAAAATAAACTGCTATACCAAATTTGAATCAAATCAGATAATTCTGCATGAAAAAACCATTTCACTAAATTAAGGGGGGGGGGGGGGTATTAGTTCCCCCATTTCTCTCTTTATGCTGAACCAATGAACTTTCAAATATAATCAGAAAAGCTCCTTATTAGAATGAACCTAGAAAAAAAATTAAACTAAATTAGATAATTCTGCATGAAAACACATTTATCTAAATTAAGGGGAGGGGCAATTGCCTCCCTTTCCCCCCTTTTATACTTAACAAATGAACCTCCAAATCAAATGAAGGAAGCCATATCGTAATAAACTGGTATATCAAATTTGAAGCAAATCAAATAATTCTGTATGAAAAGCCCATTTATCTAAATTAAGGGGACACTAGCTCCAGTCCCTCCTTTATACTTAACCAATAAATCTCCAAATCTAATCAAGGCAGCTCCTTAACATAATAAACCGGTATATGAAATTTGGAGCAAATCGAATAACTCTGCATGAAAAACACATTTATCTAAATTAAGAGAGGGGGTCCAGCCCCCCTTTCCTCCCTTTATACTTAACTAATGAACCTCCAAATCTAATCAGGGAAGCTCCTTAACATAATAAACCGGTATTCGAAATTTGGAGCAAATCGAATAACTCTGCATGAAAAACCCATTTATCTAAATTAAGGGGGGGGGGTCTAGCCCCCTTTCCTGCTTTTATACTTAACTAATGAACCTCCAAATCTAATCAGGGAAGCGCCTTAACATAATAAACCGGTATACCAAATTTGGAGCAAATCGAATAATTTTGCATTAAAAACGCATTTACCTAAATTAAGGGGGGGGGGGGGGTTACCCCCACCCTTTTCCTTTCTTTATACTTAACTAATGAACCTCCAAATCTAATCAAGCCATCTCCTTAAGATAATAAACCAGCATACCAAATTTGAGCTAATCGAATAATTCTACATGAAAAACGCATTTATCTAATTTAAGGGGAGAGGCAATTGCCCCCCTTTCCCCCCTTTATATATAATAATGATCTTCCAAATGTAATCAGGCAAGCTGCTTAACATAATTAACCGGTATACCAAAATTATAGCAAATCGCATATTTCTGCATGAAAAACCTATTTATCTAAATTACGGCGGGGGGATAGCCCCCCTTTCCTCCCTTTATATGTAACTAATGAACCTCCAAATCTAATCAAGGCAGCTCCTTAACTTAATAAACCGGTATACCAAATTTGGAGCAAATCGAATATTTCATCCTGAAAAACCGATTTATCTAAATTAAGGGGGGTAGCCCTCCTTTACCCCCTTTATACTTAAATAATGAGCTATATATATTCTCTTTTCAGAATTTGAGAAGCGATTTAAAAAAATTTTCGCGATATCTTATTGTGATTTTCAGAGCTTTTTCGTAATTCCTGCTGTTTTTTTACGTACCCGGGCAACGCCGGACAAGTTCGCTAGTAATGAAATAAAATTGCAGTTCTTTTTCAGATCTTCTTTAACACTAGAACCGCTGGAAGGGGTCATTATGACCCTTGTCAAATTGATAATAGTGGATTGGCACCAGGAATTTCTTCATAAGATATGTTAAATATGTGTAACACAAAAATACGCTTATAAAATAAGTTAAATAGTTATAAATAAAAGTCTGGTGTGAAATACTTTTTAGAAAACTTGAGTAAAATTGTCGGCGGTTCTAATGTTAAAAGACTTCATCATTCACATTCAATTATAAAAGTTTTATATATTTTTGTACTAAGAAACAACTTAAAGCACTTCAGTTCTTTTTATAATATAAATCCTTTTAATCTCGTGTTTTGTTTGAGGCCAAGCTTTAGGAGTTCCCCAAGGATTAACTATCTCAACCCTTCAAGAAACTTTTCTGTGTTTTCAGATAAATCTCATTCTGTGGACGCTGGACAGATCAAACTAACTCACTGAAAAATAAATATTGAATCTGGATTATTCGAATTAATAGCTTTTTTCATTGAAGTACAGCTATCGGTGGAATAATTCAGTGTTAAGTTACAATTATTTGGCAAACTCTGACGTAGTTTTATCCTTGCTGCATTGACACCAAAAAATTTATCTCTCGGGAAAGATATGCCTAATCCTTCGATGAAAATGAAATATAGAATACTGGCTTCTGATATCTTTCGATCTATTACTATTTATACAAAAGTTAAAATTTATTAAACCTATTGGTTTGGGAAAAGATTTCTTAAAAGTGTTACTCAGAATTTTCTTTTTGCTGTAAGTTTATTCTAAATTTAGTCGAAAAGAGAATAATCGGCCGATGTAGAACATAAAAATAAAAAAAATAATAAAAATATTAAGCTGTGAAAACATATATGTTTTACTTTGTGTATAAAATATTTTTCACTTTATTTTAACATTGGAAAGACAAGAAATTCTACTAATTTTTTTATAAAAATATTTTGGACCACAATTTTTATTTAAATATGTTTAACTTATTTATTTAACTTTTATTTATGTTATTCAGTCGCTGTGACCCAGTTATGCTGTGCAACCAGCCTTTTTCAAGGCTATGGTCTGCGCCCACCCTGGGAAAACCGTGGAACTATTCATAAAAAGGAACTGACATATACTTAAAATAGTGAAGCTTCAACTGTAATCGCTTTCGCAAGGGGTTGATTACGGCCGGGAGAAACTTTCACCTGTAAATTTCAATAGAAAGTTTTTCCTTAATTAGCCGCCTTATTAATAAAAAAATTCAGTCATAAATAATGGCAGAAGCAGATATTTGTTTTTACTGGTGGTATACTTTGGCTGTAAGTCAGTACATGCGTTCCCGCCATATTGTGACAACCTAGACAAACTCGTGTCGGTGTCAGTGAAAAACATTTTAATACCTGTGCAAACTGACACCAGTAAAATCAAATAGAAATTTTTACCATGTTAGAAAGGAAATATTTCCACGAATAAACTCTATAATAGTAGTTCTAGCAACTACAGTTATACCTATATTTAATATAATTCTTACTTCTTTACCTGTGTTAAAAGACTTAATTTAATTTTTTTATTTCTTAAATATTAGTTCCTAAATTTAGATTCCATCCTTAACATTTTTTTCTATTTATTATGTAGTTTTTTACAACTACACCTTTAATTTTACCCAATGGCTCATTAATTGTAAGACATCATATCTTCAGTCTGGGTGTTAAGCTGTTAAAAGCTAGGAAACCCCTCAACGCTGCTCTATTATTCAGCACCATGAATAAGGCTCTTAAACAAGACGAGATTTTCTATTCAAATTTTCTGGTGGGAAGTTAGCCCGGCAGTAATCAGAAACTGTTGTTCCGATGTAAAAAATCAGCCGCCATCTTGTGACAACCTCCGCACTTATACTTCACTCGCAACTAGTAGACAGTACATTATATGTCCCCTCCCCTTTATTCATAACTCCATTGTTTGAAGTTACTAGGCAAAGGTTTTTATATATTATTTCATTACATTATTTAAATTCTTGTACTTATGTTTTTGTTTTTTTTTTAATTTGTTGTGGGCTCAAGAAATTTTTGTATTTTTTTTCCCGTTGTTTCTTCACTACTGCCAAGGTTTCTCATTCCTGTTAATCTCTACACTCTGCTATTTGACTGGGATGTAGGGCAAAAGTCCCAGGCTCTAAAATCGCCTACAAGTCTCTTTTACTTCTTTTTGGTCTTTTAAACTTATTTTATAAAGGAATTTCTGGTTCAAACCAAAATATGATACATTCATTTGTTACCTGTCAAAATGATCTAACTGAGTGTTAAATAATTGGTACGGTAGGAGAAAATAAAAAACTAGTTGAATGAAATAGGATAAGCAAAGTTATATTACAAACAATAACAGAAGTTTTCTGGCAGATAATTCTTATACAGATTTTAGGATTATTTTTTATATTAGCAAAGCACATTTTTAATAAAAATAAAAGTAAAAATAGTTATAAAAAACCCACTTTTTAAAGCATTCGATGATTATCTTAACTTCTTCAAGGGCGGCGGTTAATTCTTGGACCACCTAATTTTAGTCCCTAAATGCCACATTGGCACCAGGATATTGGGAGGAAATTTTTCCTTTTATTATTGGGAGTACAAATTCATTCGGTCAGTTTTTTTTTCGTTAAAAAAACATTTTATTTATTATCAAAATGAAAAAACACGTTATTCAAAGTATTGTCCATCGGCAGCCACAACCTTTGTCCACCTTTCTGGCAATTTTCGGATTCCATCTCTGAAAAATGAGTCCTCTCTGGACGCAAACCATGAATCGAGCCATTCTTGAATTTCTTCGGAAGAAGTGAAGCGGTGTCCAGCCAAATCGTGATGCATCCGTCGGAACAACCAATAATCAGAAGGAGCAATGTCTGGCGAATACGGCGGGTGGGGTAGGACCTCCCGCCTTGGAACGTTTCCAAGTCATTTTTAACGACAATTGCAACGACTTTTCAACGTCGCGCGGTTTCAACTCGTATGGGACCCAATTTCCTTGCTTTTGAACCATTCCCATGTTTTTTAAGCGCACGGAAATTGCTTGCTGAGTGACTCCCAACGATCCTGCAAGCTCTTGTTGCGTTTGGCACGGATCTTGATCGAGCAATTCCTCCAATTCGGCGTCTTCGAACTTTTTCGGCTGGCCCGGGCGCTCCTTGTCTTCGACACTAAAATCACCATTTTTGAAGCGTCGAAACCACTCTCTACATGATTTATCAGATGGAGCAGATTCACCATATACTTCCACAAGCGATCGATGCGCTTCAGCGGCACTTTTCTTCCAATTAAAAAAGAAAATCAAAACTTCCCGCAAATGTTGTTTATTTAGCACAAAACTCGACATATTGAATGCTCAGAAAACCAATTTTGTTGTATAAAACTCGAAGCTTCGTTGACTGAATATGGTTGACAAAGGTCAAACCTTTCTAACAATGCCAAAAACATCTATCATTATTCAGTAAACAAATCAGCCAGAGCCATCTATTGAAAACGGACCGAATTAATTTGTACTCCCAATATGTACGTGATGAAAAGCTTTTGCTTATTTTGAAATAAATCTGCTTGTAAATTCTGGTGTCAGTTGCTCATTTCAGCATTTCGCGAATAGAAGTACCTTGTCCCTGAAAAGGTTAAAAATTACACCGAGTTTTATGACTACAATTCATGTTGTTGCAAAAAATTTCCTTTGTAATACGTTATTTTAGCTCAGGGGTGGCCAATTGTGGCACGCCTTATACCAGTAATTTTTTAAAGAAATTGCACACTTTTTGAATAGAAGAGATTCGATGATTAGATAAGTCGATGATTACTGTAAAATTTTAGTGATGTCCAGCGAATTTATTGAAAATTTATAATTTTTGTTCTTTCTGTTTTGGCAACATGAAAAAAAGCATCTTTAATCTATTTATTTTCACGATTCCTAAATAGTTTTTTCACCTTATAATCATCATAATTAGTTTATAAAACCGTATTTGGAAATGTATTACACTCTTCATTTTTCATTTATGCTTTATATTATTTATTTTTCTACGTTTAATTTGTTAAAATATTTCATTGTTTCAGTTGCACAGCCAGCTGGCTTATTTTAGCAAGCATTTTTCAAAGAATAATCAACACCATCATTGTTGTAATTAGCACACAGTTGTAATCATGACGAATATCTGGCAATTTATCACCTGCGAGTGGCTAACAGTAAAACGACGTCCAATCAGTTTTTTAATTTATAATTAAGTTCTAAAGTTATTAGAATGTTATATTGTTAGCGGAGACATATCATTGTACAAATATTTTTTTAAGTTCTAGCACATATTGCAGTGAAAGAAAATTCGATTACAAAAGTTCATCTGTACATACGTGAATCTTGTTAACCCCTTGAGGGGCGGTGGGATTTTATCCCACCTACGATTAATGAAGATTTACACCAGAAAAATTTTATGAAATTTTACTTTACTAACTTTGGTGGAAAAAATGTCGTAAAATTGCTTTTCCTTATTTTGAAATAAAATTTTTCTAATTTTCCGGTGGGAATTCAGTATTACACAAACGTAATTGCTTGCTCCTCAAGGGGTTAAGTTAAATAAAATCGTGTAAAAAGGCACAAATGCGTGTTATTAAAACCTAGTAATAATAATAATAATAATGTTTACTAGTTAATTAATATCAGAGAAAAACCTCATTTTGATACAATGTTTACTTGTTTTTAATGACAAAATGTACAGTGAGGTTACACATATTAACCCATTAAAGACGAGCTTTTTTACACATCTTTTAATTCTTTGACACCAGTTTTTTCCACATTGTAATTTTGAATTATTTAATCGCTCAAAATTTGAGATTAGATAATGTGAAAATTTCCAAACTAAAATACTGGTATTCAAATTTTAAAGTTTTGTATGACTTACGTGGCAAGTTTTCTTGCTAACCGGATTTAATGAGTTAACACTATACAGGCCCAGTGTTGCCAGTGGGCTACTTTTTTTTAAAATTTAGGTTTCTTCATTGGCTCCACTTTTTTGAAATAGTAAAATTAGGCTTATTTAATAACATGTTAATTAAGGCGAAAACAAGGTTAATTTTACCATTTCAGGAAAGTGGTACCAATCAAGAAATCTTAATTTTAAAAAAGTAGCCCACTGGCAACAGTGTACAGGCCGTAAACAGTGTTGCCAAACCTGGCGAATTTTATTCAGATATTTTTAGTTCGCACCAGAAAATTTTTAATACTAATTTTTTTTTTAATTATTCACAAAATATCAACATTATAGTAACCAAAAATAACTACTAAAACTTTCTGGAGAGAAGATAGAATTTCTCAACGATACTTATATAAATTATGCATAAACGCGTCAATGGCCTGCATAGTGTTAACAAATATTAGACTATATTACATAACTACCAGGTGTCCCAAAAATGACTGAAGGATTTTAAAATTCAATAACTTGCAAACAGTGACAGATATTAAAAAAATTCATGCAGGAGTGTTATGTAAGATGTCAAGAGTTTTTATGCTGCGATTATCAGTTTTAGTTACAAATAGAATCGATAGATGGCGTTGCAAGCAATAACCGCTAAATCCAGGCTTGATTTTTCGGCCTCTCTCTTCTTCCAAGCAAAAAAAGGAGATTAAATTGTATTGAATGGATCCGGAAGTACCGAAAATCGGGTCTGGACTGAGCACCTATTGTTATCAGCGCCATCTATTGTTTGAAATTCGAACTAAAATCAAGAATCACAGTAGAAAAACTCCTAACATCATACATGACCCTCCTGCAAGAATGTTTTTAATAACTGTCACCGTTTGCAAGTTATTGAATTTTAAAATGCATCAGTCATTTTTGGGACACCCGGTATAATAAACCCAAAGTATTACTGTAAATTATTAAGACTTTATTACTGTAGTCAAACATTAGAATATATTATATAACTGTAATAAACAGAAGTGATACTGCTTATAAATGATATATAAAATATACGCGAAAACTGTCATTTTAAATACTTTCGTTATGTTTACTTTTTTGACGTCTTATACAGTAATCCCTTAACATTCGCGGGTTTGGATTAGAAAATGCAGAACATTTCAAAAAGAAAAATCTTTTATATACGCGTTGACAACATTTGCAAGAAAAGTATAATACAAAATGTATATTTTTTAAAATAATGGTGTTAACAAAATATAAAAATAGCAGTTTTGCGGTTGCGGTTTTGACATTCGCGAATGTTAAGGGATAACTGTTTTTTTATTTTTTAATAGGTTGTCCTTTCAAATAAACTTTCACAGGGGTAATTTCGCTCTGGTATTCTGAATACCTCTAACTGTAAACTTTTCTGATTGAGAGATCTTGGCCCTTGAGAGACAAGTGATTGTGTTCCTTAGTGTTGAACTCACACCGGAATCTTTGAAAAATTCTATTTCAAAATAAGTAAAAGCAAATTTACGGCTTTTTTCCACCAAAGTTAGAAAAGTAAAATTTAATAAAATTTTTCTGGTGTAAAACTTCATTAATCGTAAGTTGTATATAATATATACCGCCGCCCTTCAAGGGGTTAATCATATATTTTTGTCATTAAACAAGGCGAAGGTTAGTATTCGAAAATAGTGACATTCAGAAAATCGGAATTCAATCACTCCTCTTTTCATTTCTTCATCTACACGGAAATGTAAGCAGCAAGTTCTGTTATTTTGATTTATTATTATTTTTTTTAGTGTTGTGTCGATGCTTTTTATTACAGTTTCTTATTTTCTCTTTTTGTAATAAGAAATAAGCTATGACAATGCACTTCTCTTTAATGAAAGCCTTTAATCCTGGATTTCGTTTGAGGTCATCTTTACGAGTTCCCTAAGGGATCCGCATCCTATCCCTTCACGAAACTTCTCTTCACTTCACTTTCATATAAATCGAATTCGGCTGACTTCAGACAGATGTGCTTCCTACGTAACAGATAGAATTAACTCACTGGAAAATAAATAAGTGAAAATGCTGAATCTGGCTTACTGGAATTAATAACTTTTCTCTTGGAAATGCAACTATTGATCGAATAATTCAGTGTTAAGTTATAAATATTTGGCAATTTCTGACGTAGTTTTATCCGCGCTGCATTAATGCCAATAATTTATCACTCGGACGAGATGCATCTAATCCTTCCATGAAAATAAAATATTGAAATTTGGAATCTGAAGTATTACTGTTTATGCATGAGATATAATTTGAAAGAAAATAGTCTCTTTAAACAATTTCGTTACCAAATATAATAGTACCAAGTTGTATAAAAAGTAAAAGTAGTAGTATAAAAATAATACCAAAAAATCGGAAAACTTTTTCTTTTGCGAAAAAATGTCTTTAGTGCTGAGCTTAACCCCTTAACAATCGCATTAAATTACGGTTTAAAAATTCAAATTGCTTATTGGCACCACTTTTTTGAAAAAGGAATGTTCACCTTAATTAATGGCAGGTAAAATGATACCATATTATAGCCAATTACACAATTTTATAAAACTGGTGGGAATCAAACAATCTGAATAAAAGACACTGTCCGTGAATATCACAGAGGCGAGAATTAAGGGGTTAACAAACAGGAGAACGCTTGAAATGCTAATCCGAGGAGTAATAGTTCAAAGAATGGAGTTATGAATAAAGAGAGGAGATATATAGTGTACTGTCTACCAGTTGCGAGTGAAGTAACTGAGGAGGTTGTCACAATATGGCGGCTGTTTTTTAATATCGTACCAGCAGTTTTTGATTACCGCCTGGACAAGCTTCCTACCAGTAAATTTGAGTAGAAATTTTCATCTTATTTAAGCGCTTATTCATCGAAATATTTACTTTCAAATATGGTAAAATTTCCTGTTTGTTTTTAATGGTTTCAGTCTGCCCCGGTATTATAATCTTTTTCACTGAAACTGACAAGAGGTTGTCTAGGTTATCACAACATGATGGAAACGCAGGGTCTGAATACAGCCGAAGTATACTTACACCAGTAAAAATGACTATCTGTTTTTGCCATTATTTATGCCTGAAATTCTGAATTTAACACGTTAAGCGCCACGTCAGTCACCGGTGGCTGACAGCGAGCTTTCCGATTAAAACGCGTTATTCATCTATGTCTGACGTCTAAAATATGTCACAAAACTGAAAAAATATACATTTTTTTAAATAATTACCGAACAAATATTTAAAATTTATCTACTTTTTATTTATTACAGTATTATACTTTCTTAAAAATTACTTTAAACATTGTAAATTTTCAGCACTTCAGTGTCAGTCATCGTGGCAATCAACGTGCTAATAAGGTGTTTAAGTAAGGAGACTATTTCTATTTAATTTACTGCTGGAAATTTCAACCGGCGGTAATCAACTCCCGCGAAAACGGTTACGATTGGTTGATTTTTGACGGCCAATTATCTGCTCGAGGGATATAAGCCCAGGAGGGGGTTGCTCATCGTGGGAGTTTTTCTAAGGGAACCTACCCCGTATTTGCGCTTGGAAATCCAGGGTTCGAAGAAAACCGCGAAAACTCCGAACAATTAGGATGACGGGCGCGATTGGGATCGAACCCAGCACCTCCCCTCTACCAGCTTCGAGAGTAGAACCTCTCGTCCACTGGTGAGGCACGAAAACGGTTACAGTTGAAGCTTCACTATTTTAAGGACATGTCAGTTCGTTTTTATTATTAGTTCCATGGTTCAAAGAAGCCGGAAATTTTACATCAAATGTGGGAAATCAGGTTCTTTCGTTCTCCTTCTAAAAATTTCCTCTTTTGGACTTTCGACGTTTTCCATTCTTAGTGCACAATTTAAGAACTCCTTAAACATACAAAAAATATTTTTATCTTCAAAATTTCTGAAGGAAATTGATTCAATGGAATTGCGAGGGTTGGCACCTATGCTTTTACTTTTTTTACTATCTTTCTGGTGGTACTTGATTAAAAACAGATAAAAATATTGGAAACAATGTTCTTGCGCTGCCTGAATGATTCATTCGATAGTTGAATCATATATTTCTGTTACTCTTGGACTAACAAAAGACGGCTGCAGAAGTCCGAAAACTAAATAAATGTTCAACACTTTAATAAGCATGGTAGAATACGTTTCTAGAAATTTGTTATTCAGAGAATCTAACTTCATGCCAGAAATTTTCAATAATTAATTTCATTTTATTTAATGGCGGAATGTCTTTTATTAAATAAGGCAAATATTGCTATTTTAATTTTTAGGTATGAATTAAAAGATCACTAAATTGGAAACACTGATGGTAGCATATGCTACCATGGGCATTAGTGGATTAACAAATCCGACAGATTGATTCAATGCCTATCTCTTTTTAAACGTTGACTCACTATAACAAATGTCACTACCTTAGACGCCAGCAAATAAAGTTTCTTTTACTGCCACAGATTTTCGGAAACGTATACGAGAAGTTTTTAAGGCGTATTATCCCCTTCGTGACGCATAAGGCGCTCAGAATCCTTTATTATTCTCACACTGTAACAAAAAAAAATCCGTTAAAATACGGAAATTATACTGGCAATCGAGACGCCAGTACTATTTTCGTATTTTAACGGAATTTTTTTTCGTGAATTTTGTGAAAAACGGAATTTTTTCTGGAATTTACGGAAAAAATTGCGTTAAACAGGGTTCATACAGGTCCTTGAATTTCCAGACTAAGCAATTCTTCGGTGCCAGTATTTTCTTACAGAAAATCTCTCCTTGAATAAGTCGAAATTTTGTGTATTTAAACTAGATTTATTTTTCTAAAAAGGATCGAACGCATCAGGGGATATTAGGTGTTCTAGTACCAGAAACTTCGTAAAGTACTAGTCGCTATATCTGAAAATAGAATTTTTATTCATTAAATAAGGCAAATATTACTTTATGAAAATTCTGGTAACTGTTCCTCGAAGCGTACGAACCCAGCAGGATTATACGTTTTCCTGATTCTTTCAAACATCTAAAATACAATCAAAGTATACCAGAAAAAAGAAGAAAAATAACTTTTCGGTCAGCTTAAAATCAATGTTTATCTAAATCCCATCACTTTTGTCGTTTATTTAACTCCTTAATTCTCGCTCCCGTGATATTCACGGGCGGTGTTTTTTATTCAGATTATTTGATTCCCACCAATTTTACAAAAATAGTGTAATTGGCTTTATT
The DNA here is from genome assembly GCA_963932465.1 of Maratus speciosus. Taxonomy (NCBI): domain Eukaryota; kingdom Metazoa; phylum Arthropoda; class Arachnida; order Araneae; family Salticidae; genus Maratus; species Maratus speciosus. The sequence continues at coordinate 202,992,328 of OZ010794.1, read as the reverse complement.
CTGGTATCCTTTTACCTGTCAATAAATAAGGTAAATATTTGTTTTTCGAAAAAGTGGCGGTAATAAACAATCTGAATTTTTAACACTAGGAGTACCGTGGGCCGTAATTTTGACGGCTGCATTATGAATATGTTTTGGTTCAAACCAGAAATTTGATTATGAAATAAGTTTAAACCATACAAAGAAGAAAAACGTTAAATAATAAAGTTAAACTGTTTTAAATCAAAATTCTGGTGTGAAATATTTTTTTATAAAACTTGTCTGAAATTTCCGGTAGTTCTAGTGTTAACCCCTTGAGGGGCAAGCAAAAATGTCTCTACATATTGAATTCTTACCGGAATAATCAAAAAATTTTATTTTAAAATAAGTAAAAGCATTTTTTCAGCGATTCCTCCATAGTTTAAAGTATAAAATTTAGCTAAAATTTTCTGGTGAGAATCTTGTTTAAATTAGGTGGGGTATATTTTATCTCACCCACCCTGAAGGGATTAAACAGCAATTTAATGTGACCGTTAAGGTGTTAATTTCAAGGCTATCAGTTTACGTTTTTATTTCTGTTACTATAGGACGAACAAATATAGGCTGCAGAATTTTGTTCTACAAACTAAATATTTAAACAATTTCGAAAGATTTATTTAATACCTAGCTCTCTTTAAACGTTGATTCACTATAACAAATGGCATTCCCTTAGACGCCATCTCATTGATCAGAAAGTTAACTTATCAATACTTGGCACCCTTTAACTCATACCATGTCAAATACATTAATCCTAAGAATTTATGATGCCGTGCGATGTAGATGTACTTTTCAACAGAAATAAAATGTTGAACACTGTAACTTTAATTTTTTTTTCAGTATATTTCCAGTCATTAAAGGGCGATGTGGGTAAAAGGAGTGTTAGAAAGGGTGAATAATAGAAATGAGTTCTCGTGTTTTAAATTTTAAATGAAAACAAATTATCTTCTAGAAAAATTGTTCATAACATTTTAGAAATTCAAAAGTTTCCGACAGTTTATCACATTTAATTCTTAATTATCGTCGATATTTTTAAAATGTAAATCTAAACTTAACACATTGAGGGGTGGTGGGATATATTATATCCTATTTAATTTCAATCAAAATTTGTACCAGAATCTTTTAGTTAAATTTTACTTTTATGCATTTAGTGAGTAAAATTTGTAAAATTGCATTTCCTTATTTTCAAAGAAACTTTTGCGAAAATTCCGGTATGAATTCGACATTACAGAAACACAAATACTTGTCTTTGAAAGGGTTAATCTAATATCATATGGCTTACCGCTAAACATACCGAGTTTACTCAAGTTTGTTTTATTTTACTCAAGTTTTATATAAATATGAAAATTTTTATTTAAAACTATTTACCCTTATTTATTTAACTTATTGATTTACATTTTATTTACTTTCTGAAAAAATTCCAGGTTTGATTCGAAATATTTTCACTTGGTACCTGTCAAATGGTTCGTTGTTGGTATATTTAGTGTTATACTCTATGGCATGATCTACCACTCGGAATGTCGACCACGATATAAGAGATAAACAATGTTTTTTCTGTTGTAATTTCTCGACTAAACTTTTATTTTACCCATTCTCGCTCCCGTGATATTCACGGGCTGTGTTTTTTATTAAGATTATTTGATTCCCACCAATTTCATAAAATTGTGCAATTGGCTTTATTCTGGTATCATTTTACCTGTCAATAAATAAGGTAAATATTTGTTTTGCGAAAAAGTGGTGGTAATAAGCAATTTCAATTTTTAAACCGTAAATTAATGCGACCATTAAGAGGTTAATTTCAAGGCTATCAATTTACGCTTTTATTAAGTGCGTTCGTAATCATATAAATACGTAGCACCTATAGTCGTCGTTCAGTCCGTCTGTTTGGCCGTCTGTCTGCCTGTCTCTCTGTCTGTCCGTCCGCATATAATAGCGCAAAAACTACCCGACCGAATCGTTTGAAATTTAAAATATATTATTGCTGCATAATGTTATCGAGTCATTTCAATTTTTATAAAAATCGGTTGAATAGTTTAATTGCAGAGACAATCAAAATTTTGCCGTTACATTACGGCCACTGGGAAAAAATATTTCAAGTGCATTTTAATGATGTGACAGCCTTTCAAACAGAATAAAATTGATATGCACTTATGAAGTGCACTAAAATATGCATTCAGTACAATATGCAGCGAAAGAAATATTTATAAAACATGTTATAGTACGAACGCACCTCATTTGCCACGTTTGGCGTGCAATTTCCAACTTGTTAATTTTACTATAGGACGAACAAATGACGGCTGCAGAATTTTGATCTACAAACTAAATATTTAAACAATTTCGAAAGATTAATTCAATACCTTGCTCTCTTTAAACGTTGACTCACTATAACAAATGACATTCCCTTGGACGCCAGCTCATTGGTGAGAAAGTTAACTTATCAATACTTGACACCCTTTAACTCATTCCTTCTCAAATACATTAATCCTAGTAATTTATCATGCCGTGCGAGGCAGATGAACTTTTCAACAAAAATAAAATGTTGAAGTCTGTAACTTTAATTTTTTTAAGTTATATTTCCAGTCATTAAAGAGCGGTGTTGGTAAAAGTGGTGTTAGAAAAGATGAATAATGGAAATGAGTTCGCGTGTTTTAAATTTTAAATGAAAACAAATTATCTTCTAGAAAAATTGTTTATAACATTTTAGAAATTCAAAAAATTTCAACAGTGTACCATATTTAATATATCATTGTCGCTGACATATTAAAAATATATATCTAAACTTAACAGAAGAGCATATGACTTAAATCTAAACATGCCGAGAATTTTACTCAAGTTTTATAAAAATATTTTACATCAGAATTTTTATTTAAATCAGTAAAGTATTTATTTTTATTTATTTTATGAAGGTATTGCTAGTTCAAATCTAAATATTTTTATTTAGTACCAGTCAAATCACTAGTTGTTGCAATATTTAGTCATAAATTCCAAGCCATGGTGATTCATGGTTTTCCCTTATGTTTAGTTTTACATTTTTAGAGTATCAACGATAATGAAAAACTTCTAACTGGTAAGACTTAAAGAAAAAGCAGTGTTTGAGACGTTCGTCCATATTCACAACTTCATGCAAATAAATATTAATAAATATCTTCAGAGTGCTTTAATAAATATTAAACATATATTTATACACGGTTCTTTAGTTACTTCAATTTGTGAGTCACTATTTTTCTATCATAATCTATATCCAAAAGTATTCCGCACCTTAATTCATCTCATAAAAAAAGGCGAAAATGCTTTTAATATATACTGTAATTAAATTCAAGGGACCGTATAAACACTGAAAGAAATCCCACCTGCGATTGCCGACATTTTTGTGTCAGCGCGTAGGCATTGCATTCATGGAGCGGCATTTAAAAACGCATTTAACCTAGATCACGGGTGTCCAACTGTGGCCCGCCGGATACCACTAAAATTTTACAGTTATCTTTGCCTTATCTAATCGTTGAATTGCTGCGATTCAACTTCTCGACTATTTCTTTAAAATTTTAGTGGTATCCGGCGGGCCACAGTTGGACACCCCTGACCTAGATCGTCAGCGTACATTTCAGAAATTCCTTTTATATTCAGAAATTCCAAATCCATACCGGAAATATGGAAAGAAAAGAATTTATTTTATGTAATTACAAAATGACTGTCATTAAATAAGGGGAAAATTACTATTCAGAATTTTTGGTATGAATTCGGAATTTCTGAAAAAAAAAAATTTCTGAATTGACGCATATATGCGCTAATGATGCAAATGTGTCATACAATCTTTAAACAAAAATCAATGAAAGAGGAAGAATATGTAGATTCCAAATTATATTAAAACAAGCAAAACATATAAAATACAATCAAAACAGATCAGGAGAAAGAAGAAAATTAACGCTTATCTACCTGTCATTTTTGCCATTTAACTCGTTTTAAAGCTGTATGTTTACGCTTTCATTTTTGCTGCTCTGGGATAAACAAATGAAAGCTGCAGAATTTTGTCCGAAAAACTAAATATTCAAACAATTTTGATAGATTAATTCAAAGCCTATTAACGTTGACTCACTATAACAAATGACATTCCCTTAGACGCCAGCTCATTGATGAGAAAGTTAACTTATCAATACTTGGCACCCTTTAACTCATTCCATGTCAAATACATTAATCCTGGTAATTTATCATGCCGTGCGAGGCAATGTACTTTTCAACAGAAATAAAATGTTGAACACTGTAACTTTAATTTTTTTTTTTTTTTTAGTATAATTCCAGTCATTAAAGGGCCGTGTGGGTAAAAGAAGTGTTAGAAAGGATGAATAATGGAAATGAGTTTGCGTGTTTAAAATTTTAAATGAAAACAAACAATCTTCTAGAAAAATTGTTTATAACATTTTAGAAATTCAAAAAATTTCAACATTTAATTCATCATTATCATTGATACTTTTAAAAAGTAAATCTAAACTTAACAGAAGACCATATGGCTTACACTAAACATGCCGAGAATTTTACTCAAGTTTTATAAAAATATTTTACACCAGAATCTTTATTTAAATCAGTAAATTATTTATTTTTATTTATTTTATGAAGATATTGCTAGTTCAAATCTAAATATTTTTATTTAGTACCAGTCAAATCACTAGTTGTTGCAATATTTAGTCATAAATTCCAAGCCATGGTCATCCATGGTTTTGCTTTATGTTTAGATTTACATTTTTAGAGTATCAACGATAATGAAAAACCTCTAACTAGTAAGACTTAAATAAAAAACAGTGTTTGAGACGTACATCCATATTCACGACTTCCTGTAAATGAATGTAAATAAATATTAATAAATAACTTCAGAGTACTTTAATAAATCCTTATAAATACTATACGTATATTTATACAAGTATATTTATATCAATTTGTGAATCATTATTTTTCTATCATAATCTATATCTAAAAGTATTCTGCGCCTTAATTCATCAAAGAAAAAGAAGGCGAAAATGCTTTTAATATATACGGTAATTAAATTCAAGGAACCGTTTAAACACTGAAAGAAATCCCACCTGCGATAACCGTCATTTTCGTGTCAGCGCATAGGCATTGCATTCATGGAGCGATATTTAATAACGTATTTAATCTATTTAGATCGTCAGCGTGCATTTCTGAAATTCCTTTTATATTCAGAAATTCTAAATCCATACCGGAAATTAGGAAAGAAAGTTTTTTTTTTATTTAATTACGAAAAGACTGTCATTAAGTAAGGGGAAAATTACAATTCAGAATTTTGGTATGAATTCGAAATTTCTGAAAAATAAATCCTGAATTGATGCATATATGTGCTAATGATGCAAATGCGTTACACAGTCTTTAAATAAAAATCAATGAAAGAGGATAGATATATAGATATATAGATAGATAGATATATAGATCCCAAATTATATTAAAACAAGCAAAACATCTAAAATACAATCAAAACAGATCAGGAAAAAGAAGAAAAATCAACGCTTATCTACCTGTCACTTTTGCCATTTAATTCGTTTCAAAGCTTCACTATATGGCCAAAGGTGACCGGTCACTTGCAATTTTAGACGTTTTGTCAAATATTTAGAAAAATACTTGAGGAATTAACCTGAAACTGCAGGTTTGTAAACAGAGTAGTATAAGTCATTTATTTCGGCGAAAGATTTTTTCCCGAAACCCCATAGGTGACCGTCAACATATTGAAAATAAACGAATATCTTTTGGATAACCCTGTAAAAACTAATGTAGCAAAAGCGTTCAAACACGAGATTATTAATAAGCGGCTTATTGTAATATACTGTGTTCATTTTTATGAGGCTAGCATGTGTACTTGTAGAGAACTTAAGCTTTTTATAAAAACAGTCCCAAATTTCGCCAAGTTTTTTGCTTATAATTTGCAGAGTTCTTAATATAAAAAAAAAAGTTTTTTTTCAGAAAATATGACAAATAACATTGTACACAATATCCTGCAATCAGAATGAAAAAATAATAAAAATAGTATGAAAAATGAGCAGCTTTACTAAATAATGATTCACTGCGCATGCTCGAACGTAATCAAAATATAATTTGCATAATGTGTTAGCTAAATCTATAGAGAAACTTTTGTGAAAGTCTGAAAAACCTAGTTTGAAAAGTCTGATAATAATCGTTTATAGAATAAGCTCAAAATCCGTTATTCCTAAAAGGAAGCAAAAAAATGAGGGGCTGTATCCAAATACGTGCAATATTGTGTATGCCAGGGGTATCAAACTGTGGCCTGCCGGATACCACTAAAATTTTACAGTTATCTTTGCCTTATCTAATCGTCGAATTGCTGCAATTCAACTTGTCGACTATTTCTTTAAAATTTTAGTGGTATCCGACGAGCCACAGTTTGACACCCCTGGTGTATGCTATATTGGCACTAATCAATGAATATATGAATACAAAACCTCATCTTTTTGCTTCATTTTGGGAACAATGGATTTTGAGCTTATTCTATAAACAATTATTATCAGACTTTTCTAACTATGTTTTTGAGACTTTTACAAAAGTTGCTCTATATATTTAGCTAACTCATTATGCACATTATATTTTGATTTCATTCGCGCATGCCCAGTGAAACAATTTTTAGTAAATTTGCTCATTTTTCATCCAATTTTTATTATTTTTTAATTCTGATTGCAGAGTATTGTATACAGGTTGTTCGTCATATTTTCGGAAAATAACTTTTTTTTACATTAAGAACTCTGCAAATTATAAGAAAAAAACTGGGCGAAATTTGGGACTGTTTTTATAAAAACCTTAATTTCTCTACGATTATACATGCTATTATCATAAAAATGAACAAAGTATATTAAAATAAGCCACTTATTAATAATCTCGAGTTTGAACGCTTTTGCTACATTAGTTTTTACAGGGCTATCAAAAAGATATTCGTTCTTTTTCAATTTGTTGACGGTCACCTATGCAGTTTCGGGGAAAAAAAAATCTTACCGTAAATATATGACCTATACGATACTGTTTACACACCTGCAGTTTCATGTTAACTCCTCATGTATTCTTCTAGATATTTAACAAAACGTCTAAAATCGCAAGTGACCGGTCACCTTTGGCCATATAGTGTATATGTTTACGCATTCATTTCTGCTGCTCTGGGATGAACAAAGGAAAGCTGCAGAATTTTGTCCGAAAAACTAAATATTTAAACAATTTCGATAGATTATGTCAATGCCTATCTCTCTTTAAACGTTGACTCAATATAACAAATGCCATTCCTTTAGACGCCAGCTCATTGATCAGGAAGTTAACTTATCAATACTTGGCACTCTTTAACTCATTCCATCTCAAATACATTAATCCTAGTAATTTAGCATGCCGTGAGAGGCAGATGTGCTTTTCAACAGAAATAAAATGTTGAACACTGTAACTTTAATTTTTTTTTTTTTTTTTTAGTATAATTCCAGTCATTAAAGGGCCGTGTGGGTAAAAGAAGTGTTAGAAAGGATGAATAATGGAAATGAGTTTGCGTGTTTAAAATTTTAAATGAAAACAAACTATCTTCTAGAAAAATTGTTTATAACATTTTAGAAATTCAAAAATTTTCAACAGTTTATCACATTTAATTCATCAGTATCATTAATATTTTTAAAACGTAAATCTAAATTTAACACATTGGGGGGTGGTGGGATGTATTATATCTCGTTTAATTTTAATCAAGATTTGCACCAGAATCTTTTAGTTAAATTTTACTTTTATGCCTTTAGTGAATACAAGTTGTAATCTGCATTTCCTTATTTTCAAAGAAAGTTTTTCGAAAGTTCCGGTATGAATTCAAATTACAGAAACACAATTATTTTTCCCTGAAAGAGTTAAGCTAATATCATGTGGCTTAATGCTAAACATACCGAGTTTACTCAAGCTTGTTTCATTTTACTTAAGTTCTATGAACAAAAATATAAGATTTTTTATTTAAAACTATTTACATTTATTTATCTAAGTTATTGATTTACATTTTATTGACTTTCTGAATAAATTTCTGGTTATGCTTTCATTTGGTATCTGTCAAATGGTCGGTGCTTTGTATATTTAGTGTTAAACTCTACGCCATGGTCTGCCCTTAACACGCGGAATGTCGAGCACGATATAAGAGACAAACAATGTTTTTTACAGTTGTATTTCTCGACTAAACTTTTATTTTTATAACGGAAATATTAGTTCTTTTTAAAATAAATGCATTTAAAAATGCACTTACAATCATGTTATCCCTATACAATGTGAAATTGGTTTATGTTTTTTATGAACAAATTCATTTTATGAGATGAATCTTACAGATACATTGAGACTTTCTGTGCGATTCTAAGAGTATCAACCTTTGTAATGTTAAATTTCGATTTACATTTTCAAAGTGTCATCGGTAATCAAAAATCTTTAATATTTTTAGTAAAAGCAGTTTTTGAGACATTCGTCCATATCCACGATATATGAAGTAAAATAAATATTTTAAGAGTACTTTAATCGGGGATTACACACGCAGGAAATGACTAAGCGAGCATTCTCGTGTTAAAAAATCATTATAAATATTATATGTAAAATTATACATGGTTCGTAAGGTCCTTTAATTAGTGTGCCACTATTTTTCTATTGTAATCTATATCTAATTTAATAACAGATCTATGCTATTAAGTAAACCGAATATTATTATTAAGAGACAGCAGTAACCAAATTAAATGACTTTTAAGAGTCCTGTTATAATTCGTTAACAAGATCGTTGTTAATCGAAAAATCTTGTTAATCGAAAATCTTCTAAATACCCACTATTGAGTAAACCTTCCCTTTATCAGATGTCCTTTCCAGACATGCCTTTACAAACAATAGATTTCTAAAGTTTAACTCCTTAATTCTCGCTCTCGTGATATTCACGGGCTGTGTCTTTTATTCAGATTGTTTGTTTCTAACCAGTTTTATAAAACAGTGCATTTGGCTTTATCATGGTATTAATTTACCTGTTATAAAATAACGTGAATGTTTCTTGTACAAAAAGTGGTGCCATTAAGCAATTTGAGTTTTTAAACCGTAATTTAATGCGACAGTTAAGGGTTAAATAAATATTGTTATGTTTAAAATCCACAATACAACAAAAAAAAAATAATAATAGTATTTAACCGTTTGTCAAAAGTTTTGTGGCAGTAAATATAAATTATCACAGACGTATTAAGAAGTTCATAAATTCAACATTTTATAGCAAACTACAATATCACCTTGATATTCTTCAGCGTCTCCTGTATACTACAACTGTATGCTGATAGAAAAATGGCGGCTGTTTTTAAGCGTTTGTGTGATTCCCTAAATTTAGAGACTAGCATTTCCTAAAAGTTTTGTTCAACTTACTTAATCTCAGAAAAATAAAACTGAGAAAACTTTTACAAATTATTCGTACTCAAATTCAAAGGACCGTGCAGACGCTAGAAAACAACAACAACAACAAAAACTATACAACCGATTGAATATTAAAGACGTGACTTACCACTATGCTAACTAAGCGTAAACCAACAGAGTGAAAAATGTCCAAGTCGGGAATCGAACCCGGGCCCCAGGAATAGCGCTCCAGTGCTCTAACACTAGGCCACGAGGACAATGCCCAGCTTGGTACCTCTCACTCACATAAGTCGGTAACACTGCTACCGCAGCCACTAGATGGAAAAGTCTTCATGAGCACACAATCTTACTGCGTAACATGAGACGCAAAGAACCCACCATCGGTGAATATACAATTTAAGTAATTTTTCAACTACTTTTCAGCAGTGAAATTACGCTTGAAATCATTGAACATTAAAGACGTGCCTTACCGCTATGCTAAATAAGCGTAAACCAACAGAGTTTAAAAGATGTCCAAGTCGGGAATCGAACCCGGGCCCCTGGAATAGCGCTCCAGTGCTCTAACACTAAGATACGAGACGATGCCCAGCTTGGCACCTCTCACTCACATAAGCCGGTAACACTGCTACCGCAGCTACTAGATGGAAAAGTCTTCATGAGCACACAATCTTGTGGCGTAACATGAGACGCAAAGAACCCAGCATCGGTGAATGTACAATTTAAGTAATTTTTCAACTACTTTACAGCAGTGAAATTACGCTTGAAATTAGTGAAGATTAAAGACGTGAATTACCACTATGCTAACTAAGCGTAAACCAACAGAATGAAAAATGTCAAGTCGGGAATCGAACCCGGGCCCCTGGAATAGCACTCCAGTGCTCTACCACTAAACCACGGGGAACATTCAAAAATTTCAATCGTAATTTCACTGCTGAAAAGTAGTTGAAAAATTAATTAAATTGTATACATCCAACTTTCATAAAATTTGAAATGGCTTGACAAAATTTTGCAACAATTATATATTTAAAATTTCAGATCATTCGGTTGGGTAGTATTTGCTCTGTTATGTGCGGACGGACGGACAGACACACGGACTGAACGACGACTATAGGGGCTACGTATTTATATAATTAAGAACGCACCCAAAAACACCTACGACACACGCCGTTTTCATGTCAGCGTGCAAGCGCAGTATTCAGGGGGCAGTGTTTTCTTTCCCAGGAATAAGCATTGAAATAAAATGGCAACTATACCAGGCGGATTTTATTCAGCGTTGGTATGGTTCTTTGAATTTGAATACGAATAACTTCTAAATCTCGCTCTCTCCTTATTTAATATTAGAAGAAGAAGGTGAAGAATACTTTTAAAAATACTGGTATTTAAATTCAAGGGACTGAAAAAGAACGGCAGTCGTAGTGGAGATTTTTCTCACCGTTTGCCCTATTCCCTGAATTTGAATACCAGTCATTTTTAAAAATAATCTCCGCCTTATTTTTTTAGATTAAATAAGGCAATTAATACTTTTAGAAAATACTTAACTCACACGTAGTCATAAAATGCAAGGCATCGTACAAAATAGGAAAAAAAAATAATCACGTCTATAGCAATCATCAATTTTGTATCAGCTACTAGGCCTAACATTCAGAGAGCTGTGCTTTTTTTAACATTAGATCCGCCATTAGAGTCATTTTGACCCCTGCCGAAATTGATAATAGTCGATTCGAACCAGAATTTTTTTCATGAGATATATTAAATGCATGCAGCACACAAATAGGCTAATTACCGTAATTTCCGGCGTATGATCATCGAATCAAACAATTCTGTTTGGATCCAGAAATTTTAATTCGTAATTGAATTCAAGTATTTACCGCGATCTAATAAGTTACATTTTGTTTAACCCCTTAACGGTCGCATTAAATTATGGTTTAAAAATTCATATTGCTTATTAGCACCACTTTTTGGAAAAAGGAATATTCACCTTAATTAATGACAGGTAAAACGATACCAAAATAAAGCGAATTAAATTATTTTATAAAGCTGGTGGGAATCAAACAATCTGAATGAAAGACACAGCCCGTGAATATCACGGGAGCACGAATTAAGGAATTAAGAGTTTTTCTGGGTCAAAAAATAATTGTTTGATCCGCAGATTGTGCGCCGGAAATTACGGTAAACAAGTTACATAGTTTTAAATAAAAATTCTGATGTGTAATCATTTTTATAAAACTTGAGTAAAATTGCCCTCTGTTTTAGTGTTAATAATACTTTGTAACGCTTATGTGATGTGAAGGATATAAACTTTCATCTCGAAAGGTAACATATATTGTATAGTTACAGCTTGTCTGTCTTTGAACATTAACTTTACAATAACGAATGTCATATACGTTGATTGCAGTTATTGATTACAAATTCAAGTTATCAATACTTGGAACACTTTGATGTGCTCTTCCAGAAATACTACATTAACACATTACATGCTGGTGTATTGACAGAACGGCCAAACTAAATGACATGCTTAAATTAACTAACAAGCTATCACTAATTGATAATTTAGTAACTTGCCTTATTTAGTCACAGAAATGTTGAGATTAAATAAAGCGCAGATGAACTTTCGGAACTTGAGGTTGTTAACAGCCTTTAACCCCTTAACCCCTTGAGGGGCGGTGGGATATATTATATCCCACCTACGATTAATGAAGATTTTCACCAGAAAAATTTTATTAAATTTTACTTTTCTAACTTTGGTGGTAAAAAGTAGTAAAACTGCTTTTCCTTATTTTGCAATAAAATTTTTGGAAGATTCCGGTGTGAATTCGACATTACAGAAATTACTTGATCCTAGAAGTGTTAACGGTCGCATTAAACCGCTGTTTAAAAAATTCAAATTGCTTATTGGCACCATTTTTTAAAAAAATAAATATTCACCTTATTTAATGACAGATAAAATGATATCATAATAAAGCTAATTACACTATTTTATAAAATTGGTGGGAGTCAAACAGTCTGAATAAAAGACACAGCCCGTGAATATCACGGGAGCGAGAATTAATAGTCCAGTAAAAATAGCTCAAAAAAGGGCCTTACATTGCAAAAATTCGGGTAACTCTGATTTTCGGGTATTGTTTATAGGTTGACCCTCTAATGAAAAAACCAAGTTTTCGACCTTGTGCGTTTTTTACTATATCGAAAAAAACCAAAATTTTTCGGCACTCTTTTCGATTTTCCTTGATTAACTCGATTCCAGTGCATTTCACAGAAAAAATTATAATTACAATTTTGTAGAAGACAAAATTCTCTACAAGATTCACTATTCATGTTTGGGAATTGATCAAATAGGAGGCGAGATACGGAGCCGGGAAAATGGGGTACAATTTGCAAAAAGTGGGAAAAAAAAACAAATGACGTTAGTTTTTCTTTAATAACCCATTTTTATTTTTTATTTTTCCGTTTTAGAGATAAAAATGTCATAATAAAATTTGTAAAGTATGAAATATCCTACAAGTTTCATTCATTAGAACATTAATTACCTCTAACAGACTTAAAATCAGAACAACACGATTTGTGGTTAAAACAGATAAATACCGTCCGACAAGTGGCAAGTCACTAATTTAAAAACGATCTTTAATTTTTGATACTGAATAAACGAAGCAATTAATTTATTATAGTATGTACAATAAAAAGTAATTGGAGAATAGTTGGGAGGGGGGGGGGGGGTGCGTGAAGTTAATCAAAAAACGTATTCGGTAGATATAGGCGCCGCCTAGAGTGGGCTAAGAATCGGAAGTCAAAAGTAAAATTAAGTGCTAAGAATACTATAAAAAAATACTGCAAAGATAAATAAAACATAATTTAGAAATTTTAAAAGGGAAAAGGATTATACAGGGCCGAAACTAGAGAGGGGGGGGGCATATGCTTCATGCGCCATAATGGAAGGCAAAGAGGGCGCAAAATGAAGATTTGGTTTGTCGTATTTGTATTAATTTGTCACACAAGTTTTTGTTAGTTAGTTAAAGTTTACATTAACGGTAAATCTATCTCACATTCAGAATATTATTCCCAACATAAAGAGGACCAACAATTATGCTTATGCATACTAAGACGGAAACCTGTATAAAGCGGAAGTATTTTCGGGATTATTTTAAATTCAACTTTAAATTTTAAAATAATGCAAAAGATATTATAAACCTATAAAATTCTGTTTGTAAATTCACTTTGCGTAGGAGGGGGAGAGTGTGTGTGTGTGTGGGGGGGGGGGAGAATCCATGTTTGCCCTAGAATGAAAAAAAAAAAAAAAAAAAACTAGTTTCGTCCTAGAAGTATCGAATAAGAATAACTCTTAAAACTATTTCGGAAAGCCCAAAATCATGATTCTATACTTTATAAATAATAGCGGAAGAAATATTCACAATTAATCAAGTATAAGAATATTATTACCGTAATTTCCCGCGTATAAGCTACGTCTCAGATAACTCTGTTTTCTACCAGAATTTTTTTAAAATTAGTCCAAATCAGAGACCGGCGGTGATGAACCTGAGACGATGGCATCACTACCAGGGCCAAGCAGCAGAAAAAGGAAAGATATATAAAGTGACTATAGTACTTACTATATATTTGTTGATTAGTACCTTGTACATGATATAATTAATTAATTTGTGTTTTCAATATAAAAAATTAAAGGTATTTTTTAAAAATTACTAAATTGCCAGGCAGTATTTTCCTGTTTTTAAACAAAATCTTGTTGCTGTGATTTTCAAAGCCTATTGCAAAAAATAATTACCTAATAAATGAAACTATGGTCTACTTCATGCTCTAAAAAGTTGCTTAAAAAGTGCTTTTCTCATGCTTCTTCATGCTTTAAAAAGTTGTTTTGATTCTCAAATGCACTAAAGGTGAGTTATAAAGCAAAAAATACCGTCATTTGTGGATTTTTGTAATTTTTGCAAATTTTATCCTATTTTTCCAACTCTGTATCGCGTCTACTATTTGATCAATTTACAAACCTAAATAGTTCATGTTGTAGAGAAATTTATCCTTTACAAAATGTGTAAAATATTACTATTAATTAAATTCAGTAATTTGTAAGTTAAATGTAAAAACTACAAAAATTATTAATTTTAAAAAAATGACGAACACAGTGCTTTATTTTTCTTTCCCGACATAATGTCTCTCTGAGAAAAGTGTCTTTTACAGTAATTTCCTGCGTATAAGCCGCGGCTATGTTAAGTCTGTTTCAAACGAGAAATTGTATTCAAAAAATGAAGTCAAATAAATGCTAGGCAGAAATAAGTTACAATGTATTAAAACAAAAATTGTGGTAGAAAAATAAGTTATCTGAGCCGTGGCTTATACGCGGGAAATTTCGGTAATAATATTAATATGCTTGATTAATTGCCAATGCTTCTTCCGCTATTACTTTTAATGTATAGAATCATGAATTTTGAGCTTTCCGAACTCATTTTTAAGAGTTATTCTTATTCGATACTTCTAGGCCGAAACTAGCTTTTTATTTTTCATTCTAGGGCAAACATGGATTCTCCCCACCCCATCCCCTCCCACACCACACACTCTCCCCCTCCTGCGCAAACTGAATTTACATATAGAATTTTATAAGTTTATAAAATCTATTGCTTTATTTTAAAATTTAAAGTTGAATTCAAAAACTCCCGAAAATAATTCCGCTTTATATAGGTTTACGTCTTAATATGCATAAACATAATTGTTGACCCTCTTTATGTTGGGAATAATATTCTGAATGTCAGATAGATTTACCATTGAGGTAAACTTTGACTAACTAACAAAAGCTTGCGTGACAAATTAATACAAATACGACAAACCAAATCTTCATTTTGCGCCCTCTTTGCCTTCCATTATGGCGCATGAAGCATATGCCCCCCCCCCCCCTCTAGTTTCGGCCCTGTATAATCCTTTTCCCTTTTAAAATTTCTAAATTATGTTTTGTTTATCTTTGCAGTATTTTTTTTATATTATTCTTAGCACTTAATTTTACTTTCGACTTCCGATTCTTAGCCCACTCTAGGCGGCGCCTATATCTACAGAATACGTTTTTTGATTAACTTCACGCCCCCCCCCCCCCCTTCGCAACTATTCTCCAATCACTTTTTATTGTACATACTATAATAAATTAATTGCTTCGTTTATTCAGTATCAAAAATTAAAGATCGTTTTTAAATTAGTGACTTGCCACTTGTCGGGTGGTATTTTTCTGTTTTAACCACAAATCGTGTTGTTCTGATTTTAAGTCTGTTAGAAGTAATTAATGTTCTAATGAATGAAACTTGTAGGATATTTCATACTTTACTAAGTTTATTATGACACTTTTATCTCTAAAATGGAAAAATAAAAAATAAAAATGGGTTATGAAGGAAAAACTAACGTCATTTGGTTTTTTTCCCACTTTTTGCAAATTGTACCCCATTTTCCCGCCTCCGTACCTCGCCTCTTATTTGATCAATTCCCAAACATGAATTGTGAATCTTGTAGAGAATTTTGTCCTCTACAAAATTGTGATTATAATTTTTTCTGTGAAATGCACTGGAATCGAGTTAATCAAGAAAAATCGAAAAAAGTGCCGAAAAATTTTCGTTTTTTCGATATAGTAAAAAACGCACAAGATCTAGAAGGTCGAAAACTTGGTTTTTTCATAAGAGGGTCAACCTATACACAATACCCGAAAATCAGAATTACCCAAATTTTTGCAAGGCAAAATGCTATTTCTACTGGACTATAAGGAGTTAAAAATTTTTGAAGACTCCTTCCTTTAGATTTGCCAGTTTAATCATTTTTTTTTTAATTCAAAAATTTCTAATTCATACCGGAAATTTTTGAAAAATAAATTTACTTTAATCAATCACGAAATGTCTGATATTAAAGAAAGAAAACAATATTATAAAGAATTTCTGGTATGAATGCGACATTTTGGAATTAAAAAAAGGCCAAACTAGTAACCCTGCCTTCCTTTTAGTTTTAAGGGTTAATGGGTTAACCCTTTGAAGGGTGGTGATCGCGCGGCGTGACCACCTAATTTTAAATCCAAAACTGACAATCCGCACGAAGAACATTTTAATAAATTTTTTCTTTTACAATGAAAGGGTGAAAAAGCAGATTTGTATTTTTAAAGAAATTCTTTCGTAAAATTTGGTGTCAGTCAATTATTTCATCATTTTATGAACAAAATGTCTGTGCCCCTCAAAGGTTAACCCCTTCAAGGGTGGTGGTTCATTTTTGGACCACTTAATTTTAATCCCTAAATGCCACACTGGCACCAGAATATTGCAATGATTATTTTGAAGGTATCCTACCATAAGTGCATGACGTGGATTTTTTTTTCAAAAAGTGGTACACTGTGACGTAGATGTCCCGACACGAAGTCAAAGGACTAACCATTTTTGGACAAGTTATCACCGTATTTCATTATCGTTGATACTTAACCCTTAAGGATCCTATGTCACATCCCACGTGACATCGGTAGTTTATCGTATCACTCTAGTGGCACTGCCATTCTTTGCCATTAAATAAGGCGAAGAAAATTGCTTTAAAATACTGGTATCCAGAGAATTTGGAGTCCCGATTTACGCGAGACACCAGTCAACACTATTCGAGACAAGCATCTCCTACATGAATTTTATTTGGTTGGTACCACTTTTCCTTTAAGCAATTCTTTCACTTGTATTCTGAAAACATGAGCAAAAGAAATGTAACATAAAATTTCTTTTTAAAATATAGTGCTGCAGCAGAATATGAAAATAGTCATATGTAGCAGCCTTTCTAATATTCATTGAATACAATTACAACCTATAGGCTAATCATGTATAAAAAACTAGCGTGCGATAAGGATTAAAAATGTAAAACTAACCTTAACAGAAGATTATGACTAGAGAATCCAATTTTGAGCTTGATTTTCAATCCTGGGATTTCGGTTTCTACAAATGAAATCCCGGGGTCCCGGGATTTAATTTTTTCCAAGGAACCTTTTTTTATGACTAAATTAAGTAATATTTTATAAATGGTAATTTATGTAGAAATATACACTTCTGAATAAATATGCTCTTCTCTTTTAATAAAATTACATAAAAGGAAAACTAATACAATTATATGATTATTTATAATAAATTACAGTTAATCAACTATATTATTGATTTATTAACACTAGAACGCCGATCCGACTCCCACCATATGATTAAATGTAAACTGGAACCAGAAATTCTTTATAGAATAAGCTAAATTTAAACCAAGCAGATTTACGTTAAATAAGTAAATCAAATAATTTTAAATAAAAATTCTGGTGTCAAATACTTTTTATGAAACTTGAGTAAAATTTCCGGGCGTTCTAGTGTTAAAATACGATGACAAAATCCGTACTTTGTTTCCTTGTCAAAATCAAAGTTTATTTTCAATACAGCGAGGTGTTGAAAATTTTCGTGCTGATTCAAAATTAAATCATGTGCGATAACGTTAAGAAATATTATCTGTCCTGGCCTTTTATATTCCAAATAAATTTGGTGGAATATTCTGGTGCCATTGTGACATTTGGAGATTAAAATTAAGTGGGAAGAAATTCACCCACCAGAGCTCAAAGGGTTTAAGCCTTGTTCCTAGCATGTATGTAATCTAAAAGTAATATACCAATTTTCGCATAAAATCTTTCAAGCAGTTTTTCAATAATAACTTTGCCAAGAAATATATTCTTCGTAAATTTAGACTTTTTTTTTTAGCTTTTAGTGCGGGTGGATTGATAGATTCTCTAAACCGTTGGAACGAAAAGCTACTTATCCCAAAAATTCCGGGATTTGGTATTCTGTAATTCTCGGATTTTTGGAATCACAAATCCTTCAGGATCGCATAATCCCGGAATTGTAATCCCTATCAAGACAGAGAGGAAAAGAATTTTTAGAAGCTGTCATCTATATTCCTGACTCTATGTAAACAAAAATTAATGTATATCTCATCAATAACCAGAACCCGATTATCAACTTTATTTATGCATGCACTTTATATTTTTACGCAAAATTACTGTCATGATAAAAAAAAAAAAAAAAAAAATGCATTCTTCTTTACTGGGGAAAATTTGCCCCGTTGGCAATCAGGTCTTGACAGTACCGTAAGAATCCTTATAATCACATAGCTGCCAACTTGTACGGATTTTTCTCAGCACTAAAATTTAACAGTAAATTTTACCTAAAACAATCGTCGAAATCTGACAATTTCTAACGATGAGATAAGACAAATATCTCTATTAAATTTTAGTGGTAACAAAAATCCGTACAAGTTGGCAACTATGCAAACATGATGTATTGCAAATTTATAATCAGTGTTGCCAAATCTGGTGCGGTTTTTCTTTTTCAGAAATTCTGAATTCACAGCGGAAAATTTTTAATAATAATTCATATTTAATTTATTCGCAAATTGCCTTTAATAACCGAGCCAGAATTGACAACGCTGCTTATAATGCTCAGTAATAGAATTATTTTAATATATTTATGTTTAACCCCTTAATCCTCGCTCCTGTGATATTCCCGCGCTGTGTCTTTTATTCAGATTGTTTGATTCCCACCAGTTTTATAAAATGGTGTAATTGGCTTTATTAAGGTATCATTTTACCAGTCATTAAATACGGTGAATATTTATTTTTTAAAAAGGTGGTGCCAATGAGCAATTTCAATTTTTAAACCGTATTTTAATGCGACCATTAAGGGGTTAAGATACAGAATAAAACAGAAAATATTAATCAAATATTTCTCAAAAGTTCTGTTGCAATGAAAGTTATTTATCATAGAATTATTAAGTTTATAAATTCAATATTTCAAACGAAACGAATATAATCCTGATCTTCCCCTAATAATCTTTTATGGCGATGGCGATTGTATGTGGAACGCAGGCCAAGAACTTTCTTCTGCAAAGATTAAATATAGCGTATAGTAACAAACTAACTCTCTTTCAACACTAACTTATGACAACAACTGTCATTCCCTTTGACTGCAGCTATTGATTACAAATCCAAATTATCAATCCTTGGTACCCTTTAATTTTAAAGCATCCTGCCATAAAATATATTAGTAACAATAATCATTTTATGCTCTGTGAAATAGGGGGTAAATTGTTCGATATAACTGAAGAGTTGAATAAAGCAGAAAATATTAATCAAACACGTTTCAAAAGTTCTATTGCAATGAAAATTACTTATCATAGAATTATTAACCCCTTCGCGACGGGAGCCTTTTACGAAATGTTTATTACTTTGCTACCGGTTTTAAAAAACAGAAGTTTGTGCCTATTCAAATCGGGAAAATGCTCGGATTAAATAAGGCAAATTTTACAGTAAAATTTTACTGGTGAGGATAAACGAGGATCCTTAGGCCTATTTCCGGCACGTATACGTGTCGCTCGTCCCCAAGGGGTTAAGTTTCTAAATTCGATATTTCAAAGGAAACATAATCCTGATCTTCCCCAATAATCCTTTGTGGCGATAGCAATTGTATGTGGAACGCAGGCCATGAGCTTTCTTCTGGACAGATTAAATATATCCTATAGTCACAGCCTAACTCTCTTTCAACACTAACTTATGACAACAAATGTCATTTCTTTGACTGCAGTTATTGATCACAAATCCGAATTATCAATACTTGGCACCCTTTAACTTTAACGCATCCTGCCATACAATTTATTAATAACAATAATCATTTTATGCTCTGTGAAATAGGGGCAATTGTTCAATATCACTGAAAGTGTTGAATACTCCAACTTTAAACTGTTTTCGTAAGATTTGGATGCTGGTGGAAGGAGTGTTAGAACGGATGAATTTTGGGAATGGATTACTCTTTTATGTATTTTACGGGATTTTTTTTCTCTTACGCAAATTTATTCAGTTGACACAACTCCCCCCCCCCCCCTTAACCCTTAAATTAGTCAATATTTTAATAACTAAGTCTCCAAATAGCTTATTTTATATAATTATTAATTTTATAAAAGTTAGCCTTTAACCATTTAATTCCCATGATAGAATACGTTCTAAAAATTACGTAGTTCAGAGAATCTGACTTTACACCAGAAAATTTCAATGGTTAATTTCGCTTTATTTAAATACGGAATGTCCGTTATTAATTAAAGCATATACTGCTAGTTTAATTTTCTGGTTTGAATTGGGTATATATGAATAAAAAAATCTATTAAATCCAAAACACTGTTGTTTGCATATATGCGCACTAAAGGGTTAATTCTTGCTCCCTTGATATTCACGGGGTGTGTCTTTTATTCAGATGGTTTCATTCCCACCAGTTTTATAAATTAGTGTAATTGGCGTTATTATGTTATCACATAGCTGCCAACTTGTACGGATTTTTGCTACTACTAAAATTTAACAGAAAATTCTGCCTTTTTTAATTATCAAAATTCACTGCGATTCGGCGATTGGATTAGACAAAATTTTCTATTAAATTTTAGTGGTAGCAAAAATCCGTACAAGTTGGCAGCTATGTTATCATTTCACCTGTGATTAAATAAGGTGAATATTTCTTTTTCAAAAACTGGTGCCAATAACACGGTGACCTGTGGGTTCCAAGGAAACACACAGTTAGAAAAGGTGTTAAATACCAGTATTTTGTTAAAGAGAAATTCACCTTCTTTAATCACTTTATATCATTTGTATTTTCTTGAAGATAATACTGGTAATTCCCAATTTTCTTGACTGTGTTTTCCCCTGACAACTCACCACTCTGCAATAAGCAATCTGAAATTTTAAACCGTAATTTAATGCGACCGTTAAGGGGTTAAGAAACTTTTTTACTTGCACTTTGACAATACGTGCAAGAGAAACTTACTAAAAATGTACTTTTAAAAAATAGTAGTGCGAATAGAACATAAAAGCAAAATCATTTATATAAAGCTTGGTCTGCTGTTTACCGACACTCGACCGCAAAGGGTTAAAATGTTCTTAAATTACGCCCATCCCGAATGGGTTAAGAATGGTCTGGCAATCATTGCATGGAAATTTATGCAAAAATAAAGGCTATAAATTGCAACACCCAAGCAATTAAATATATTGGATAGTTACAATTGATGAATATCTCTTTGATCGCTTAGTTACTGGAACAAATGTCACCCCTTTCGACTGCTGCTATTGATCACAAAGTTAACTTATCGATACTTGGCACACTTTAACGCATTCCATCTCACTACATTAATCCCAATAATTTATCATGCCCTGCGAGATAGATGTAAGTGTTCAACGAAAATGAAATGTCGAACACTGGGAACTTTAAACTCTTTTCGAAATATTTCGAGTCATTAAAGGAAAGGACGATGAGGGTAAAAGTTCGGAAAGTTAGAAAATGATGAATATTAGAAAGATTTCTCTGTCAAAAATTAGCAATTATAAGTGAGAATTAGGGTTCTAAACTATTTTATGAGAGAATTACTCGAAATTTTAAGAGTTATACCTTCTTTTACAATGGTAGCAGGGAAAAAAAACTACTACGGAAATATTAAAACGAGAAGGTAATTAATGAAAAACAAACGAGAAAGAGTGATTTCATTAAACACTACTATTGCTATAAATCTAAATTCGAATTAATACATCGAAAATTTCCCAACTTATGCACATACTTGCCAACTTCCAGCTATTCTTGCGTTAGTTTAACATTACCCAAATTAAACACGTTTCGAACAAGAAAATTTATTTAATATATCTTTATTTATTCCATATTATGTTCAATTTTGTTTAGGGTAGGGTTGTTTTTTGTACAGCATATTTCATTCGAACAAGTATATTTCTGCGTTTTAATTTTTAAGAAATCACAGTTTGAAATTACATCACTGTGAAAATTAACATGTTTGTAAAATACTTTTTTAAAATGTTGAACTAAATGTGTGTAATAAATATATCTTTGGTTGAATTCCATCATTTAGGACATGAAATTAAAATTTGCTTTTCATTAAACAGTTCTTTTCATAGGATATACATTTCTACGTTCCTACGTCAGATACACGTTCCAAGAAGGATGTATATGTCTATATATTTTTTTAGCACCAGAATATTCCATTAGTAATCTTTATCTTGTCTAATCGTAGATTTTTAAATTTGTGTATGATAAAATATTCCATACAAAATTACTCTTATTAAAAATTTAAATGTTTCTAAGTGACGCCCATCCCGAAGGGGTTAATACTGATCTGGAAATCATTGTATGTAAACATATGTAAAAATAAAGGCTATAAATTCCACCACCGAGCAATTAAATATATTGGATAGTTACAATTGATGAATACATCTTTGATCACTTAGTTACTGGAACAAATGTTACCCCTTTCGACTGCTGCTATTGATCACAAAGTTAACTTATCGATACTTGGCACACTTTAACGCATTCCATCTCACTACATTAATCCCAGTAATTTATCATGCCCTGCGAGATAGATGTAACTTTTCAACGAAAATGAAATGTCGAACACTGGGAACTTTAAACTCTTTTCGAAATATTTCAAGTCATTAAAGGAAAGGACGATGCGGGTAAAAGTTCGGAGAGTTCGAAAATGATGAATATTAGAAAGATTTCTCTTTTAAAAGTTAGAAATTTTAAGGGAGAATAAGGGTTACATACAGTTTTATGTGAGAATTGCACGATTTTTAAAAAGTTTCTTTACAATGGTAGTACTGGTGTGAAAAAATTACCACTGAAATACAGGGTGTCCATAAAACAGTGATCCAGTTTTAATGGTATTTTATAACAGTTTAATTTAGACTATTTACAACAAACCATACATGAAATTGAAGGTAAACTAATAGACCGGGAGCCGACAGCGATGACAGCGATGACCACCTCGGGAACTCAGCTTTCGCTTTAGAGTGTTAGTGCAATCCCGAGGGGTAGACCACATCCACTCCTCCCGACTCTCAACCAGAGGCTGAGAGGGAGCGTCGGGTCCCTGATCAAGCTGCTGAGATTTATTTCGGTTACTATGCGATTTACAATTACAATCACAATTGGTTACCCAATTTTTCTGGGCGAACCGAAGATTTCACATCGAAATATATGTCTGTATGTAGTGATTACATGAGGATCATTTCACCTAATGTGATTGCACAATTGTTTACAATTTTCTTGGAGCCGACAGCACAGACAATTACCTCATCGATTTCATGGATGAAATTCTAGGATTAGTTAAAT
This sequence comes from Maratus speciosus, assembly GCA_963932465.1. NCBI lineage: Eukaryota > Metazoa > Arthropoda > Arachnida > Araneae > Salticidae > Maratus > Maratus speciosus. The sequence continues at coordinate 202,968,746 of OZ010794.1, read as the reverse complement.
CTTGATTCGCATATTAAAACGCAATCGGTCTGCCAAGTCATATCTTGGAGGAAAACACCTGAAAACCCGATTTTTGAGGCTGACTCGTACGTTAACCATTGTGTTTTCCTGCACCAAAAGGTATGAAAACATGGAGGACTGGGAGCAGGAAAACATAATGGAAAACCTACGAATCAGCCGCTATAATCGGGTTTTCAGGTATTTTCCACCAAGATATGACTTGGCAGACCGATTGCGTTTTAATATGCGAATCAAGATTTAACTAATCCATCCGTGAACTCGATGAGGTGATTGTCTGTGCTGCAGGCTCCCGGTCTATAACCTAGTTTTTCTTACATATGTTCTATATGTGCACCTTTAGTTATACGGCACACATCCAAACTAAAGTCCAATTCTTCCCATACTTCGGTTAACAAGTCGGGAGTAATGGAAGCAATCGCCTATTCAATTTCATGTCTCAACTCTGGAAAAGCATTAGGTAGCGGCGGAATGTAAACACGATCTTTTATAAAGCCCTAAAGAAAAAAATTGCATAACCTTCATCCCAGAAATAACGCTTTGCGCTCAAGAGTCGCCATTTTCTGTATGCGGCACTGCAAGCGAGTAAATAACAAAGCAGTACTCACGCATGCGCTTATCTAAAACTGTTTGTTTGTGACCTTGAACCTGCACTCAACAACGCTTACAGTTGATACTATTAAATTTTATAGACGGGACATTCTTTTACGGGCATTCTGTATAAAAACTACAAGGTAATTCTTATTCACGGATAGAGTAGTACAGTTGAAGTTTATTCCAACAGAGAGAAAAATGTCCCGACCAGGAATCGAATCTGGATACTTGACGTGCCGTTCCAGTTCTTTACCTGTTAAGGTATCCGGATGATACCTGGCTAACATAATTCACTCTTATTTGTTGGACATGGCTGCGAAATGCAGCGCTAGCTTCATTCATCCGAGTTATAACTATAGATTTACATGATGAAAGCGTGTTTTAACATGGAAACTCCTGTATACCATGCAATGGAGTATCTAGACTTATCATTTCGGAAGGGGGTTAGATCTGGGGTGTAGTGGAGGTTATACGGAGGTATACGTCGTATACCTTCTCCATCTTTTTATAGAAGCTTCGTATACCCTCTGTTTCTCAAATAAAGCTATAGTTTATAGCCTACGCATGAAACTTCTGGCGTATACCCTCTGGTTTTTTTACGACTTACAACACTGGCTGAGATACAGTAAAACATTCTAAGATGGAACACAAGAAACCGAAAAAAAACCTCTTTAAACAGGTTTTTATAGTAGTAGGTATCGCATCTATTATTCTGTCAAACTGGTTAAGATAGTATCGTATGGGATTGGGCAAAATTTCGCTTTCAGCAGGTTTTTCTCTTACCAAGTAGGGTAACTCCGGGAGAGTCGCCGCATACGGGATAGATGCCGCAAACCTTGTATTTTTTGCAATTATCGATAGATGGTCGTCAAACGCACAGTATAGGTGCGCAATGAGATTATTTTAACTTGTGTATAGCGTGAATCCCATTTCAATATTTACTTGTAGAAGTACAATCCTTAATTTGACGTAAGTGCATGATTTCACTGTCCAAACTTTTAAACACGTTATGTTTAAATGCTTTTTATACGCTAATTACTAAATGCATGCATGATTTCGAAGTCAAAACTAAGTGTAGCGTTTGTATAGAGTACTGTGTGTATGGTTACGCCATTCCCCTTAGCGATGGCATGTAACTGTGATGGCCGACGTCTGCACCATGCAAAATGGGATACATGCCGCACTGCTAATCCGGTATACATGCCGCAGTTTCTTTTGTACGGGTTGATTAAGTGCTATTAACTTTTCCTTTTCTTTTGCACAGACTAACCAAGTTAAGCATGTTATCAAGTTTACTAAAACCAAAAGAGAAAAACGTGGAAATAAAAAGTAAGAAGGGCAAGAAAGATGCAAATCAAGATAATAATAATAATGAAAAATTGGATTACGCGTAACGCAGACGTTCTTTGCAAACTACTCCAAAAAAGAGGAAGTGTAATTGGCTCCGTTGCATCACGTGCTTAAATGTAGTTACTTAAAGACTGTACTTTTTCGACACTTTTTCTGTAGATTAAAGTTGATCTCTTAACCATTCGGGACCATAGGTGCATATAAGCACCTTCATAAAGAGCTTACAAAATTTGTTTCTGGCACCAGTAAAAAAGAAAAGCAATATTTGCTTTGTTTAATTAGAGCATTTTCATGATTATTTAAGTAAAGGTAACATCTTTTAAAAAAGTGGTACTAACCGAATAAAATTTGTGTAAAAGCCACCGGTCTCGAAAGGGTTAACAAATAAATTATGTAAACACAATTTTACTTTTTTTTTCTTTTCCCTTTCTAATACATTGATGTTACGTTGTTGCTAAAATAACAATTCAAATTTAATGTAAAAAAATAAGTCGATAATTATAATTGTGAAAGTAGGCAACAATTATTAATTTGAATCTACTAATACGTTTCATTGCACTCATTTAGTTTCATTTTGTTATTACATCCATAATTATAGTCCAGATATGAATGTTTTTTTAATATTTTGACTTATAACTTCATTCTGTTCTTATTACAAGCGCGGCATAACTACCGCACAAGTGCGGCGTCTCAGTTTGAATGTATGTGTGACGCGCCACAGTGTAGTGTTTTAGAAAAAAATTGTTAAAAAATATTAATAATTTTTTTTTAATTTTTTTGTCGCAGTACTCGCGTTGTATATTTAACATTAAATTGCACAGCATGATTTTTTTTTTTTTTTTATGTCCACCATGGGACTTTATACACACATTCAAAAAAATGTGCGGCATAAATCCCGGAATTACCCTATAGAATTTCATTGTTATGCCGCATTTTTTTAAACGGACCACTGAAAATTACCTGCTAATTGTACCTCAATAAACAGTAAATAAAACTGAAGTAAACCTTGGTACAACGGAAACTTGGCTGAAAAGAAAAAAAATCATGGTTTCTGCAAAGAACACACTTTCTAAGATTAAAAGCCGTCTTTTGCTGAACTTTCGTAATTAAACTTGACATTTTCAATAAATTTCGGAGGGGGCTGTAGCCCTATTAGCCCACCCCTTGAATACGCCACTGATACCATGTAATTAGGTCATAATGAACGAATATTTTTTTCCAAATGGATTAAGTCATATTGAAGGATGGAGTAGTACATTTGAAGTTTATTCCAACAAAGCGAAAAATGTCCAGACCACGAATCGAACCTGAATACTTGGCGTGCCGTGCCAATGCTTTACAATTGGCACGGCACGTCAAGTATCCAGGTTCGACTCCTGGTCTGGACATTTTTCGCTCTGTTGGAATGAACTTCAACTGTGCTACTTCATCCTTGAATATGATTTAATCCAGTTGGAAAAAATATTCGTTCTCTTCATACAAGGTAATTATTGAAAAACAAAAGAAAAATGTAATTTCATTGAACACTAATATTGCTGCAAATCTAAATTCAGATCTTTTGATTGGCACCAATTTTTGAAATTGTATAGCTGCCTTAATCTCGCTTTATCTAATCTGTCGTTAAATAATGCGAATTTTACCATTTCAAAAAACTGGTGGCAATCAATAAACTGAATTAAGGGTGTATTCCAATCCAAACTGCTTATTTTCTGATTCAATTTTAAATTCATTTTTGCTCTCAAACGCACCAAACTGGGAAATTCTCATATTTAGAAACTGCATAATGTGCCGTGCTTGTCGATTTTTTGATAAATGCTGAAACTATTGCAAAAATGCTGTCAAAGTGGGCGTTTTGAACAGAATTTTCCGAAGCGGGAGATCCGGGAATGAAAAAAATGTTCATACTGAAAAAATAATTGTTTCAAAATCAAATTATAATTAATTGAGCTAAAAATGAAATCACACGGCCTCTTATACATCTCTTCAAAAATTACCTCTGCAAGTTTTCTTGTTTTTACTTTTAAAAATGAGACTCAAAATGTATCAGAAAATTTCGAGCTGATTAAGGTTTAAAAATATTTTTTCGAATACATCCTTAAGAAAAATTGCCCACAGGCACACTACTTGGATCCCTTGATACGAATAACAGAAAGCTATTAAAAACAATAATATATTGAGATTTCTACTTGAAGATATAAGGGCTTCATTTTCTGAATGAGATTATGTGCAATCATTCTGTTATGAAGTCAATTAGTTCAAATTCTTACCACTAAGGCAGTGTATTTTCTATGCTTTTTTTTTTTTTTTTTTTAATCTCGCTGTATTGTTGAACCTGTAGTACAACTTCCACAGTGCGTTTCATCTCATGGTTAAATTTCCACAGCACACTTAATTCAGGGCGATTAAAAAACATACGAAAGTGATATACAGAACTTTAATGGTTTCTACGTTTCAGTACTACTATTTCCCAATAATATTTAACGTCTTAATTCTCGCTCCCGTGATATCCACGGGCTGTATCTTTTTTTTTTTTTTTTTTTTCAGATTCTTTTATTTCCACCAGTTTTATAAAATAGTGTAATTGGCCTTATTATGGTATCATTTTACGTGTCATTAAATAAGGTGAATATTTCTTTTTCAAAAAAGTGGTGCCAATAAGCAATTTGAATTTTTAAACTATAATTTAATGCGACCGTTAAGGGGTAAATAATCCTTCACTGTATTAAACTTCTTCAAAAACTGACTATTAATTTACTATTACGGGAAATTACTGAGTTATTTCTTCTCCAATTTGACTTCAGGCCAATAGTTTTAATCAATTTGTATTATTTCGAAACTTAAACATTGAAGATGATCTCATTCTGAGATCGAAATCACAATTATCTTCGAGTATCATTAATGAAAAGGGAAAGAAGAAAGGTCTAATGTAGAACTAGACTGCAAAAAGGTCTATGACAGCAAGTCTGCGATTAAATGAGAAGGAGATTATGATTCGGAAATAGTAGCACTCAAATGTAGGAAACTCAGTAAGAATATATCTTTTAAATTTATTTATCAAAACAAACATTTATTGAAAGAAAAAAAAACAGAACAGATTATCATAATTTGTAATAAAACGAAAAAAAAATTACTTGTAAATGTTATTTTATTAACGTATAGTCCGGCGTGTAGCGCGCACTACGAGTTGACGACTGCATTTATATATATATATATTCTCATTGTATTAAGAGCACACATTTCTTGCAATGCAATTTTCATGAATTATTAAGTGTAGAAATGCAATAAAGAGTATTAAGCACAAGAAAGGGCATAGTATGGTAACTATTATAAACATAAAGGAATTAAGTAAATGTAACGTGAGGCCATACGCTACTGCCAAGCCTATCTATACTTCAACCTAACTCCCCACAAAGCGTTTGAAATCATACTCTCGTTCATTCAAATAATCTCGCCCGGAGCCGATGGGGAAAACTTCCACCAGTAAATTCGAACCGAAAATTTCGTTTTAGTAGACGCTTTATTCATGTAGAATGTCTGTTATAAATAAAGAAAGAATTTCTATTCGTTTTCACTTGTGGAATTTTGCCTTAGCGTTAATCGGGCCCTAATCACGTCTTCTTCTCTTTTTATTAACACTATACAGTCCACAAACAGTGTCCTCAAACTTGGTGGTTTTTTTATTCATAAATTTCGAGTATACACCAAAAATTTTTTATACTAATTTTGCTTTATTTTATTCACGAAATGTCTATCATTATAATAATCAAAAATAATCATTCAAACTTTCTGTGGAGAATTTAGAATTTCTTAACCCTTTCCGGCGCTGTGTCCTTAAAAAAGGACACATAATTTTAATTCCAAAACTGATAAACGGCACCGAGAATATTTAAATAAAATTTTGCTATTATAATGTACATGAAAATAAGCAAGTTCATATTTCCTAATAAATTCGTTTATAAATTGCGGTGTCAGTCCAATATTTCATCAGTTTATAAACAGAATTACTCCGCGCCGGTAAGGGTTAAGGAAAGATACGACTGGGGCACCACTCCCATTTATATTAATTTTACGATAACATTTTATACCTGATTCTATTTTAATATTCTAATCGCACCACTATATGTTTAAAATAAGTTTTGTAGTGTGGCAGCACATGACTGCTGGTAAAAGAATCTTTTTAAAAAAGAGTGGTACAAACCGAATAAAATTCATATAAGAGATGGAGTTGCTGGTCCCGAAGTAAAGTGGGAAGTGACATAGAACTGATAAGGGTTAAAAAATTTCCTCATTTATCATATGCACCGTAATTTCTGGTGTATAGCCCGCGGATCAAACAATCGTGTTTCGACCCAGAAATTATTTTTAATAAAATGTAACTTTTTAGAACACGGTAAATACTGGTCTTCAAATACTGAATAAAATTTCTGGGTCCAAACTAAATTGTTTGATATGCGGGCTATACACCGGAAATTACGGTAACTAAATGTTATACAAGTGTTTATATATACTTTAATTCACGTGTTTGATAAAACTGTGCAAGAACTTCACACAAGTTAAAAGTGTCTAAGTTTTTTTACTCTCCTGAAAAATCGTGCTTTTTAGATAGAAATCTCGTAAAGTACTAGAGCGATTTCAATAATAATTTTTTTTTAGTGGTAGAGAATAAATATAAGTGCACATATGGCAGACAGTTAAAAAGTTTTTTTAATTAATTTCAGAAAAAAACAATTTCTGAAAATGGAAAATTTCTGAAACATTCCATTGCTCTAAAATTAAAAGTTTCAGTCGCAGAAGAAAACTGTCTGCCATAAGTCTGGACATATTCAAGTGAATAGGGATTCAAAATTTCATCAAAATCAGCGTGATAGTTTCCGAGGAAATAGGTCTTAAAGTTACGCATATTTCCCCAATGATTGCACCCAGACGTGTCTTCCCTTAACCCCTTAATTCTCGCTCCCGTCATATTCTCCGGCTGTGTCTTTTATTCAAATTGTTTGATTCCCACCAGTTTTATAAAATAGTGAAATTGGCTAGATTTTAGTATCGTTTTTCCTGTCATTAAGTAAGGTGAATATTTCTTTTTCATAAAAGTGGTGCCAATAAGCAATTTGAATTTTTCAACCGTAATTTAATTCGAGCGTTAAGGGGTTAAATAAGGTGAATATTTCTTTTTCTAAAAAGTGGTACCAATAAGCAATTTGAATTTTTAAACCGTAATTTAATGCGACCGTTAAGGGGTTAACCTCTTGCACTGGAAATTAATTGGCAGAAGCCGTCCATATTTTAGAAAAATATTTCACACCAGAATTTTTATTTAAAATTATTAACTTATCCATTTATCTAGTTTTTTCTTTGTATCCTTTAAACTAGTTTTATAAAAACATTTCTTGTGGGAACCTAGATATATTCATTTGTCGCGGGATTTCTAGTGTTAATCCCTTGAAGGGCGGTGAAGCCGCTATGGCATCACAAAATTTTAATCCCTAATTGCCACATTGGCACCAGAATTATTTCATGAAAATTTTACTTTTATTAAGTACGCGAAAATACACTTTTACTTGTTTGCAGATAATTTTTTTATTTATTTATTTATTTATTTATTTATTTTTTTTTGTAAATACTGGTGTCATTCCATTATTTCAACAGTTTACGAATACAAATACCTTGTCCCTGAAAGGGTTAAAGATAGTTTTATAAATGAAGCATAAATGCGTCAAGAGGCCTGTATATGTGTATAGTATTAAAACACATATAGGACATAAAACATTCTTAAATTTGACATATGTGTCTATAAATATAAATCTACATATGTAGCTAAATCTATATATGTGTAAAACATTTTGTATTTGCTTCAGAAATATTCTTGACCAGTAAATTTAATTTACATCTGGGAAAGCGCAAAAATAAATAAATAAACAGATAAATTTTGAAAATTTTGTTGAACTTCTGCCATTTTTATATGGCATGGCTAGCAACGGTTTTCAATTTTAAGAACTGGCTGCTCCATAAATAATTCAATGAAAGTCGAATGAAATTCTATGTCCAATCCGAGGCACTTGAAGCACGAAACCTAAAAATCTATCGAGCCTTGATTTAATAATATTTTCCTTGAATTTCAGTTATTGATCATACAGTTAAAAGTTAAATTTTCCAATATTTGGTAAGTTTTGACGCAATACCTCAAAACCTATAATTTACATCTATCGAAAGATTTCTCTTATTTGCTCATGAAAGTTATGTATTGGACATTGCAACACTTGAAAAATCCAACATCGATAAAACAGTAGTGAATGCCAAATTTCATGGATAGTTTTGTTATTTTCCGTATTTTTATTACTGCGCACTAAAATTTCGATTTTACATTGCAAGAATTAAAGTTACAAGAATTTTATTTTAACCCTTCCCACTCCGTTGGCTCCGCTGCGGGGATATCCTAAGTCTTTGCAAAATTTGTTTTTCATATCAATAATAAAGGAAAATAAAATTACCTTTATTTAATCAGAGCATTTTTGAAATTGAGTACTTGAAGGAAACGCTTTTTAAAAAGTGGTGCCGATCGAATAAAATTTGTGCAAGAGACTCCGGAGCTTTAAGGGTTAATGTATGGTGAATTATACGGATACGGAAAAAAATACAAAGTAAAAATAGTTTTTTAATCTCTTAACGGTCGCATTAAGTTACTGTTTAAAAATTCAAACTGCTTTTTGCCACCACTTTTTTGAAAAGAAATATTCGCCTTATTTAATGACAGGTAAAATGATACCATAATAAAGCCAATTACACTATTTTATAAAACTGGTGGGAATCAAACAATTTGAGTAAAAGACACAGCCCGTAAATATCACGGGAGCGAGAATTATGGGGTTAAAGAACACTCTTTTATAAGCATTCAATATTCATCACAAAAATCACATATTTCCTAAAAATTTTCTGTTACAATATATTAACCCTTAACCCTTTCCGGGTTGGAGTAATTCTGTTTACGAACTGGTAAAACGAAGGACACCTGACACCTGAATTTATAAACTAATTTATTAGAAAATACGAACTTGTTTATTTTCAAGTACGTTATAAAAGGAAAAAAATTAATTAAATATTCTGGGTGCCAGTAAAATAAAAATTATGTGTCCTTCTTTAAGGACACCGCCCACGAAAGGTTGGATCGTAGCTTTATATTCTATAAGCACCACTATATTTTAAAAGTAAATTTTTTAGCATAATTCTCTTGCACATAAATGCCAAAGTTCAATTTAAATTCGCTATTAACTCTTTCAGGGGCAAAACAGTTTTGCTCAAAAATGCTCAAATAATTAATTGACCCTGCAATTTACGAATAAATTTATTTGGAAATAATCGAAAGATTTTCCTCACGTATATTAGGAGATCGAAATTGTATTAAAAAATTACTGGTGTCATTTGTCAGTTTGTAGATTAAAATTAAGCGTTTGCAGACTGCAAACGGCGCCGCTAAAAGGGCTAAAAAAAGTGGTGCAAATTTGGTTAAAGGTGTCAATGCCAATTATATGGCGGCATTGGTTCATTAAGGGTTAGTTTTGCACCGAACTCCATTATGAATAATCCAGTGGCCGCCATGCAACACCATAATTGTATTACATATTCGTCGTGTATTACATGTTCGTCGTGTAAATCGGTTTTTTCTGACAGTCTAGTAAAAGCGCAAAATTGTAATGTTGTTTCTTCAGCATATTGTTTTAACCCTCTGTCTACCAGAAGGGTCCAATGGACCCGACATGTATATTCAAAATATCTATTCAAACCAGAAAATTTCTTCAAAACAAACTAAATGTATAAATCAGACAATAATAAGTTAAATAAACAAATTAAATAGCTTTAAGTGAAAATTCTGCTGTAGAATGTTTTTATAAAACTTGAGTAAAATTTCCGGTAGTTCTAGGGTTAAATGCTAAATGTCTAATTCTAATCTAATCTGTTTGAAATGTATGGTCAGCTTTTCCCCCTAAAAACTACAGATATGTTCTCAATTTTTTAACTGGAAATACACCAGTAAGAACATACAAAACGTAACGGGACCATATGCATTATTTCAACGCATTATTTATTGTTGCTTATTTATCGTTTATTATTAAATCGTCAACGCATCATTTACAGTTTTGACATTATCCCATCTTATTTATTTTGTTTGAGAAAATTGTAAAATTTTGTGGTTAGTACCTACCTTTTCTCTAACGAAGATTTTTTTCATATACAATAAAGAAACAAATAATGTTAACAATTTGACTGCTACCAAATATGTATAATTCGATTTGAACAAGAAATTTCTTTAACCCTTAACCGGAAATGTACATCTGTGAGATGTTTGCGTCTACATATCTGCCCTTAATATTTTCTCTCTCCGACATTCCAAACTTATTTTTATGCTGTTATATTAAAAAATTGGCCCTGTTAATGCATTACTATTAAAGATTAAATTTTTAAGTTCACTATTTGGTAAATTATTAAGTGTTCTGTTTGTGCATGGGATTTTCACGTTTCCGGTTAAGGGTTAAAAAAAAAAAAGCTAAATATATATATATCGCACTAAAATAACTTACATATGTTAAAAAGCTTTAAATAAATATTCCGGTGAACTTTTTTTTTACAACATTTGAGCGAAATTTCCGGCGCTTCTAGTGTTAAAAATCTTAAAAAGTCAAACAGAAAATGTACAAAAAGTCTGATTAATCTTTTTCTTAAAAAAAGATAATTTCAAACTTTTTTTTTTTTTTTTTTTTTTTTTGGAAGGCGTTTCAAAGTTGCTAGTTTCGAAAATGTCAGTTTTTCAGATTCAATTTTCACTAAAAATATATTAAAGCTGATACATATAATTTCTTATTGGGAAATAAATAAAAAAAACATGTCACATTGAAAAAAAAAATGATAATATTCTTACGCAAATTGCTTATTGCAAGATTTACTTTATAAAAAGAACAAGCATACAGGGACAAAAACTAAGCGAAACATCAAGAAATAACAAGGTTGAAAAAAAGGAAGAGTGACTATACAAAAAAAAAAAAAAAAAGGGAAATCTCGTTAATTACCTGACATCTTATTAGCTCTTTTAAATTACCAGCAATGAAAATCAAGCCAAAGCTACTTATGATGTAAAAGAAAGGATTTTTTACGAATAACTTCGAAGTTATTTAGTTATATAAAGATTTTAATTAGTTTATTTAACTTAATTAGTTTCCTTGCTTCAGTTTTTGTAATCAATTTTTTAAATAAAATCCAAATTTAAATTTCATTTTTTCATTAATCTAAAAATTTAAGGTTAAAAAAAAGAATAATTTTGAAATTACATTAATTATGTGGTTAACTTGTTTTGAATTTATATTTTCCAGTGTTACAATTTAATCACATTCCCCTACGAAAACGAAAAAAATACTTAAAACGGATTTTTATTTATTTATTCATTGAGCCAGGGCTCGCACGCTTCAAGGACTTTCAAGCATTTGTTATCAGAATTTTTTTTTAAATTAATATTTGCCTTATTTAATGAAATAAAAATCTATCTTCAGATATAGCGACCTGTACTTTACGAAATTTCAGGTAATAAAACACTTAAAATCACTTGAATCACTTGATGCGTACGAAATTGTGTGCGCTAGTGCTTTTATGTTTTGACGGAACGAGAAAATAATAAAATATAAATATTGGCACGTCAACTCCTTGAGGGGCTGTGGGGTAAAATATATCCCACGTAATTTAAACAAATTTCACACCAGAAAATTTTAACTAAATTTTATATTTTTAACTTTCGAGAAAAATCTTTACATAATTCCTTTTCGTTATTTAAAAATAAAAGTTTTCGATTTTTCCGGTGAGAATTCAATATTTAAAGACATTTTTTCTTGCCCCTCAAGGGGTTAACCCAAAGCGTTATAAGTAAGCGAACAAACTTAATGCTGGAATCAGGTGTAAATTAGCATAGCTGCGCCACTTTGTGGACGGAGTGATAATTCACAAACGCGGGCTTTTAGTGTGGCGCGTATTTTCTAAATCTTTAGTCACTCATAGATATGAATTTTGTTTGCCACATTTATCGCAATATAACGGCGTAGCGAGAGCAGCATCCAGATGCACTTGACACCACGAAGTTTTCTTCGTCTTATCAAAGCACTTCAGTTATTAATCAAGGTGAAAAAAACTTTACAATTTTAGTGGTGTGAGTATGAAAACAGTTAGGTATCTACCTGTAGTCCACACTCCATCCGCTACGTGGCGCATGACCTTAATTGATGTGACCTCGCTTTTAATCTTGCGGTTACTTCTCCCATTTAAGATAGGACGCTTACTTATATCGCTTTGGGTTAACCCCTTGAAGGGCGGTGATGTCGTGACGGCATCACATAATTTTAATCCCTATTTCCCACATTGGCACCCGAATATTTTAATGAAAATTTCACTTTTATTAAGTACGCGAAAATATACTTTTACTTGTTTACAAATAAATTTTCTTTTAGATCTTGGTGTCAGTCAATTATATCAACATTTTAAGAATACAAGTACCTTGCCCCTGAAAGGGTTAAGGGGTCTCAGGACTTTTAACCCTCTCGCTGCGCAACCCGAGTGTTTTTCGGGCAACGTAAAAGTAGCAAAATTTGCCCAACCCGAGATTTCATCGGGGATGCCATTTCTCCGTCTAATTAACCCGCTTCGATCATTCCCACCAGTAATTTTTTATTGTAAATTTTGCCTTATCTAATCGGAGCATTTTCCCGATTAAATTAGACGAGGATTTTTGTTTTAAAAAACCTGTGGCAAAAGAATAAAAATTCTTAAAAGCCGCTCGTCGCGAAGCAATTAAGTACGCAATTTTTGAAGCTATTTTGATAAAATAATTACGCAGCAAAAGGGTTAAAGGTTCAAAATTTTCGAATTTTTAATTTTTTTAGATGTTAAACTCCTATTGTTTTTGAACATTTTAATATGATTATTTCCTTGAAATTCCCATTAGAACTGAAGTTATGATTTTTAGAATTATACCAGTGCAATAGCTGAAGCGGCATTTCTGAAACATTGAAGTCATTTTTCTCCAAATGACATTTTTGGGCATAACGAGCAGGATACCTCAAAAACTTCTGAATATTTTTTCATGTATTTTCAAAGTTTATTTCATGTTTGTCTGCATAAACTGAACCTAAAATTTTATTTTTATTGTTCAAAAAAATATTCTTTGTAAGTGATTACACTCTTGAAATTTTCAAAATTTTGCATTAGCTAAATAAAACTTTGTATTAAAAATATAAAAAAATGCTTTAAATACAAATTTATTTAGGTACAGAGTAATTATTATAATCGGAAGTACAATTAGGCACAAAAAGTTTCATTCTAGTTGCAAAATTTAATTTTTAATCTTACGCGTAAGCTATCATACCAATTTTCTGCTCGACAAAAGTTTGAAAATTTGGACCCCCCCCCCCCCCCCTATAAATATTAATTATGCATCTTTCATTTTTATAAATACATGAAATGAAGGAAAAAACTTATATCTTTCATCCCAATGAAAATTGTGCTTTTAAATCATATACATTTTACCATATTATATGTTGAAAATTTTCCTGGTTTTCATTTTTTCCAAGTTTAAGAGTCCTGAGACCCGTTAATGATAAAATACATTTTTTATATGATTTTAATTTGGTATTCTAGTATTTTAAAGAAATTTTAAAATATATTTGTGTAATCTGATAAAGAAAATTGCAGAAAAAAGTGCAGTGTTTTAATTTTTCTTGTAGAAAAACTTCCGCAAAATGAAAGAATTATTAACCAGCGAACTGGTCTCCTCGCCACATATTGCATTTTTAGATTGGTGGCTAAAAAATGATTATCGAATTAATGAAAAATAAATAATCAACAGTTGCAGATTTAACCCTTTGCACTTGAGAGGTGACTCTCAATCACCACTAGTGCTGCCTGGTGTCTTGCGTAAATTCGAGCTCTAAATGCTCTGGACACCAGCATTTTAAAGAAATTTTCTTAGTGTTATCTAATGGCAGAATTATCTGCGATTAAAGATGGCGAAATAAACTATAAGAAAAAAGTGATGTCACGATAATTTGGAGTCCTGGGTTAATTAATGATACTGCGAGACATACCCTTCATTTCCAATTAAAAAAATTTTTTCTAAATATATCAGAAAATTTGGAATCATATTTGGTACCGTAGATAGAGAAAATTAAAGAAATATATAACCTTGTATTAAAAATTCAAACAATATTCCCTATTTTTTCCCCTTTTGAACATTGTTTTAAACCCAGACTATCGTTGCCATGTACGTTACAATGTAAAAATGAATACGAATTGTTCAATCCTCGCCGTAAAGTTTAATACATTTATTTTTTATATGTTTTTGTTAAAAAAATAATACAAAAATGCTTGTCGTCTGTATAAGAAACATATAAAAAAGTATGCTTGATTCCTGTTTCAGAAACATATCAAAATTTCGTAGGAATTATTTTTCTGGAACATTAGGTAAAAATATATTTAAATTTCTATGCATCCTTTGCAAAAATACTGTTTATCATAATACGAGTAAAATGATGAAATATAATATTGCATGTCTTAAAAACATTGAACTTTGGCGGGCGATTGACTTATTTTTACGAAAGTTAAAACTAAGCTGCGTCAAAACAGCTAAATAAAAAGTCATTTTTTTAAACTACCAGCCACATATGATCTTATATTTATACTCTACCACCAAAATATTTTTTATCGAAATCGCTCGAGTACTTTAGAAGATAATGGGATATTTATCTGAAAAGTCCGATTTTTCAGGAGAGTTACAAAAAACTTAGACACTTCTAACTTGTGTAAAGTTTTTACAAAATTTTTTCAAACACGTGAATTAAAGTGTATATAAACACTTGGATAAAATTTAACTTCATATAATAAATGAGGTAATGTTTTAAGCCTTATCGGTTCAATGTTACATCCCACATGACTTCCCGACCAGCGTTTCTTACACGTTTCTTATTTATTATAACCACTTTTTTATGACACCTTTACATGTACTGTGACAACATGTGCGTACTACAAAATTTATTTTAAAAATATAGTGGTGCGAGAAGAATAAAATAGTACCAAGTATAAAATGTTAGTGTAAAATTAATGTGAATGAGCGTGGCGTCCGAGTCGTGTCTTTCCTCGAATTTTTACAATTACTTCTAATGGTCAGAGAAAAACTGGGCATACCAATGGATTCAGGAAGGTTCAAAGAATTTTTTAAGCCAAAAATTCACTCATGTCTTCCCTTAAAAGCTAAAAAGTGGAAAAAATTATTAGGGAAAAATAATGAAAGTAATAAATAAAAATAATAATACTAATACTTTTTATGAATTAGCCCTTGACGGACTAATAAAACCCTTAAACAAATTTATTAGCTTCGCAATAGTTTTTTTTAACCCCTTGAGGGGCGGTGGGATATATTTTATCCCACCTACGATTAATGAAGATTTGCACCAGAAAAATTTTATTAAATTTTACTTTCTAACTTTGGTGGGAAAAAGGTCGTAAAATTTCTTTTCCTTATTTTGCAATAAATCTTTTTGCAGATTCCGATGTGAATTCGATATTACAGAAACACAATCACTTGCCCCTCAAGGCGTTAAATAAACACTTTTATTTGTATGGTAAAGCAAGTGTGCGAATAGAATATTAAAATATAATCATATATTTAATGCTCTAGAACGTTAATGGTTAATATCTCGCGCTAAAAAGGCCGGAAACTCAAGCGTTTATAAAAATATTTTAACCCCTTGAGGGACAAGCAATTACGTTTGTGAAATGCTGAATTCCCACCGGAATCTTTGAAAAATTCTATTTCAAAATAAGTAAAAGCAATTTTACGGCTTTTTACCACCAAAGTTAGAAAAGTAAAATTTAATAAAATTTTTCCGGTGTAAAACTTCATTAATCGTAGGTGATATATAATATATACCGGTGCCCCTCAAGGGTTAAACCATAATTTTTATTTAGAACTGTTCAACTTATTTAGCTTTTTTCTTTCATTGTGTCTTTTAAACTTATTTTATAAAGAAATTTCTGGTTTCGGGTCATTCTATTGTTAATAGTAACTGATTTACGATTTATGTTGAGAAATCGATTTAGAAATCCTACAAAGATAGCTTAAATAATATTTTATTTTTTTCCCTTTGCCTTACCAGAAATAAAAAAACATAGCAAAAATTATATATTTTTTAATAAGTTCACTTGCTTGCACTTTCTACCAAGCGTAAAAACAGTGAATTTTTCATTATCGATTTCGATGCCAACACCAAATTAATATATTGTAACAGACATTTTGTGAAAAAAAAAAAAAAAAGCATGAATTCCTGTCAAAAGATTACGCTTGATTTTCAAGATGAATATTGAATGTTTATAAAAGCATGTTTTTAGCTGCGTTTGTAATTGTATAAAAAAGTAGAGCCTTTAGTCGTCGTTTGGTCCGTCTGTCTGTCCGCAAATAACAGCGCAAAAACTGCCCTACCGAATTATTTGAAATATTATATATATAATCATTGCAGAAATTTGTCGAGTCATTCAAATTTTATGAAAATCGATTCAAAACTTAAAAAGATATTAATAAAAGTGTTCTTCATTCTAATAAATCCTATCATACTTAATTAATTGAATAATAGGTACCCATGATAGGTAATGATTCTATGTTGCCATGGTCATTACGTCCTACTTACCCCTTTCCGGCACAGTGTGCCCAGGTCGGGATACCTAATTTTAATTCCAAACTTACGAACGGCACCAAGAATATTTTAGTAAAATTTTGCTTTTACAATGAATAGTTAAAATAACATGTTTTTAATTTCTAAAAAAGTCGTTTTAAAATTCCGGTGTCAGTCAATCATTTCATCATTTTACAACAAAAATTGCCCGTGCCGGAAAGGGTTACGATGGAGTCATATTATTACCGTATTAGTGAATTTAATATACACAACCGTAATAAATTTTTCTATTTATGCATTTTTGCATAAGAGTGCAAATGCTATTGCACCAAGATTTCAATATTTATAAAACTAGTTAGAGTATGAACGCACCTCATTTGTACATCTGACGTACAATTTCTTACGTTTAAAAAATTATTTTTACTTTTATAATTTATTTTTCAACTTTCTTACTTTAACTAAATCTCTGTGTTCAGCGTCTAAACAATTAATATATACTGGATAAACCTTTTATAGTTAAGCATTTGAAATATTTGTGATTCCAACATGATGACAAATGTGCGCTTATCTATTTGTTAACAGCCAATAATAACTCAAAATTTATAGTTTATCGGAAAAGCATTGCATGTATAGCGACTCTAACAATGCAATGAATGCAGATTTGCATTAAACTCGACATGTGACGAATGAAACATCGATATTCAAATAATACTAACTTCACATTTTATAAATTTCCAATAAGAAACTCCTTTTTCATGCAATATCGGCTGCACATAGGATATAGCTTGAAATAAATACAGAGAAAATAAAATGGAAGCGCATCCAATATAATATCGTTGTGACTAAATCACTTTTAGGGTACTATCTAAACCTGCATGTTAGTTTATATGCTTTGCACTGTAAAATACGAAATGATCAAGTCAGTTTTATATTTTTGAAGCGTTTTTGTACGTTCTTCGAAATAAACCGCATGTTTATGATCGGATTATACAGGCTCGGAAAATACATTATATTTTGAAGCATATTGAAAGGGAGCCATACTCCTCTCCTACCCCCGCTTTTTTTATCATAAAAGGTTGAAAGATATTTTTCTTGTTTATTTTTAGAGGATGATATTTCATACATTCCGCGACATTGTTTGCGAAATATAAAACTCAAGGAGGGATTTTGAATAGACTCTATATAAACATTCTTCGTCCGGAACGTCTGTCTGCCCGTCTGCCCGCATATAACTGCGCAAAAACTACCCAGCAGAATGGTTTGGAATTTAATATGTATAATCGTTGCAGAATTTTGTCGAGTCATTTCAAATTTTATGGAAATCGAATCAAAACTTAAGAAAACATATTAATAAAAGTTTTCTTCATTTTTTTAACCCCTTGAGGGGCGGCGGTATATATTATATACCCCCTACGATTAATGAAGTTTTACACCAGAGAAATTTTATTAAATTTTACTTTTCTAACTTTGGTGGGGAAAAAAAAAGGCCGTAAAATTGCTTTTACTTATTTTGAAATAGAATTTTTCAAAGATTCCGGTGTGAGTTCAACATCACAGGAACACAATCACTTGCCCCTCAAGGCGTTAACAAAAGAATGCCCGGAAATTATACTGAAGTTTCATAAAAATATTTATACCAGAATTTTTATTTAAAATTATTTAACTGATTTATTTAACGCATTTCTGCGCGAATTTAATTTAACTTATTATATTAAAAAATTTTTCTTGTTCCAATATACATTTAACCATTTGGTCGGAGTCGAATCGACTCATTCCGGGCGTTCAAGTGTTCACCTCTTAATTCTCTTTCCCATGATATTCACGGGCTGTGTCTTTTATTCAGGTTATTTGATTCTCACCAGTTTTATAAAATAGTCTAATTGTCTTTATTATGTTATCATTTTACCTGTCATTAAGTAAGGTGAATATTTCTTTTTCATAAAAGTGGTTCCAATAAGCAATTTAAATTTTTAAACCTTAATTTAATGCGAACGTTAAGGGGTTAAATCCTATCATACGTAATTAAGTCAATGATATCCCATGATATGTAATGATTATAGGTTGCCATGGTGATTGTGTTCTATTTAAGATAGAGTCATATTGGTACTATATTACTAAATTTAATATACACAATCGTAATAAATTTTGTATTCATGCATTTTTGCGTAAGAGTGTATCAGCTATTGCACAAAGATTTGAATTATAAAACTAGTCATAGTACGAACACATTTGTACAATTCCCAAGGTTCGCACACTCCTTGGAATTTCCAAGGACTCTTGCACCACTATTAATGATAAGAAAATATACATTTAATTTTTAAAATACAGAATTCGCAAACACCGCGTTTATTCACAGATTTTGCGGTATTTTTCTGCTGTGAAATACTTTGAAAATACAGTTAAAATTTAGTGGTAAAAATGTGCGAACCCTGAATTCCCGACTTGTTAAAAAAAACTATTTTTTCTTTCATACTTATTTTTCAACTTTTTTTCTTTTACTAAATCTCATTTTTCAGCGTCTAAACAATTAATATATACTGAATAAACCTTTTAGACTAAGCATTTGAAATATTTCTAATTCCAACAGGATGACAAAACTGTCCTTATCTATCTGTTAACAGCCAATAATAGCTCAAAGTTTATAGTTTATCGGAAAAGTATTGTATATATAACGACTGTAACAATGCAATGAATGCAGATTTGAATTAAACCCGACATGTGACGAATGAAACATCGATATTTAAATAATACTAACTTTACATTTCATAAGTTTTCGATAAGAGAGCCCTTTTCATGCAACATTGGTTTCACATATTCATGATATAGCTTGAAATAAATATAGAGAAAAAAAATAGAAGCGCAAACTATATAATATCATTCTAACTAAATTGCATTTAGAGTACTATCTAATTCTGCATGTTAGTTTATATGCTTTGGATTATAAAATACGAAAACGCCAAGTCAGTTTTATATTTTTGAAGTGCTTTTGTACGTTTTTCGAAATAAACAATTTACCTTTGCACTCCTATATCCAGTCTGACTGGACATCATCTTTCTTTGCAAAATTTGCTTTTGACACCAGTAATAAAGGAAAATAAAATTTGTATTATTTTATGGGGGTATTATTTGAAATTGCGTTCTTGAAGGCAACTTCTTATAAGAAAGTGGAGTCAGCCGAATAAAATTTGTGTAAGAGACGCCCGAGTCGAATGGGTTAACACTAGAAGTGCCGTTAGGTGTCATTTTGACCCCTGCCAAATTGATGGTAGTCAATTCGAACCAGACGTTTCTTCATAAGATATGTGAAATGTATGCAACACAATAATAGGCTAATTCAATATGTTAAATAGTTCTAAATAAAATTTTGCTGTGAAACAATTTTTACAAAACTGGAGTAAAAGTGATGGCGGTTCTAGTGTTAACTCTTAAATGCCGGGTGTTGCTTTTCGGCAACATACCCAATTTAGGCTCTAAAATATCATTAGAATAATATTGAAGCTATAATGCCTAATGTTGCCAATAAAATACATTCTGAAAATATTATTAAATCGATTTTCAACATGTAGGTGGCAACACTTGTGTTGTTTAAGAATAAAGATAGATTTATTTTCTCAATTGTTGCTAATTGTTCTTTTTGTTTTGTTTGGAAGCTTGCAAAATACTCTATTTTGTTCTGCAGTGAACAAGTAAAATTTATTTCTTAGTATAGTTCCTAAAATTCTTGTGTGTTTAATATTATAGAATTTTACCAAGGAAAATTATTTTTTCAAATAAAGACCAGTATTGCCGATTAGTAACAAACTGTTTTTAGCCGTAAACCATACTTTAAACAAAATAGGATTTTTTTAAGTATTTTTCCCATGATTTATTTAAAAAATGAAAGCCGAAAAACATTATTACAATGATTTTTGAAAAATCAGGCATTTAAGGGTTAATATATACTGAATAAACCTTTTAGACTAAGCATTTAAAATATTTCTGATTCCAACAGGACGACAAATGTGTGCTTATCTATCTGTTAACAGCCAATAATAGCTCGAAATTTATAGTTTATCGGAAATGCATTGCATGTATAACGACTCTAACAATACAATGAATGCAGATTTGTATTAAACTCGACATGTGATGAATGAAACATCGATATTCAAATAATACTAACTTCACATTTCATAAATTTCCAATAAGAAACTTATTTTTCATGCAATATCGGCTTCACATAGGTTTGAAATAAATACAGAGAAAATAAAATGGAAGCGCAAGCAATATAATATCGTTGTATCTAAATAACTTTTAGGATACTATCTGAACCTGCGTGTTAGTTTATATGCTTTGCACTGTAAAATACGAAATAATCAAGTCAGTTTTATATTTTTGAAGAGCTTTTGTACGGTTTTCAAAATAAACAGGCGAGATCATTTTATGATCGGATTATAAGCTCGGAAAATACAGGATATTTTGAAACATATTGAAGGAGAGCCATACCCCGTTTTTATTTATGTAACAAATGTTGAAAAATATTTTTCTAACAAATGTAAAATTAACTGTCACTGATGTGAAAATGTCCATCATCTTAATACCCTATATATAACAATCACAACAAAAAAGATTTTTTTTTCTATTAATTGAGTTGCTTTTTATCATAAATAACGGAAGTTTTTTTTTACGATTGGAAAGAATAAACAACCTTGCCGCTTAATAACCAAAAGTATTTTTAAAAGTATATAATATAAAAGAAATATTAATCCTTTTAAATACATATTTCTGCAACTAACATTTTTGCAGTTTTGATAGATTTCATAGTTCTAAAATTTGAGAAATATTCAGAGTTAGCTATCATCTTTATGTATTTCAAATATTTATAAACTGGTTTTAAAAATATAGAGATCTTATTTAGATATATGCTTCAGAAACTTTTATGAATCCATAAGCATGAAAAGTATATTTTTCTCAACTTTGTTCACTGAAACATTTCTAAAGCAAAAATCAAAAACAAGTTTAGAAAAAAATATATATCTCAATAGACTTTTTAGCATAGATGTTAGCATTAGTTTAACGATTTAAATCTTTAAAAAAAATTATTTAATATTATAGAGAAGAAATCTTTTCAAAAAAATGTAAGGATTCGATTCAGAAATGTATAAATATAGTAATGGTAAAAGACATTTGGAACTTAAAGAAAAAGGATTTTTTACATTTATTACTAACAAATAAACAGGGTAGAGTGTTCTAGAACTGCGAGTACAAGTTTTGAGGGGGTAGAAAGTATCATTACAACAACAACAACAAATGTTTGTATAGGAAACAGACTACAATCCATTTACTCTTCCAAAAATACAATCGTTTCATTACAATTTGAAAACGAATTTTTTTTCATAAATGAAGGTATTTTAACCCCTTGAGGGGCAAGCAATTACGTTTGTGTAATGCTGAATTTCCACCGGAATTTTTAAAAAATTCTATTTCAAAATAAGTAAAAGCAATTTTACGGCTTTTTTCCACCAAAGTTAGAAAAGTAAAATTTAATAAAATTTTTCTGGTGTAAAACTTCATTAAACGTAGGTGGTATATAATATATACCGGTGCCCCTCAAGGGGTTAACAAAATTTTCAACATACTTGTATATCTTTGTGTGAAATGCGATGTAGGAAAGAATACAGTGATTATGTCAGAGACAGTCATAGTGCGTATAACCTTACCTCAGTTTTTAAATATAATTTTTAGATTTATTTTTGCAGAAAAGTATTACAAATCTTGCAATAAAACAAGGCGATTGTGAATTCTTCGACTCGAGTTTTAAATAGAAAATTTCTTGGTTCCCGGGTCTTTGGAAATCCCAAGGAGGGTACAAATCTTGGTGACACTGTATGAAGCGTAATCTACATTCTGAAACATGGCGCATGCAGTTCAGAATGGTTTGGTTGTGGATCTTTCAACTTCCTCATACAGGGCTCCCAAATGGTCCGCCAACTGAATACCAATATTATTTTAGAAAAATTCTTTTTAGATTTTACTTTAAAAAAGCCCCGGATTCACCTTTTAAAGTTAATTCTACCGCAAGCGTACCATACATTTTTCTGTTAAAATTTATTGGTATTCAGTTGGCGGACCATTTGGGAGCCCTGCGCATAGTGTGAGTAAAGTACTATAATCGGGGTTTGTGCGTGTAAGTGAAGACGATAGCAGGGCTGTCACTGGTGACTAGTTTTATATTCTATTTGCACCATTATTTTTTGAAAATACATTTTATTCTTGCAAATGTTATCGAAGTGTAAATGAAAAATGTTTGTTTTGAAAAAGTGGTGCGAAATAGAATTAACCCCTTCGGGACGGGAGCCTTTTACAAAATTTTTAATCTTTTGTCACCGTTTTTTAAAAACCGAAATTTGTGTCTTATTGAATCGAGAAAATGCGCTGATTAAATAAGGCAACTTTTACAGTACATTTTTACTGGTGAGGAAAAACAAGGATTCTGAGCACTTCATGCGGCACGTATACGTGTCGCTCGCCCCCAAGGGGTTAAAAACTGTCTGCAGTGGCAGTCCTGCGATAGCTCCCAAACGGTACTTCCGATTGTGTTTCCATTTAACAAATTGTTTAAGATATTGTTTAAGACTGGATTGTAAATGAGGAATTCTTCAGAGGATGCAAATGACGTCATTTTATATAAAATAAAAGCGTGTGTTTTAAGTCTGAAAACTGAAATATGCCTTGTATTATCTATATTTATATACATATATATTTTTTTTCATCAGGGGGGGGGGGGCGACACTAAATTCTGAAAAAGCAGAATTAGTGTTTTCTAGTTTTATTATTCTGTTCAGAAAGTGGAGTGGGGTCACTCCAGATTTAATAAAAAGTTAACAAAACCTGTATTTTTGACATCCTGCATTTTTCAATAAGTAAATGGATTTCGACCTGGGTTTCCTACACGAAAATAGCTCTTTGTAGTACAATGTACCTCCACTCAAATGTATGTTGAGTTTCGTAAAATACTATATATATTTTAACATAATATATATATATATATATATATATATATTGTAAGTTAACACATTATCGGCGGGAAAAGAGAAATCGATATACATAAAGTTAAAAATTTCAGTGCAAATTCACCTTGATTTATAATTAAAATTTATAGAAAAATAAACATAAATGTATAAACATTACATAAAGGTGCGTAAAACATAATTTAAAGACATTTTAAAATACTTTAAAATCAAAACTTATTCAACCGAAACTTACTTGGTCTTCATCAGTGGGAACTAAAGGCTGTTGGTTCTTTGTGTCTTCTAGCTTCGCTCGGAACAGATCATCCTACTTCAAGGGTGGTATGAATTTTCCATACCACCCTTGAAGTAGAATGATCTGTTCCGAGCGAAGCTAGAAGACACAAAGAACCAACAGCCTTTAGTTCCCACTGATGAAGGCCAAGTAAGTTTCGATTGAAAACGTTTTGATTGTAAAGGATTTTAATGTATTTTTAATTTTTTTAATTATGTTTTACGCACCTATAACCCCTTGAGGGGCGGTGGGATATATTTGATCTCACCTACGATTAATGAAGATTTGCACCAGAAAAATTTTATGAAATTTTACTTTTTAAACTTTGGTGGAAAAAAAGTTGTAAAATTGCTTTTCATTATTTTGAAATAAAATTTTTCTAAATTTCCGGTGGGAATTCAGCATTACACAAATGCGATTGCTTGCCCCTCAAGGGGTTAAGTAATGTTTATACATTTAAGTGTATTTTCTATAAATTTTAAGAGAAATCTTGTTTTTATTAAAAAAGCATCATTGTCTAAAGTGCATGACTTCCAACTACAGTTCTTCCAGAAAATACATTTATATCATTTTGCCCATATATCATTATCAATCAGTAAAATTTGCAATAATAATTTCAATTTTAATAAGTAGGTTTATAAGTTTTTAGGAAATTTATTTTGTAATAACAATTATTCATGTACATTTTTAAAACATTTTATTAAGTTACTTTTGAATAATTGGTAGCAATACGGACTAGAGGGATAACCTGGATTGGCCAGAATTTCTAGAACTTGCTGTATGAAGTGCCTGTCCTAAAATCTGCTTAACGGACCATTGTGGATTCTAAAGCAAAATGAAAGAAATTACTGATTTCGAAATAAATTCGTTTATTCTTGGAACAATGTGTTTTTCAAGTATTTTTCAAGTTACAAGTGGATACTTTGAAGCCGAATCTCAAGCAGTAAGAAATAAATTTTATCATGATACTTTCACGGCGGGTATGGGTGGAGACGAGATACCTTACACATTACTTTTTAAAGAATATGTCATGATATCTATCTGATTTTTTAATTAGATATTCCGAATTTTCTTCATAAAGTTTTAATTCTTACTTTCTCTTTACAAGATTATAGATTTTCCATAAATTTAAAAAAAAAAAAAAACCAAATAAATTTTTATGGTGTGAATTTAATATCTCAATTTTTTTTTCAGATGCGACAACACTAGTGGCTAGTGACATACATCCACTAATATCGCCAGAGCGCAAATGAATATCTCACCTTATGAAACCTACTGACAGTACTTTTATTTATTTTTAATAGGAGGGTAGAGTTTACAAAAGCAGGTCGTTTTACTTGTGACATTGATTTGCTGTTTTATGTGATTTGTTTTAAAAATTATATCTTGTTTTTGTTATAGATAAAAAAATTTTATACTTTTATACACCTGCTTGTAAGTTTTAATAAAGTCAAATTCATGTATTGTAAGACATTTTATATTAAATCCGTTCACTGAAAGATATTTACTGATGCATAAACTGGAGAAACCTATCTAGGAAACCAATTAAGAAATTACTTTCAGATAAGAGAAGAGCTTCTATTATTTTAAAACCCAAATTTCATACAACATACGTCCGGTAATGTGTTAATAAGGAGAAAGAATATTTTCTAGAGAACAATCCTTAGGGATTAAATGATGTGTCCCCAAACGATTGAAATGTGCTTTATCTGCTGGAGATAATTAGGTAACGCATATTGTAAAAGTTATGAAAATAAGGTAGGAATTAAGATTAAATTATAAATTAATCCTGACATTCATTTTCAAACAGTTACACTTTTTAATTTTTAACCCTTAAATACATGATTTTTTATTTTGCTTTTAATAAATTATATATGATTCTTAGAAAGGTTTATTACACAGGAAAAGTAATGGGAAAAAATCAGAGATACATTTTTCATATAATACGTCAATCTTTTCTTATGTTGCACATCTGCAATACAAGTAAAAACTAATGTCATAGCTAAAATATTGCAAATTAGTAAATATTTTATTAAGTATGAATCTAAATACCTTATTTTTTATATATATATATATATTTGCAAAACTTAACACTTAAATTCATGAATTATTCTTTTAGAATTGTGTTTTTTATACTAATATTTTTTAAGATAGATTTTTAACTTTATTTAGTAGCATATTTTTTGTAGTCTTTGCAAGATGAGGGCTACTACAGGCGACTATTTTTCTATTCTATTCGCACCACTGAAAAAAAAAAAAAAGGTATTGCAGTATATTTCTCTTGCAAATGTTCTCGAACAGTATGTCAATTTTTTTTTTTGTTGTTGTTGTTTTTAGAAAGTGTTGTGAGGTAGAATTAAAAAATAGTCACCTGTGGCAGCCCTGCAAGAATAATATTTCTACATAGATGTTGTGGTTGCTAAGAATTAAATATAAAGTGATGCAGATATGTATCACTATGCATTTAACCCTTTTAGAAGCAAGCAATTGTGTTTCTGTAATGCTGAATTCCCCCCGGAAATTTGATAAAAAATATTTTGAAATAACGGAAAATAATATTCAACTCTTTTTCCCAAGGTTATAAAAGTAAAACTTAATTTAAATTTTCTGGTGCGAATCTGAATTAAAATTAGGTGCGATGTAATATATCCCACCACTCCTGCAGGAGTTAAGGGTTAACGCGCTCCTGGTTTCTATAAGTTATATTTTGAAAAAAAGTCCCCCATGTTCTGAGAAGTACAATAGCAAATATCCCTTTCTTCTACGACCAAAACTCACCGAGTTGTGATAATTTGACTTTTATGGAATTTCACAGCTTATTGGCACTAAAGACAGACAGAGGATTTTTTAGTGCCAGAAAGTTACAATTTTCAGAAAATCAAAATATCATAATGCGGCGAGTTTGGGTCATAAAAGAATATTTTTACTGTTGTACTCGGCAGAACATGGTAAAATGTTTTCCAATATAACTTTTACAAAACACGAATCGTATAAAACTTTTTAAAGTGTAACTTTTTAAAAATGAATGGCCGGATTATTTTATCAGCATAATCTTAATTTCTACCCTATTTTGAATACTTCTAAAATTTACATACTCTATAGTGGTGCCAAGTGTCCTGCGTCAAACTGAAATCCAAATGATCTGGACAGTGTACACCACTAATTTCTTACAGTTTATTTTGCATCTTTATTCGCAGATAATACTGACAGAAGATAAGGCGAAGAAAATTGCTTTAAAATACTTTTCCAGCGCATTTGGAGCTCCGATTTACGCGGGACACCTGGTAACATTAATTACCTGCGTATCTCCAACAGGTAAATAATTAAAGCATGTTTTAATCTTTTGGGACACACTATGTATTCAACTCACTGCATTTTTTTCTTTAGTATTTCCTTTTAAATAAGAAAAAAATATGTATATTTGTCATTTATAGGAATTAAAAAAAAAAAAAATGTTTACTTTACCTTTGCAGTTTTACACCTTTTTTCTCAGAAAGAATATTAAATCGTTAATGTTATTTTGAAACAATATTGTTTTTCTATAAAAGTGTATTGACACTGATGCATTACTTACAATTTTAACATTAAAATAAAGTTTTAAAATATGATTCAATGCACAAAATACATGTTTCCGTGAAATGTTGCACAGCTTTCCAGTAACGTAAATGTTAAAATACTTTATTTTGTGGGGTTTTGAATTCGCATGGATCTTTAGAAAATCCTATCTTGTGCAATTTTTAAAACTATTTTCCGCCAATAGATATTTATACTTTTGCTATAAAACGTACTATTTATGCAAAACGAAAGGCTTATTTTTTATCCAGAGTTATGGGAGCCAGAAAGTTTCTAACCCCTTAAGGATCGCTTAATATTTTAAACCATCAAAAAATTACCTATTTTTTTTTAATTACAGAAATCGAATAATTATAAGGTTTCTAAATAAAATATGCAATTAATTTTTTTTAAGGCAAAATAAAAAGATGTTATAGAACAAATTCACATTTGTAGAAAGTCCATCATGCGAGAATTCTGCGTCTTAACCGTTAATTCTAAAACCCTTATTTTTCACATCTTAGATGTTTTTTTATTATCATCACACAAATTTTAACAGATAATACTTGAAATAATATATACACTGCGCAGCAAAAGTTTAGACACTGGTGATTTTTAACCTTTAAATAAAAAATACGAACACTTGGGTTATACAAATGACTGTACTTATTTTTAAATATATTTTAAACGTTTTAGGACAGAAATAACGGTTTCAATGTAGGATATTATTTAATTTAACTGAAAAAAGTGAAATTTTCATATTGCAAAAGTTTAGACACTTTTGTGATTTTTCGGCAATTGTTCACGGAAAAACGCATATTTCAAACTTATGGCGTCACATGCATGAAGTATGTAAGTGCACCTCGCGATAGCATCTGTTAGTGAAGATGCCGCGCGCAAGAAATTTTCAGTCAAATGAAGTAATTAAAGCATGGAAGCTGAAATCGAATGGGAAGACTGTTGCAGAAATTTCAGCTACTTTGAAGCCAAAGAAGTCTGTCTATTAAGTACTATCTAAGGGTGACTCTTTCAAAGCAAAACATAGATCTGGAAGGACTCGTGTGGCCAGAAAACGAGATTATAGAAGGATCCATAAACTGGCATCTAGACAAATGATGACTGCTAATCGCATTAAAAGTGAGTCAGAGCTTTCTGTGTCAGCGGATAATTTCGTAGATGCATTAAAGAAAAATGTACATTAGTTTACATGAAAATGATAAAACAACCAGCCTTGAAATCTCACAACAAATTGACCCCTTTCCTGTCGCGGAGTAATTCTTTTTATAAACTGTGGAAATAATGGACTGATACCAGAATTTATAAACGAAGTTATTAGAAAATACGAAATTGCTTATTTTCACGTATGTTATAAAAGGAAAATTTTAATTAAATATTCTTGCCATTTTTGAAATTAAAATTAGGTTTCCTTTGCCCTCGAAAGGGTTGATGACTTGGGCCTCACTTTGTTTTAATTCTCAAGTATCTCTGAAGTTTCTCAATGGACGCTAAGCTGCGTAAGACTACATACATACATTGGAAAACAATTTACAGCCATTTGGTGAAATTTTATCTCTTCCAAAGTATGTATTTGAGCAAGATAATGCGTCTATTCATGTTGCATACAAATCAAAAAATTGGTTTAACTCTCAAAATATTACTATTTTCGACTGGCCCGCGTGTAGCCCTGATCTGAATCCAATCGAAAACTTTTGTGGCATCATATCTCATACGGTTTATGCAATTTTTTAACAATACTCCTCTGTAAATGAGCTTCGATCAGATGTTGAACGTGTTTGGCGCGAAATAGACCCCAAAGTCATGCAGTATTTAGTTTCTTCGATGGAAAGTCACATTTTTGCATTAATAGCAGACAATGTAGGTGCAGTTCGATTTTAATTTATGGATATTTTTCTGTTAACAGACAGATTGTCTATACTTTTGCAACAATGTTAAATTTGTTTTTTTGTCATTATATATTATGTAACGTGCATAAATTAAAATTTATTGTTTCTGTATGAAAGATAAGTCCCCAGTAATATATGACAGTTGAATTACAACAATTCGTTACATACTTCTCAGCACAGAAGCATAATTGATCATTGTCTAAACTTTTGCTGAGCACTGTATACATGGTCAGGGCCTGATTACCAACGGGGCACACTTACACCAATAAATTTTAAAAGAAATGTTCTTCTTATTAAAAGGCCGTATTCATATATAATTTCTGCCATGAATGAGCTAAATTTTTCTGTTTATTTTTACTGGTAGGAATGTGCCCCGTTGGTAATCAGGCGCTGTACATGGTGTGTTCACAAAGTTTCAAGACTGGTCTGAGAATACAAAATTGATTAAACAGTTCTGCGAACTGTACAGCGAATTAAAATTCTTCAAAATATGACCCTTGGGCATCAACACACCGCTGCCAGCGTTTTTTCCATTGTTTATAGGCTCCCTGGAAGTCTTTGCGCGCAAAGCAGTTAAGGGACCTCGTCGAAGTTGGAATCGTAGATAGCTGGTATCGTGTCGAATCGCTTCCCTTTCAGGTCTTTCTTAATCCGGAGGAACAAAAAAAGTCACTGGGAGCGAGGTCGGCGATGTAGGAAGGCTTGTGGCTGTATTGTTACGTTAAACTATGCCAAAACTTTGGCGGCTGCGAGCAACGTGTGTGACGATGCATTGTCGCAGTGAAAAATCCAATAGTATCTGATGTTTCGGCGGAAGAGCGAGGCCAGGTCAGTTTTAAGCTGGAATGCACCACTATTTAAAGGATCGAGCCTGGCGCGTCTCCCAGACATCAGATACGATTGGATTATTCACCACGACAATGCGCCCTCTCACACGTTGCTCGCCACCGCCGAAGTTTTGACTATGTTTAACGTGGCAATAGTGCTGCAAGCTCCCCTACAGCCCCGACTTTGCTCCCAGTGGCTTTTTTTGTTCCTCCGGATCAAGAAAGACGTAAAAGAGAAGCGATTCGACATGATTCCAGCGATCCAGGCAGCTTCGACGAGGTACCTTAACAGTCTTGTGCGCGAAGATTTCCAGGGAGCCTATGAACAATGGAAAAAACGCTGGCAACGGTGTGTGGATGATAACTGTCATATTTCGAAGAATTTTAGTTCGCTGTACAAAAATGTTTGATAAATTTTGTGTTCTCAGACCAGTCTTGAAACTTTGTGCACACCATGTATACATCAAATTTTGATTGTTAATAATTTTTTTGAAGGCGATATATTTTGAATCATGCAATACAAAGTCCAACAACACAACCAGCGCTAAAAAACCAAACCCCAATGGCAATATTCAAAGACTTCTCACGGAAATGCCAGTTCAATTTTTCTGGTTTCAGAAGTTTTTCCAGCAATTAAAACTCCAGCCCGGAAGTATGACGGGCACGAGAAATAACGAGCGACAACTGAGTTCATAATATTAATGGGGGAGAGAATTAAGGGGTTAAATGATAAAAATCCATTGGAGTTTGATCGTGGATTGGGAAGATTCTCATTAATTTAGACTATTATTTCTTTTTGCATTCATCTATTTATTTTTTATGCAAGTAAAACTCATTTCTTTAATTGTAAAAAATAGTAACACAAGATTGAATATTGTATGATAAAATTAATTTTCGAAAACTAGTTTTGTCCTGATTTTGAAATGCAAGTTCTTAATTTTTGAGATGTCATTTATGCTTTACATTACTTATTTTACATTGCATCTAGATTATACCTCATAAACAAAGAAAAAGAAATAAATTAAAACAATGAATAATTAAAAATCTATATAAAAAACTGTTCTTATTTTCTATAATACCTTAATAAAAAATTGTTTATTTTTCTGGTAAAACAAGAGATAACCTAACAATCAGTGTCTCTAAAATTTTAATCCGTGGCTAGTTTTGCAAGATTAATTCTGTCGTACAATACTCAAACTTTTGTTATTGTTTGTTACAATGTAACAAATATATTTTATTCCTATAAAACATAAACAACGAAATTCAAAAAGAAGTAGTAGTCTCAATAAAGTAATTTTTGTCATTTCAAACTTTTCTGTCCCTTTAGGACTTTTCCCGGAAGGCATTTTCGGTATTTTTAATATGTAGCGGCCAAATCCAGATATTGCCAAATAAAATAGATTTTTTATTCGGAAATTTCTGTTGTTACCGGAAAGTTTAAACAGTCATTCTTTGTTTGTTATATTAATAGCTGTTTCCTTACAGTGGAAGAAATACTTTTTAAATTTTGCTGGTATGAATATGGAATTTCTGAATAAAATAAAACCGCATTTTACTTTCATGACTATCGGAATCGCGCAAATCTATTTAAAATGGGCAATAATAAAAAATTATAATAACAAAAAATATAATAAAATAAAACACTACTTCCTGTAATGTCACAGAATATGATTTCACTGCAGTTGGTCACGCAACTGATATTACATTCTCTTGCTTTTATGATTTGTTCTATTCATGACTGTGATCACAGTCTCCCGCCTGCAAAGTGTTAATAGATCTTTGAAACGAAACAAAGACATTTTTAATTTGAACGTCATTCACCAACTGAATAGCGCTGGTAGAAAAATGGCGGCTGCCGAAAGCGGATTTTTTTTTTTTAACGTATGAGTGGTACCTTAAATTTTAACATCAGTATTTTATCAATGATTTCTTTGACTTGTTTAATCTCAGAAAAGTATAGCGGAAAAATCTTTCAAAAATTATTGGTACGAATATTCAAGGGACCGTACACACGCTGTAAAAAATCCTCCTTTGGAAGTCACCATTTTTCTCTGGCAGAATTGAACACCGCCCCAGTGTCCCCAGATTGTTGATCGTCACCGCATTTTTGAAATAGAAATATTCGGCCTATTTAAAATTAGATTAAAAATTCTGAAAAAAAGGCGAATTATATTATTTAAAAAAAAGTGGTGATAGTCAAATAATTTGAATTTAAAAAGTCCCCAATCTGCCAACACTGCACCGCCCCTAGAATACTAGGCCTGAGTGCAAACACAAGAATGGCGACTGCCGAAGGCGGATTTTTTTTCTTTTTATCGTGTGTACGATCCCTTAAATTTTGGTACTAAAAATTATCAAAGTTTTTCCGCTTCAAATTTCTGAGATTAAACAAGACAAAGAAATCTTTTATAAAAGACTGGTGTCTAAATTTTGGGGACCGTACATACGTTAAAAAAGATCCGCCTTTTCAGCCGCCATTTTTTTGGCAGCGCTGAGGCCTAGAATTTAGGCGCGGAGAGCTGAAGATCACAAAAAGAAAATAGAGGTGCCATTGAAAATCTCCGTTGAAGATTTTTTCCTTAAGAATTAGATAATTAAAGAAATAGTATTTGAATACAATTTCTATATTAAAATATATTAAAATATATGTCGTATTTTATGCGCGATTTACTTACAGTTATAAAGAGATAAACGTTAACAGCCATGTAGAGCTTTAGTAATGCGAAGAGAATCACAATATAATTTTTAACCAATGGCAGCATTATTTTTAAGGTTCCCGTCTGTATCTTCATATTTTATTTTTTTATTTTTCAATGGTATATCAAAGGTCGGTGTTTAACCGGTTTAGGATTTTTTACCTTTTTTTTTTTTGTGCGGGGGTGGGGGGTGGGAGACACTTTTATTTTCGGATCCGAAAGTGAAAGCGATCAGATAGGGTCTAAGACAGGGGTGTCAAACTGTGGCCCGCCGGATACCACTAAAATTTTACAGTTATCTTTGCCTTATTTAATCATCGAATTGCTGCGATTCAACTTGTCGACTATTTCTTTAAAATTTTAGTGGTATCCGGCGGGCCACAGTTTGACACCCCTGGTCTAAGATATCGTACAGAAAAAAAAAACAAAAAAAAAAAAAACAAAAAAAAAAACATTTAAAAATGTTAAAATGCAACGGTAAATTCGAAAAGAACGCTGCCATTGGTTTTACATTAGCTTGTCTTCGCATTATTAGGTTATATTTTTGATTTATCGCTTAAATTAAATCTAATGCTTTAAATTTTATTGATTATTTTTAGAAACATTTTTAGTAGAAATATAACTGTTATTTAACACCGTAAAAACTTTCTTTAAGCAAAATTAATCATGTTTCTTACGGTTAAATAAGAGTTAATTACGCATTTAAAATCACGTTATTAATTGTTGTGGGATTATGGGCCCTTTTTGAAATTTTTTTATTTAAAAATTCTAAAAAAGGAGAAAATATAATATGCACATAAATTAACGTTTTTAAAGACGTTTAAGCGTTATTTATATTTATAAAGTATTTATTTGTTGGTTATCAACTTTTAAAAAAAAATTGTAAAGTTACAATCCTATATATCATGCTTCTTTCATATATCCCGACAACATGATATAACGAGGGGTTACTGCATTAGTCAATTAAACATCTTGAAGAGTTTTATCTTACTTTCCTTGAAAACTATTGAGGCATAAAAATATCAGAAGATTGTACAGCAAAAGTGTAAGATTTGTTTGTTTGGTATTCTTTTCCATTTTTCAGAACAAACTGAGCCCTAAAACAAGTATATTTTGTACATATGTTAACAAACCATTGGAATTTTATATTACGCCATGGAAAATCACGTTTTAAACACTCGGAATTTCACGCTTCGGTGAAAATCGCTGTACGTTAACTGATCACCTTTATCTTTTATTTATTTTATTTTACTTTATTTTCTTTTAACAGTAAGATTTTCGCATCATTTTCCGATTATATTTCAAGCATTGACGGCGTAGGGCTCATTCTTTCAACCCCTTCACGGTCGCTTAATATTTAAAAAAAACATCAAAAAGTATCTATTTTTTTTATTACAGAAATTGAATAATTATAAGGTTTCTATATAAAATATTCAATTAGTTTTTTCTTTTTTTTGAGGAGAAAAATAAAGATGTTATAGAACAAATTCAAATTTATAAAAGTCATCATGCGAGAATTCTGTGTCTTAATATTTGTTTTACACCATACAAATTAATGCTAATAAGACCTTTATTTTCCACATCTCAGATCTTTATTTATCATCATTACACAAATTTTTACAAATAATATTTGAAATAATGTATATGCATTAAATTTTAATTATTAATAATTTTTTTGAGTGTTGTATATTTCGAAACATGCAATACAAATCCCAGCATTACAATCAGCGCCAAACCCAAGCGGGCATATTCAAAGACTTCAGACGGAAATGCCAGTTAAATTTTTCTGGTATCTGAAGTTTTTTACAGCAATTAAATCTCCAGCCCGGAAATATGACGGGTACGAGAAATAACGAACGGCATCTCAGCCCGTGATATTGACGGGAGCGAGAATTAAGAGGTTAATGGAGGGCGTTAGAACGAACTTTACGGAAATGTTAATGTTAGTTATCTTGTACATAAATGGCAAATTTTTCTCTTTTCCCGTACCACTAAAATTTAATAAAAAAATTTGCTTTATATAATTGCAGATATCGACGATTAAATACTACAAAATCAACCAATAAATGTACGAAAAAATCGTAAAAGGCGGCAACTATGCTTTTCGACGAGATATCTTTATAAGTGAATTTTTAATTCTGTGTGAATTAAAATAAAGCAAAATCCTCTATACAGTGGGCATCATAGTGCCACGAAAGTTTCTCACTTTTAACCCTTTCAAGGGCGGTGGCTATAGGGTCTAGCCACCTAATTTTAAATCCAAAACTGACTACTGCCACCAAGAATATTTTAATAAAATGTTGCTTTTGTAATTAAAGTGCAAAATAGCGTTTTTTTATTTACTAAGAAATTCGCTTGAATATTATGGTGTCAATTATTTCATCATTTTATGAACAGAATTCCTCTGCCCCTGAAAGGGTTAAGAGCCTACACTAGTCATTCAAAAAAACCCGGATGATAATGTTAATCATAAGAGAAAGTTATTTTCAAATATCTCGCTTGAATTTTGATATTTTCAAACGATTTTTTTGCACAAGATAGCTCAGGACGATCTACATCCGGGCTAGTTTTTACTTTTTTGATTTTGATTTCAGATTTTTTTAAATTACTTTTACTTTCGGAACCGGTTTGAACCGGTTGTGAAATTGAAACTAACCTAATAATAATAATATTAATAATAATAATAATAAAAAAACTATAACCAAAATTGAAAAAGTAAAAACTAGCCCGGTTGTAGATCATCCTCAGCTATCCTATGCAAAAAAATGCAATCAAAAATATTAAAATCAAAGCGAGAAATTTGAAAATAACACTCTCATAGACTTTACATTAGCAGCGCTTTCCTTTTTTGTCGTGACTGAAGTGGACCTTATAGAGGAAAATCACATACATATATAGATCTTGGGGGATTTAGGAATGTATTAGCTAAGTAGAAGTATTAGAATTCTACTATTTGAGAGTGTCCGTTATGGTGGTTTTAACCCTTTAATTCTCGCTCCCATGATATTCACGGGCTGTGTCTTTTACGCAGATTGTTTGAATACTACCAGTTTTATAAAATAGCATAATTGGCTTTATTATGGTATCATTTTACCTGTCATTAAATAAGGTGAATATTTCTTTTTCAAAAAAGTGGTGTCAATGAGCAATTTGAATTTTTAAATCGTAATTTAATGCAACCGTTAAGGGGCTAATGTACCATTCCTTCAGTATTATGACAATCTACCAAAGAGAAAAAAAATTATCAAAAAATTCCTGCAGATGAAAATGATACGAGAATCTCAATATATATCCTCCATCAAGAGATTTCGTTATAAGAAAATTTTTAATTTTTCTGGAACTGAAATAAAATATTCGTCCTTCAGCACCATAGCATTTCAATGAAAGAAAACAAAAATTACGTTTGAAAAAGCCCAGCAAATGAGTCCATGTATCGTATACGGTCTTTACCTCTGAGTACCATTATTTTTGAGTATTAATATTTACTCTATTTAATTGCATTCCATTTAATTTAAATTTAATCATTTTCTAAGAAGAAATAAGGCGGGAATATTATTTGGAAATTGTGGTATTCGAAAGTAAGGACTGGACAAACCCTGTAGATTTTTAAGAAATAATGAAATAGAATTATTAAGCAATTTTCAATGAAGTATAATACAACTAACATGTAAACAATTATTAACATGTTAATTCTATCATTAATCTTTTGAAGAAAACCCAGTAGGTAAAATAATTCAAAGAAACAACTGTAAAATAACAGCTCGAATTAATCATAAATAAAATAATAATAATAATAATAATTAAGTAAATGAAATAAAAACAAATCTTGCAAGTTAACATTAAAACGTCCGTAAATTTTACTCAAGTTTTATAAAAATATTTTACACCGAAATTTTTATTTAAATCTGTTTAACATAATTATTTAAAATTTTTCTTCATTATATCTTTTAAAATTATTTTGCAAAGAAATTTCTGGTTCCAACCGAAATATATTCATATGATAGAAGTCAAAATGACCCCTCAGTGTCTTTTTAGTGTTAAATGGTCCAAATGTATAGCTTAATATAATAGAATCAGTCTTCGTCCATAAAAAAAAAGTAGAAAACTCAGCACGTTTTCGTAATAAAGCTTTACGATAGGGACATTGAATTAGAATATTAAAGAGTATAAATTCAAAAATTTCTGGCCCATTTTCAAAAGCTAGAGGGCGTTTGCATTATTGAAAAAAGGATTATGTCACTTTAACTCTATTTTTAAAAGCAAAAACAATCTTTAATGCTTAAAATACAGAAATATTTTTTCATTACCAATATAGTTTTTTCACTTATTTTTTAAAGTTACGTTTTATTATACATGAGAAATATTTAAGGATGTTGCATTATTCGTTTATGATTTAATAAGTAAATTATAATCAACTTGATTAAGTTTGAATCAATCGTCACTATAAAAAAATCCTAACCAAGTAAATGATTGAAATAAATATGCAATAAAACTGAATAACTTGAATCAATAAAAAAATATGAAAGTTCTGAATTACATTTACAAATAGAACAATAACATTGAATGAGTCAACATAAAAAATATTATTTAGAAATGAAATGTTTCAAGTGAATAGTCAACGATATCTAATCTATCGCCGTGTAATATTAATTGAATCAACAAGCTCAATGAAATCTAGTTAATCGTTCACCATCCAAAAAAAAAAAAAAAAAAAAAACTAGAAATTAAGTGATCGAAATGAATAGTCAACAAAATCAAATCTACAATAAAAAAAATTAAATGATTAAAACAAATTGCTGAATAAAATCGAATTAATTGCTCACCAATCCAACAATTCTCAAAAATAAATTATTTAACACGTTCTCGCCGGCGTGCCTCACCGGTGGGTCACGCTCGCCTGTCCCATCAGGCGGCGTGCTTCATCGGTAGGTCAGGCTTAACTGTCGCATCAGGCGGCGTGCATCACCAGTGGGTCACACTCGATTGTTCCATAGAAAGCGTTTACTACAGGTGGGTCACACTCGACTATGCTATAGACGGCGTGCATTATAGGTGGGCCACACTTGAATATTCGAAAATTCAGTAGTAAAAACAATTCATTATTATAAACTTAACATATTCACGACAAAATATCATTAACTAAAGGCGTAGCTTCTACCTTACAGAAATGCATTTATATCAGATTTTCCATATTTCATTTGATCAGGTGTGTCAAACTGTGACCCGCCGGATACCACTAAAATTTTACAGTTATCTTTGCCTTATCTAATCGTCGAATTGCTGCTATTCAACTTGTCGACTATTTCTTTAAAATTTTAGTGGTATCCGGCGGGCCACAGTTTGACACCCCTGCTTTAGATTGTAAGACATTTTACATTAAATTCGGACATATGTAGTCAATAAAATCATGTCCCTAATTAATTTTCTTACTCCTTACGAACTTTCAGAACAGTGCTGAACAGTGAAACCCACAATCAACTCTGCTTTTTATGTTCGAGTTCAGTTAAATAAATATGAGAGGGGCGGGGCATTACATACAGTGTCTGAATAAGCAACAGTACCGCGCCGTCGGATGCAGCGAAATGTGAATTCGAGCACCATTTCACAGCGAAAAACATGAATATCGGTGCCGGCGTGAACGTGTTAAATGAATAGTTGATAAGAAAAAACCTATTCTCAAAATATAAAATGACTGAAACAAATAGCTGATTAAAATCGAATTAATCATTCATCATTCAAACAACTACTAGAAAGTAAGTTAACCTAAATGAATAGTCAACAAAATCATATCTACAATGAAAGCAAATTAAAGTATTAAAACAAGTAGCTGAATAAAATCGAATTAATCGTTCACCAATGAAATAATTCTCAAAAATAAATTATTTAAATGAATAATTGATAAAACGTATTCTGAAAAACAAAATGATTGAAACAAATAGCTGAATAAAATCGAATTAATCGTTCCCCAACTTTAAAAAAATCGCAGAAATTAAGTGAGTGCGCATGGTTTTTCACAATTGTCACCACTATTTTTTTAAGCACTCTTCAATGTAGTTAATCGCAGAATTTGTAACAACTGTCTTCTACTAAATAAGGTGATAGTCATTATTTGCATTTAATAGTTACAAACTGAAAACCATTCATACCCAGGGTAAGCTCAATTTCCCACGGGTTAATCTTCATTATTCAAACTAATTAAAATACAAAATTTCTGTTTTTAAAACATTTCAGCACGTGTTTCCAAGAATATATTTTTATTAAGATTTTTAATAGGTATATCTCTTGTACAGAAATTAAGACATACTAAAGACTAAATTCAACATCTGAAAGACTTTTTGATCATTGAAATATATTCGCATTCTCATTTGGGTTTTTCCTTTGTTAACCCTAGATCTACCGGGAATTTTATTCAAGTTTTAATAAAACGTTCTACACCAGAATTTTTATTTAAAACTATTTAACTTATTTATTTACCTTATTTTTGTCTGGTTTATATACTTAGTTTATTTTAAAGAAATTTCTGGTTTGAATGAATATTTTGTATGTACCTGTCGGGTCCAATGGACCCGTCTGGTAGACGGAGGGTTAACACAAACAATTTTTAATACTTATTTTTACTCTTTCAGCACAGTTTAGAAATACAAGCTCAAGTTACATTATTTATTGCCAATGAAGATTAATTAATCAAAACTTATGCCAGATTGTAATTAGACAGTTACAAGAAATCCTTAGAATGTTACTCCATTGAAAGTATAGGCAATAAATAGCTCACAAAAATCAAACTATTCACCATTTAAAAAACGATCAGAAATTAAGTAGTAATTCAAATGAATAGTAAGTAAAATAAAGTCTAACATCTATCTTCGCTAGAAAATTAGATTATCATACCAAATGGCTAAATTAAATCGAATTATTTTTTCCCCATTTAAATGAAAAAATTAAGTAACTTGTGTAAGAATCGTTCAGAAAAGTCTCATCACGTGTTTTTAATAATATTTTTTGAGAAAGTTATTGTACTATACACTATAAAAGAAAACGGACTAAAATACGGAAAAAGTACTGGCGTCTCGATTGCCAGTACAATTTCCGTATTTTAGTCCTTTCTTTTTTACAGTGTAATATGCCTAGCATACTAATTCAAAAAATTTCCGTTCGCAATCCAAATCTGAAAGACATTTTTAGGATCGAAACACATTCATTACACTTTGTTTCATTTTTTCGTAAACAAAAACCATGTTTAAAAGCCCACTTCAGTCTCGAAAAGAAAGGAAAACTCTATTTTAAGTCTATGGGGGCATTATTTTCAAATTTCTCACTTTGATTTTAGTTATTTCGAATGATTGTTTTTGCATAGCATAGCTGAGGACAGTCTACAACTGGGCTAGTTTTTACTTTTTGATTTGGGTTACAGTTTTTTTTTTTTTTTATATTAGGATATTTTATATTTCAGAACCGGTTCCGAAAGTGAAAGTAATAAAATCAAATCTGAAACCAAAATCGAAAAAGTAAAAACTAGCCCGGTTGTAGATCGTCCTCAGCTATCCTATGCAAACAAATGATCCAAAAATATTAGAATGAAAGCGAGAAATTTGAAAATAACGCCCCCATAGACTTTACATTAGCGTTTTGCTTTTTTGCCGTGACTGAAGTGGACTCTTAATGGCGGAAAAATACAGATATATTTTTCTATGTCCCTTAATTTATTTATTTTCGAAGTTCTATAACAGATTTTAGAAACACGAACTGGTATTACATTATTCAGAGCTGATAAATGAATGAATTAATAATAACCTAGATTATAATTAGTTACAAGAAAATAATATTACATCAGGGTTCGTAAGAGTCCTTGAATTTGCAGACTAAGAAATTCTTCAGAACCTGTACTTTCTTATAACAAATCTGTCCTTAAACAAGGCGAAATTTCGCGCGTTTAAACACGAGTTATTTTTCTATAAAAAAAAAATACTGATATTCGGCCTTGAAAATAACGGTACCCCTACGAACCCTGTACATCGTATTATTTATTACATCTTCGAAATCATTGACAAATATCTCACTGAAATCAAATCGATCGCTTTTCAAAACATTCTTCGAAAAAAGTGATTCAAAAGTCAGTAAAATAAAGTCTGACATCTTTCTTCGCTAGAAAATTAAATGATCAAAACAAATGGCTGAATTAAATCGAATTCATCGTTCTCCATTTAAATTAAAAAATAAAGACATTTGTGTAAGAATTGTTCAGAAAAATCTCATTACGTGTTTGTAATAATATTTTCTGAGAAAGTTAATGAACTACAATATGTCTAGCATACTCATTCGAAAATTTTCGTTCACTTTATGCATTTTTGCATAAGAGTGCAACAGCTATTGAACCAAGATCTGAATATTTATAAAACTAGTTATAGTACGAACGCATCTCATCTGCCACGTTTTACGTACAGTTTCCGAGTTATTATGATTGAAAAAGTTTTGAGGCACTTTGGTTCATTCTTTCATAAACCAAAACCACTTTTAACCCCTTAACGATCGAATTAAATTACGGTTGAATAATTGAAATTGCTTATTGGCACCACTTTTATGAAAAAGAAATATTCACCTTATTTAATGACAGGTAAAACAATACTAAAATATAACCAATTTCACTATTTTATAAAACTGGTGGGAATCAAACAATTTGAGTAAAAGACACAGCCCGAGAATATGACGGGAGCGAGAATTAAGGGGTTAATAGCAATAATATAGATATACTTTCCTTTGGTCGTTCAATTTATTTACTTTTGAAGTTAAGTTCCTTAACAGATTTTAGAAACAGGAGTTAAATCTTACACAGGGTCGTACTTGTCCTGAAATTTCAAGACCAGGAAATTCTCCGGTGCAAGTATTTTCTTATAGAATATCTCTTCTTAACCCCTTAAGTCTCGCTCCCGTCATATTCACGGGCAGTGTCTTTTACTCAGATTGTTCGATTCCCACCAGTTTTATAAAATAGTGTAATTGGCTTTATTTTAGTATCGTTTTACCTGTCATTAAATAAGGTGAATATTTCTTTTTCAAAAAAGTGGTGCCAATAAGCAATTTGAATTTTTAAACCGCAATTTAATTCGAGCGTTAAAGGGTTAAATAATGCGAAATTTCAAGCATTTGACCTAGATATATTTTTCTATAAAAAAAATACTGATATCTTTCCTGAAAAATCCCCTTAAGCGTACGACTCCTTCTTACATCATTCATAGCTGATAAATGAATGAAACAAAACTTTATCTAAATTGTAATTATAGCAAAATAGTAGTAAGTAATTCCATTGACAAAATCATCAACATACAGCGCAGTGAGATGAAACTGATCGCTATACAAAACATTCTCAGAAATTAAGTGAATGAAATGAATATTCAACAAAAACATGACTATCTTCACAAAAATAATTTATTGAATCAAATTGATAAGTAAAATCGAATTAACATTTCAGTATTGATAATATATAAATTATGAAATTTTATTATAAATAAAAATCGTTTTAAAAATCATATCAGGTGATTGTAACAGCATTTTTGAAAACGATATTAAATTAAAAAATCATTAGTTTAAAATTCAGAAATTTTCGGCTTAAATTTTAATAAAGAAACACACCTTCGATTATTGAAATAAATTCGCGCCACTTTATATTTATTTTTTTTATACTAGAACCGCCATAGCGATCATTTTTCCAGGTACAAAATACAAATATTTCGATTAGGATAAGAAATTAATAAATTAAATATTTGTCTCGGAGAAATAAATCAGTTAAATAAGTTAAATAGTTTTCAATAAAAATTCTGGTGAAAAATATTTTTATACCACATGCGTAAAATTTCCGGCCGTTATAGTGTTAATTCAAACCGAAAATTCCAAAAGAAGAAATTTTACTTTAAGTAATCACGAAACGTCTGTCATTAAATAAAGAAAAAATAAATAAATCGTAAACAAAAATCATATATAACCCCTTGAAGGGCATATATCCCACCTAATTTTAATCGAGATTTGCACCAGGAACTTTTAATTAAATTTTTCTTTTGTAACTTTGGTGGAAGAAAAAGTTGTAAAACTTCTAATCTTTATTTTAAATTGGAAATTTTCGAAAATACCGGTGTGAATTCAGCATTAGAGGAGTCGAACAGACTCAGACCATATGATTAAATGTCAACTGGAACCAGAAATTCTTTCATAAAATAAGTTAAATTTAAACTACACAGATTTACAGATTACACCGATTTGACATATTTTACAAATTCAAAAGTTTTTGGCCCGAAATCAAAATCTGAAAATTATTTGCTTTATTGAAACAGATCCGCATCATTTTCGTTCATATCTTCGTGAACTAAAATTTAAATTTATATATATGTAGTCAAACTTTTTGTAATTATAAACCATTTTAACACTAGAACGTCCGGAAGGAGTCGATCAGACTCAGACCATATGATTAAATGTCAACTGGAACCAGAAATTCTTTCATAAAATAAGTTAAATTTAAACTACACAGATTTACAGATTACACAGATTTCACAGATTTTACAAATTCAAAAGTTTTTGGCCCGAAATCAAAATCTGAAAATTATTTGCTTTATTGAAACAGATCCGCATCATTTTCGTTCATATCTTCATGAACTAAAATTTAAATTTATATATATGTAGTCAAACTTTTTGTAATTATAAACCATTTTAACACTAGAACGCCCGGAAGGAGTCGATCAGACTCAGACCATATGATTAAATGTCAACTGGAACCAGAAATTCTTTCATAAAATAAGTTAAATTTAAACTACACAGATTTACAGATTACACCGATTTGACAGATTTTACAAATTCAAAAGTTTTTGGCCCGAAATCAAAATCTGAAAATTATTTGCTTTATTGAAACAGATCCGCATCATTTTCGTTCATATCTTCATGAACTAAAATTTAAATTTATATATATGTAGTCAAACTTTTTGTAATTATAAACCATTTTAACACTAGAACGCCCGGAAGGAGTCGATCAGACTCAGACCATATGATTAAATGTCAACTGGAACCAGAAATTCTTTCATAAAATAAGTTAAATTTAAACTACACAGATTTACAGATTACACCGATTTGACAGATTTTACAAATTCAAAAGTTTTTGGCCCGAAATCAAAATCTGAAAATTATTTGCGTTATTGAAACAGATCCGCATCATTTTCGTTCATATCTTCATGAACTAAAATTTAAATTTATATATATGTAGTCAAACTTTT
This sequence comes from Maratus speciosus, assembly GCA_963932465.1. Classification (NCBI taxonomy): domain Eukaryota; kingdom Metazoa; phylum Arthropoda; class Arachnida; order Araneae; family Salticidae; genus Maratus; species Maratus speciosus. The sequence continues at coordinate 202,924,579 of OZ010794.1, read as the reverse complement.
TGTAATTATAAACCATTTTAACACTAGAACGCCCGGAAGGAGTCGATCAGACTCAGACCATATGATTAAATGTCAACTGGAACCAGAAATTCTTTCATAAAATAAGTTAAATTTAAACTACACAGATTACAGATTTATTTATTTTCAATTAAATAATTTTAAATAAAAATTCTGGTGTTAAATATTTTTCTGAAATTTGAGTAGAATTTCCGGGCAATCTAGTGTTAACCGCTAAACCTATAAATTAGGAATCTTCACCCTTTTTGCTAAAAACCGTGTGACACTACAAACTTTGAAAGGTAATGTTAGCTTCATTTAATACCAAAGGTAGTTTTACTAAATGAAGCAACCTTTTTATTTCAAAAATACTGGTAGCTTGATTGTTAGTTTAATTATGCACATTTATTTTTACCGTTGCGTCAACGCAACACTAGTGGTTAATGTGTTAACAAATGCAAAATTGACGATACATATATACAGAGCTCGCAGCGCTCCTAAATGTTTCTACATTTCCTACCACTATTTCAAATAGAAAATCTTCGTGATAGATTCCTTTAACATTTTCAATAGAAGTCTAAAATAAAAATTATGTTTTAACCCTTTCCGACGCAGTGTGTCCGGAAAGGGTTAAACCTTTCCGGCACAGGCAAATTTTGTTGTAAAATGATGAAATCATCGACTGACACCGGAATTTACATACGACTTTTTTAGAAATTTAAAAGTTGCTACTTTACGCTTTCATTGTTAATGCAAAATTTTATTAAAATATTCTTGGTGCCGTTTGTAAATTTAGAATTAAAATTTGGTATCTCGACTTGGGCACACTATACCGGAAAGGCTTAAAATAGTTGTAGCAAATTGAGACAATTTTAGGAACTCTGCCAGAATGGTATATTTAACCCCTTAACGCTCGAATTAAATTACGGTTTAAAAATTCATATTGCTTATTAGCACCATTTTTTTTAAATTCACCTTATTTAATGGCAGGTAAAACGATACTAAAATAATGCCAATTACGCTATTTTATAAAACTGGTGGGAATCAAACAATCTGAGTAAAAGACACAGCCCGTGAATATGACGGGAGCGAGAATTAAGGGGTTAAACCATATCGAACACACGCTTTTTAGACATGATTTTATTTTTATATTCTATTCGCATCACTATATTTAAATGATAAATTTTATCCTACAATTCTCTTTCATACTTCGACTAGGTAAATAAGTTTCTTGAAAGAAGTGCTGTTAACCGACTAAAATTCGTGTAAGAGATGCTGGTCCCGAAGTCACGAGGAAAGTGACATAGGACCGATAACCGTTAGCTATGCGTATATATTGCTTTAAATCGAAATCTTTTATTTTGGGAAATAGTTATTTTTTTTTTGAATTTTTATATTTTATGAAAGCGTTTATTTATTTTCGTCTTTAAACCCTTGAGGGGCAAGCGAAAATGTCTCTAAATATTGAATTCTCACCGGAATAATCAAAGAAACTTATTTTAAAATAAGAAAAGAGCAATGTTTGAATGCCTTTCCCCAATAGTTAAAAATATAATTAAAATTTTCTGGTGAGAATCTTGTTTAAATTAGGCGGGATATATTTTATCCCACCGCCCCTCAAGGGGTTAATATAGTCTATAAACATGTACTGACTTACATTATTCGTAGCTAATGAGCCAATTAATTATTCAAAACTTCAACCAGATTTATAATTAGACAGTTATAGACAATAATGGTGTCTTGAGAAAATCATCAACAATTGGTATTTATCACCATTAAAAAAAAATAATTAAAAAAAGTACTTTTAGTTTATAGCGGCCCCCGAGGATAAATCGCCAAACGACCAAGATTTATCGCTAAATTATAAAACATGTATGACAATAAACTAATATATGATGTACATAACATTTCCTGACGCATTGGTACAGTTCTAATCATATATGACGCAATTATGACGTATATACATGACATATGTATAAGATGTATATAATGTATACATGGCATATAAAACGTAAATAATATGTATATGCAATGATTTAATATGATTCTTACATGAGTGTGTGACGTGTATATATGCGTATAGAAGATGCATACTATGCTTTCTGATGATCTCGGCATAATCGTAAGTGTTTGGGGCCGCTATAACAAAGAAGAACCCACAATAAATTTATACATTAAGTGATTCAAATAAACAGTTAAGAATACCCTGTGTTTTGTCTTAAAAAACAGTTTATTGAGACATATAGTTCCAAGAAATAGTTAATTATTCAAAAGAATAAAAATATGAAATCGGGCTAAAATTATTTTCAAAAATCCTGTCACGTATATGTGACAATATATTTAGAGAAAGATGTTGAATTAGGAAATCACTAACTTACAAATGCAGAATTTTTTTAATCACATTTGAAATCTGAAAAATATTTTCATCATTGTAAAGAAGTGTTACTTTCATTCATCTTTTCGAAAACAAAATCCGTCTTTAAAGTATAAACAAGAATGAAAAACCATGCATCAGTCCTAAATTATTAAACACTTTCAAGCACTAACAAAATATTACTAAGAAATTTATTTTTTCATACATAAAATATATCAGCATTAGATATCTAAATAAGCAATTTAACTAAACCGCAAACGATTTTTTAAATACTTTCCAACAAAGTTGAAAAGTGTTTATGCATTCGGTTTGTTTGTCCTTCTGTCCACTCCCGTCATTAGATTCGGATTTTCATGAAATTGATAAATGTTATTTAGGGTCACCCAAGCATGTTTCGTATTGTATATGAAGTATGTAGGATTAATCGTTCGTTTATGGGCACTCAAAGTATTCCATTACATTATGGCATATGGGGAAAAATCGTTTAATGAGTATTTTAATGATATTTACGCTGTTTCAAATGTATTAAAACTGGTATAAATCAATGGATTTCACTATGATCACGTTAGAATAAGCCATTCATAGCAATTTTTATTAATTTACAGGGACACACAAAATAAATCGGTTACAGTACAGTACTGTCTTTGAGTCATAATTGCTGGAGTGTACGATTTAAAATTCGGTAAGCGATATTAAATTAAATGAATTTTTTGCATCTTACTCATTATATATAAATTCTATACCTCAAATACAGGGCTGCATAAAAGTATTCATGTACTGTTCTCCTTATTAGAGGGAATTGCTGAAGTTAAATGAAGTATATGTATATCTTATATGAACTAAATTTTGGCATGCATGTAGGTAATATATTCAAATCTATATATCATATCAGTGAAAAAATTCGCATAATTTTCCAATTGTGGAGGGTAACAGCTGAAATTGGGTTTTGAAATGTATTATGCGTTTCCATAGGGTTGAATTAGACGTAATATTTAATTTTTTTAAACTGTGCAGTTTTGTTACAATATTCTGAATGTGTTGTAAAGTGTTTCATAATCTATGCTTGACGCATGATTTTTTCTTACTTGTTTATATTCTATCAGCACCAGTATTTTTAAGAAATAAATTGTCTAGAAAATTTATATTTGCGCGTGTTAACAAAGTTTATATCGAATGTTATAGTTTTGAGAAAGTGGTGCGCCATAGAGTTAACCCTTACCGGCGCGGTGGCCTTAAAAAAGGACACCTAATTTTAATTCCAAAACTGACAAACGGCACCAAGAATATTTAACTAAAATTTTCCTATTATAATGTACATGAAAATAAGCAAGTTCCTATTTTCTAATAAATTCATTTATAAATTCCGGTGTCAGTCATCAGTTTCATCAGTTTATAAACAGAATTACTCCGCGCCGGTAAGGGTTAGAAAATAGTCGCCAGTGGCAGCTCTGCGTAATATAACGACATTTTTTGCATGTGCCTAAAAACAAACAATAATTTGTACTCATTAAATTTTTAAAGCGAACTTTTGTAGTGAACCTCATTAACACATAAAAACTGCATGTCATTCTGAATAAATTTAAGTGAGTTAGAACACGGACAGACAGACAAACTGACTTCATAAACACTTTTCAATTATGCATGAAAGCGTTAAAAATGTAAAAGGTGTTTTTTTTCAAGCTCATTGATATTCAACCAGCCACCATCCCAAATAGCAGCAGAAAATTTGCAACAGTCTTGCTTTGAAAACCTATAAAATTGCAGTAAGCTCAACATGACAAGACTGGAAGTTCATAGACTGCAGCAAGATAACGCAAACGCCGAAGTCACCATACTTTGAACTTGCAGCTAACTTGTCGTGCAAGTTAAATTCATGCTGTATCAAACTTATTGCAAATTACCGGCAAACAAGTAATCAAAAATACTGCAAACTTACTGCAAAATAGTAATATTTCCATGCCACACTAACTGTTTACAACTGTTACGCTATAAGTTTAACCCCTTCGACGTGGTCCATGGACCTCATCAGGTCTATTAATGCAAACGCACCGTCAGAAGGTACATGCATCGTTTTTATCACCATAAACAAGTTAAGGCATAGCTGCCAATCTTTCATCAATCTTCCGTAATGTCTGGATTAATTTGACCCAGGTTAACCACTTTTCGAACCAGAAAATTTATTTCATGAATTCTTATTTATTTAATTCCAGGTTTCTACGCAACGATCTTTAATTTCATTTCTTAAAAAAATTCTGGTTCGAAATTTATTAAACCCGGGTCAAATTAACGCAAGTACTACGGAAGATTAGTTTAAGGTTTGCACCGATGTTAAGGTAATATTTGTACTATTCAATGCGAGCCTTATTTGGTATTTGATAAGTATAGCATTTAGAAAAAGCGGTGCCTACCGAATAAAATTTCTGCAATTTCTGCTTATGTACTGATTGTCTATTCTCTCAACAGAGGGATTTTTTGCTTTCGTCACTTTCGTGAATTAAAGACAGTCTTGTCAACAGTTTCACAACAAACAACTTATGTAAGTGTGTGATGGTATACCTGCAGGGGATTTGTTGCGATTTTTTCAATTCAAATTTGTTAAGGCAAGATAATATCAGAATAAATCAACTTGCTGCTATTGTTCATGTTATCTGGGATCCAATAAATTTTCGGAAATAAAGTGATTCAAATGAATAATCAATACAATCAAATCTATCGTCACAAATAATTAAATAATTTAAAAAATAGACCAATAAAGTGGAATTAATCGTTCACTATTAAAAAGAAGATTGGATTTGATGGAATATGAGTAAGAATGGCTCAGAAAAATCTCATCACGTGTTCGTAATAATATTATTTCGAGAAAGGTATTGAATAATAATATCTCCGGCATACCAGTTCAGAAAATTTGGCTCCAATTCAAAATCTGAAAAATATTTTCATCATTGAAATAGATCCGCGTCACTTTAGCTCATTTCTTCGTAAACAGAAAGAATCTTTAACCCTCTCGCTGCGTAAGTAATTCTTCGCGATGAGCGTCTTTTACAGAATTTTTAATCTTTTATCACCGGTTCTTTAAAGCAGAAATTTTTGACTATCGTAATCGGAAATAATGGCCTGATCAAATCAGACAAAGTTTTCGCTAAAAATTAACTAGTGGGATAAACCAAATAGTATTAATTAGGCGGAAAAATGCTTGCCCGAGAATATCTCGGATTGCGCAGCGAGAGGGTTAAAGGTTAAAATTACATAATATTTTTTGTTAGTATAGTTTTTATTTCATTTTACAAAGTTCTTCACATTTCATTTTTATAGCGAACTTTTTATAGTGAAACTCATTAACACATAAAAATTGCATGTCATTCCAAGTAAATTTAAGTAAGTTAGAACATGGACAGACTGACAACGGACTTTATAAACACTTTTCAATTTTTTGGGAGCTGTTAAAAATGTAGATGAATTTTTTCAAGTTCATTGATATTCAACCAGCCATCAGCCAATAAATTTTCGGAAATAAAGTGATTCAGATGAATAATCAATACAATTAAATCTATCGTCATAAATAATTAAATCATTTAAAAAATAGACCAATAAAGTGGAATTAATAGTTCTCTAATAAAAAGAAGATTGGATTTGATGGATTATGAGTAAGAATCGCTCAGAAAAATCTCATCACGTGTTTGTAATAATATTATTTCGAGAAAGGTATTGAATAATAATATCTCTAGCATACCAATTCAGAAAATTTTGGCCCCAATTCAAAATCTGAAAAATATTTTCATCATTGAAACAGATCCGCGTCACTTTTGCTCATTTCTTCGTAAACAGAAAGAATCTTTAAAGGTTAAAAATATATAATATTTTTTGTCAATACAGTTTTTATTTCATTTTACAAAGTTCTTCACTATACTGTAGAAACATTATCTGATGTTACATTATTCATCGCTGATGAATTAATTAATTAATCAAAACTTTAACTAGATTATAATTAGACAGTTACAGGAAGTTAATAGCATGTTAGTTCCATCGAGAGAGTCATCAGTAACGAAGATTGATTTTTCGATTTTTTATCACCTGGGTACTTTGTAATAATGCAATTGAGTTCTTAATCTCAACAAAATTTGTGAATGAAAATTCATAATGTAAAATTAATAAACCTTAAAGAGAGTAACTATATTATAATTAGGTTTTTTAACGTGACCTTTAAAAAAATATGTGATATCAGATGCTGTTATCTAGAGGCTACATTAGCTTAAAAATTATTCTCATAAAAATGGAAGTTTGGTGTAATTATAATCGATAAAAGCATAGATGACAAATTTTACGCTTCTAATTATCGCTAAAATTTAACAGAAATTTTGAACTCATTTAATTTAGAATTTTAGCGGTTAAATAGGAAAAAGATTAGAATTAATTTTTTCGGGTAAGAGAAAAGGTTAACCCCTTAATTCTCGCTCCCGTGATATTCACGGGCGGTGTTTTTCATTATATTGTTTGTTTCCCACCAGTTTTATAAAATAGTGTAATTGACTTTATTATATCATTTTACCTGTCATTAAATAAGGTAAATCTTTCTTTTTCAAAAAAGTGGTGCCTTTAAACAATTTGAATTTTTAAACCGTAATTTAATGCGACCGTTAAGGGGTTAAATGTTGGCAGCTATGATTAACACTAGAATAGCCATGAGGGGTCATTTTGACCCGTGCTAAATTGATAATAGTTGATTCGAAAGAGAAATTATTTCATAAGGTAAGTTAAATATATGCGTCACAAAAAATATGGTAATTCAATAAGTTAAATAGTTTTAAATGAAAATTCTGGAGTGCAGTACTTTTTATAAAACTTGAGTAAAATTGCCGGCGGTTAAAAAGTTTCCCATAAGTTTGATCCACTGTTTGCAGTGGGCTACTTTTTTTAAATTCACATTTCTTTATTGGCACCACTTTTTTGAAACGGTAGAATTCGCATATTAATTATTTAATGGCATATTAATTAAGGCGAAAAAAGCAAAATTTTAACATTTCAAAAAAGTGGTGTCAATCAAGAAATCTGAATTTGAAAAAAGTATCTCACTGGCAACACTGGTTTGATCTGCTTACAAACTGTAACTCAGATTTTTAAATGTTTGAACTAAGAGACTATCGTTTATATGTAGTATTCTTTTAGTAGTACGCACTTTCATGTACGCTTTTATATGTAGTATGCACTTCCGTACATGAATTTTCTGTCATTAAAAATTTTTTAATAAATAAATCAATAAATAATTAATAAAAAATAATAAATAACAATTAAAAAAATAGTAAATGAAAAAAATCTCATAGCTTGTAGCATTAATAACTCGATGGGGATTTAGAAATTAAAAAAAAAGAAAGACATGTGGGACGCGAAAATGATTATAAATCGTAACTGATTGCTAAGAATAAATTTACATTAATTCCAATGAAAATGCGTTTTCAGGACTAGGAGTGATCACTTTTTAGCCAACACTAATTTTAGAAAATTATTTTTATGGTTCGTTACTAGAAGAACAGCAATAAAAAACCATCACAAAGATGTTCACGGCGACATTTCTAAGATATATCTAAAACGAAAATTTTCGTAAGGAATTAGTGGTGGTAAGAGTTTTGATTTAGTCTCTGTAAAAAGAAACCGCTAAGAGGACTGGTTTTAAACTTTTCTTTTACCCTTTAATTCCACCGGTAGAATACGTTCTAGAAATTCCGTAATTCAGGAAATCTGAATTCATACCAGAAAATTTCAATAATAAATTTCGCTTTATTCATTGACGGAATATCATTTATTAAATAAAGCAAGTATTGCTATTTTAAACTTTTGGTGTGGATTTGGAATATCTGAATAAAAAAATCCACTAAATTGGAAATATTGGTGGCAGCTTGTATGCTACCATGGATATTATAGGGTCAATATTATGCATTTATTGATAAAAAATGTTATTAATTTATTGTAAATTCAGTTTTCCACTTAGTTTTCAAAGTTTTTTATATACTTTAGAAACACGAGCTGATATAATATTATTTTTCACTGTTGAATGAATTATTCAAAACCTTAACTAGATTATAATTAGACAGTTACAGAGAGTTAATAGATTGTTAGTTCATTGAGAAAGTCATCAGTAAGGTAGATTGGTTTTCCGATTTTTCATCACCTGAGTACCTTGTAATGATGGCATTAAGTTCTTATTCTCGACAAAAGTTTGTGAATAAAAACTGATAATGTGATATCAATAAACCTAAAAGAGTGTAACTGGATTTATGATAATTAAGTTTTTTAATGTGACTTTTAAATGAGTACGTGATAATAGAAGATGCTGTTATCGGGAGGTTAAATTAGCTTAAAATATTATTATCATAAAAATGAAAGTTTGGGGTAATTGTAAGCGATAAATGCATAGATGCGAAATTTTACATTTTTTTGTTTTACTAAAATTTAACAAAAATTTTGAACTTATTTAACTTAAAATTTGGGTGGTAAAAGTTTTGATTTAGTCTCTATAAAAAAAGACGACTCTGAGCCTGGTTTTATACTTTTTCTTTAATATTATGTATTTTTTCACTAAAATGTAATATATATATTAATTTTTTATCAATTCAGTTTTCCATTTATTTTTTAAAGTTCTTTATAATACTTTAGAAACACGAGCTGGTGTGACAGATATTCATCGCTCTTGAATGAATTAATTATTCAAAACTCTAACTTGATTATAATTACACAGTTATAAAATGGGAAGTAATGGCATGTTAGTGATTTGAGAAAGTCATCAGTAAGGTAGACTGACTTTTCGATATTTCATCACCTGAGTACCTTGTAATAATGGAATTATGTTCTTATTCTCGACAAAAGTTTGTGAATAAAACCCGATAATGGGATATTAACAGACCTAAAAGAATGTACCTGGATTTATGAAACTTAAGATTTTTACATTGATATTTAACCCTTAAATGCCTGATTTTTCAAAAATAATTGTAATAATGTTTTTTGGCTTTCATTTTTAAAATAAATCACGGGAAAAATACTTTAAAAAATCATATTTTGTTTTAAGTATGGTTTCTGGCTAAAAAACAGTTTGTTACTAATCGGCAATACTGGTCTTTAATTGAAAAAATAATTTTTCTTGATAAAATTCTATAATATTAAACACGCAAGAATTTTAGGATTTATAATAAGAAATAAATTTTACTTGTTCACTGCAGAATAAAATAAGGTATTTCGCAAGCTTCCAAAAAAAAAAAAGAACAAGTAGCAACAATTGAAAAAAAAAATCTTTCTTTATTCTTAAACAGCACATGTGTTGTCATCTACATGTTGAAAATCGATTTAATAATATTTTCAGAATGTATTTTATTGGCAACATTAGGCATTATAGCTTCAATATTATTCTAATAGTATTTTAGATCCTAAATTGGGTATGTTGCCGAAAAGCAACACCCGGCATTTAAGGGTTAAATAAATACGTGGTAATATATGTTGTATATCGGGAGGCTGAATCATCTTGAAAATGTTATTCTTATTAAATGAAAGTTTGGGGCTAAGCTAAAAAATCGATTAAAGTATCCGATAAAATTAATCTGACAAGTGAACCACTTTTGGTGCTACTCGCACCTATCATTGAGACCCGGTGCATTTGAAAGCCCTATATTAGGAAGTTTGGGAATCAATAAAATTTTTATGTTAAAATCATAATTTTTTTATTTTACAGCAGCATAACTTTCTGAAAATGCAATTTTCGAAACCGGTTATCAGACCATTAAGGGGTCTTGTACCATTTAAACGCGACGAAATTTAACAAAAATATTCAAAATTTGAATTAGTCTATCTTCAAAACATTTTTATGTATAAACATGAAATTTTGGATATTCATAGCTGCCAACTTGTACGGATTTTTCCTACCACTAAAATTTAATAGAAAGTTTTGCCTAATTCAATCGTCGAATTGACGTGAATTTTCATGATTAAATAAGGAAGAAATTTCTTTAAAATTTTAGTGGTAGCAAAAATCCGTACAAGTTGGAAGCTATGGATATTGATTAAACAGATTATGCTTTGTAATATGCTGTCATTAGAAATTTATTAGCCTTTTACAGAATTTGTGTATTGTCGAAATCAAAATAGCTCTTTTTTTTACTCCATAAGTAATTGCCTACATGATGTCTTGAGAAGTATATATGGATTGTCATGAAATTTGGTAAATATACTAAACATACATGTGTGTTTAAAATGAACTACTTTTAGGCTAAAATTATTTCCTTAACTACATAAATATACACACACACACACATATATATATATATATATATATATATATATATATATTTAATGAATAAAAATATTCATAACTAAGAATATTACTATTCTAAATACTTAAAAGTAGTTCATTTTAAACACACATATTTGATTAGTATCTTTACCAAATTTGATGACGATCCATACATACTTTCTCAAGATATCCTGCGCGCAGTGACTCCTGGAGCAAAAAAAAAAAAAAAAAAAGAGCAATTATGATTTCAACAATACAAAAATTCTGTAAAAGGCTAATAAATTTCTAATGGTAGTATATTACAAAGCACAATCTGTTTTATCAATATCCAAAATTTCATGTTTATACGTAAAAATGTTTTGAAGATAGACTAATTCAAACTTTGAAGTTTTTCGTTAATTTTCAACGTGTTTAAAAGGTACAAGACCCCTTAACATAGATTTTTTTTTTAAAGAAAAGCATTTAAAAATACAAATTAATCAATAATAAGTATAAAATATTTTTTTTTAAAGTTTTAAAATACCTTCAAGAACCTACGAAATTGATTTTCAAAAATTACAACATTATATTCACATGTTTGGCGGGAGAAAAGTTGGCGTTTTTTTTTAAGTACAGCTTCTCGGCAACCCTATCCAAATGTCATAGCTGCTTGTTGTGTGTGAGTGAGTAGTGGTTTGGACTTCGCTAGAAATTGTAATGTCCGACCTAATTAATCAAAGTAAATTTTCTAAATTGTATAAAGATATTAATTTACTTTATGATTACTTTTATCAAAAGACACAACATTTAATACAACAACGTTTCATTTTAAACATTGGAAACTTTATTCTACCTGACTTCAAAAGAAAAAAGTTTGCTTATTTTGTATTTCAATTAAAAAAAAAATAGTTTTCAATGATCTTGAAAGCTTTAACAAATAAGTATTTACTATTTATACATTTATCGTCTGCATAGAAAAAAACTAATTCTTGTTTCTTATACTATTATCAAACAAATCGCAATCAGTTTTAATTCTAATACATATACTGGACAATAGAGGTATAAAGCAGGCGAAAAATTTGTAGCGTCATATTTGGCGACTTAACTCACTTTTGGCGTGAAATAAGCAAACAAAAATCCAATAATAAAAAATTAAAAGTATAAAAAATTAATAAAATATCATTTTAACAAATAAATTTTATCAGTTCTCTAACTTTTGTGCATAGGGCTACAGGTGTCGATGCAACAGGTGTCGATGCTAGGTGCGAGCAGCACAAAAAGTGGTTCCCTTGAGAGTAGTGTTGCGAGTGGGATACTTTTTTTAAATTCAGATTTATTGATTGGTACCAATTTTTTGAAATGGCAAAATTCGCCTTATTTAATGACATATTAATTAAGGCGAAGACAAGGAAAATTTCACTATTTCAAAAGAGTGGTGCTAATCAAGAAATCTGTATTTTAAAAAAGTAGCTCACTGGCAACACTGCTTGTGAGTAGAAACTTAACCCCTTGAGGGGCAAGCAAAAATGTCTCTAAATATTGAATTCTCACCGGAATAATCGAAAATTTTTATTTTTAAATAAGGACAAGCAATTTTTCAACGACTTTCTCCCAAAGTTAAAAATGTAAAATTTAGTTAAAATTTTCTGGTGAAAACCCTGTTTAAATTAGGTGGGATATATTTTATCCCACCGCCACTCAAGGGGTTAAAACCAGATTTCTATAAATTTGAGCTCGGAGTCTATGGTTTTTGTACGTAGTTACTGGCACGCTCTTTCCTACAATGTATTTTCTTACCGTAACCCAACACTGCCCAGTGATGGATGTATAACTCAATTAAAATTTAACCTTTAATAAATCATGGAACTATGAATAAAGAGGGACTGACATACCTCAAAATAGTGATGCTTCAATCACTCTCAGAAATGAAACTCTCACTTTTAACGATTCAGCAATCCCTGAGCCGTATTTCGTCGTTTTTGACGATCATTTCCTATCAACATCACGTGACTTTTAACGAAACGTAAACTCTCAAATATTTGACGAAAGATTTGCCTCAATCACGGTCAGACTCAATGCATTTTAAGGGAATAGTTGCTGTACCTCCTCAAATACTGCGATTTTAGCAAGCAGATATTTGCTTGTTTATGTTAGTCCTGTAATAATTTATTTTAAAACAGCACTTTTTAGTGCTTTTCAGAAAATACTGAAATATAGGTAGTTATTGTTTCTTCATTAGTTATTTTTTTAGCTGTTAAAATTTTTAGGAATGCTTATTTATTTATTTATTTATTTATATGTTGTTGTTCGTTATGTTTTAACTCGAAAAGAATAAATTTCCTGTGTTCTTCAAAACCATTCAAAAAGAAAATTTGGTCAATAAAATTTCAAACTTCCAGGATGTCTTTTTTTAAAATTTATTTAAGAAGTATATTCTGTTTTCAATCAAATTAAAAATAAACATAATTGATCCCTCTCCCCTTTATAAACAGTAAAGTGTTAAAATGTTATCCACCTATTCAAAGTGATAAAATCTCACGCAATATGCACTTCACAATTCGTTATTTGTGAGCAACAAATTAACCAGACCATATTCTAATCATTCATTGAGCAAAGAAAATTTCAGTAATAAATTATTTAATCAAGCCATATTATAATTATTCATTGATCATGAGAAAACCATAATAATAAATTAGCCTTACTTAAAACTTTCAGAAATTATAGCAGCACCGATAAAATTACAATCTACCTTATAAAAATATAAATACGCAGCAGAATTCCTTACATCAATCTAAAAGCACATCTATACTAGTCCCCAATAGCGAGGTCGGAAGAGCAACGGTCTCCCACGCCAAAGGCCACGGATTTGAATCACCCCGAGGTGAATTTTTCCTTCCCCCTGTCAATAAATACAGGAGCTTCCAAACTGTTCGATAGATGGAACCACCAGCCTTCTTTTGACGAAACTTTTGACGAAATTTATATCGTCAAGCAAGTGAAGAAAATAATTTCATCAATTTGACGAAATATTCGCTCGGAGCATTTCCCAAGAAACGGTTTCGTCAAAAACAAAGAAAATTTCGTAAAATCTGAGTTTTCATTTCTGAGTGTGATTGCAACAGTTTTAGCAGGGACTCATTACCACCGGGGCAAACATACACCTGTAAATTTGAATAGAAATGTTCTCCTTATTTAAACGCTGTATTCACCCCTTGGGTACGAGCGTCACATATACGGGACACATAAGGAAGTCAGATACCGTGATTATACCCACTAGTTATTTTTTATAGTAAAGTCGGGCTTATTTAAGCGGGGCGTTTCCCCGATTCATCTAGATAAAAATTTCTGCTTTAAAAAACTGGTCATAAAAGATTAAAAATTTTGTAACAGATGTTCGTCATGAAGGGGTTAAGGCAGAATTTCAGTCATAATTATGGCCAAAAAGATATATTCATTTTTACTGTAGGAAGTTTACTTCCATAGTAGTCAGGGCCTGCGTTTTGGCCATATTGTGTCAACTTAAACAACCTCCTGTCAGTTTCAGTGAAATAGATTATAATACACGGGCGAATTTCCACCAGTAAAAATGAATAGAAATTTGCAACATATTTGTGACAGAAATTTTGCTTGAACAAGCCGCTAAAATAAGGGAGATTTTCTATTCAAAATTTAGAAGTGGAAGTTTGCTCTGGCGGTAATCAGAAACTGTGGATCCCATGTTAAAAATCAGCCGCCTTCTTGTTATAACTCCCGCAGTTACTTCACTCGCAGCTAATAGTTAGTACACTATATGTCTCCCGCTCTTTATTCATAACTCCATTCAATAAATAAATTCAGTTATGTGCAAATACTGTATTTAAATAAACATATTCGCCTTTTGCAACCACAAATGCCTGCTAGTAATTAGGGTAATAAAAAACAAGTCGGAAATTGCTCGTCAAACGTGGCAAATGAGGTGCGTTCGTACTATAACTAGTTTTATAATTATTTTTGAACCCCATATTGTACTGCATGTATATATTTTTTAATTTCATAAGTGCATAGTCTATAACATCACTAAAATGCACTTGCAATAATTTTTTTCCTATTCCCCGTAATGTAACGGAAAACTTTTGACTGTCCCTGTAATTAAACTATACATCCGATTTTCATAAAATTTGAAATGGCTCGACAAAATTTTGCAACAATTATATATTTAAATTTTCAGACCATTCGGAAGGCTGTAACTTCATTAAAACGCACTTGCAATATTTTTTCCCCATTGGCCGTAATGTAACGGAAAACTTTTGACTGTCCCTGTCATTAAACTATACATCCGATTTTCCTAAAATTTCAAATGGCTCGACAAAATTTTGAAACAATTATATATTTAAAATTTCAGACCATTCGGAAGGCTGTAACATCATTAAAATGCATTTGCAATAATTTTTCCCATTGGCCGTAATGTAAAGAAAAACTTTTGACTGTCCCTGTAATTAAACTATGTATCCGATTTTCATAAAATTTGAAATGGCTCGACAAAATTTTGCAACAATCATACATTAAAAATTTCAGACCATTCAGTTGGGTAGTTTTTGCTCTGTTATATGCGGACAGACAGACGGACGGACGGACGGATGGACGGACTGAACGACGACTATAGGTGCTACGTATTTATATAATTACGAACGCACCTAAAAAGCAATTTAACAAATTACTACGACCATTTGGAAGATGATTTTTTCAAAGACTAAAATTTAAGACATAAAAAATCGCACGGAGTTGATCATACATTACGTACGCCATGAATTAAACGTCTATAGTGTTATTACGCGTAAAAATTGCAAGCGACAAAAATCGCCTGCGACTCGTCAGATTTCCTAAAACTTACTTATTATCCCCCTGAAACTTACGTATTATCCAAGCATTTCATTGGCTGTTCGGGAAAAGGCTTTTCCATTGTCAGATTTCCAAGAAATCTGACGACCCATTTTAAATGAAATTTCATTCTTAAATTTCTAAACATTCTACTAGTGGACTTAATAAATAGATGGACGTAAAATAGTACTTTTTACACCGTCGTATAGAGAAAAAAATGCACTTTTAAATGCAATTTGTTCGAAATCTGTATCTCAATTTGTTTCTGAATTATTAATTTTTTTTTGTAGTTTTTATTACTTTTTTGTCATAGTGGCAACAGAAGTATCCATCTCTGTTGAAAGTAAAGGGAAATTACAGATTACTGTCTAGACCAATCACAAAACGAATAAAATGCGAATTCAAGCAATAAAACGGTTCAGATATGTTTTTGATTTCCTACCCTAACAGAGGACAATAACCATTTTTCCAAATGGTTTTAAAAATACTTTTAAAATTTTCTGCGTACAATTCTAAATATGAGTATAAAAATACACATTTAAAAAAATTCGTGCAACGTAGGGTTAAAATTTTCTTAATAATTTAATTAAAAAATATGTGATAAAAATTGTATTAATAATAACAATAACAATGAATAAAAAAAGTCTGGTAGATTGTAGCCTCGATCAATCGAAGATAATCTAGAAAAAAAAAGAAAGACATACGAGGCGTGAAAATGATTATACATCGCAACTGATTTCTGAGAATAAATTTTACATGAATTCTAATGAAAATGCGTTATACACTTTTTTGAGTAATATGATACAACGCCGACAGAAATATCCACGAAACATTAAAAATGTGTCGTCATTTTGGCGGAGAATAACATTTTTTCTCGATTTTTTCATTGAAAGTCTCTTTCCGCTTCATATTCCGTATTAAAAATGTCTTTAATATGATTTCGAATTTGTCACTGCTCAGCTATATTTTTAGAATCATAGTTTGACAGTAAGTTGTTTAGATCCAAATTTTATTGAGATAAATGATTTGTTTGCGCGTAACAACTATGCTAAAAGTAATATAATATAATATAACATAATATAATGTGCATTGTTGACACTTCCGAAGGGATTTTATTTGTTTTTCTTATTTGTAACAGATTTTACTGAAAGTTTGATGTGACTCTATTGAGAAAGGTATATGTCTTCAAATCCCATTATAATCTAAACCAGGATCGACAATCTTTTACCATTGTCGTTTTGAACTTATATTAAAAAGCAATCCGCATGCAATGTCAACTTTCATGTTCCTATAAAGCAGATTTTATTTTTTCAATTTATTCTTTCAACTTATCTTTCCGTTAATCTTTCAATTTATCACATTATTACCCAAAAGTTTTAAGAATAGATATACAGTGAAACCTTCCTGTGCGAACACCTCCCTGAACGACCATTTTTTATGGAACGAAATTTTTTCCCATAGGCTCAATACTAATTTTACCTCCATTCAGAGACCATCCCAGTTGAACTCCTTCCATGAGCGACCCATTTATTTGAAGAAAATGAAACAATTTCCGTTTTTTTTTCTGGTCGCTTGAAGAAGGTTTTATTACAAAACTAATTCCGGAGAATAATTCATCAAACTTCTAAACTAAGTTTAGAATTTTTTTTAATGCAGATAACTTTTAAGTGTTTAATTCCTTTGTGCCTTTTTAGGCAATGAATTTAACTCTGATGACAAAGTAAGAATGACGGTCAATAAACTCCCCTGCCCTATTCTGTCAGGAAACTCTCAAATAAATAGATAAATTAATGAAATCGCCATTATTTGTTCCCATCCAGAAAAAAAATGTATTTATTTACTGAACTTTGAAAGGACTTGGAATTAAAAGTTATAAAAGATAAAACCGTAAAATTAAAGCAAACGTCAATGTGTTCATTTTTTAAACTCTGCAGTAATTAACTTATTTAATTAACTTTTGTTTTGATACTTAAATTTTCGTATTTTTCCTAATGTGAAAAATACATTTTAGTAACATTAATTGTTACCTTTTTTTTCAACAATTAAAAACTAGATTTAAACATGACCTCCATTAAGAGACCACCTCTTGGAGCGATCAATTTTTATTGGATCGTAACGTGGTCGCTTTAGGGAGATTTTACTGTATGTTATTGTAAAATAACTAATTATAAACTATGTATACTTACGATTAATTATAAATATTACCAAAAAGCTTAAAAAATTGACATTAAAATGGAACAATAAAATTAACGTGAAGAACAACAAAATTATAGTTTAAGTATTGATCTTGAATGTTAAAAATAGCTCCAAATTATTAACAATATATTTTATTCTTATAAAATAATAAATAAATACTGAAAGAAAAAAAGTCGGTGATAAAATTCAGGTTGAGTGCCACTTAAAATACATTCGCGGGCCAATTTGCAATATTCGTGCCGTAGATTGTGGAACCCTGGCCTAACTACATCAGTTATACTTTCTCCTTGCTCAACTGGAATGAGCTAAAAGCTCTCTTAAATGTATATTCTGCAAGTGGTTTTAGTGAGCTATAAACTGAATAAAGTCTCTTATTGGTTAACCTCTTTAGAGGTTTTTTTTTTTTTTTTTTTTTTTTTTTTTTTTTTTTTTGACACAATAAAATAAAATCAAGATGAAAAATTCACATCAAACGTGGCAAATGAGATGCGTTCGTACTAAATCTAGTTTTATAAAGATTTTTTGCACCGCATATTGTACTGAATGTATATTTTAGTGCTCTTCATAAGTGCATACCAATTCCATTCTGTTCGAAAGGCTGTAACATGATTAAAATGCACTTGAAATAATTTTTCCCATTGGCCGTAATGTAACGGAAAACTTTCGACTGTCCCTGTAATTAAACTATGCATCCTATTTTCATAAAATTAAAAAAAAATTACTTGACAAAATTTTGCAAAGATTATATATTTAAAATTTCAGAGCATTCGGTTGGGTAGTTTTTGCTCTGTTATATGCGGACGGACGGACAGAAGGACTGAACGACGACTATAGGTGCTACGTATTTATAGAATTACGAACGCACTTAATAAGGACCATACGCCACTTTTATAGTACTCAAATTTTCGCCTTACGCATGTCTGCTATTAACCCTTTATCTACGGCATTATGATCTACTGCAATTTTTTTCATGTAATATTTTTTTTTCAGTTACTACAATGAAAATTAAAGGATAAATATAAAAAAAATACTAACCCGTGAGAATTTTAATTATTTAGAGGTAATTAATTAAAGTGGTACTTTAAAGTACCGTCAGTACACTATGATTAAAATATCGTAACAAAAAAACAACAAGTTATTTCAACTGGCACCAGAAAATATTTTCAGTGGTGGAAAATTGGCGCAGAGGAGGAGCCTATTGACACCACTAATATTTTATAAAATTATTCCCTTTAATAAAAACTCAGAAATTCTGTCATTAGATAAGCCAAAAAATACTACTAAAATTTAGTGATGTCAATAGGCTCCTCCTCTGCGCCAATTTTCCACCACTGTATTTTCGATTTAACAAGTATATGAAATATAGGCTTTTTCTTATTTACAAATAAATCGTTTGGCAAATTCCGGTGCCAATCATTTATTTCAATACTTTAGAATTGAAAAAGTTTTGCTCCTGAAAGGGTTAAAAAACTATTTTTCTTTAAGTTTCTATCTTGTTAGCAGTCCTTTAGTTATGCGATGTCTATATTCCAGGGACAACACGTTCTCTCGCATCTCCACATATGAAATATATGAATTTACATGTGCCATTTCTAGCATAGCAAAAACGAGCCGGTGCCACAACTTTTACGATTTCCTATAAAAAATAACAATGAAAAAGAAAAGAAATACCAGGGAAATCATTACTACACTACATTTTAGTAATTACATTTTAAAGCAGTTGAAAACGATGGATAAAAACTACACAGACGAAAAGTAAACCAGAAGTTTTTCTCCAACACGCAGTGTACTGACGGTACTTATAAATACCACAGAGTAATTCAACTGTTAAATCAAATACACACACCGTTCATCTAAAATAGCTTATCAAATTGTATTCTAAGATCATAATGAACACATAAAAAAAAATCCAACGCTTATCTTATATCCTTTACTGTGTTTGCAGCAATGAAAAGACGAGCGTGGCAATCTGTAGAAAATGTCGGCAGAAAATACATCGACTGCTTCAAAGATAGCCTCATTCCTCTCTAAAATAATAAACCCAGAACTACTGCTGCCATGCATTCGGATAAAGTGGAGTTAAAAGAGCGTTTTTTGCAAAGTACCATTAGAATATTAGTAATATTCACTATGGTATAAAAGTTTAAAGTGAGTGGTACTTATAAGTACCGTCAGTAGATAAAGGGTTAAATAAAGCGAATATTGCAGTTTGAAATTAGTGTTGACCAAAATCTTTTGGTAACGAAACAAGCAAGCTCTTCTTACACGCACGGTGTACAGGTTAACCCTTAACCCCTTCGCGACGGGAGCCTTTTACGAAATGTTTATTACTTTGCTACCGGTTTTAAAAAACAGAAATTTGTGCCTATTCAAATCGGGAAATTGCTGGGATTGAAGAAGGCAAATTTTACCTTAAAATTTTACTGGTGAGGATAAACGAGGATCCTTAGGCCTATTTCCGGCACGTATACGTGTCGCTCGTCCCCAAGGGGTTAAGGGAGCTGGTCACTTAGCTTCCGATTTCCCCTCACTAATGTAAAGTCTATGGGCATTGGATGAATTCGTATATTTAACACTAGAACGCCCTGAAATTTTACTCAAGTTTCGTAAAAATATTTGACACCAGAATTTTTATTTAAAATTATTTGATTGATTTATTTAACGTAAATCTGCATGCATTAAATTTAACTTATTTTATGAAATAATTTCTGGTTCCAGTTCACATTTAATCATATGGTCGGAGTCGGATCGACTCCTTCCGGGCGTTCTAGTGTTAAAATATCTCCTCGGAAAATTAACATTTGTGTACACTTCCTAAAAGATGTCTCTTTATTTCTTAGTTCTCAAAATATTTCTAAAGTATAGACTTAATTTTATACGAAATGTTAAAATCTTGCTCACAGTTCATCCGCTTTTATCTCATAAAATATTAAATTCAGCTTAGATTTTAGAAATATTTTGAAAACTAAGAAAAACTAGTATGTTGTGGCCATCACAAAACTTTCTTCTATATAAATCACGGCAATTAAATCATTTAATTAGTACAAGAAATAACAACGATTTAGCACCAATTCATATCAAACTATATCTGTATTTGAAGTTGGATGAAAATTCATGCATTAGTTCTTGAGATAGAGCTATAGCGGAAATTCTGAAAAAATGTAGCATAGCAGCGCCACCTGTTGAGCAATTTACACCAAAAGTAAACAGCACTAAACGATATCAAGGTATACCTGAACCTGAAATTTTTTGTAAATCCAAGCATTAGTTCTTGAGATAAAGCTATTGCGGAAATCGCAAAAAACACAGCATACCAGCGCCACCTGTTGAGCGATTTACACCAAAAATTAAACAGCACTAACTTATACGTCAATTCATGTCAAGGACTAACTAAATCTGAAGTTTGATGAAAATCCGTGCAATAGTTCTTGAGATACAGCTCTTGTGTAAATGCAGCACAGCAGCGCCACCTGTTGGACGATTTTCACCAAAAATTAAACAGCACTAATTTATATCAGGGACTAACTGAATCTGAAGATTGATGAAAATTCGTGCATTTTTTCTTGAGTTAGAGCTATTGCGATAATTATGAACAATGCAGCATACTAGCACCACCTGTTGGGCGATTTTCACAAAAAAGTAATCAGCGCCAAACTATATCTTGGACTAACTGAATCTGAAGTTTTATGAAGATCCGTGCAGTAGTTCTTGAGATATAGTTATTACAGAAATCGTGAAAAATGCCGCATAGCAGCGCCACCTGTTGGGCGATTTTCACCAAAAACTAATCAGGTCCAGTTTATATCAAGGTCTAACTAAATATGAAGTTTTGTGAAATTCCGTGCATTAGTTCTTGAGATATAGAGCCCACAAAGTTTTTGTCACATACAGACTCACAGACAGAGTGACAGAGTGACAGACAGACTCACAGACAGACATTTTCTAAAAACCATCAAATCGTGTTCTGGGCATTCTAAAACGTATAAATCCGTCGAAAACCGAAAGTCGAAAAATTTCACGAATCCAATACTTTCTTCTTGTAAAGATAGAAGAAAGTAAAAAGAGACATTGTTTCAGAAGAGTACACAGAAAAAAGATGTTAAAAATATGAATTTCCCGAGAAAATATTTTAAGTATACGAATGCATCAAAAGTGCATAGACTTAACAATACGGAGGAGAATTTCGAAGCTGAGTGACCAGGTAGAAACTGGTGCAAGCTACCGTGAGTTGTCGTCTAGGCCGCTTGAAGGAAAGTCTAATAAAATGATCGATTGACATAAATTTCTGCGCTAAACTTTATGTACAGGAATATTATAATTAAAATTCATTGAGAAGATTCTAGCAATTCTACTAGAGATTCAAACGGAACAAAATTCCTCCAGTAACTATAATTAAACTGATCATTACAAAATTAACTGGGAAAATTGGAAAAGCGGCGGTTTGAGGGACGAGGCCGATAACAGGAGTTAAGGGTTAACAAATTTCATAATGTAGAAAGTAAGATTAATTAACGTAGAAACTTAATTAGCGAAATTGTAGCAAAATATTGCGAACTAAGTAGACGCATTAGTGACCAACAAGTCAATCATGAGCATTTGGATGTATAAACTGATTATTTTCAATGTGGCTCCACTAAACCACCGCAAGCAATAAAAAATCATTTTCAAAAGCAACAGAATTTTCTTTACAACGTTAAAAAAGAAGTTCAGAAATTAAAAGCATTATAAGATATCTTGATGCCGTTAATAAAATTGAGGATATATATATATATATATATATATATCAAGATTTTATCTTTCCATCTTTAAAAAAAAAAATTAAGTGAAAGGCAATGTTGCAAAACTGTGGAACAAACTTTATTATGCATTCTAATCTGATAAGCTTGTAACTCTATATTCTTATTTAATTTTAAAACTAGTGATCTAGGAGAAAACTTTTGTAAAGGCATATCGTGTGATAAATATCCAACTATTAAAATATGTAGTGAATATATATGTTCATGTCTCGATCGATGTAACTACTGTGAAAAGTCTTTTAACTTTCAAAATATTCAAAAAGGCAGCAGCATCTTAACTCACTATACTTAAGATTGGTTGAGATTATATACATTTTAATAATATACATCTGATAATGAATACTTGATAGAGTATATGAAATCACAAACTTCGCTTTAATAAATATTTCGTTATGAATATAATTATGTATTTGTTTTTCTGCTTTTTAGTAAATATTTACATTAAGGTATCTTTTCAGTCATACTTTATGTCTGTATTTAACCCTTTAAATCGAATATTCACGATAGTGCGGATTCGAATTTATTGAACTTTGTGACGGTCTAGAAATTCATGGCGTCCTAAATAAACCGGGGGGGGGGGGGGGGTGGCAACACAGACAACCACCTTATCGAGTTGGAGGCTGAAATTCCAAAATTAGCTATAACTCGATTCCCATATTAAAATGCAATCGGTCTGCCAAGTCATATCTTTTTGGAGAACACCTAAAATACCTATTTTAGCGATCGACTCGTAGGTTTATTATTGCGTTTTCCTGCACCCAAAGGTATGAAAACATGGCGGACTGGGAGCAGGAAAACATAATGGTAAACCTACCAGTCAACCGGTAAAATCGGGTTTTTAGGTGTTTCCCACCAAGATATGACTTGGATGACCGATTGCGTTTTAACCCTCTCGCTGCGTAATTGTTTTATCAAAATAGCTTCAAAAATTGTGTATTTAAGAATTTTTATTCTTTTGTCACCGGTTTCTCAAAACAAAATTTTTTTTTTCTAATTTAATCGGGAAAATGCTCCGATTAAGTAAGGCGAAATTTACAATAAAAAATAACTGGTGGGAAAAATCAAGAAGGGTTAATTAGGCGGAAAATGCACCCTGGAGAAAATCTCGAGTTCCGCGGCGAGAGGGTTAATGTGATAATCGAGTTTTAGCTAATTCTGGAATTTCAGCCTCCAACTCGATGAGTGGTTGTCTGTCTATGCTGCCGTCTCCCGGTCTAAAAGGGTTGTAATAGAGAGATCGTAGGTGTGCTTACATTTCCCCTTTTGAATACCAATATTTCTATAAAGAAAATTTCGTAACATGTAATATTCTATTACACACAGCGAAATTTTCTGTATAGAAGTAATGCTATTCAGAAGGGAAAATGTAAGCACCCGTACGAGCCCTGTAATATTTAGAAATTCAAAATTTAAAAAAAGTAGTTGTGAAAGAATTGCTGAACATATAAAAAAATAATTTACAATATTTAAAAAAATATATTTTCCTGCTGCGAAAATTTCCCCCGCTGGTGTTAACCTCTTCGCTACCTGGGTCCGCATATGTGGACCTTCATTCTTTTCCCCATAAAAACTAAGCTGTTTAACTTTTAAACATTTTGACTTCATTTCTTAATAGCTGAATCTTTTTTGCTTTAAAAGAAAACCAATAAATGGCAAAATCTATGCTGATTTCCTCATACAATAGACCTTATTTTCATCTGAGTTAGTAAAACGACTTCAAGAGGGTGTGGCCAAGAAATTGAGAAATTGTCATACTTATTAACTTAAATCCTTTACAATAAAATGTTTTGAGGATTTGTATATCATTCACTTGATTAAAGGCCTTAAATTTGCGATTGTGTGAATTTGGGTTAGTGATAGTTAAATTGATATATTAACGGAATTTCTAATTTTAGATCCCTATTTGTAAACCTAAATCACTAGTCCCTTAAAGTATCAATTTCCGAAAAGTTCTTTTATCTGCCATCTATGATGTCATTTTGTCTGTTTAAAACCAATGAATGAGTATTTGTAGTATTATTTTAGCTTTGGGAACGAAGAGGTAACAGGGTTAACTTGTCATCGACTTTTCAGGAACTTCATGTGATTTCTTGAAGTACGAATAATTTTATAGATAGATCACGATCAATTTCCAAATAGAAAGTAGACCTCAGAAAATAAGTTGACTGCGTCTGAAATAGAACGATCATTACAATTTTAATTCACTTGTGCTGGCACACTGATAAACAAAACATTGTGATGCAACAAACATGGGACTATGAATAAAAAGAAATTGATATATCCACAAAATAGTGAAGCTTCAACATTAACCGCACGGGCAGTTCCGCACGGGCTGGTTACTGCCGGGGCAAATTGTCAGCAGTCATTTTGAATAGAAATTTTCTCCTAATTTAAATGTTCATGCAGAATTTCAGTTAAAAATGAGAAGAAAATATCTATTTTTACTACTGCTTGAAGTTTGCCCGGCGGTAGTTAGGATCTGCGGTTCCGCTATCTTATGTCTACATAAATTTTTCTTCAATATCAGCAAAAGAGATTATCATACTGCCGAAGCAAACTTCCACCAGTAAAAACTAAGGGAAAATTTTGTGTTATTTACGACAAAAAACGAGTGTTTAAATAAAATAAAAACTTCTATTAAAATTTACTGGTGGAAGCTTCGGCAGTAATCAGGCCCTGCTGATCCGATGTAAACAAGTAACAGCCACATCTTGTGACTACATCCTCAGTTACTTCATTTACAACTACACTGGTGTCCAAAATTAAGGACATGCTAATTTTCAAGTACGCGAATACTCAAAAGGAAATAATATAATTCGAATAATTACTATATCTACAGCACAGCTAGTCCATATAACATTCATTCATGTCACACATGGCTACAAGTGTCACAGTCACTACGGTGAAGCAAAAAAATAGGAAATTCCACACATCTCATTATGAGTCTCAAATGATCACTATATGTGACTCCACTGAGACGTCACTGTGACTGCTGCTTTGTGACGAGTCACCATGTCACTTTACAATGTAGTTACATTTTGACTCTCATAAGACTGTCATCTGTAGACTCACTTTCAAAGTAATCGTGAATGCTGTGTTGTCACCTGATGACTTTCAGGTGGCAGCGTGACTACTGTGAAGTCACCATTGTGCTCTTTTGTGAAAAGTCACCATGTGACTATAATGTGATATTATTTGGTGACTTATCATAATGCAACGTTCATGATGACTTTGAAATTGAGTCTAAAAATGACAGTCACATGAGAGTCACAATGTAACTACATTGTAAAGTCATCTGGTGACTCGTCATAATGCAGCAGTCACATTGACGTCTCAGTGGAGTCACATATAGTGATCATTTGGGACTCATAATGAGACGTGTGGAATTTCCTATTTTTTGTTTCCCCGTAGTAACTGTGACACTTGTGACAACGTGTGACCATGTGTGACATGAATGAGATGCTATATGGACTAGCTGTGCTGTAGGGATAGCAATTTTTTCAATTATATTATTTCCTTTTGAGTATTCGCTTACTTAAAAATTAGTATTTTGTGACTAGTCCTTAATTTTGGACACCAGTGTAGTAATCACTACGCTATATGTTCCCTCCCCTTTATGCATAGCTCCATTGGAATAAAATAAGGCGCCACAAATGTAAGATTTTCAGAAACTATAATCTTCTTGAAAAATAATACACTGTCACACAGACTAATACTTTCACCAATAATTTATAAAAGTACTTTTCGTCTCATTGAAGGGGAAAAAAAAGCGTTTATGTAAAGCGAAATTTTCTATACTAAAATACTGGAGTATGTTTGCTTCTGCGCTAAAAGAAACCTGTCTTTTACTCCGAATCTACAGTACGGAGACATTCCCACACAGATAGATACGTATATTTGCCCAAATATTACGGGAACCAAACTGACATTACTCTCACTTGATTTTATTTTTATGAGATAATATAAGGACCGTGTGCACAAAATACTAGTTTCCATATTAAAACTTTATAAGAAAGAATAACTGCTTCTATCCTTACATATCCTACTGTTTAATTCCGCTTCTATTAATCATGAAATGCTGAAAAAAAACACAGAGAGAATTTCGCATATTAAATATAATAAAAGGAATTATTATTAAAACACAATTATGTGAATTAAAATAGAATTTTCCGAATAAACTAACATATTAATATTTTTAAATAAATAAATGCTTGGTGTTATGTTAATTTTTTGTTAAAATAATTATGTTTCTAAACTGCTTACTTCCTTTATGAATAAATATTTTTGATTAGGGACAGATTTTAAAAGCACATCGTTTTGAATCATGAATTCCGGTTGATTCACAGATACAATATCTATTATTTTTTCAGGGGAAAACTGTCAGTTCTAAAAAAAATGCTATTTATATTTTGGAAAAAATTTGTTTATTTTTAACGAAATTTCTGTTTTTTAACAGTCAATATCTTAAATGTTAAAAAAATCTTAAATGTTAAAATGTTAAAAATGTTAAAATGTTAAAAATGTTAAAATGTCTTTTTTCTGGTTTTCTAGATAACTGATCCTCCGAAATTTTTTGATAATGTTTATTATAGTGTTATCACTTGTATATGGTTTAGATTTCCAAAAGTACTGTGAATTACGGCTGATTATAACAAAACATTTTATGCTAGTTTTCTTATAATATTGTGCATGTTTAGATTTAGTGTTATCTTTATCAATACAGTATATTGATAACTAGGCTTCTTTTTGAAAAAGTCATACCTCGGAGCCGTCACATTTTTAGGAGCCACTAATTTTTTTAAATTATTTTATGGAAGATTACTACAAGAATTGTAGAACCTGCTCTCCATGACACAGGCTCTTACGCCATTTCCACAACAAATGCAAAACAAAAATTTTTGTAAAGAAATATTGGTGGTAAAAGATTTGATTTAGCCTCTATAAAAAGAGACTGCTCCGAGCCATGAAATAACCTTTTATTTTTTTTTAACCAAAGTTAGCGTTTTATTCATCAATCCCTTACAAAATAATTTATTTAAAGTTTCTCTCTAGAGAAAAATGTTTTTTTGGCCGTATCTTTTTTCTTGTAGTAATAACTCTTTTGTTAAATGCTAGAAAAATAATATCTAAAATAAATATTTGTTAACCCTTTGAGCTTTGATGGGTGAATTTCTTCCCACTTAATTTTAATCTCCAAATGTCACATTGACACCGGAATATTCAACCAAATTTATTTGAAAATAGAATGATGCATTTTTCTTCAATTTTATAAGTGGAATCATTTGTTTACAAAATACTGGCGCCAATGTAATAGTTGGTCATTTTGAAGAAATTCACCCCCATAGCTCAAAGGGTTAAAGTTAAGGAAAAATCAAAGAAAGCACTTATGAGGAAAACAAGTTTGAAAGTTTCAAAATATCCTATTTTGTGTCCTTTTTTTAAATTTTCTGAAAGCTTTTAGTGTCTAGAATGTAGACAAAAAGCGATTTTTTTAAAATCCGAATTATTTCAGAAGTTACAGCGACAAATATGCTGCTGTAACTAATTGCCGTAAAAGAAAACTTTAAACTGTAAATGCATTTTATCCCATGGTCGCACAGATTGCTCGAGAACCGTTCGAACAATTTAGTCTTAACTTTTAATACGGACATTCAGAATTTAATTAGTTATCTATGGCACTAAGTAGAATTTTTTTTAAAATATTTTCACTTTTCGATTGTTTACAAGAATTTTAACAGTGGTGGAAAATTGGCGCAGAGGTGGAGCCTATTGATACCACTAAATTATAGTAGTATTTACCCTCTTATCTAATGATCAAATTTCTGAGTTTTTATTAAACTGAATTATACCATAAAATTTTAGTGGTATCAATAGGCTCCACCTCTGCGCCAATTTTCCACCACTGATTTTAACCGCTTCAGGGAAAAATTGAATGAACCAGAATTTAGAACAAATATATTTGAAAATAAGTAAATGCATTTCTTCACGTACGTTATAAAAGCAAAATTTTCTCCCAAAGTTCTGGTGCCATTGCGGTCATAATATAATTTTCCACCGCCGTCTAATCTGTTAAGGGCATTTTTATGGGGAGAACAGATTGATTTTTTATTCATTTATTTGTTCATTTATTACCGTCATTTTAACAAATATTTAAATTTTGAAAACACGCTACGTCACCGCCAATACACCGAGGCTAACGAAAAAGACAGGCTACCGCGGTGGGTCCGATTCTTCTTTTTTTACAGACCGCAGGAGTCACGTGATGCTCAAATGCACCAATGAAGGTGTGCGAAAAGAGCATCACGTGACTCCAGTGGTCTGCAAAAAAAGAAGAATCTGACCCACCACGGTAGCCTGTCTTTCTCGTTAGCCTCGCAATACACTCAAAATAAATTGCACTAAGATTTTTTAAAATAAGTTTCAGAAATGTTTCGCGCAAGCAACCAACTGACATGGCACTTTTCAGAACGACCTCCATTTATACGGATGCAAGTACAATTTTTTTCTTTTTGAAAAATTATACTTTCCAAATATAACTTAATATATTGAACCCCCCCAACCCAACCATGTACGTTGTTATTAGAACCCACAAAAAAATTCTTAAGTTTGGGCTCCATTTAACCCATTCCGGCGCAGAGCAAGTAGTTCCATTGCTAAAATGATTACATGCATGAATGACACGGGAATTTACGAGCAAATTTATTTGAAAAAAAAGGAGGCGGGGGGGGGGGGTTATTTCACATACATAATGAATGGAAAATACTTGTATCAAAATTCTGGTGTCATTGTGTCATTTGAGAATCAAGTTGGGTGTTCTGAGCCATTGTTCTCCCTCTGATTAATCCTTTATCTACTGCGTTATGATCTACTGCAATTTTTTTCATGTAATATTATTTTCAGTTACTACAATGAAAATTAAAGGAAAAACATAAAAAAATACTCATCCGTGAGAAATTTAATTATTTAGAGGTAATTAATTAAGGTGGTACTTTAAAGTAACGTCAGTACACTGTGACTAACATATCGTAACAGAAAACCCACAAAGAATTTCAAATGGCACCAGAAAATATTTTCAATTTAATAAGTATATGAAATATAGGCTTTTTCATATTTACAAATAAATCTTTTGGCAAATTTCGGTGCCAATCATTTATTTAAACACTTTAGAAGTAAAAATGCTTTGCCCATGAAACTGTTAAAAAAACTATTTTTTTAAGGTTTCGATCTTGTTAGCAGTCCTTTAGTTATGCGACGTCTATATACCAGGGACAACATGTTCTCTCGCATCTCCACATATGCAATATATGAATTTACATATGCCATTTCTAGCACAGGAAAAATGAGCCGGTGCCACAACTTTTTCCATTTCCTATCAAAAATAACAATAAAACATAAAAGAAATACCAGAGAAATCATTACTACACTAGATTTTAGTAATTACATTTTAAAGAAGATGAAAACGATGAATAACTACACAGACAAAAAGTAAACAAGAAGTTTTTCTCCAACACCCAGTGGACTGATGGTACTTATAAGTACCACCGAGTAATTCAACTGTTAAAGCAAATACATACACCGTTCACCTAAAATAGCTAGTCAAACTGTATTCTAAGATCATAATGAACACATAAAAGAAATCCAACACTTATCTTATATCCTTTACTGTGTTTGCAGCAATAAAAAGACGAGCCTGACAATCTGTACAAAATGTCGGCACAAAACTCACCGTCTGTGTCAAAGATAGCCCCCTTCCTTGCTAAAATAACAAACCTATAACTACTGCTGCCCTGTATTCCGATAAAGTGGAGTTAAAAGAATGTTTTTGCAAAGTACTATTAGAATATTAGTAATGTTCACTATGGGATGAAAGTTTAAAGGGAGTGGTACTTATAAGTACCGTCAGTAGATAAAGGGTTAACCTTTTTAAATGAAAAGTATGATACTTTTATTCATAAAATGGCGTATTGATTGAAGTACTCTGGAAATTATAAACAAATGTACTTGAAAAATGTAAAATCTTTTCTTGACGTACTTAATAAAGGAAACATTTTCAACCAAAATTCTGGTACCAATATAGTGTTAAAAAATGATCGTCCTTCTAAGGGTTTTAACTTTGGAACCGCTATAGCGGTCATTTTGACGGTATAAAATAAATATATTCCCATTTGATTCAGATTAAAAATAAATAAATTAATTAATTAATTAAACACATAACACTAAACGATAATTTAAATAAGTAAGTTAAATATATTGTAATAAAAATTCTGGTGTGAAATATTTTTATTTCACTTGGGTAAAATTCCTGACCGTTCCAGCAGGGGTCTACGCTGCCTGAAATTGTATAAACAGGAATTTCTTCGGTACCAGTACTTTATTATAAAAAATCTCTTCTTAAATGAGGCGAAATTTCACGCGTTGAACCTCTATGCCTGAAAAATTCCCTGAAGTGTACGACCCTTGGTTTTAGTGTTAAAACGAAATTATGTTTCAAACTGAGAGAAAGCATTAATATTTGTCAATTGTTTTCTTATGGGGATCCAGGACACATTTTAAAGATTTTTATTTATTGAATTAATATTCAGAATTTTTTTGTGATAGTTAATCTTATCATTTGTAAAC